>CM073471.1:7287500-7912500 GCA_037074535.1 Gleditsia sinensis
GATTTTTAGGATTTGCTGACCTATAGAATATGCAATTGATGCTAAGATATTTGATAATGAAACAATGGTGTTTTCCATTGTCCAGTTATTTTAATGAAGAATGGATAACATTAGTATGTTATTCACTGCACCTTCAGATGCTAAATATTGTGTAATAATAGCATGCTTTTGATTTGCTTAGGGCATGTATGTTTGTGTCCATAGATTTTATTTCCCACTGGAAGCTCAATTTGAATGTAGGCCCATGTTCAATTTTGACTCGTGTATTTCTCAACCTTGGATGTAGTTGACTCGTATGCCTGCTTGTGGTGAAATCAGAAGGCGATTAATGTTATCCTGTGGGTTTCAATTGAGGCTTAAGGTGGTTGAGAAAATGTTGTAGAGATAGCATTTAGGTCAGCTAATTCCTGAAATTTTGTCTATGGAACTCCTCTCTCTCGTACTAATCCAGCATGGTCATGTGCATTAGATCGGTTATCCTTGTATTAGAGTAGAAAACTAGCACTTTTCTTATTTATTTTTTTGAGGACCAGAAACTCTTGTTCTCCTACCGCTATAACATGCATTAACTCAAAAGTCTCTGCAGTATCCAGAGATATGGATATACTGCAGATTCAACATTTAGATTACTCATTCCAGAAACTGTCCTTGGGATCTGTCATACATACCACCTTTACGTTAGTCTTATGCCAAGATCCATTATTCCTACATCTCCTTTCCATATGAAGGGAGGGATTAATGTGAGTCTATTTGACTTTTTGGGCTAGATGGAAGAGGGGACTAACATGGAGTTCGTGGAACTACTGAACTCCCTCTAGGGTTGTTTGATGTAGTTTTTGCTCTTGGCTTTCTATTTTGCCTCAACCTCACATGTCAAGTTTTGGTTTTCAAATTGGGTTTACATCAGTTTATCAAATTTCAGAAATCGGTGAATTCAATGGAATTGGATTCTTCATGGTAACGCATAGATAAATATAAAATAATTTTTTTTGTTTATCCCTTTTTTTCACATGATTAACATATCTAAATCCCAATTCAATTGATGTAGAATTCTTTAGAGAGTTAAATTGGTAGAACAATATTTTGGGACAGAAGTGGTATCTCTAGTTCTTCAAAAAGGAAAAGAACTATCAACAATATGAGAGGCGGTTGCTGCAACTTGCAAGTAACGAAGAAACGATTAGAGTTTAACAAACTCAGAATAGGGGTTGAATGAAGCATTTTTCTTATAATTTGGAGTCCACAAGGTATACAACTAACAAGAAAAAGTGCAGATAAGTCAAACTCTGGCAGACTGAGCCACAAGTGGTATTTTTCTATTACTGGGCAATATATTGTGCAAATTGAAGTTGCTTTTATATTCATTGTTGAACAAAAAAATATCGGGAAGTTTGTGTTAACAAACAAGCCCTTGCAAAGTTGACTAATCGGGATGAGAGCTCACAATGCTGTTACTCATAAACTCTAGCCAGCCAGATGAACCTGTTTGTAATTTATTCATCCATTGAGAATTAAACCACACAAGAAGATAGGCCATCTACCTGGATAAATCTGTCTAACTTTTTCTTATAGGAAATAAACATGTTACTTTTTAATATACCTGATGCTCAATAATCAGAATGCCTTGTGGGGACAGTCCTTGCTTATGACTGATATAAATTTCCTTTTCTTTTAGTTTTTTTTTTAATTGGATACCATCAATTTTTCTACTTCTGGCTACTCTCTAGCACATGTGCTTGTGGTATTTTTATTCCTTAGTTGTATGAAGTTTTGCTGTCTTCCGTTCGCACAAACAAATACGATGAATTATATAACTCAAAGTTGATTTTTGAAAACAAGTATGTAATGTGTGGTTAAACATAATCGTTCAAAATTTAATTATGTTAATTTTTAAAAGTCATATTGTAAATAATTTTTTTGTTAATTATCTAATCTTGTCCTGAATATTTTGCATTTCATTGTATTAAAAAAAATGAATTAGTTAAAATTTGTACATTGTATCCTTTACTTTGGTGGAGGGCGAGGGGACGGATTTGTGACCTGAGATTGTCTTTTGCCATAAATATAAACTCAGTTCAAGCACACATAAACTTGAAAAATCCAATAAGCATAAAATAAGAAAGAATTTGGCCTTGTCAACGGTATTGCACTCTTGTACTGAACCCCTCTGTGATGGAATACCCAAAGTCACTGCTAATGCCAAAAGAGTAGGTGGAAACTTTTGATCTGACTTTAATGGACAATAGCGACACCTCGGTGTGTCACTACAAGTCTTAATAATGAGCTGATATTTGACTCAGGCTCACCCATTCACTTCAAATTTTTAGTCCCTTTCTTGAGGTTGAGCTACTACATCCCATAATTAAGACATAAACTCTTATGGCTCTGACCTGTGTTTTAGAACTCAGTTTCCTGCGTTTCTTTATAGCAATTCTTGCCATGAAATGAGTGCATAGCTTTCCGTTGTGCAGTTTTCTCAGGTTCATGTAGAAAGCAAAAGTTTCCGTGAGTCAAATACTCCAAGGCTTTCCTTATTTGCAAGCACAGCTTTTTAGTGGACTTGTCCATATGGTAACCTACCAAAACAAGATAATCTTTCTCTTTCAGAGTGAGGGCTTAGGTCATATCGTTTTCCATCTTCAGATACATGCCATGGGGAAAGAAGGCACTTATACTGCAGTTTGAATCAAAAGAAACTCGTGCTGTCACAAGTAAAAACCAGTGAATAGGTTTCATTGCAGTGCTCTGAGTAGTATCAATATCTTATTAGTACTTAATGATGAATGATTATGATGGGGTTGGGCAAGATATTTTTTTAGTGAATTTTCTAGTTTCGGTGTGGATAGTTTGCCTTTAACCGAATCGGAATGATGAATCACAAAAAAGAAATGGACTAATTGATTCCAGAAAATGAAACTCATGCTATCCCTGTAGTAGAACTCAGATCACTTGCTCATATTATTATTTTTCTTCTTCTGAAGGGAAACATAGACAAAGGGCACTCTTGGTCCTGTACTTGAGACCAACCAAATAATGCTTCTTCTTTGGAAATCAGAATTCCAAAACATTTAATAAGATTAATAAATTATTTCGTTGCAAATGAATTATTTTCATTTCCAAGGAAGAGGTGTTCCAACTTCCAAACACACTCTTAAATGACAGTGGAAATAGAGGGAGACTTGTCTGTGGCCTTTACAAGATTGAAAACACTCATACGACTGTATAAAATAAATGGACGTGGAACAAACAGGGACCGCTGAACAGTGTAAAGACAAAAATCGTCTAAAAAGAGAATGCCAAAAAGAAAAGAAAAGAAAGAACTTCATGGGTACCTAAAAAAGAGATTATAATTTTGAGACCATCTTTATTTTTTGCAAAAATGACCAAAATTAAAGCAGCCACAAGAGAAGTATAATGCGGTTCTTGATTCCTACCAACCACACAGCTTTCATTCATTTTGTCTATAGATCATGATCCCATTATACATAAATTATAAGCTTTTCACAAGACTGTCCTTGGTTGTAAGAAGTAAGAACACCTTCAAGTTAAAAAGCATGGACGAAGACATCGACACAGAACCCAAAAGAATAGCTTTAGTAAGAGGAGATGATATTTCTTTTATTACTATGAGTTCGATTTTTTTTCATAAACATTAATGTGCTCGACCGATGTATGAAAACATTCTGGGAGTAAAATTCTTATTTAGATATTTTATTGTCCTCTGACCCTGAAATCTCTAATCCCTTGGTACAGTCACATGGGAGGGAATTAAGGAACAGAAAAAACGGTTTAAATGAAATTGATAAGTGGCTAATACAGCATCCTAGCTCAATGTGAAACAAAAAAAGAGATGGTAAGTGATACATACTAAGAGAGCACAGAAAGTGGGGATGATTCTTTTTCAATGGGTCAATTACATTTGCTGTCTTTCAGCAAAGACAAATCCTAAGATGCCTATTTTCCTTCTGGATGTACCCTTGGGGAAACTTTACTTTGCTTCTATTATGGAAATTTTTTTGCACTTTCACTTTCATCTGAAACAGAGAGTGCTTGGAGAGAAAAGAGTGTCAATAAAGGAGAAAACAACACATGAAACAAACAAGCACTTGAGCCATTCTGCAGAGTACCATAGAACTTTGGGCCACTGCAATCTATAGGGAAGTTCGGTAGTGATAATAATGTTGAGGCTTAAAAAATATGTATAAAATAAAATATATAATATTTAAATATAATATAAAATATCTTATTGTTAATAACGTTGAAGCTTAAAAAATATATATAAAATTAAATATAGGATGACATAAAATATTATATTATATTTAATATGAATGTTGAATATATATTACAAATTATCTAAAAAAATAAAAATAAAAATATATTATAAATCATACAATTTTATTTTAGAAGTATACAAATAGGTAAAATTATCATAAACTCCTTTTTAAAAGGGTGTGATTGTAATCTGATGCCCTACACCGAAATACTTTTGAGAGGCTTGGAAAAATAAAACTCTCCCCATCCTTAGCATCAATGCTGGAGCACTTTCCGGCAATGAAAAACACCACAAGTACCCCCATACCACAAATAATTAAAGGAAGATGATGATTGATTTTGAGTGTCCACCTTCAACTATAAATGCTTCCTTGTGTCATTTCAGCTACATCTTCATTCTCTCTCTCGCACACACAAAAACTCACACAGCCATGTCAACACTGAACCATCTTTTTGATCTTCCAGAACAGATATGCTACGTACAATGTGGATTCTGCACCACCATTTTGATGGTAGTTTAATTTCTTGAACTCTAATTGCTCCTCTTGAGTTCACGTGATTTTGATTGATCATTCTTTCCTACTACGTTTTCCTATTTCCAATAGGTCAGCGTTCCATGCAGCAGTTTGTCAATGGTGGTGACAGTCAGGTGCGGGCACTGCACAAGCCTCCTTTCTGTTAATATGATGAAAGCTTCTTTTGTCCCTATCCATCTTTTAGCTTCCCTTAGTCATCTTGAGGTAAATCGGTCACCTTTTGCAATTTTAAGCTGATTTTCTTTAGTTGTTCAATTGGTTGATGTGAAATTTCCACTTCAACTCGAAAGTTCAAATTAAAAATCTGAATAGAATAAGAGGCAATAAGTATTGAACTCTAGACTATGTTAGGATAAGTTCAACTCAAAGTCTAATATATTAAGTGAAAACTAACAGTTTCAAATCCAACAACCCAAGCACTTATATCATTAACTGATTTTTGAACTTGAAATGCATAAATTTGTGAATATCTTCAGCCCAACGAAGGTAGTCCAGAAGATGCAAACAAGACTTCAGAGAGCCATAATGCATCATTGATGACTTATTCTGATTGTGAGGAAGAGGATGCCGTTCCAATGAGCTATGCCATCAATAAACGTATGGAATACTAACTTTTATATTGAGTTTGAATTTCGAAGCTAGTTTTGCTAACCATTTTTCCCTCTCTTATTGATTAATCCATTTGATGAATGGATACTCCATAGCCCCAGAGAAGAGACAGCGGACCCCATCAGCTTATAATCGCTTCATCAAGTAATGTTTTACTATACAAAGTTGTACGAACCATTAACATCAGATTATGATTCTAATTCAGTATATTGGTTTTATGCAGAGAAGAGATCAGAAGGCTAAAGGTTGAAAACCCTGACATGGCTCACAAAGAAGCTTTCAGCACAGCAGCAAAAAATGTAAGGTGCAATTTATTATTATTATTATGATGTGCAAACTTGACAGCCATCTATGGTTGGTGAACTAGGAATATTTGGGGAAGGAGGGTAGCTTTACAAGCATGATCCTGAACATTTTTGGTCATTTTCAGTGGGCCAATTTCCCCCAAACTCACTTCAAAGGAGATGAGGAGAACTGTAGCCAGGCAGAGCAAAATGTGGATATGAACTCGCATGTGGACCCCCATGATACTGAGGTAAAAGCATAGTTATTTGGAAATTTGAATAGTTTCTTGATGTATAAAACCAGCTGGTTCTCATTATAAATGAAACATATTACTTTACTTGACCAAATTAAAGCCTGTTATCATCAGGGGCTTCTTTGGTCTTTCATTTTGTGCAATTTTACTGTCAGTTGACCCTCCTTTCACTCATTCAATATTAGAAAATTCTTAACCTCATAATGGTAAGTGGTAACAAGTAGTATATGCCATTGATTTACATGTCCTTCTTCAAAGCGATACCTCTATATTATCCATTATGCTTCTCAATACCCTTCGTAAATCACTGAAGCAAGGGCACTTCCAAAAAAGAATTGCGCTCGTGTTGGGTAAGTGTTAACAGCTTATACTAGAAAGGACAAGACAATTTAAGTATTATACATGAAGGTCATCTCTCGTGTCGGTGTCAATGTCCAGGTTTCCTAAAGCCTTCTAAACTCAAACCTCCCCACCCTGTGAAGGCTCAAGAAGTTTTAGTTCACCAAGAAAATTAAATAGGTAACTTGAAAGTAGAAGCAACATTTCAAGATAAGATAATATGTGGGTAATAGTACTGATATAAATCACAATCGTTCTAATGTCTGTAGCTAGTCACTTTCCTCATTTCCTGGCACCGTTCTTTATATAACTTTCTAGGGTAATTTAGATGTACTTTAATTTCCAGTCCCAGAAAACTATGAACCTACCCAGTTTCTAGTTTAGTACTTTATGACATTGTAACGAGTGTAAGACTTGATATGTGAAAGTTTCAGGTGAATAATGAAGGACAAGGTTTCCGTGGAAGAAAGATCCCTAGGAATTCCCTCTTGGCAAGGACACCGTTTGAATGACAAAAACTCAGAATATATAACATAACAAGAAAGCTGTTTCTGTCTTAACTACAGAAGTGGCCTCTGAATCGTTTGCTTTGTGCAGAAAGATGCTCTTGGGAATGAAAACTGTAGAGACGCTGACTTTATGAGAGTTTAGCTTTGAGAGAGTGCTTAATAATTGATAGTTTTGTGACTTTGTCTGATTCTTTTTTGTTTTTTTCTCAAGTGCACCGGCTCCATTAGTTGTCTTGATAATATGTTTATGGTTAGAGATTGCTTCATTCAAATTTCCAGAGCTGAGTTAAAGTTGTGAAGAGCTAATTAATTTGAAATGACGTGGTTTGTTAACTCACCATATGATAGCAACCAACTTTCTTATGAACGTTGTTATTCATCTTATTCTTTCTTTTTTGTTTCCTCCTCACAAATGGGCTCCAATCTATGGTAAAGACTAAAGATATTGATTTGTGGTCTCTTTACACACACACACACACACACACACACTTACTTTCTAATCATCATTAATTATACCAGGTAATGAAAGAGTACACAACAAAACCATTATCTATCTTTAACTTGCAGGTAAAAGCTAGAGTCCAGATGCTTATTTTTCCCTCATAGGTTTATTTGACTACTATAAACTAGTTTATTTCCACTGTTTCCTTCTTGCAAATCTCGCCCTCCTTTGAAAATACCTACCTGAAAAATAAAATAATAACTGATGTCATATGAAGTCAGTGGTAAGAGATCCTTTTTGTTTCATATAACTTAATGCTAGCGTGGAAGCCTAATTATATACTGTAATGTGGCCATAAACTGCACTTAGCTTGTAGGAAAATCCTTTCTACCACATTTTAGTTCAAAAGATATGGAGGTTCAGTCAGATGTCTTACTCATGAAAGGCCTGGGTGAGATAACTTGGAAATATGCTCTAAAGAAGTCCTTATTCTCCTTTTGTAGCTCCTTCCACACTGCACAAGGAGAACAGTAAATGCACATAACTACGTTGCAGAAGAAACCACATGCTTCTAAAAGTACTATCTTTCTTTCTGTATTGGGCTTGGTGATTTCGAGAGAGAGAGAGAGAGAGAGTGGGAGAGAGCACCTGTAAGTGTAACAAGTGGCATAATCCTTGCATGTTGTGCTAGCGCCTTCACGCATTGGTCTTGACTCATGTGAAGGAGCAAGCATCGCTCTATAAGATTTTGAACCTGTATTTTGCATGCATGTGAAGGTGAAGTTATGATAACAATATAGCTATGAAGTGTAGTTAAATATAGTAACAGAAGGGAGGATGAGATAGATTACCATCCTAATGTATGTATGAGGGTGGCAATAGAAACAAGGAAGGAGTTGTTGGTGACTGTGATGCATTGTGGACAAAAAGAAAGAGAACAAAAGAGAGGAATAGAAGAAAGCAAACAAATGTAAGAAAAAAAAAGAAAAGTGCATAGAAGAGGGCAGATATTTCAAGGCTTTATATATATACACACACACACACACATAAAGCAGAGACAGCAAACAAATGAGAGCCGCATGGTGTTATCCACACATATCCTAAGTGAAGGGCCAAAAAAGCTCGAGAAATCCAAAACGATAGATTCATCTCATCTTCGAAGAGATAAGAGAAGTGATGTTACCTTCTCTCTCTCTCTCTACTCTTTTTGCTTCTCTTTTCCTGTTTTTAGTTTTCCCTTTTGAGTGAATTTTCTGTGCTGATCAATAGTATAATGTGGACAAGCCTATAGCCACTTGAACCACTCCTACACTGATGGGCTATCATCGTAGCATAAATTAATACCTCATTTGCTTCCTATCTTACATGGGTCCTACTTTCGTCAAATTGCCATGAATGTGTGGTCCCCTTAAAGGCAGATAAGCCGATTAATTAGTACAGTGATGGGTAGCCGAAGAATACAAGTTCATTGTATTTATGAAACCAGTGAGGTACAAGCCAAAAGAACGTAAAATGTTAAATTCGATTTGGCATCTGAATATTGAATGATTTTATTGATTTTGCCTTTTGAAAAGTTTTGTTTTCAATTAAGTCGTCGAATAAATTTTATTCTCACGTAAATGTGAAGTCAGAAAAATGCTAGAAACTCGATGGAAGTTGCTAATTTGGGTGCTGAATTATGCTGTCGGGGTCATTAATAAACTTACTAATTTGTCAAGTAAGAAGGGATATATCCGTGCGAACAAAATTTAAAGTATGAGAAATTAATGTAATTTCTAAAACGAAAAAGATAATTAAACAATTTTCAAAGAAGTTTGATATAATTTACACAATAAAATAAATAACTATTCCTGGTGTGCATTGGAAGCTTCAAACGTGTTTTTTTTTTCTGCTACTTTTTATTTACATTTTATCTATTATTAACAAATAGAAAATAAATATGTAGGCCTTATTTGAGGGCAAGAAGTAAAGTCTTGACTAAGCCTGTCAATGCCAATCTTGGATGCTTCCATGTAGTGCATAGACTCCACGACACTATCTCGCATTTGTACTCCAATTACCGTAGAAGTTAAATGCCATTATAATGCATATTATCCTAAACTTGCCTTCTTCTTTTTTTTCCCTATGATATGTGTCAATGTTGCGACATGAGACTTCTCTTTCTGCATTGATCGTTCACAAGCAAAGGGCAAGGAATTATAAGAGCAAACTTCCGCTGCAGATAATTAACTTTCCTTAAGTTTTTCAGCTGTTAACGTATTCTGTCAAAGCTCCCCAACATGGCGAACTTCTTTCGCCTGAATCTCATCCCACATATAGAATTCTGTTTCGAATTCTCCAACAAAAATGACATATCCAGCCACGAGGCAAGCAAGCAAGTACTGAGATATAAACCCTCCCCAGCTGCTATAGTCAAACCACAATTTAAGAGTTGAGATTGAGATCCTCCATTTCATGGAGATTAATACCCGGAGGAATCCTCCCAATATCAACTTCAAAAGCCTCTTTCAATGCAAATACAATCATCAACTGAGTGAATAACCTCCTATGATTGGTTACCTACCACAACTCTCCGTTAAATTCAACCCACTCGGCAACTGATCAATTAATTAAAACTGTTTCTGAAAATCCCTTCGTTAAGCCCAAACACTTATGCGGTTTGACCAGCTAACAGCCAGTCCAAAAAAAAAAAAAAACAGCTAACAGACCAGGAACAGGTACCCAAATGTATCAGTATGAAATTTAAGTTAGAGAGTAGAGGCTCTTAGTAGTTGTCATAGAAATATCACCCTAATAACAAAACGGCTTCGACTCTTAAGATGTTCACCAGTCCCTGAACAAATGATCAAAACTAAAATATAATTCCTAAACAGAAGCCATTCTTACATATACATGTAGTTTAAACTGCAACACGCTGAGGAAGCTACATTCCTATATATAAATCCATAACATGTGTTAGTATTAATTTTCGCATTCATAAATAATCAGACAAATTCGTACCTGCCTGCCAGAGGTTTTGTAAATCTAGTCTTTCAAGTCATTCTATGAAATATTAATGTCACAGACGGAGTTTTACATCATACTGACTAACAGCAACAATGTATTTAACATGAGCAGCACTTTATGATAGTCACCCTCTAAAACTGGATACAACTAAATTGACATGAAAAAACTTACAAAAACAAGACATGCTTGATGCTAGACAATTTGAAAAAGGAAAAGAAGGCAAAATCAATTGATATGTGACCAGAGCACATGCAGCAAAACTGACATCTGGGTTACCTGTAATTCCATATGCCTTCTTAACTGGGATCAGACTTGTCCAGAGCTGCAAACAAATGTACCATCAGCTCACACTAAACAATATTAGAAAACTGACACGCACCCAAACAGAATAACGAACATAGATATTACAATTGTAGTTCAGAAGCTTCTCAATGAGGTCAACATGGGTCATTAGCATTCGTCTACAGCAATAGCGAACCAAACCCAAAGCATCCAGTGCATCTCTGCATTCCATCACAGATATTAGCACTACACTATCAAAACTAATACCCACTAGAAGCTAAATATTAAATTGTGGTCAAGAAATAAAGTATTACTGCATCATTATCTCGTATCCATCAAGAACCAATTTGTTGCAGATGTAGAAAAACGACTTTATATACGGTGATTGCTTAAAGAAAATTTTACCCAATTCCCAAAAAATGATCTTGACATCAGAAATCACTTTTTAACCTTAAAAAAAAACTGTAATAAGCAGGTCCTAGTTATATCCATGCTTAAAATTAAAAGACCCCAACAACTTTATTTGCAGCTAAAGCAGGCAAGTTGCCTGCTCTATCACTCAAGTTATGCATACAACACTACCACAGCTAGCAATTAAAGTTATGACCACTGATGCACAAATACAACGCAATTATAACACGTAAATAAATCCTGAATCTCTCTTTGAACTCTGATAATACAAGACTAGACGAGTTTCACGCGAGTTGGTTTTCCCTAAATGCCTAAAATAAGTGGTTTTGGATAAATCTACAATTTCCAGACACCAAGTTCATCCACATTATCTATTTCGTCAAGAGTATTAAAGGAAAACCAACATCCAATTATACGTTAACAACCGCAACCTGCCTACAACGGAAGGAAAATCGTGTCATCCGGGTTCAACAAAGCAATCCAACCAGAGTTTAATTTACAGCACATAATGTTGACCCTAAAACAAAAATGAATGCTAAATCATTGCCCCAATAGAAGAAAAAAAATACTAAAATTTGAATCTCTAATCAATTATCTCAAACAACAAAGCACAGAAATTGTAAAACGAGTAGGAGTTACCAACCCTTCACTGTAATCTGCCTGCAGAAGATCCAGATACGTATCCCATTTGTTTCCTATCACCTACATGGACGAAATCAAATTGGACATCAATGTACCAAAACCCTAAATCCTGCGTCTCGAAACCATTCAAGGCCCAAACTTTTTTCCTCTTGCAATGAAAAGAGGAAGCGTCTTAGTTTGTCCACCTTTCCGCAGGTAAAACAACGAACAGGAATGATCATCTTCCTCAGCGCTCAACGTCGGCCGTCTATGTCTATGGCTCTATGTTCTTCGTCTCACCTCTGAATTGCTTCTATTCTTAATTTATAGAGTTGAAGTGGATGGACCGAAGAAGGCATCGGATGCAGGCAGCTATTTGACGCACCTGCACTCAAGGGTAGGCCAATTAAGACTTGTTTCCCGCCAAAAAAAAATCCTCAAGAATTGTTGCATTATAATTAACTTTTTGAAATTTAAAAAATTGTTGATATATATAAATAAGTCATCTTTATTTATTCATTAAATATTAATATATATCTAAATAATATTATTAAATATTAATTTTATTAAACTATATATATATATATATATAAATATATTTTAAAAAATTTTAAAGAATTCAAATTCGACTTTTTAACTTGTATAGATTTGCAATTTATAATTATGGAAGGACTGTGATAGATTTATCCAACTCTATTCTATATGCAATTAACAAAATCTGTGTCCAAATATACTATTCAGTTTGATTTATTGATGAGGGGTTTTGATAATTTATTAAAAAAATTTAGGTTTAAACTAAAAATTTTAAAGAATTCAAATTGGACTTTTTAACTTGTATAGATTTGCAAATTACAATTATGGAAAAACTGATAAATTTATCCAAGTCTGTTCTACGTACAATTAACAAAATCTGTGTCCAAATATACTATTCAGTTTGATTTATTGATGAGGGGTTTTGATAATTTGTAAAGAAATTTTAGGTTTAAACTTTCTTACCATCATTAAAAAAAAATTATTTCAAATTACACATTAAAACTAGCAAGTATTTTAAACAACTGTCAAACATTAAAAAATAACGTGATTTGTTTACGTAAGTTAAGAAGCAAAGTACTTGTCAGCTCAAAGAGGATATATCTATTTGAGTTGTTGCCTTGTTTTACAGCCTTCACTCTTTTCTTCCCTTCTTTAGTCTTTTCCATGGAAATGTGGCTGTACCAAATTGCCGATGAGATGCATCCATTTTATGGACACGAAATAAAAGGGAGGGGAATGTGTGCAATTTTTGAGGCCTAGCATAAGTCTTTGGTCGGCATGAGCTCTCTGCTGATAACCCAAACTCAATATAATATATTGATGAATTAGGATCAGTAAAGTTGAAAGAGTCTAAAGTTCCCGGGAACCAGTACATCAAGTTAACTCGTTTAACATATTGATGAAAGGAAAAACCGGGTGAGACCAACGGAACATTATATTAACATATGAAATTCCAACTTCACTGACTAATTTAAATTCTCCTTCTATTGTCAACTCGCGTTTTCTTTGATGCAGGCTCAGCTTGCATATGCTCACCACTGGATCGAATCTGTATGAGAAGAAGATATTGTTTTATCGTTCAATACTAAACGAAAGATTCCAAAACAAATTATGCAGTAAGATATATTACCTTGTCAAGCTTGTCCCTCACCAACCTCACAGTTTGATTCATTGAATGGGAAGCAAAATAATCCTGGGTATATAACAATTAACAGGTTAGTCCAAGGTAATAGATGGAAAGCAACTTTCCTTCATCTTGCATATACAATCCTGGTTAGAGCATAATTCGTAATCTAGTAACATTTAAAATCAATATCAGACCCTCAAAGAGCCTAACAGATTGATGGGATGGTGCAGGATCAATTACATTGCAACAGATGATACAACTGTCAAAAAATGACTTTCCATCAGAGAAACGGGGATAGCTGAAAATTTAACTAGTAGTACTGATTCTACTGAATACAAGTTCTATTCTACTAAACGCTCCCTGGGATAAGGTGAATAAAGATAAGAAGCTTAATATAATTTCAGAATGCCATTACACAAAACGTTCACTGCATAGGGAGAACATCGTTCATTCCCCTGCCCAGGAAATTTCCCTCACTTCAAAAGTTTCAATTCAACGGTGGGATCAAGTAGACTAGAGTAAAATTTCATGCATGCACAAGAGAGAACAGCAACAAACCTCATTTGAGGAAACCATTTTCAAAGGAGGATTACTGCTTTGTGGTCTTTCTTCTAATTCTGTAGAGTGCCTACATTCAGGAAAAAGAATCACTTAAATGTTGCCTTAGTTTCAACCGGAAGTGTGGCACAGCACATCAACAGCAAATCACCTTTTATTAGAATCTAAACGTTGCTGTAGGTAGCAGGTCTGTGAGGAAATTGTAGCAGCCTCACTCTTCATGAAAGGCCCAGGGCTGAAAGCTGTCGTCTCTTTGGATCTTCTAGCTGGTGTCATGGTAAAATATATCCGTAAATTGATAAAAACGTTATCACAGCAGTTCATTTAACAG
This sequence comes from Gleditsia sinensis, assembly GCA_037074535.1. Taxonomy (NCBI): domain Eukaryota; kingdom Viridiplantae; phylum Streptophyta; class Magnoliopsida; order Fabales; family Fabaceae; genus Gleditsia; species Gleditsia sinensis. The sequence continues at coordinate 7,301,615 of CM073471.1, forward strand.
ACTTTTGTGTGTCTATACAAAAAGCCTCACAAAAATTTTAGGATTTAAAATAGTATTTAATTATCCATCATAGGTTTTAACTTACGATTCAGTCGTGTTAAAACCTCCCTTCTTCTTCCCTCTAATTTATCCTTTGTATCTACGAGGCTCTCAAAATGGGGAGCATACAAAACCTGCAGTCGATTCCCCAGGAAAACAAAATCATCCAATTTTCTTTTTGCAAACCTGAAAATTAAGATGGGTATTCATTACCCTACTCTTTAAATTTTAATAACTATTATGCATGAGAAAGACAGCTTCAGGAACCTGGCATTGCTGAAAAGGTGGAATTTGATCCAATAAACATCAGTGAATGGCTCACAGTCTTCTGCATCCATTGGTTTACACCTGAAGAGAGAAATAATGAAGCAGACTACTAGTGAAGAAGAAGAAGAAGAACAAATCAATGAAGAAGCAATTTGGAAAGCGATAATCTTACTCCTCAACTTCTCCATAAGTTGAAAATAGTTTCAATAGATCATCCCCGCAACCCAATGCTGGAACGTTCTTCACAATCAAATATCTGAGCCCTCCAATCCATATAACAACATAAAATCCAATAAAAAAGCAATCTAAGAATTGGAAAGTTCATATAAAGGGCATGTGATTGTCTGTCATAGAATCGTGATTGCTTAATTACAAAAACAACAGAATTAGTTTGATAGGTTAAAAAAAAATAAGAGAGAGAGAGAACTATGAGGCAGGAAAAATGGGGTGCAAACGCAAACCGACCTGGATTCGTCACAGACAGTGTACACTCGAACAGCCGGGGGTTCGTCTTTATAACGAGGCATGACCTTCCTAGTTTAGGCTTCCCAGCCGGAATCGAAGAAAGATCGTAATTTTAATATTCGTGAGCTACATACGCCCCTCAATTAGTCTCGGGTAATTTACAGTGCTCGGAGAGTGAGCCAACGAGAGAGATAACCCCTAGAACTTCCTAAGAGCGGGGAATCGAAGAGCAGGAGGGGTCGATGGTTTTGTATCCGCTTCAATACACAAGTTTTTGTTATTTTTGTTCCCCGTATTAAAACGTCTACCTGATTCAGGAGAAGAAATGTTAGGATGGCGTGAGAGCTATTCGATCTTCCTTCACTGCGCCGTTCTCGGAGGCGATTTCCTCTTTTTTTCTCTGCTTCGAGCTTACAAGCAGAGGAATTCTCTTCGTGGAGGTGTGCTCGCTTCTCGGTTTGCAGGAGTTCGCGGGAGCCGTTCTATGTTACTAAAGATTTTGACAATGTTAGGAAATCCGTATTTAAATTATAAAATAATTTAATGGTTCAAATTTATTAAGTAAACCAAAATAAAATTATATTATCAAAAGGGCTTGAAAAATGTTTGTCTATAAATGGAAATATGTTTTACACCTGTTTATAACAAAAAAAATATTTTCATGTCTTTTTATTTTTTTAACAAAATGGTCATGCACCCATGATTGTCTTGACTTGGTCTAGAATCCGAAATATAACATCATTTGAGAAAACTTCTATTTACATGACCAACTCACGTTAAAGAAGAAAAAGAAAAAAACCTCATAACTCAGTTGAAAAGATTATAGACAATACTTTTTCATATGTAAAAACAGCCACATCGTGTTTCTAATTAGATGAATCTTGAAATTGGGAATCAACTTCCTTTCCTATTCTAGCAGCGCAAATGAAATCTGTCAGCTCGCATATTTGGGCGTCAGAACCTGCCAAATGTTATAATGAGATGTTAAATTAATAAAAAATCAACCACCAAAAGTGTTTGCAGATGCTACAGGGCAAACGGGAGGATATCCCTGTCTCTGCATTGCATATTAATGAAGCTCATTTGTTTTATAACTCAAAATGTTCTGTTATTAATCAAACAAGGAAAATCCCCCCTTTTTGTGAAGATTTACCAATCTTACCACTACTTCCTTTTCTTTTCTTTTTTGAAAAGAAGCCGAATGGCTGTGAATATCTAAAGTAAATATAGAGAGACAAATGTGTTAAATAAAAAATTAGTTGAATTCTACTTTCAAATATATTAATTTATAAAAAAAATAAGTAGTTTTAATAAATTATAACTTAAATATGATACAAATTTAATTTATTAACAATATAAAAAATAGAGACCCATTTTTTCTTTTAACTTTTTATGAAAGTTATTTTTTTTTATTTTTTTTATTTAGATAAATATAGAGTTGTAAGTTTAATTTTTTTTTAGATTTAAATATATTTAAATTTAAAATTACGAAACTAAATATATAAAATTTAAAATTTAAAATTTAAAAATTATTATAAAAACTCCCTTAAAAAAGATTAAACAACGTTTCTAAAGAAAAAAAACAGAGAAAAACAAAACCCACGAAAACTAAACAATAAATGAGAAGGGGGCCCACTCACCAAAAGCTCGCAGCACTGCTCTGTCTTCTCTCTCAGGAAGGTGCAGAGGAGGACTTCCTCTGTTCCTAATTAATCATACTCCAAAGAGGTGGTTATGACTACTTAAACAGTAAGGAGTTTTCGATATCTGGATGGGTCCTCAAGGATGCCAAAATTGAAGACCAGCGGATAAATGAAAAATCACGCATGTCCTGAATTTGCTTTCTTCTAGCCTAGCTCATCTAAAGCCATTTCCTCAGCCTGGTGTGTCCATTTTTACTTGCTGCTAACAGGGTGGTCAACCAGCATATAGAGCATTACGTAGTTTGTTTAAACCTTATTTGGATAATTATTCCCTTTAATTTCCTCGGTCATTAACAATAACTAGGAATCATATATTCAAAAGAACACACTTACTAGTTGTAAAGACAATTCACATGCACAAATCAACTCCTTTGCCGATTGAATTATGAACTAAAGGACGTGTAAAGAGGCTAACAAGGAACCTCAAATTAAGGTTAATAAAAGGAAAAAGAAAAGAAAAGAAAAGAAAAGATAGTTCTTCTTTCCTCAAGATTTACTAAATTAAATTAGATCACTTATGCTGCTGATAGCGGGAAAACAAAAGAAGAAATAAGAGACTAAAAATTAAAAAAGGGTAACGAGCCATATGATGCTAGCAGCAATAATACACACCCACATTTATGCACAGCTATCGAACTATCGAAGCCTCCTCAACAGAGTTTCCCATATCTACAAGCATTGACAATGTCTCATCCTTCTCTAACAGATGAAAAGCGTTTTCGTAAATAAAGGAACAATAATACACACCACATTTATCCACAGCTATCGAAGCCTCCTCAACAGAGTTTCCCACATCTACAAGCATTGACAATGTCTCATCCTTCTCTAACAGACGAGAAGCGTTTTCGTAAATAAAGGAATCAATTAGATGGAAGATAGAAATATGATGTCTGCCTGACAAGCAAGCCATACAGATAGTAGGTAGTTCAGAAGCTACATTCAACAGGATCAACAAAAATATGCACCGAGTACTGAAAGTGGAAACTAAAAATTCCAAAACAAATAAAATGGAACAAAACCCGCTGGTTGAATTCAATAGTAACCCCAACAAGAAAGTAAAATACTTGGTAATATAAAGCAGGAACTCACAAAAATGTGTTAGTAGAGTTTCTAATATGGCCTCCACGTTATCTTCTCCTACCAAGGATCAAACGAAATTATTAGTTCATATTCATGGTGAATCTTGATTCTTACAATATAAAATGAGAAGGCAAAACAACCTTTTTTCTCAATTGCTTTAATCACCATCTCTCTAGAAAATCCCATTCCCACAAAGTGATGAATCGGCTTGAAGCTGGTAGTTGTGCAAGCCGAAGGACCCGCCTAAACAAAACATGGAACACTACAACATTATAAGAGGGAAGAAATTCATGCTATGATAGGTACTTGCGCGCACCAAATCCAGTTTACCTGAGTAACTACCATGAGAGAAATGCAGCAGAGATTCGCAATGTACAAAATGCAGATTACACATTTGTAGCATGGGAAAAGGTACATTGTGGGGTTGTGCTAGGTGCTAGTCACATAGAAGTTATTGCAGGAACATATTTCTTACGCAGTGAAAATATTGGATACAGAATTTACCTCCAAAGATGATCCACTACTCTTGATTATAATTCGTTAGACCCGAAGTAGCTTGCAATGGCACGTCAAAGACCTCAAGCTCATCATCAGTAGTTCAATCAAAGTCATTCTCCCAGTTGGCACCATTTCCATCCCACACATTTTTGTTCACCAAAGATAAAGGATGAAGTGAAAACCAGAGAAGCATGACCGAAATCAAGGTAAATCTTTACGTTCTGATATCAATTATGCAAACAAGGTTAAAGTGATGTTCCAAGCTTCTAATTTTTTAATTAGCCAGTAAATATTCAAAAATCATATTTGGTGATAGAGAAACAAGTTACTGGAATTTTCTGGGTGTACAAAATAAGTCAATGTGGAATTCTGCAGCTAAGATTTATTTCTATACATGGGTATAAATTGGAAAACTAAAAGATACATAAAGGTCATTGCAGAGCACCGAACAGTAAGTAATAGACTAATAGTTAATCATCCGTATAGAGTGGCGAAGATACCATGACTTAGGAGCGATAACAGTCACCAAGCCGCCTCTAGAACTCTATAGAACACACATTAATAAGATATATCAGTACAAAACATAATCACTAATAGTGGAACGAACTGATCCTTCAGGAAATATAAATAAAGGAAGAAATTAAATTTCAAAGTTTTAGTTTTAGGGATCTCATTTGTATGAAAAATACATTTGCTTCATCCAGCAAAAATATCTTTGATCTGCCTCCATCAGCTAAAATACATTTGCTTACTCTCCTCGGGTCTATGGAGATGAATTTAGCCCAAGAAAAGAAAGAGCAGAAAGCTTGCTAACCACATCGGATTAAAATCGTCCTGGAAGTGAGATAAAAGCACGAAAATGGCAATCTCAAACGAAAAGGTTATCACATTTCGTGAAGCTGAAGAAAAAAGTGTAGGTGACCGGAAAATGCAACGTGGTGCATGTTTGCTTATGTTTAAGAGCCACAGAGAGTGATTGGAGGAAAAGGAAGAAGAGAGAGATGAAGAGGGGGTGGAAGGGGCTGACCAGCGAAGCGAGCCAGAGGAGAGCACAAAATGAAGGTGCGGGTATTAGCGTGAGTTAGTGTCATGTGCCAGCATACTGAGCGAAAACGCGCCTGCGAGACCAAACTTCATATTACACTTGCCAGAGAAGCAGTATTGGCCGAAGTCCCACGCCCCTCACCGTAAATAGTAAACATGCGCCCTCGAGCGCCTTGCGCTAGCTATGTCAACTTTTTTAAGATTGTGAGGATTTCTTTTTTTGAAGATGAATGATTTAATTTTATGAAACGAAAGAGATGAATTAATTGAAGTTGGCCTTCACATTGCTTGAATACAATTCCAAAAAAAAAAAATGCTTTGCACATTCCCTAATTTTTTAATAAGTAATGTATTAATGTTAACGTAACAATAGTATACTTTTTGGTCATTTCATTACTATAGTTGGTGCACCACAAAAAAAAAAACACTTTTATGTTAGCAATATATTTGTTATAAAATGAAAAGAAGTATGTTTAGAGAAATTAGAACTTTAACTTTTTTAAGAAAAAAAATCAGATTTTTTAAAGTTGAAAATTACATTTTTTTTTTAGTATAAATTACTTGTGAATATTTAAAACTTAGTAGTGAAAGAGATCCTTTGAAAATTTTTCAAGAACTTTAAAAAATAAAGGTGGACAGAGAAAATCACAATCTATATAACTCATATTTAAATTGGTGAGTTCTATTTAATCATCAAATAAAATTTTATTGGCTTATATATTTCTCTCTCTAACTTTAACTTTAATTTGTAAAGTAGTTTAGAAAATCTAAATTTGTAATTATACTCAAGGCTTATCAACTTATCATTTCATCGTTTGACTCTCTTACATCGAAGTGGGGCAGTCTATTGTTTCTTATATTTGAAGGAAGCAGAACAAGTTTAGTAATATCCTTCTAGAATACCAGTGTTATATATGTATTGTCAAAGTTGGAGTAAAAAAAAAAAATTATGGCGCAAGAGATTGTGTCATAATAATGACAGAGGAATAACCATATTAGCAAAAAAGAATGTGTTATTGAGACTTAAAAGCACTTGTTTGCATAAGTGTATTCATTGCTTGGCTAAGAAACAGATTAGAGCATTTTTTAAGAGTCATGCATCCCCTAAGAAATTAGAAATTCTCCACTAAATGCAAGTCCTATAAAGACAAGAACACTTGGTAGTACCCAGTATTTTGTGAGATTGATACTCCAAGAAGACTTGGGTTTATGTATTAAAAATTAAAGATCAAGTGCTAAGTGTGCTTAAACAATTCCAAGTCTCACTTAAGAGAGAAACTTGGTAGAAGTTAAAAGTACATTTACATGGACAATAAAAGTGAAGGCCATTTAATATTTGTTGTAAAGAGCAAGAAATTATATATTAAAAGACTCCTCCCAAGATTCTATAATTAAATAGTTTAACTAAAAGGACAAATATAATATTGGTTGAAAGTTAGATGTTTGTTTTTTTAGTCTACGCTACAAATGTCATTTTGGTGTGAAGCTTTGAGTATTATTGTACATGTTTTGAATCTTTCACCATATCTTTTATGATCACTTGAGAGTCTTCAGGTGTAAAATATTTGTACATATCTCAAAATATGAACGGTCTAAATTTGATGCAAAGACAAAACATTGTATATTCTTGAGTTATGGATTGGATGAGTTTAACTATAGATTTTATGATTCTATTGAGAAAAAGTTGATTAAAAATCAAGATATGTGTTCGTGAAAAATTAGATAATGAAAAATTTCAAGTCGTTGACAAAGAAAAAAATTAGTACCTTGAGTCAATGAAGATCCAATTAATCTTGATATAACTCCTCCTACACTTAAAGAAGAGCAAGGTAAAGAAGAAGCATATGATCAGCAAAATGCAATTGATATAGATGATCCTTCACATGATGTTGTAGATGAGAATGTTCTAGCCGAGCAACTAACACTAGATGCTTAACATGTTACACTTAAAAGATCAACTAGGAATAGACAACTCTCTATTAAATACTCAACAGAAGAGTATATTTTGCTGACTCATGAGGGAGAACCTTAAAGTTATAAAGAAGCTATGTAGGATGAGCATAAAGAATAGTATATTTTGCTGACTGATTAGGAAGAACCTTAAAGTTATAAATAAGCTATGTAGGATGAGCATAAAAAAAATGAATTAAAATCATATAAGATGAGATGAAATTCTTGCATAAGAATCACACTTATGAGCTGAGTAAAGAATTTTATCAGATGAAGGAAATTAATTTTGAAGGAATTTTTTTACCTGGGCCCAAGATGTCTTCAACCCAAGTGGTACTTGCGTTAGTAGCTAGCTTGAATATAGAAATAGAGCCACTAGATGTAAAGACTGTATCTTTTTACGGTGATTTAGAAGAAAAAATTTATATGAAAGAGATTGAGAAATTTATTGCTATAAGCAAAGAACAACTTGTGTGCAAGTTGAGAAAAATCTTGTATGAACACAAGTATGCACCCAAGCAATGTTATAAAAAATTTGATTCCTTCATGGTGCATCATGGGTATAGTAAAATTGTTTCTAATCATTGTGTTTTTTATTAAAAAAAATTTTGATAATGATTTTATTATTATTTTATTGTGTGTAAAATTTAGGACTTGCAAAGCAAAATTCTTGACATGAGAATCACTCATCACAGGAATAATGGTAAAATATGATTGTCACAACGTAAGTACATTAAGAAGATTTTGGAGAGGTTCAACATGGAAAAATCCAAAACTATATGCACTCCACTTGCAAAACATTTCAAGTTGAGTTTGCAACAATGTCCACCATGTGAGGAGGATAAAATGAAGAATGTTCTTTGCGTATTAACTATTGGCAGATTAATGTATGCTATAGTGTATGTAACACTAAATATTACTCATGTAGTTGGTGCTGAGGCAATTTCTCTCTCTAATCCTAATAAAGAACATTGGTATATTGTGAAGTGGATGCTCAAGTATCTTAAAGGTACTTCAAGAGTTTGTTTATGTTTTAATGCTGATTAACCTATGTTAGATGGCTATACATATGCAAATATGGCAAGCCATGAAGATTATAGAAAGGCTACTTCTAGGTATATAATGACTTTTATAGGAAAAATTGTGTCGTAGCAATCAAAGATATGTGTTGCTTTGTCTGCCATTGAACCACAATACATTGCAATAACGAAACCTTTAAAAGAACTCTTGTGGATGCAAAAGTTCCTACAAGAGTTTGGGCATTAAGCAAAAAAAGTTCATCTTATTTTGTGACAATCAGAGAGCAATCTATCTCGATAAGAACACGACTTTTCATTTGAAGACAAAGCACATAGAGGTGTAGTATCACCGAAGAAGACAAACACTTGAGATAAAATTATTGAAACATGAGAAATCATGAGAAAAATTAATGAAAATGGATTAAATATAATAACAAATATTTTACCAGCAATGAAGTTGATGTCACGCAGAGAGAAGGCCGGCTTGAAAGAGTTATTTCTCGCTTCAATTGAGAGGGACAGATTTGTTGCGTGTTACGGAAGCGTACTGGTTGCTGATAAATCAAGCATATATGGGGATTATCTTCCAAGTATGGTAAAGAATGACTCTCTGGAATGTGTCTTAGTTTGACATCCTAAGGAAACAACTTACAAATTTGAAAACTATCAGCTGCTTTATAAACATGCGGATAGATAATCCACCTTAAAGGGTAATAATGTTGGTACATGATGAAATTAATTCACATTAAAGCTAAAATAGATAAAGCAAAGTTATTCAAGAATAGATTTGATTACAACTCAATTTTTTTATAAATATATTAATGAAAGTTTTCACTGCTTTAATCAATGCACCGATTTTAATAAATATATTTTTCTTGAAATATTTTAAAATTATAAGGAGTTTGAGTATTAGATTTGGAAATAATACTTGTCTCTAATTTCCGAACTTCAAAAGTGTAATGTGAAGCTTGCTTCTTTATAAAATTTCTGAGTCATAGTCACAGATGCCCATTTTAACTGTGAAAATCTCATGGGCCATGCAAATGGCTAAAGTTAAGGACTTCATCCGAGCCATAACAACATCCAAAGCTTCAACAACTTATTTACTGTTGGGTGGCAACACCAATGACTGTGTTTACTTGAAAAACCGCGAAATTGATACTTTGATCAAATCGAAGAATCTAAACGATGCCATTTCAGTGTTCAATAACATGCCACTACGTGACGTTGTTACCTACAACTTGCTAATTTCCGGGCATAGCCGCTCTGGGCTACCGGAGCAGGCTCTGTATTTCTATGCTGAAATGGGTTTACTCGGAATGAAAGAGACTGCATCGACGTTCTCCTCTGTTATAGGAGTTTGTAGCGATGCTGGATTTCGCAGAGAAGGAGGTCAGGTACATTGCAGGGTGGTTAAGCTTGGATTCAGTTTGAATGTGTTCGTTGGCGGTGCTCTAATTGATTTTTACATGAATATGGGACTTGGTGGGGTGGCACTTAAATTGTTTGATGAGTTGCCGGAAAGAAATTTGGCCATATGGAATTTGGTATTACGTGGATTATCTGAACTGGGTCGAGGGGAAGAATTGCTTAGATTTCAGACTCTGATGGATTTGGAAGGTGTGGAGCCAAATGGGCTTACATTTTGTTATCTACTTAGGGGATGCAGTAATCAGAGATCGTTATATCAAGGGATGAAGCTTCATAGCCGCATTCTGAAGCTCGGGTTGGGGGTATCAAACATTTACGTTGCTAATGCTTTGGTGGATTTTTACTCTGTATGCGGGTGTTTAGTTGATGCAAGGAAATCATTTGAAGCCCTACCTGTTGAGGATATTATTTCTTGGAACTCATTGGTTTCTGTTTATGCAGAAAACAATTTGTTCTCGGATGCTCTGGAATCATTTAAAACTATGCAACTATGGGGGCAGAGGCCATCCATTCGTTCATTAGTGGGATTTTTGAATGTCTCCAGTAGGACCAAAAATATTAGTCTAGGGAAACAGATTCACTGTTCTGTTTTAAAATTGGGTTTTAATCAGGAAAGCGTTCATGTTCAATCTGCTTTGATTGATATGTATGGAAAATGCAGTGACATGGACAGTTCAATAGCCATATTTGAATGCCTTCCTGAGAAAACTTTGCAGTGTTGCAACTCATTGATGACCTCTTTGTCTCATTGTAATGCCACTGAAGATGCGGCGGAGTTGTTTGGTTTAATGGTGGATGAAGGTATTAGACCAGATGAAGTAACCTTCTCCACTACACTAAAAGCATTGTCAGTATCTGCTTCGGTGAACTTCACGAGCTGCCAATTACTGCATTGTTTTGCATTAAAATCAGGATTTGAAGAAGATATAGTTGTTGCCTGTTCCCTAATCGATGCATATTCAAGATTTGGGCTTGTGAAACTTTCTCGTCATATTTTTGAAGCCCTTCATTCTCCAAATATCATTTGTTTCACATCGATGATAAACGGATATGCCCGAAATGGAATGGGGAGAGAAGGCCTTGAATTACTTCAAGCTATGGTTGAGAAAGGTCTAAAACCAGATAAAGTTACCTTCTTGTGTGCGTTAGCAGGTTGTAATCATAGTGGACTGGTTGATGAAGGAAGATTAATTTTTGACTCGATGAAATCTCTTTATGGGGTTCATCCAGATCGCCAGCATTTTTCATGTATGGTGGATCTCTTATGCCGGGCAGGACTACTATATGAAGCTGAAGAGTTGCTGCGACAGGCACCTCGGAAAGGCGATTGTGTTATGTGGAGCTCATTGCTGCGAAGTTGCAGGGTCCACAAGAATGAGGTGGTTGGAAGAAGAGTAGCACATATTTTAGTGGAGCTTGACCCAGATGATCCTGCGGTATGGTTACAAGCTTCAAATTTTTATTCTGAGATTGGGGATTTTGATACATCAATGCAAATCAGAGAGGTCGCTCTGGCCAGGAAAATGACATGGGAGATTGGTCGTAGTTTAATTGAGATAAAACACTGAAATTTAATTAAGAGAAAGATCCATGGCCCATTCTGCTGCGCTGGTGAAGGGATCCTGAGCTGTTAAGGTCTTGTCTATTTTGTGAAATCCGCAAATCCTACATTCTAATGGAGAGAGATTTCTTTTGCTGGGAGTTTCTGGTGGGCATGCCAAGAAAATGGGGGTCGGCATTTGCATTCCCTGTTTGGTGTAACTAACTGACGGCTTCTTGAAATAGAAAATAATTTCTTTTCCATTTATGGGCACATTGGATAGCCATGGCAAACTTCTGCACTCTGAAATAACCTAGAAAATATTGAAGTCTAGTAGATTACATGTTTACCAAAATGAGCTTCCCTTTCAAAGGGGCAAAGGGGAGATAGAGTACAACGTATAGTGCTCCTGGTAAGTTTTATAATTGGTTGATGAGTAAAGCAAAAAACTACAAAAAATTTCCCTTGTACTTTAAGTGTGGGCATGTAGAAAATCCAACACCTTCATCCACTTTCAAGCCAAGCCATAAAGCCCTCCAAATCCTTCATTTCTAGAGCTAATCTACATATATAAATTATAACCAAGTATTCATTGAAATTAATCATATCATCCAATCCCAATCTTTGCAATACAGCCAACAAAGGCAAAATATGGACAAATTCTTCCTGGTTTTCCTATTCAGTTTGCTGACAGCGGCTTCTGGAGTTGCAGGAAACATGGTATGTGACAACATTGGCATGCTTGCAGAACTTGAGAGCTTGGATATAGAAGAAGAAAATGAGGTAGAACTTTCAGGGATCCCTTCATGGAACAGTGAACGTGGTGGAAGGGTTCTTGTGAACGTAGATAGCTTTGGTGCAGTTGGAAATGGAGAATCTGACGATACTCAGGTTCCACATTATTATTGAGATGTACCTGTAGTTGTAAATAAATATCATTGTTTGAACTCCATGATTTTGCTAAACATGCACTCCGCACCTCTTACATTGTTGGACATGTGCAAATGTTTTCTCATTACTATCTATCTGGGGCATGCATCATTCATTGACCTGACTAATAACTCATAATAAATTTGTCCTTTCTCTTTTCTGATGTGATTATCAGGCTTTTAGAAAAGCATGGGATGTTGCTTGCTCTACACCAAATTCCGTTTTCTTAGTTCCCCAAGGACGCCGTTACCTAGTTAATGCAACAAGATTCAAAGGGCCTTGCGCGGACAAGCTAATTATCCAGGTAATTATACACACACAGATATATTTATTTGGTAGTGTCAGATTTATGCATGAGTTAAAATCTTGATATGGTCATTGACATAATATTACCATTTCTAGATCGACGGAACAATTATAGCACCAAATGAGCCTAAGAACTGGGATCCAAATTTTGCACGGGTCTGGCTTGATTTTTCCAAGTTGGATTCGGCTGTTTTCCAAGGTGCTGGAACTATTGATGGCTCAGGAAGCAAGTGGTGGGCAGCATCTTGCAAAAAGAACAAGTCAAATGTAATTTTTTGGGAACTTGACCTTCGTCGTTTTGTGGTTTTATAAAAATCTTTAGCCGAGTGTAATAACTTCTCTTCTGTTTTTTTATTTTTATTTTTTTACAGCCCTGCAGAGGAGCCCCAACAGTAAGAACCATTTTCTTAAATCTTAACGTCTGTTGTATTTGATGTTTCCTAGTAGAAAGATTTGCAGAAAGTTTAATCATAATTTCCAAGTAGAACTTAACTTGAGGGGTTTTTTCAGGCATTAACCATTGATTCAAGCTCAGCTATAAAGGTGAAAGGACTAACTATCCAGAATAGCCAACAGATGAATTTTGCTATATCACGATGTGATACTGTTCGAATTTATGGCGTGAAAGTGTCAGCACCAGAAGACAGCCCAAACACTGACGGAATTCACATAAGTGAATCAACAAATGTCGTACTTCAAAACTGCAAAATTGGAACAGGTTCTTTTCTTCTTGAATATTGTTGTGTTTTACAGTTTTATTTTCATTTTACAGGACTCTGGAAACAGAATATAAAAATTACATTGTCATATATAATGAGTAAAACCCTTCAAGGTAACTTACATAACACCTACACTTTAGAACAACCAAAGAGAGACAATAGTAAACATGGAATAGGAAATGAAACACGTTTTCTTTTTCTTTTTTTAAAGTTCTGTGCAAAGGTTTATTGCAAATACTGCTTGTATTACATTGTTTCTACAAATGAATGGTGTGCTCCAGAAATGTAGAGAATTTGAGATTGATAGGGAAGTGCATTGCCAGTTGTGTTTCATGATGATTCTGTGTTATATATTCAGGGGATGATTGCGTATCAATCGTCAATGCTAGCTCTAATATCAAAATGAAGAGGATTTATTGTGGACCAGGACATGGAATCAGGTAACATTTAATCTTCATGTCTCCTGCTTTTTCTTCCTCCCACCAAAACATCCAATTCGAAATTACGAGCTAGTTGAAACTGTAATTGGTCCCTTGACTAGCCAAAAGGCATTAATGCTATGGTTTGTTTCTTTCTTTTTTTCTATACACTATTCTTTCAGCATTGGAAGCCTTGGGAAAGACAACTCCACTGGCATAGTCACTAAGGTGATTTTGGATACAGCAGTTCTTAGGGACGCTACCAATGGTGTCAGGATTAAGACTTGGCAGGTAATTTTCTCAATTATCATAGAAGTATTTGGAAATCTTTTGCTTTAGTATTCAGATGTCAGTACCACCTAACTGCTAGAGGAGTAATGCAAGGTGGGGGAAGGGAGAGGGTATGGATCTCAATTTCTACTGAAATCATTAAGAATACAATTATTTGTTTTCAGACGACGTTCTCAAAAGAAAGTTTCGAAGTATATTTCTGCATTGAAAATAATAAGAGTATATAATAAATGCTACCATAATTTCACAGCACGCAAAGATTCTCTTCAATGAAGCATTAAGAATTTGAGATTTGCTTCTAAAGTACATGGCAAAATTGTAGTGTAAATTGATGAATTTCAGAATAACTGGAATTGCTAATTGCTTTCTGTCCTATTCCTATTATATAGGGAGGTTCTGGGTATGTTCGTGGGGTGCGGTTTCAGAATGTGAGGATGGAAAACGTATCAAACCCCATAATTATAGATCAGTTCTACTGTGACTCACCAACGACTTGTCAAAGCCAGGTACCTCTTCATCTTTCCTGCCTCGTTCCTATTCTCCCTTATTAGCAGGTTACCATCATACAATTTCACTCTGGAAAAACAAATTGATAACAATCACTCCTATACTTTGCTCGTGTCACTTAGAAATTAATCAAAACATTTTGCAACGTTATGAATTCTTGTACATAACTTTTTGTTAGGCATCAGCTGTGGAGGTAAGTGAGATCATGTACCAGAACATTAGTGGGACTACAAAGAGTGCAAAAGCCATTAAATTTGACTGCAGCGATACAGTTCCATGTAGCAACTTAGTCCTCAGCAACGTTAACTTGGAGAAAGAGGACGGCACAGTGGAGACATACTGCCACTCTGCTCAAGGCTTTGGCTACGGGGTCGTGCATCCTTCTGCTGATTGCCTCAGTTCCAATGACAAAAGTGCTGAAGTTGCAGAATCAATTACAGAGGATATTCGTCACACTGAACTATAAGTTGGCTCTCTATATATGCATTATAATAACTTTGATTATTTTAAACTGGGTAGCGGACCATATGGAGCAGTAGTAAGGGTCTATTGGAGGTTTGAGGTGAGAGACAGTTCAAGGGATGGCTTATCATCTAGTTATTTGAAATTAGAAATACACTAAAATTATTCAAGAAAAGAGAGAACAATCGATGATACCATTTTATATTGTTGTTTGAGATATATTCAAATCTTAGCATTATGATTGCTTGGTGTATATTGATTTTTTCTGGACTCAAATCTTAATTTATGAAATTTGTGTAGCTGCTTAACGTACAGTTAACTTGATGAATCCGAAACTAGCAAGGAATTGGCTGGTTGTTAAAATGGTATCTAGTTAAATTTTACGCTTCTTCCCCAATGGTGGGAAGGGAAATCAATCTGCAGACACCCTCTTCCTTTTTTTTTTTTTTCCTTCCTTCTAGAATGACGGTTAAGAGTGTTTCAAGCTTTTACTTGAAATTAAATTTTTTCTCTAGATAATCTTAAAAGTATACTTTCACACATTGGTCTGAAACACCTTTTTCTTCCTTTTGAGTATGGTAAAATTGTACTGGGTTAAGCTGGGGCTTTATAGCTTGTCGTACCCCATATTCATGGCATGAGAACTAGGCCCAAGTGTAAAACACTTTTCCTTCTTGTGTGGAAAAGATGCAAAAATCAATTCTTTTATTTTATATATACTTTTTTTTTAATTATTTTATTTTTCTGCACTTGAAGTTTGAACGGCCACGAAAGGGTTAGGGTATCCGTTAGAGATACAGACAAGAAAGGACTAGTGAGATACTCCACTCCAATCCATAATTAGCATTAAAAGTATCACTTAGTGGCAACAAACATAAATAAATAAGGAGCTTTGTGATCCCTGACTTCTACTAATAATGTTGTTTAGCTTCCCGTGGCAAAGCGACAAACGCATGAATTCTGCAGAGCTGTTTATATGCCTGCAAGATACATTGTGGTCCAGAGGACCATATAAGAAACTGGTAATAATTTCTCAAAACTAAAATTCTTTCTCGGGCAATACTCTCAGAGTGCTATTCAAAGAAATCTGATAATTTACAACGAGGAAAGAAAAGAACAAAGGGGAAATTAATTTTTTTCCTCACCTGTCTCTCTAGTATGGCTTCTTGGTTTGCACTGTGTTGAAGCCGGTAGGATCCTGCAGGAGGTTGTTTCTTCAGTTGGTTCTTACAAGACAACATATTCATTAAAACTAACTGATACTAACAAATATTGTGGTCTTATGGCTTAGAGTTCTTCAACTAATATTTTAACTGTTTGGAATTCTAAGCTAAAAACTGGTCTGGCCTGCCGTATCTCACCCCGACAAGCCACATGGGGTTCAATAAGGTGCTGAACTAGAAGCGATCTTAGCATCTTTCCTTAGGATAACATTTCATGGCCATGATGCTATAAAGACAGCAAATCAATATTCCATATGTGGATGTAAGGGTCCAGAGTACTGGTCATCTTCAGTTTTCTGCATCTCTCATTCTGTTTTCCTTATAATGCTAATCTAGGGCTGTACCCTCTAGATTTGGACCATCTTTATTTCGCTTTCCAAATTTCTAGGCACCAGCCATAGTCTCGAGTTTTCCAATGGATTTAGACGTCAATTTTGGAACGATAAAGACACAGCATGTAGACCTCACATTTAATTAATAACACAATTAGGGGCCACTAATTACCCATCACATTATGTCTCTGTCTTTCTAAAATCGACACTGTCAATTTCTTCCCTAACAGGAATATAAACGCTCGTGAACTTGAACGTACGCAAACATTATGAAAATTTTATTGCAATGGATTCCCCATTCTTCAACTGAGGCAAATAAGAAATCACCAGAATCTGCCACCATAATTTATACTTGCTTTATCTTTTTATCTGAATGTTCTGGTAACTTTTCCTTTATATACATGCATAGATAAAGAGAAAGATCCATATAGCAAGCTTTTTATCTGTCATTCCTATTAAGAAACGTGCATTGAACTGATTGAAGGATAGCAAGCATTATTCTATCAGAGTTATTTTACGGGAACAAAGAAAATAAAATACAACTGAGAAATTTTTTGGAAAAATATAAATTTTCTTTTTTTGCAGCTTCTTCAAAACGTACGACACCCCCTTCTCCTGCATAAATAGGGTACATGTAGATATGGTACTTAAGGAAACTCTGATTAAAATGACACAATGAACGTTCCATAGTGGCTAAAACCAAAGGGGCACATGGATTTGCACAGTGCACACCAATCATAACCAAAATGAAGTTGTTGTCTGAGGATGGATGTGTCACTTTGTTATTTGCTCGTGACTTTAGGGTCGTGCCCATGCATTATAGGGCAGGACAAGAAGCATCAGATATAAAATCTGAGATCTCCTCCTCCGAAGAAAATAATTGATAAGGGAGAAAGCTTTAGGGGCTCAAAGTGATCCGTGAAGCCATGACCGCAAAGGAAGGTCCATGGATACAAACAAAGGGATGGAGACAAGTACGTTTTTATCGTTTGTGTCTCTTATTTAATTTAAGAATAAAAAACTGAAGATCACACTTGTGGAAAACCTGGTCTTCTTTTCAACTGAAAATTCACATGCACATAGCTACCATCCACAAGTCCACACTGCATTTGCATTGCTAATTGTGAATGTTAATTATTCTTGTTAAAAGAAAAGCTTTATTCGCCCATAACTCATCTTCAGAGTTTCAGAATGATCTGTGATTGTGTATCAAAAGCTGTGACTAGCTAACACTAGCCTCTAGTGTAGCATAATTTCCACAACCTTGAAAAGAAGCATGTACACTCATATGAAACTGGACCCGAACCGAGAACATTTTGTATTTAGGTATTATTTAAAAAAATTTAGGTTAAAACCTTTACTTTATCTTTATACCAAAACAAATTATTTATACCTTTTATGAAGTTTGATAAAAGTAGGGGTGAGCATGTCAATGTGGGTTGGTATAAGTGGTCAAATTTTTAGAATTAATTCTCATTTTTTTTATAATAAATATGGGTTCGATTATTTTTGAAATTACTAAAATTTTGTTTAGTGAACAACTTTTTTCAAAAAATTTTTTAATAGTTATTATCTGAATAAAATTATTTGTAATTCAGACATATACAATAATTTCAATATATCAATGAGGTTTTATTCGATAATATTGAAAATGTTATTATATTTTATCACTGTTTTATATCAAAAAAAAAAAAGATGAGCATTAGTTTTAAAATTTAAAATTTTTAGAAAAAATTCTTTTGTATAAAAATATCAATTCAATCTATTTTTAATAATTTTTTTACAAAAAAATCGATCAATTATATTTTTGAATTATGTATAATTTTAAATATAAGTATTCATCTTTCATATTGATATTGAACATTAAAAGAATCCAATAATTATCATTAAAGTGAACCAATTCTTTCAATTTTATGGGTTAGTTAGAGGGAAAGAGTCCAAAAGTGGATTAAGTTTCTTCGAGGGAATGATATGACATAATAAGGACATTCTCAATTTCTCGTGTGTGTACTTTAAACTAAGCATGCGCATATAATGCTCTCAAAATGATTGCAAGCTGAAGCTACAATGACCAGAAGCTCTAGTGAAATATTATAGTTAATTACTGTGACATAGGGTGCATATTAATTACATTCTACATAGTATTGTTAGTGTGGGGCCTAACTTGGAAGCATGAAACATTTGATCCCCCAGCTGGTAACTGAAACATATTCACTAATTAATAATGCAGTAAAAGAAGCAACCCTCCCTAATCATACTATGTATGTGTGCATGGAGTTCACGAGAGGGCTTAAAGTTCACGAGCACTTAACCACAAAAGGACGCATGAGAAGGTCGTATCGTACTGGAATGAGCCCCTTCTCTCTCCCTCTCTCTAAATTAATTTTACCATATTTTCTCACGTGGGAGGAAAAAAAAAACAGCAGACTCGGGCAAATTGGATTTAAATAATAAACAAAGAGTAATAATCGGCAGGATTAAAAAGTTTAGTAGAATATTTAAAAATTATTTTTGTGATGAAAAAGTTCAAATTAATATATAGTTTCTTTTAGCACGTTGGGATTGATTGATTAAAAGATGTGAATTCATCATAAAAATTTGTCAAAAATTGAATTTAATTTTTTTAAATTTAAACTCATAAAAATAATTTATAAAATAATTTAAAATTTAAAAATTAATTAAAAATTTATAAATTATACGTTATTTAAAATAAAATATAATTTATAAATTTTTAATTAATTTAAATTAATTATAAATTAATTTATTTAATTTGTTAAATATATTTTATGATTATGATTTAACTAACTATTACTGTTAATTTAAAATTATAATAATATTAATGACAATTTTGGAAACAATAATTTTAAATAAAACTGGATTGATTTTCAGCCATTTTGAGGCCTTGGCATGATAAATGTTTACGAGGAGAAGAAGATCATTGATGGAAGCAAAATCTGAAGGGAAAGGGATCCGAGGAAAACGTAGGGGGACCCGCAGATAGATAGAATTTAAGAGATGCCGATTAGAACGGGGAGTGGCTTTCAAACAGTGGCATTTACGTAAATACGTGCCTGACATCCCACATTCAACCAGCACCTCATGTAGTTACGAGAAAAACTCTGGGTGCGTCAAATCAATTGACAGATTGAAACAACAGGAACCCATCTTTGATCAGTGCATATGATAGTCCTCTCCCCCATCATGCCTGTCATTTTCATCAAAAATAATAAAAAAAGTTTTTCAATTCATTTATGCAGATACATTCCTAACATTTTTTTTTATATATTAATTTTGGTTAGGGTATCTTTGACATTTAAATGAAACTAAATTCTCTTTTCACGCTCGCATTTTCTCATATCTACCTTGGGGTTTTAATATTTGAGGATCCCAATTCATGTTAATGAGGAAAGATGATATCTCTTATTAGTTGAGTTAATTTTTTTTTGGGATAAATTAAGTTAATAATTATTAGAAAATAAATAAATAAAAATCAAAGTATAAATTAAAAAAAAATGAATAAAATAAACTAAGAATCCAGATAATTATTTTTGTTGCTTTCATTTTAGAATTTTTTTTTTTTTGGTGTGGTCATTCATTTGCAGCAACAATAATGAATTCAGAACCATTTCCCAAATCCAATTCTCAATGATATGTTTCTGCATAAGATTTTGGGATATGATGTTGTTTATGTGAAATCCAATTCGTTTGGTTTGTGTGAACTGTTTTCTTTGTAATATTTCACCTCTCTCTTTTGGGGGCCTCCATAGATTTGAGAACCATAAATGCACAGAAATTTTGTCCAGCAAAAAACATAACATATCGTACTTTTGCTTTTGTTCTTATTCATAGGCACAGAACAAGATGTCCTCGCAAATCTGTGGGCGTGTGTGGAGGGTTTCTTCAGCAACTGTGTGTTCGGATCTTACTCTCTTTTTTTTCAGATTAATTTTTTTTTCCTTTAAATCTCTTTGGGGTCACTACAAAATTTGCACTTTTGGAATAATAACCAAAAGAAGAACAAAAAAGAAAAAGAAAAAAAAAAAGAGCAGAAGCGAAAGTGAAGGAAATAGGCTAAAGAGTGCCTTTCTGACCATATGGGAATGGCTTAAGAAGACAAGGTACATAAAAAGTGTTGGCCCGTGAAGGCTGCATGTGATCATAAAGAGCTGTTATAATCAGTGCCCTTGACACCTTATAGACTCACTCACGTGTATCATTTTGGCTTTTGCATAAAATCTTGGTTTATTAGAATACTAATGGAAGCTCATTTTTTTATACACGATTTGACTGAAGGAAGAAACAAGAACGAGAAAATGTGATCCATGTTTAATGGGGAAGAAGGGGATAGGGAAAATGTGCACCAATATTCTCTGTGAAATTAAAATCCACCTGTTCTAATTTGTTTCGAACTTTGGTCTATGGTAAAATAAAAACAGTAAAACTATGGACTAGAATACTAGTAACATATAAAGGGGCTGTGAGAGATCCAAATTATAAGAATTATCTGTACGAATTATAAAAAGGATTTCGAGGCCATTGGCTTCTAATTTCATTCTATAATACTAAACATGCTGGCTCTTGAAGAAATCACTATTTTCATTATCAATCTTTAGTTATAATAAGTTGTTTATGATTGGCTTAAGCAAAGAACCAATAATGCAAATAATGGATTAAGCTAAGAAAATGAAGAGGAAGTTGGACAAGACAAGGGGTGGTAGATTTGGCCTCTGCCCTCGTCCGATAATATAACTATGCTGGACTGGTGTGATAGTTAAAATACAAGAGTAACCTCAATACCAATTGGATTAGTCACATGCAATAACTTTTTGGATACGTGGCAGGAAGACCAACTCTCACTAAAGCAAGTTCTAATAAAAATTTACAGAAAGGAAAACAGGCTAATTAACGAAAGGGGATGCCTGCCATTATTAATAATACTTTATAGCTTTGTCTGCCTGCACAGTTATTATAAGCTTCCTAAGTGCAACTCCTTATATAAACATAACCGTCACTTGTTTTTTTGGCAATGCAAAGAAGCTCTCTGTTTCTCTCTGCGCCTCTCTCTCTCTCTCTCTTCCCTAACGCACATTCCCACATAACGCTTAAAAATGAGAGGCTTTAGTTTCGGAGGCTTCACATTTATGCTTGTCATTGCATTTCTTGTATGGTCTTCCAATTTTGAAGCCTGCATTGCAAGAAGAGGCAAGCATTGGAAGCAAAGCAGATCTGTCTCAGCTTCTCTGTTCAAGAAGAAAGGAAAGAATTATGGCAATAGTCACAACCACCATGGTGGAGGATCAACTTCAAAACCAAAGCCTCCATCACACAAAAGCCCTCCATCATCACCGAAGGCTCCACCACATAAAAGCACTCCATCATCACCACCATATCCTAAGCCCAAAAAAAATATCCCATCAACTCCGCCTCCAAAAGCTAACAATGGTGGGCATTCTACCATATTCAATGTCCTAGATTTTGGTGCCAAGGGAGACGGAAGCACTGATGACACCAAGGTAAGTCTTTCAGTCCCATTTACACTTGAAAATTGACGTCAAAGACTAAGACTTTTCAATTTATCTTTGAACCCTGTGTTCCTACTAGAATTCAGGGGAATGCAGGGGAATTTTCTATTATATCATGGAATTTAAGAGGGTTAGAAAGCAAATAAAAGATCTCATGTTGCTTAATGCTTAGAATTCTCAAAATATTACATTATTCAGCATTCCCCATTAGAATTCATGGCACTTGAAATTTCGATGATACCGTAGAAGTGTTAAGGAAGTAGCCTTTTGAAAGAACTTCAGGAAAATTTTGGGTTTTGGTAATTGCACACCCCTGTTCTTAGACCCAGAGGGATGCCCCTGTTTTTTGTTTGGAAGATAAGGTGCTCAAAATCAGTAAAAAGGAATCTTTTTCCTTCTCTAACCTCTAATGGTGGTGGTTCTTTTATCTAACCAATTTGGTGATACAATAATATATGTCACAAGGTGGTAGAAGATGAGATAGATTGAGAGTAAAATAAGTCTTTTCCCCTCCTCCTTTTTGTTTAGGGTTAATAATGGTTATAAAAGAAAGTTTACAGTGAATATAGATTCATTATAATTTATAGATAAAAGCTGAATAGTGAGAAATGCATAAATGTAAAGCCGACACAGGAACAAACCAAAGAGGTGGGACCCACTTGAAAAAATTGATTCCCGTTACGTCAGTTAGGTTGCAACTCGTAGTTATAAATGCAAACAAACCAACATCTACCCTAGCTTACTGCTATAACTACATATAGATTACTGTTATTTGAACATTATTTGGATTGAAGTAGCTTCAATACAATGCAGGCATTCCAAGCTGCATGGGCAGCTGCTTGTAAGGTAGAGGCATCAGCCATGCTAATCCCAGCAGATTACGTCTTCTTCGTGGGACCTATTTCATTCTCGGGTCCATACTGCAAACCCAACATAGTTTTTCAGGTAATTAGCGACCTAAAGAGAAAATAGCAGGAAAACGATGATCAAATGACATGTGAATTGATATCAATGCCCCACACCTTAATATTCACAAGCCAATTATGATTGAACAGAAGACAGTAGCATGCGGATGTCACATTGCAAATTCAGAAACGAACATAATAAAAAACAGTTACCATGTTCTGGCCAGATTAACTTGCATTACCCACCACCTCCTCCTTTTGTTTTTCCTTTCATTTTTCAAAACATGTTCACCCCTATACCGTTACTGACCTTTTGATAATGCCTACTGTAGTCACCGACACTTTTGTTGCAAGGCTAATACGATGATATTTTGTCAGCTTGATGGCACAATTATTGCTCCAACAAACCCCAAGGTTTGGAACAGAGGATTGTTACAATGGCTGGATTTCACAAAGTTGGTAGGAATTACCATTCAGGGAAAGGGTATAATTGACGGAAGAGGTTCAGTCTGGTGGCAAGACCACCCATTTGACAATCCCATAGACGACGAAGAGAAGCTCATAGTCCCGTTAAACAACTCAGTGAGGAGGCCACCAATGCCGGTGATTATCTTTGTAGCTTTGCACCTTACATTGCAATTTCATGCTCATATAACGCTAATCATTTACACTTCTGCAACTGTATTAGATTCAAAGTGAGCTGGGAGGGAAAATGCCGAGCATCAAGCCGACTGTGAGGACCACTATGAAACTTCATAAAACCTAGTTGGACTCATGTCTATCAGATATTGTAACTTGATGATTGTATTTTTGTTGCACAGGCACTAAGGTTCTATGGGAGTTTTAGTCCAACGGTCACAGGCATAACAATTCAAAATAGTCCACAGTGCCACCTGAAATTTGACAATTGCAATGGAGTCCTGGTCCATGATGTGAGCATATCATCTCCTGGTGACAGTCCCAACACAGATGGAATTCATCTTCAGAATTCCAAAGATGTATTGATTCACAGCAGCAATTTAGCTTGTGGTAATATTTTAATTACTGATAAGTAGATGCACATTTTCTTGTTTATTTGAAATAGAGGCCACGGGTCATGTTTAAAGATGGACTAAAATAAAGTAAAATTCAAAATAAAATAAGAAAACAGAAAAACAAAGCTTAGATGCTTTGGTATATGATCTTCAAAAGAACATGGCATTATCTTATCCTATCCATAACCCAAAAAAGTTGGACCCGTGGCAACTAACAATCTCCCAGTGCTTCACAGATAATATCCATCATTTACATGATACGTGTCAAGTCCAAAATCCCCACTGCATCATTCAATGTTATATTACTCTTTGAATCCACAGACAGGAATTTTCCCCTTTTGTTTCTTCCATTGTTGTTTTATCTTGTATTGGCAGACAAAATATGTACTTTTCATTCCTCCTCGCCCACTATATAATTGAGGCCCTACTTACCAGCTCAGTCCAGCTGAGCATAGGATGAATATAGCACATCAGAAAATCAATTACAAGCTGAACTAAGTTCTCAACTAAAGAAAAAAAAAATGATTCCATCTGGCGAAAACCAAAATCACAACATACAATATAGACTAATAGTCAAATAGTTCAAGTTGGCTGAGTAAAGCTATGAATTTTAACCGTTTTGCAGGAGATGACTGTGTTTCCATACAAACTGGATGCTCAAATGTATATGTGCACAATGTCAACTGCGGTCCAGGGCATGGAATCAGCATTGGAAGTCTAGGGAAGGATAACACGAGAGCCTGTGTCTCAAACATTACTGTCAGAGACGTCATGATGCACAACACAATGAATGGTGTCAGAATCAAAACATGGCAGGTAAAATATATGCAATCCCACATAATTGAAGATTTTATGATTTAAGACAAATAACTGCTCCCTTGTTCACAAGCAGTAAATTGACTTCGACAAATTCATTTTATTTTACCATTAAATTCGAAATTAAAGAAACATATATTAGCTATTACAATGATATTGGTGGTCTGCTAACTGGATTGAATGTGGAACTTTTGGCGTGAAATCACTTCACTAAAATTCAATTTGAAACCTTTGACCACTTATTAAGTAGCATTTCTGGGTAATGAGAAATCATTAATCAAAAGAGTGAAAGACTATTTAGAGATGCAGATTTGATATGCAGTAGAAATTGAGTTCTTGTAAGCTATTATTCGATTAATAAAACATCTATGTGCTATTTGTCAATCAAATTTTGCAAAGTTCCCATTCATTCCAAGCACTCCCATCACTTCCAAGTTTTGAGCTTCATGTATAAGTTTGATCATCTACAAATTATATAACATCTTTGCAGGGTGGATCAGGCTCTGTGCAGGGGGTACTGTTCTCAAATATACAAGTTTCTGAAGTTCAACTCCCAATTGTGATTGACCAATTCTATTGTGATAAAAGAACATGCACAAACCAAACATCAGCTGTGGCTCTTGCAGGAATCAACTATGAAAGAATAAGGGGGACATACACAGTTAAGCCAGTACACTTTGCCTGTAGTGATAGCCTACCATGTGTAGATGTTTCTTTAACCTCCATTCAGCTAAAACCAATTCAAGAACAATACCACCTGTATGATCCATTCTGCTGGCAGACTTTTGGTGAATTAAGAACTCCTACAGTTCCACCAATTGCTTGTCTAGAGATAGGGAAGCCATCAAGCAATCGGATTCAGATTGATCATGATTTGTGCTGATCTTAGATTCTAATGGTTGTTCACCTGGTAGAGTGAACAAGATTTAAAAATTCCTTCACACCGTTAGCTATTTAGAAAAATCATGTATATTCTAAAAGTCCTAATTTATAGGAAATTTTCTTCATTAGGGTAACACTAGTTTACCGTTATAATAGAACACTGGCCCTGCTTTTAGCTAGAGGCCAATGGTAGAGTGTAAGGCAGCCTTGTACCTATGGCATATTGCCCGAGTGTGAGATATTATACGTGTGCTTGCATATGTTTATGCAATAAAAATATCATCATCTATACAAATTCAGAGTTATGGGTTTTTAATCAAAGAAGAACTCAAAAGAACATAATATGATCCGGTATATAAGAAACATATACACGTCAGTTTCCTGAGCAATTAGCATCAAACATGACAAAAGCATAAACAGGAAAAGAAATCTCATATGTTGGTTGCATTTAAAACAGCAAGGAGCAGATGAAGATGCACACAACTAGCATGCATCACATAAACCATGGTGCAACTCACTATCATATATTTCTGATTATTTATATGAATGAAATTTTGTAGTTAGATAGATGACACTAATTATTTTCCATGTCTGAAAAAACATAACCCGTGTTTTGTTTGTCTTAGTAGAAATTTATTCAAGCACTTTGTTATGTCTAGATCCCCATGAGACTCTATTAACCTAAACTTTTAGACCCCGCCAACTTATAGCCTTTATATTTAAATAAGAAGATATCAAAACACCATAAAAAATACAAAAATGCAACCATGTTACTGATTGATGAATGAACGTAGACAGCAACAAGAACAAGAAATCAACACAATCTGAAGAAATAAGGGTGATATAAAGGGCTGTCAGGTACATATCTAAAACATGGAATGGAGAGATAGAGCATCTAGCTCTACTTAGTTAGCTTCTAAATATTTGAAAACTTAAAAGGAAGGTTTGAAAGAACACCTCCAAAATTGTTTCATCTTCCCCCAAGCAAAGGCCCAGAGAAACTTCTGAACTACTTGGCATACTGCGACAAGATATGGTTAAGTTTTACCTGCCATCCACATATTATTTGTCCTTTGATAGTAAGGAGGAGAAAAGGGGACAAATAATAGGAGATGCCTCTTCATGATCTCAGAAATAAACCTCAAAAACTAGTTTGTGTACCTTTATTATCCGACTAGCCCTGTCAAATTTTGGCCACAAATCAGATGTGTTTTTGTTCGAAAAAACAAGCAAGAAGAGGGACCAGAAGCAGTTGGAAATTGGAATTATCAAAATGAGCAGGATTTTATTGTTTCACCCCTTCACCTTCTCAAATAGTCGTGATTCAATAACCTACCTTTTACCCGCCTCCCCGCCCCCCCCCCCCCCCCAAAAAAAAAAAAGAAAAAGAAATAGTGGATATTTTCTAAGAAGACAATTTTCAGTTGTGATCCCCTTCATATTGTTCAGCTTTGAGCTTATGCTTTTCCGGCAAAATCCCGAAAATTCTTCATTTTTCCACAGAAGAAGCAAACTCACTTAGCTGTAGCTCTAGTGAGCGAAGTGAAAGAACACCTTCTGAACGCACCCTTTCGGAGTGTTAGGTTAACGGTGGGGAGGGAGTGTTTCTGTTCATGGTGGGGAGCGGAGGGGCGTTTGGTTTAAATTAAGGGGAGGGATTTTTTATTTTTATTTTTTGTTGGGTTTGCTTAGTTTAGAATAAAAAATAATAATAATTATTATTATATATCTTTTTAATTTTAAATAAATATTAAAAAAATTTAGTAAAAATATTTTTATTTTTTCATTCTCTCACGACTTTTTATTTTTATTTTTTATTTTTTAAGATAAAAAAATATCAAGAGAAAAATATTTTTTTTGTTATTTTTAAATTATTAAAATAAATAAAATAATTTAAAATAAATCTGCCTACTGCCCTTTTCCTCCAACCCAACCAAACACTAATTTAATGTCCTCTCCCCTCTGTTTCCTCCAACCAAACACTAATTTAATATGCAAGTGCAAGGGAACGAAACGCACCGTTTTTCTTCATTTTCAGACGCGGTCTTTTTTCAACCGTCACACTCGCCTTATCTTATCAAAATCACCAAGCGGGGGAAACGAAATCCCATGGCTACCATTTTCAACCTCTATTATAAGAAGTAAATGGGTCGCCATCTCCTCCCAACTTCCATTTTTCCACGATACACCTCCAAATATTCAAAAGCTCCCATTTTTATATGCATAGCTCTTTAAATACTTAAATCAAGTAGTCGTTGACCAAGTGCTAGAGCTAGAGTTGTAATGGCAGCAGGTAAGGACCTTGACACCATGAGAAGGAGGATGGCCTCTGTATCCAACCATCTCATTCCCTTTCACTCGGCGCCTTCGCATTATGGGGCAGTGGGGTTGTGTAATACTTCCATGAAAGATACCTACCACCGGGTTCATGGTGAAGTTCCCTCTCATGAGGTGGTTTGGAGGATCACTTCGGATGACTCTGGCAAGGACTTTACTGACATTGTATACGAGAAGGCTGTAGGTGAAGCCATAGCAAAGGTCAGTTTCTAATTCAGCACCGAAAATCTTTCTCCTCTCTGGAGTTATTTTATTGTTGAAGGCAACTTTTGCAGATTACTATTAATAGGCCAGAGAGGAGGAATGCGTTTCGGCCTCATACCGTTAAGGAGCTTATTCGTGCTTTTAATGATGCCAGGGATGATAGCTCTGTGGGGGTCATCATTCTCACTGGGAAGGTACCCATCAGCAGTGTCCACCAGACATGAATATTTCTGCACTCATTTGTTTCTATTTACTGCAATGCTTATTTAATGTGTTTTAAGCTAATAGAATTTGTTTTTGGTCCTCCTTTGTCTGTTTATGAACTCATATTTGACTATCATATCATCAGCAAAAAGCCAAATTATGGTCTAGTTTATTGCAGGTCTTATTTTGTACAAAAAACTAGTTGCTAAACATCCCCCTGTTGTTGATGGAATTGGAAACTATCTTGTCTTGATACCTTCCAAAATCCATATAGTAATCTACTTGACATCAGATTATGTCCATTCCATCTTAACGTGGTTGAATCTGAATCTGAATCCTAAGTACCAATTCATTTGCACAAATATGCCGACTATTGTGAACTCTAATTTGATGTTGTAGGGAGCCAAGGCATTCTGTAGCGGTGGTGACCAGGATTTGAGAACTGCCGATGGTTATGCTGATTATGAAAATATTGGCCGCCTTAATGTGTTAGACTTGCAGGTAAATTGGTTGATTGATTTATAAAATTGGCAGAATGGCATTGTCTAATTTTTGCATCGACCCCTTCAGGCTTTAGGACATCTGCCATCCAACCTGATGGAGCATGAATCTTTAATTTTGCCTGTGATTGTTTTGTTTCAAGTCCATGACTTCTATGTTGCATAGCTGTATTCTGTGGAAAAAACAGTTCACCCTTTCCTAATTCTTCTTCTTCTTCTTCTTCTTTATTCATTCTTCTATTGCAGGTGCAGATCCGTCGTCTTCCAAAACCAGTAATTGCAATGGTACTCTTGATATCACTTTTCACCTTTATTCTTAAATAGCTGCTAGCCTTGATATTTAAAGGTCATGAAGGTTATAGCTTATGCATTTGAGGTTTTTTTTTGTGTGGTTGAACTCGATTTTTAAACCCCCTCAAATTTCAGTAAATGAAATCAAGTCCACTTTCTTATTTCTCTCTCATTCTTATTATATATAGACTATTTTCCTAACATTAAAACAGGTAGCAGGTTACGCTGTTGGAGGAGGACACGTATTGCATATGGTCTGTGATCTAACTATAGCAGCAGATAATGCCATATTTGGACAAACTGGTCCTAAGGTGCTTGTATTCTTTTCCTCTTCATTTTAAGACACTATTTTGTATCAGAGAACTAAGATCAAGCATGTATATCAGAAGACATTATCTAGTATAACTCGAATTATAATACTGCATCATAACTCATAAGTTTATAATGTCTTCTGTGCCTGTACGTATGGCAGGTAGGAAGCTTCGATGCTGGATATGGAAGTTCCATCATGTCACGTTTGGTAAGCATCAAGTACTATTTATTCTGCTATAGATTAATCACTTTCATATGCTCAGCCCCACTACCTGTTCATAGGTGGTGGATTACTGGATTTTGTTTGCTGTATCATTTTGACATTTTCAATTCAACGGATTGAAACTAAACTTCTTTAAACAGATAGGACCCAAAAAAGCACGTGAAATGTGGTTTCTCACAAGGTTCTATACTGCTGTTGAAGCAGAGAAAATGGGCCTTGTCAACACTGTTGTACCAGTAAGTTAATTTTTGTCTGAGGAGTTCTTGACACTGCAATTCCCATTACTCTGTCACTGAAACCAAGTTCATATCATTATTCATCATTTATATATTTATTGCACATGACAATAGTAGATGGACTCATCAATCTGGTACTCATGGTGAATGTAATGTCTCAATTTGGTCCAGCTAGAGAATTTAGAGAAAGAAACAGTAAAATGGTGTCGGGAGATTCTAAGGAACAGCCCAACTGCAATCCGGGTTCTCAAGTCAGCTCTTAATGCAGTGGATGATGGCCATGCTGGACTTCAGGTTTATCGTGATTCACGATTTCAATTATAAATATTCTATACTCTATAAAGTATTGATACTCCAGAAATAGTGTCATATCATGTCGCCGGTACAATACTCTTATTAGACATAATTCTGTTTTTTAAATTATATTTAAAAATTATCTATTTTGTCACGTAGATGTGTCTATATTATTTGTGTTCTTTATCCATATTAATATCTGTATTTTTAAATCTATACTATAATTTCTCATAAAAAATGCACCCTTGCTAAACAAATTATTGCAATAATCTATGCTGCCCGGATCCCAATTTGATGTTGCTAGTAAATTTTTGCACCTTTTCCTTTGGAGTATATGCATGAAAACTTTAATTTGTGTCTATCTCAAATGCAGGAACTTGGTGGAAACGCAACACTAGTATTTTATGGCACTGAGGAAGCTAATGAGGGAAAGACAGCGTATATGCAACGTAGAGCCCCAGATTTTTCGAAGTTTCCTCGACGCCCTTAATTTCAGATGTATCTATCTCCATAGCTGTTACCAACATGAGACATGGACCTCTAACCTTTCCAATATTTTTGAACCATCCCTATTTTTATTCGTTTGGTTTTGTCCTCAAGTTACTCCATTTTAAAAAGATAAACCACTCCTTCAACAAATGAAATGCAACATTTGTAATTATTTTCTCAACACTTGCGTTATGATCCTTCATCATCGGAGATTCAATTCAATTTAAAGCTTGCCTAAGGTTGAACTGTGTTAGGCTAACCTTCTATCAGCTAATAATCTCCGTAGGCTGCACCCGTGGGATTTGAACTCATGACTATGATCTTGTATCAATTGTCAGAATTTAAGCGAACATAAGTTATGTTTGTTATTTGGGACACAAATCAATTTCCTTAGCACAATTTAAATATGAATGAGTTGATGGACAAAATCAATCTCTAAAAATTTATAAATGATTATATATGTAAGCAAAAGGCAAAGGTAGCAAGAGGAATACTATGTTTATCATTCAAACAGATACAAATACATTTAACTGTTTGAAATTAAATATAAAATGCTTCTATTTTACTGATATGTTATATTACTTAAAAAATATATATAAAAGTATTACATATTTTTTTTTATTTTATTAATTCTTATAAAAAATTATCTATTATATTATTTATTTGGTAACTATTAAATATACAAATTTTAAATCTTAGATTTTTATAATTTGATTGGTTTGATTAAATATAAAATCTAAAATTTAATAAAATATTTTTTCGTTTTTCATAGAACTCTAGTCTAAACTCCTTAAAACAGCATTTGATCCATAAAATATTTTATTTTAAAAAATAAATACATAAAAAATATATTTGATTGTTATTTTATTTTTAATAAAAAATTTAATATATTTAATTCAAGTAAAATATTTTTAATAATATAATTATTTCTTAAAAAATATCAAAAAAAAATTCAAAGTAAAAAAAAAAATTAACACAATAAAAATTTTCTATCCTCGTCAAAATGTTTTTTTTTTTTTACTCTTTAAATGGGATTTTTTTTTAAAAAAAAAAATTTCATTTCCCCGTTAAAAAACACTACCAAAAGTGAACAGTCTCGTTGGTACCAGTTTCTGATACCGTGAGCGAGTTGAAGAATTTGATGATCACGAAATCTCTCAGAACCCCAATTATGAATATTTACAGCTTCTAGACCCTACGAGAAGGTGAAGGAGAAGAAGAAGGGAGTGAACATGACCGGCAATGAGTTTCGCTTCTTCTTGTCATGCGACATCAATCTTCCGGTAACCTTCCGTGTTGAGCGGCTTGAAGGCAATTTGCCCCCTCGAAAGTCCTCAAATTCTGGTAGGTTTTCCTTTAAAATCATATGCATATCCAT
Source organism: Gleditsia sinensis (assembly GCA_037074535.1). Classification (NCBI taxonomy): domain Eukaryota; kingdom Viridiplantae; phylum Streptophyta; class Magnoliopsida; order Fabales; family Fabaceae; genus Gleditsia; species Gleditsia sinensis. The sequence continues at coordinate 7,333,467 of CM073471.1, forward strand.
TTCCTGTTTGGTTGTTATGCAAATTGTTGAGTTCGGTTTAATTCGATTTGTTGTGCTTAAACTTCGTAGTCCAAATTGGAGTGACAGGAAGCTCGGAATGTCTTTGAATCATGGGCACTGGGCTTGAACTTTAATGTCTTCACTTTATTGTATATTAAGATTGGAGTGATTGTAGATTAGCCTGAATTGACATCTAAAATTTGACTAACTTTCTAATTTGGGATGTTAATAGGCGATACTAGTATTGATGTAACCAATCTTTGCCATAATAATAAGTATGTCTGAATCCTCCAATGTTCATTAATATTTTGTCTGGCATTAAGTTTAGTATTATTTGATGAACGTTGTCATTTTATTGGTTCAATTGAGGAACAAGATTGTCTATAGAGTATCATCGCAAAGTGTTGTTTCTGTTGTAGCAGAAAAGGGAACTGTCAGTCTCAGTTTATCTGAAGTTCAGTTTGAGCTCCCATGGATCTGAATATGTTCATTAATATGGGTGCAAACTTTAGGATTTTGGTAATGCAAACATAGCTCTACTTAGAGTTCAACTGAACATACCCCAACCGATTAGTGATTTACTTTTTGACTTAATGACTTTACACTTAGGATATTATATATGATCAATAAAAAAAAATGTTTGTGTTTGATTATGTTCAAGCGTCCCTTTTGCTTAGAACTGTGTTCATTTTTTCCCTGCAGAAAATGATTCCCCAACAGAGGAGAGAAGGGCAGAGTTATATGTGGAGTGTGCCTTGTATATTGATGGTGCACCGTTTGGCCTTCCCACAAGAACAAGGTTTTTATATAACTGAAATATTTTTGTGCAATACATATAAATTTGGGAGGAGAGACATTTCAGTTTTTAAGTTGTGGTCTATGGTACTTGGCCTGTAATAACTGACACAGTGAATGAATAACTATGTTGGATATCTCTTGCTTATATATTTCTGATATTTTTCTTTTAGTTATCATTTCCATGTACTCTTAATAATGCCTCTGGTAGGACAGCAAAAGCCTTAGAGGTGTTAAAATATCTTCTCTTGAAAGATAGCTCATATTTATTAATTTTGATATGTTTTTGTTGCTTTAATTAAATGGATTTTAATATAGTTCAATTATTTGGTGAAGGTTGGAATCTACAGGACCATCATTTTGTTGGAATGAGCTCATCACGTTGACAACTAAGTATCGAGACTTAACTGTTCAGTCACAACTTGCTTTCACTGTAAGATTGCAATTTCAGTTTATATGCTTATTTTGTGCATCCTTCAAGCCATTATAATATAGAATCCTGGATTTCTAACAATACAGTTCTTCTATTGGACTTTTTGTGTCCCTCCTTGAATTGGAGCCTTGAGTTTTTCCTTGCATGATGAAGTCATGCCTTAGCTAAAAATCCTATGTTTATAACAAGTGGAAGCTTGAGAACTCACTTAAAAATCTTAATTATGTTAAATCCCCAAAAAATATCCTAAATAGTGATAAGTAAATGGCATAATTGAAATTGAAATCCCTAACTCCTGTTCCAATGATTATTTTGATTTTCCTTTCCATGATCACTGTTACCTTAGTTTTTTTCTAATAATGAAAATTTCTTGTGGATTGAGGTTCAAGGAAATACTAACGATATGTGTAACGAGATGGCTAAAAGGATCAAGAAAATAGCAAAAGAGATTTTTGAAGAATCAAGAGGTGTTAGACCAAAGGGTAAAAAAATTTAGTGGTGGGATGTAAAGGTGCAAAATATGATTAAAGTTAAAAGTCAGTGTTATAAAACATGGCACTTATGTAAAGATAATAAAAATTGGAAAAAATATAAAGTTACTAAGAAAGACGTTAAGAAAGCTGTCAGTGAAGCGAGATCTAAAGTTTTTGAAAGGTTATATCAATTTTTAGGAATTAAGGACGGAGAAAGAAAAATTTTCAGATTTGCAAAGGGTAGAGAAAGAAAGACAAGAGATCTAGATAAAGTGAAATATATTAAAGATGAAAAAAGTAATGTCTTGGTAAGAGAGTAAGATATACAAGAAAGATGGAAGAGTTACTTTCAAGGATTTTTTAATGAAAGACAGGAGTTGACTTGTTATTTTGATATATTAAATATTGCATAGGAGGACTGCAATTATACCTTGTATTATAGAATTTAAGAGTTTGAAATAGAGAAGGTTTTGAAGAGAATGAAAAATCGCAAAACAGTAGGACCTGATAATATACTTATTAAGGTGTAAAATGATCTAGGTAGGAAAGGCATAGGTTGGTTTACTAAGTTGTTTAATATGATAATGAAATTTAAGAAAATGTCGGATGAATAAAGGAGAAGTACATTAATCCACATCTATAAAAAAAAAGGACATACAGAACTGTGCCAACTATAGGAGGATTAAACTCATGAGTCACACTATGAAGTTATGGAAGAAGGTCATTTAGTAGAGATTATGACAAGAGACTCAAGTTACAGAAAATCAATTTGATTTTATGTCAAAAAGATCAACCATGAAAGCTATATACTTATTGTGGAGATTGATGAAAAAATATCAAAGGAAGCAAAAAGATCTATATATGGTTTTTATTAATTTGGAAAAGGCATATGATAGAGTATTGAGAGAAGTTTTATGGAAGGTTTTAGAGAAGAAAAGAGTACGCATTGCATATATTTGAGCAATCAAAGATATATATGATACGATTACAACTTGTGTGAGAACACAAAATGGAGACACGAAAAATTTTTTCACAACTATTGAGCTACATCAAAGGTCATCTCTGAGCCCATATCTTTTTAATTTTATTTTGGACGCAGTTACTGAACATATACAAAATTTGAGATTTCGACGTATGATTTTTATAGATGATATAGTATTAGTTGGTGAATAAAATAGAAATAAATAGGAAGTTAGAGTTAGGGAGACAAATTTTAGAAACACATGATTTTCGTATTAATAGAAATAAAACAAAATATATAGAATATAATTTTAGTAAAAAGTAAACAAATATGAATTTAGAAGTAAAATTTGGAGAATATATATTAAAACAAGTCACAAGCTTTAAATATTTTTGGTTCATTATACAGAATGACGGCGAAATAAAGGAGGACATAAACCATAAGATTCAAACAGGATTAATGAAATGAAAAAAGATTTTGAGTCTCATTTGCTATAAAAAAATGTCACTCAAAGTTAAAGAAAAATTATACCGTACAGCTATAAGATCTGTTATATTGTATGGTACTAAATGTTGGACGGTTTAAAGACAATATGAAAATAAACTCAATGTTGTAGAGATAAAAATGTTGCGATAGATGTGTGGACACACTAGAAGAGATATGATTAAAAATGAGTGTATTAGAGAGAAAGTTAGAGTAGCACTTATCGTGGTGAAAATAGTAGAATTTCGTTTAAAGTGGTTTAACTATGTGTGGAGAAGACTGGAAGAAGCCCAACTAAGAAGAGTAGATCAGATGGAGAGTATTCTGATAGTTAAAGGTAGAGGAAGGTAAAAGAAAATAATTAGTGAAACTATTAAGAAAAATTTAATAATTAACAATATATCTGTTGACTTCATTCATAATAGACCATTGTGGTTGCATTTAATCCATATTAGTTGGCCCCACTTAGTGAGAAAATGTTTGATTGTTATTGTTGTTATTGTTGTTGTTGTTGTTGTTGAAAATTTCTTGTACGTTCTTGCAAGTACCTTTTGTTGTCCAACTTTATGCTTGTATCTTTAGATAGTTCTTTTGTAATATAATAAGATAAGTACAAAATTTACTGTCATATTTTTTGGGTGAGCTTATTTTGGTAGTATTTTTGCATGAATAGGTTTGGGATGTTTCACGCGGCACAGATGAGGGATTGATTGGAGGTGCCACAATTCTTCTCTTTAACAGCAAAAAGCAACTGAAAACTGGGAAGCAAAAGCTTAGGCTTTGGGCAGGAAAAGAGGCAGATGGAACATTTCCTACTAGCACTCCTGGAAAGGTTTCCAATGAGCAATTTTCAGTTGTCTTAGATATCATTTCAATTTTTTTTTGGGTATTATCGTGATTGTTCTAAGTCCCAGTATATATACTGTGGTTTGACCTCATTAGGTCCCTAGGCATGAGCGTGGGGAATTGGAGCGTTTGGAAAAGCTTGTGAATAAGTATGAGCGAGGTCAGATTCAATGTGTGGACTGGCTGGATCGCCTCACATTCAAAACTATGGAAAAAATTAAGGAGCGTGAAAGCTCTAAAAATGGAAGTTCTCATTTGTACCTGGTTGTAGATTTTTGTAGTTTTGAGCATCGGGTTGTTTTTCAGGTACCCTTGTCCCCTGTTGTTAATTGATGTGCCTTCTGTTTTTGCTTTTACTAACATATATTTGGAGTTGTATAGACTCAATAATGCTTTTGCAATTGTAGTTGATTTTCATTAGAATCTTAGCATGATGTGTAGTGGTTAAAGAAACCGACAATTGGTTTTCCTCCCTCCCCCTGGCCCCTTGCATATATCATATGTGTTGGTATACAGGTGTTTTAGTAATTACATATGGCTTTGACAAACAATGGATTCTGCCTTTGTGCAGTCTGCAAACTAGTAAAGGTTTTGGAAATGAATTAATTTTATTTTAGTTTTTCCATTTTATTAGAAGAAACTGTTTTAGGTGCTGCTAAAATCATTTTTGAAATCAAATCATAAGTCTGCAGTGAGTTATACATTTTGTGTCTGTTCTTTTAGTATATGATAGGATAGATTCTCTTGTGTTGACAGCTTAGATACTGGGATATCCTGGATACTGGTGCATAGATTGGTCCTTGAAGTTATCAATACAGCTTTCTTTCTTTTTATAATATAGTAAATATTGATGCAGATTCTGCACACGTGGTAACTCTTATGTGTTAGAAAATGTAGGAATCGGGTGCAAATTTTTTATTACCATCCCCTCTAGCTTCGACCAATGATATTGTTATTGTCTGGGACCCAGAAGTGGGGAAGATAAATCCCTCTGAGCACAAGCAATTAAAGCTGGCCAGGAGTTTGACCCGTGGTGTCATAGACAGAGATCTAAAGCCAAGCTCAAATGAGAGAAAGTATGCTTAAACCTTTGCATCTAATATCCCATTGATAACTATGATCAGACTAATGTAGCTTTTTTTGCTTCTTTCAAAAAAAATTGTTAGCTCTTGGTCGAGTACTTTTATGATTTTATCATGTGCAAAACATATGTTCACTTTTTGTGAATTTCTTTAATTGATGAGTATTGTTATATAGGGCCTACAGAGCTTCTGTTTTTGAATTTTGTTAATTGTGGAAAAGGATATGGATTTCTTTCCCATGCTTGAGAACCAGTGTTGTACTTATGCAGCTGCATTTGCTGATTGTTTGACTATTTTTCTTATTCCTTTATGTCAAGGTCCATACAGAGAATACTAAAATACCCTCCAACAAGGACTTTGAGTGGAGATGAGAGGCAGCTCTTGTGGAAATTTCGTTTCTCTTTGATGTCTGAAAAGAGGGCTCTCACAAAGTTCCTTCGTTGTGTTGAATGGAGTGATGTTCAGGTTAGCCTAATATTATCTTAAAAGTTAAAGAATAGATGTTATTGAGTTATGGAAATACCACCTATGTACAAGGAGTTCTTCTTTTGTCTTCAATTCTTAGTTAGGAAAATAGTGATAGAAATTCTAATACTCTAAAATGTTTATCTGACTACAGGAAGCAAAACAAGCTCTAGAACTTATGGGCAAATGGGAAATGATTGATGTCTGTGATGCGCTGGAACTTTTGTCCCCTGTTTTTGAAAGTGAAGAGGTAACTTGGACATATATTCTAGATAAGAGTAGTGTAATTTTTTTTCCTAAATGCTATTAAAAAAATTGTCTTTTTCTCTCATTTACTGTGTGTACATGTGAAAAGTCTCCTCTGATGTAATAGTAAATTTTAAGGGATACAGTCTCAAACCTGGAATCAGTCCATACATATGTTATGGTCGGTAGTTCTATATTACCTCTCCTTGATCCACCATCTGTATTTAAACTTCCGATAGCAAATAAGCAATATTGTGAACTATTGCAATACAAAGGTTGTGGCTGGGGGTAGTCTGAATTTTGTTCAGAGCAAGGCTTGGGATTCTGGCAGTTGGATTGATAGTGATCTCAGGTATTTTACATTTACTTGACATATTTCTAAAGATTGTGCTTCTAAGGAAATTGGTTCTCCGTAAGTGGCAGATAAATCTAGATGATTTTCACTTGTCAAAGATAGTTCACAACCATAATTGACGTCTTGAAAAAAAAAACAATTTTGGAAGCAACAGGGTTGTGCTTTCTACAAATTTGAATTTATTGGCATTTGCTCGGACTTCTAATGGTTTATTCCATTCCACAGCGACTTGTTGGTCTTGTTCTGTAGTTGACCTTTTGATTTTATCCAATTTAGTGAGGATAAGCATTCATAAATGTTAGGCTTCACTTTTTAGAGGCATTATGGGTGAGCAAATATAAAAGAGGTAGAAAGAATAGGATTTTGTAAGCTACCCTAGACTGTAGGAGATTTTAGGTCATAAGAAATAAAATCATCCATGGGCCTTCTCCTAGCAACTTAAGCTTTTGGGATAGTTGGTTTTTGACATGATAACAGAGTCTCTTCATCTAATTGTTCAAGAGTTCAATTCTTGACCACTAATTTTTATTATTAAGTTCAATTTTAACCCAAAATAAGATAGCTTTGTACTTTTTCCACACTTCAACTTGACATATCTCAACTAGTATTTTGTCCGTAACTTTGATGGGATACTTGTTAAGTTTAATGATGTGTTTGAAATACTGTCACCTAGTGTTAGTATAGATGTATTACTTCATATTAATACTTTTACTTTATCGATTAAGAGAAAAATTTGCAACTGTTTTGAACTATATAAGGCCTTACTTTACTACTACTTGTCAGGTCCGTGCTTATGCAGTTAGTGTTCTTGAAAGAGCTGATGATGAAGAGCTCCAATGTTACTTGCTTCAACTGGTTCAGGCTCTTCGGTTTGAGCGCTCTGATAAATCTCGCCTTTCTCACTTCCTTGTCCAACGTGGTATGTTCATGAGGGTTTTAGAGTGAGTTTAAGTGTTTATTTTGTTTATAGCTCTTCTCTGAAGTGAAATTTTTGAACTTTGACAGCATTACGCAATATTGAATTGGCCAGCTTTCTTCGCTGGTATGTAGCTGTTGAACTTTATGACCCTGCATATGCCAAACGATTTTATTGCACATTTGAGATTCTGGAGGAGAATATGATGAAGGTGCGAGCCTGTATGAACTTTTTAATACCTTTTTGTTTACTTTAGTAATTTTCACGTACCTTGTTTTGATGCATTCCATGATGCTTATTATCATGATAAGTTGTTTGATGAAATCTCCCTTTTTTTTCATTTGCGAGTCTGGCATAATAGCTATGCCATTTCTTCTTCATCTGGTTCCTATATGAACTGAGGCCCCAGGAAGTCAGGAATGTGAGAATTCTTTTGGTGTTTTGGTGTCTTAAAACTTCGTGTTCCTCCCTGAATTGGTGAATTTTCTTTATTAGTTTTTTTAAAAAAAAATGTAAAGCATGAAGAACACCAGCAGATGTAATTTTAGTAGAAAATATAAAAAAGATTTATTTCTGAAATCAGCACAAGGGCATGCTTAAGTGGGCTAGGTAATTATACATCATTGTTTAAGTTGGTTAATGCATTTATACATCATGGTTTAGTTTGTGTAGCATAAAATGGAAGTTAATTATACATCATGGAACAAAATTTGTATAAGGAGTCCAATTGACACTTTTCTTGCTACATATCAAGCTTCTTGCTGATATTTCTGATGGACCAAAGGTGATGGAAAAAGCTGGTTGGAATAATGCATTCTGGAATTTAATGATGACATCCCCTTTGTAACAGATGGCAGCTGGTGTGAATGGAGAGGAGGATGGGTTTAAATTGTGGCAGAGCTTGGTTCGTCAGACAGAATTGACTGCTCAGTTGTGTTCAATCACAAGAGATGTAAGGAATGTCCGTGGCAATACCCAGAAGAAGATTGAAAAGCTTAGACAACTGCTTTCTGGCCTTCTTAGTGAACTGACCTATTTTGATGAGGTATTTCTCTAACATGATGCTGCTTAGTTATTATCCTTTTTATCATTTTGTACATTTTTTGACTTTAGCAAATGATATTTTTCTCCAAGAAAATTATGTATACTCAGGGTCTTGATTTATTACCTTATTATATCTAGTGAATTATCAGACAGTTTCTCAAGTGTATGTTATCAAACAAAACTTGATGCTATGTTTCAATTCTAGCCTATACGATCACCTCTGGCACCAGGTGTCCTCATCACAGGGATTGTACCATCAGAGTCATCAATATTTAAGAGTGCATTGCATCCTTTGCGCCTTACTTTTAGAACAGCAAATGGTGGAACTTGTAAAATTATATTTAAAAAGGGAGACGATATTCGGCAGGACCAGTTGGTAATTATAAAAACACTTCCTTTTTCTTCCATACATTTGAAGACGGATAATCAGAAAGCAGGATTTTAGTTTCACCAACATTATTGTTTTAGGTTGTTCAAATGGTATCACTCATGGATCGATTGCTTAAGTTAGAAAATCTTGATCTGCACTTAACGCCATATAAAGTGCTAGCAACGGGGCAAGATGAAGGCATGTTGGAATTCATTCCATCCCGTTCATTGGCTCTGGTATGTTGCCCTTTAAATTCTTTTATTAGCATATAGTTTCTTCTTCCTCTTTTTGTGACTGAAAGATTGAAGGATTGTCTTAATCTTTTATGTTGGTATTTAGTTATATATAATATCTATAGCTTGAAATTGTATTCTATCTTGATACAGAATTATTTCTGGTATTAAAACACTTCGATGTTCTGCAGGTATTTTCTGTTAGTTGTTTCTATGAAAGAAAAATATCAGTTGCAGTGCTGAACATGATCTAACTGCTTGTTAGAAAAAATTGAAAATATGTGAAATTGTGTTGAGCGTTAGGTTGCTGTGTTTCAGCCCAGCTGCCCTTGCACTTGAATCATTTCGAGCCACAAATTTAACCAAGCAAATGTATAATATGATTAATTTCTATAATTACTCTAAAGATTTTATTTTCAACTTTTTCTCCTTTAAGTAATGCTTGCAAATCCTAAGTGCTTCACATTTGGAATGGGAATTCAATTACTTAGACGCCCATGAGGTTGATAGGCACTTCATGTGAATCCTTTGATAGTATTGGGTTTTGGATTTTATTATTTACCTACTCTAGTTTTATCCTCATCCCTTTCATTGTACTTTTGAGAATAATGATTTACGTGTTCAGTAAATGGTTTCATTGGTTGTAGGATGTACAATTGCTCAATTCCCAAACTAATATATAATCCCTTTATTTCTAGATTCTGTCAGAGCATCGTAGTATTATAAGCTATTTGCAGAAGTTTCATCCTGATGACCATGGACCTTTTGGGATTACAGCTACCTGTCTTGAAACATTTATAAAGAGCTGTGCTGGCTACTCTGTTATCACATATATACTTGGGATTGGCGACAGGTGATTTTTAACTTTAGTACAACATATTATTTTCTATCTAGAGTAGTCGTCTTGATATTTTAAATACTCCAATCTTGTTTTTCTTAGTGATACTGATGCAGGATGCAGATGCTTTTGGTTAGGGTTTGTTATTTAAATTGGTTTGGGAAGTTTTAGAGTGAAGTTTTTGGTTTGTGAGCTATTTATCTATGGATGTTGTAGCCATGTTTTCATTGTTTTAGACTTGTTTCTGCATCCTATTTTAAGGCATGGTGTCAATCTTAGTATTTTCCCCTTTACTGTTGAATTTATATAAATAAAGAATCTTTGAGTGTTATGATTATTCTCTCTGGTTCCCCTTCAGTTATGCATCATATGTGCTGCTGAGCTTACCAGCACAACAGCCTCCCCCCCCCCCCACCTTCCCTTCAAAATAAAGGGATGGGGAGAAGGTGAGGTTGGGTGGGTATGGACCGAGAACGGTAGGTAGATTTTTAATATATCATGTGCACTGTAGGTGAATTAAAAGTTTCCACCATCAGGTTTTGGAAAAGTGTTGGTTGTTGGACATATTAGATCAAATCGTCTACATTGCTTGGTTCAATGATCTTAGCATCTTCAAAGAGAGGTCTCTCTCTTTCCCCTTGATTTGGGATAGGATTGTCTTCCTGGCCTCTCTTGGGTTTTCTGCACATGGTTATTTCCAGGGTTTGTTGGGTTACATATGCATAATCAGATTGGAGAGCTTTATTGTATTAATGTTCTAAATTTGCTTTTTTACTGTTTTGCTGTTTTAAAGCTCTTTGAGGAGGTTATCTTCTCCTCTGTTTTTGTATTCTCTTTCTGTAGGTAATTAAATTTCTTTTTTGACTGTCAGAGTCTAGAAAGGAGAACATTTATCATAGCAGGAGTTCTTACTAACTTCCTACTCCACTACACAGAGACAGACACAGACACACACATAACAACTTGTAAGATATTACGACCTGACCCCTAACAGTTTAACTAATTATTACCCACAACAGATTAAAAGATAAATTGTTTCACATAACTGGTAGTGTTACAATCATGCAAAAATTGAAGCAAGATCATAGTTAGAAATGGTAATAAGTTTGGAGTTTAATGATGACAAAGAAAGAGGCTTGTGCTAGATAACCCAAACTTGCTCATTACAAGAAAATGAATGAAAGAAGGGGAAAAAAAAGTAGGTTGGAAAAAAATTAAACTAGGTATTGACCAACTACAGAGTTATCGTTTCTCTGGTTATCAAGTGATATTGCCATATATGTTGCTCAACTGTTTGGAATTGGAATTGTTTAATTTTTACTGCATGTAACTTGCACATGGCATCCAAGAGTCTTTTCCCAATTTTCAGTGAAGAAGGCTCAGTTAGATTTTATCATGTTATTGTTTAAGTTTTTGAAATTGGTATTTGCTTCCCTATGTGGAATTATTTGAGTATATTAAGTTTTTTTATTGGTAGGCACTTAGACAACCTCCTCCTTAGAGATGATGGACGTCTTTTCCATGTTGATTTTGGTTTCATTCTTGGGCGAGATCCTAAGCCATTTCCACCACCAATGAAGCTTTGCAAGGAAATGGTTGAGGCTATGGGCGGAGCTGAAAGGTAAATTTCACCTTGGATGATTCACTTTAGATTCAAGACAGTGATTGCATCATGTGATTGGTAGCTTAAGATGTGAATGGTTAATTACTTTGTCTCTCTGCAGTCAATATTATACAAGGTTCAAGTCCTATTGTTGTGAAGCATACAACATTCTTCGCAAATCTAGCAACCTAATTTTAAATCTATTTTACTTAATGGCGGGTTCCAATATTCCTGACATAGCTTCTGATCCTGAAAAAGGAATTCTTAAGGTGAGCCCCTTCATGTTTCAATAAATGCTCAGTCAAAACGTGTTCTTTTGTTCCTTACACTGATTAAGATTCTGTTGCTATATAGCTTCAAGAAAAGTTTCGGTTAGACCTGGACGATGAAGCCAGCATACATTTCTTCCAGGATCTGATCAATGAGAGTGTCAGTGCATTGTTTCCTCAAATGGTTGAGACCATTCATCGCTGGGCTCAGTATTGGCGCTAACCCCATATTTATTGGCTTTGAACTTCAAGTCAAATTGGTGAGTTTCATAGTCACTCCAGAGCACCTGCCCTGAGCTCGTCTTAAAGACAGATATTTCAACAAAACCATTGTTGACAATGGAATGAAACATCGTAGTAATGCATTTTTATTGGTTTTCTTTTCTGGTGAATTTGCAGTGCCTTTCTATGATTTTTTTTTCTGGGTTCTTGTTTCCTTCCATTGAAGATCTCTGTGCCAAAATAAATTTAAATGGAAAGTTTTCTTCCGGTATCTTGCTCACATTTGCTCCCTTGTTTCTAGCTTCAAATGTTGTCTGTCTGGAGGCATCTGAAGTGGCATTGTGCTATTCTGCATATTCTTGGGACTCCATAAGCTGAGTGTGACCCCAGTGCAGCTGTGCTGTTAGCTGTATTCTACTGTAAATAAATTAGTTATTGTTCATTCTCCTGCCTAGATCTATGTCAAGACGGCTGCATAACTTAATTTCTGTATCATTTCTAAACTTATGGCCGCTTAGGTCGCTTAGGTTGAATTTATTTATTTATTTATTTTTAGTTCAAGCTTAGGTTGAATCGATCTTTCTCATTTGTAGAGTAATCCTTTTACCTTCTCATTATCCATCATAACTTTACTAGCCAGTTATGTAATAGACAACTTGAAGTTGAAACTATGAAAAAAAAAATTACATTTCACAAAAATGTAAAATAAAAATGGTATGTCCACAATGTTTTACAATGATAAATAATGAAATATAAAGGCTGATATTATGTCTTTATATGAGTAAACATAAAGAAAATCAATTTAATGAAATTTAAACAATCTTAATTCAATTAAAAATTGACTAAATAAACTCTAGTAAGATGCTGTTGTAAGATAAATCAGTTCTTTTTTTTTTTTGTTAAAAAATTGATTTTGAATTATTTTAATTGCACTGTCATTTTTCACAATAAATGAATTGGCAATTACAGCTCATTTAAAATTACTAGTCAGATTTAAACAATTTAATACTTTGATTATCACCTAGTTTTAAAAAATTACTAATATAATTATCTATGTTCACCATATATTTGATCTATTTAGTTGAAAAAAATAGTGTACGATAACTTCCAAGTGTTTTTAAATATGTACCTTTTACCTTTTAGGCGAATTAGTAAAATGGGTTGATTTGAACAAGAAAATTACAACAACAAAAAAGTGAGAGTTGGAGTGTAATTATCACTTCCTTTACTTTTTGTTATCTATAGATCTATTAATACATTTTTAAAGTAAAAAATGATTATTTTGAATTTATAAATTATTATTCATTGACTATAATTATTTATTTAAAATTTAGTTTTTCAGAAATTAAATATGATAGATAATTATGTTGCAATGTCAAAAAGCCACAGACGTTAGATTTATATCAATTATTCAATTTTATAACGGTTAGTGCATTTTTTTTTTTGGTACATTCAAGAGGATCGAACTTGCGACCCTATCCCTCAGCCCCAACCCACCCCACCACCTGAGCTAGCCTCAGGTGGCTACGGTTAGTGCATTTAGAAGCTTCTGAACGATGATCCAACGAGGCCGATCCAGGGTATTTTCGTTATTTTAACCAAATCGTGGTAAACATTCGGTACCCCTGGTCCCTACGCTATAAAAGTCCCTCGTATTCGCGTTGGTGTAAAGCATTGTTCACCTCTCTCGTCTTTTTCTCTCTCTCTCTCTCCCTCTTTCCTCCGCGGTTTCTGGTACTAGATCCCTCAAGCGCTCTCCTCTCAAGGTAAGTTTAAACCTAAGATCGTATTGCTTCTGTTTCATCAATTTTCTTAGCTGCATTCAAGGTAATAGATTCAATTCCGGTCATATCATTTTTTAATTTACCCATTTTTCTTTGGATTTTTGCATTCGAGTGGAGTTCCTGGCGTTTCGCAATTTCGTGAGGAATGAGAATTTTAAGTTCATTCTCGAATTTCAGTCTATTTTGCCGATAGAATGAAGTTTCATTTAGGGTTATTCTTAATTTTTTTTAGTATTTGGCTTTTCTTGTTCTCTGTATCTATTGATCTAAGGATTTTGGAATGAAATTGTTCAGATCGTTTTGTTTTTATCGGTCCTGTGTTGGATCGATTGGAATCTTTGAAATGCCATATTAATGTCGCAATTTTGTACGGTGCGATCCATTTCCATTGTTATCAAATGATTATATAACGCGAATCAATTTGCATGTAGCTGTGTTATCTGTAGCTTGAGATCTGGCCAAATCCAGTGACTTCAAATTGATTCACTTTTAAGGATTTAGTTTGATTATATTCCATGGAATAACTTTGGATATATGTTAAGTTGTAGATGGATTTTTCTTTAATTGAATAAAATTTTATAGTTAGAATTTTGCTTCTGAAATAACGTAAGGCCGGTTAATGCTTTATGGAATGTGAATATGCAGGGATCCACAGGCTGAAGGAGAAATGGGGCTGACGTTCACTAAGCTTTTCAGTCGCCTTTTTGCGAAAAAAGAAATGCGAATTCTCATGGTCGGTCTTGATGCTGCTGGTAAGACCACTATCCTGTACAAGCTCAAGCTTGGAGAGATCGTCACTACAATTCCTACCATTGGTAAGTTTCCGGACTTTGTTGTCAATTCAGTTAGAGTTTTGTTCTGGCTAACTGTATGTTTAGATTTAAATTTGAGCGATCCTACATTTTTTTTTTTTTGGGGGTGGGGAGGCTGTAAAATCCTCTTCGGTTTGAACTCCAAACCGAAAGTGCATTAACAGATGTATAATTCGTCATTTACCTTTTATATCTCATTTGAGTATGTTAGTGCTTAATAGTGATTCTTATTCTAGCAGTAATTACTTACACTCATATTCGCTGTTGATCCTTTGTAATATCTAATAGGTCTATCTTAATCATATAAGACTCAGGATAATATTACTTGTTATGTCGATAAGCTTTTATGATGAGTTGCTCATTGCCAATATTTAGGTGCCAAAGCCATAAACAAACCTTGACAATTGAATGCTGAACTCCCAAGTTATAATAGATGTCACCTAATATAGATCCAGCATGCAACTCGTTGTAACCATTAAGTAAATATTCTTCAGTAACTATAGTAAGTTTTTGACAGATCATTGAATTAAAATTTTAAATTACCTACAGGGTATTTTTCATTTATTTTTAAATTACTTATCCATGTAGAAGTGAAATAATGAATTGTCCAATTCCCAACCTTAATATCCATACTTGAATGGTATATGGATAGCATGTTGTAATATATTCTCTAGGATCTTATGTTGAGGTACTGACATAAACATGCTCAAGTCAGATTTCTAGATTGTGTAGTGTGAGTTTTGTTCTTTTAATTGAATAATGGCATTTCCCGACCTCTTGAAGCGTGAAATAAAAGAAAAAGTTTTTTATTCTATTTACTTAACATAGGAATATGGGCATACATCAATTTATGTGGGATTAGATTGTACGAAAATGCTTGATTTACTTTATTTAACTGTAATGGAGATGTACATAATTACTAATGTACATTATAGTGGAAGCTACTTTAGTCAATTCTAGGATCTTATGTTGAGGTACTGACATAAACATGCTCAAGTCAGATTTCTAGATTGTGTAGTGTGAGTTTTGTTCTTTTAATTGAATAATGGCATTTCCCGACCTCTTGAAGCGTGAAATAAAAGAAAAAGTTTTTTATTCTATTTACTTAACATAGGAATATGGGCATACATCAATTTATGTGGGATTAGATTGTACGAAAATGCTTGATTTACTTTATTTAACTGTAATGGAGATGTACATAATTACTAATGTACATTATAGTGGAAGCTACTTTAGTACATGAATGTTATGAAGATAGCATTTAGTCAATTCTAAGTTTAGTGATAATGGGGTTTTTGTTGTACTCTTTATAAACTTTATTGCAGAAGGTATTTAAAACTGAGGGTTTTTGTTTTCTTCCTCAATCTTTAATTGTTACTGTTGTGATTGTAACATTTTCACTTGATTCCTATGTTTGTGAAGCTGTTATTTTTATCTTATTATACCAGTCTGACAATTTATTATGCTTTTATTTTCAGTTTTTTTCTTCTTTTTTTGTTGGTTTGGCTCAGTAGGGCTGCTTTTTATGGGCATTTCTACCTTTTCTTTCAGGGTTCAATGTGGAAACTGTGGAATACAAGAACATTAGCTTCACTGTTTGGGATGTTGGTGGCCAGGACAAGGTGTAACCTTTGGTCTTTATGCATTCTTTAAAATTATTATGTATAATATGTAGGCCTCCTCTATCTCACTGTTGAATTTTTTTTTTTTCATAAAACCATTCTGGCTGAGATATTTTTGTCTTGGAGGTCAGTGGCTCTATACTTACCCATTTTTCCACCTTCTGCAGATTCGTCCCTTGTGGAGGCACTACTTCCAGAATACACAGGGTCTTATATTTGTCGTAGACAGCAATGACAGAGACAGAGTTGTTGAGGCCAGAGATGAGTTGCATAGAATGTTGAATGAGGTAATTCAGTCTGATTTAGTTTTGCGGTTTGGGTTATTATGTCTTTGTTGGTTCATGTTAAATGCTAGAATCCTTATCCAACATTTAGAGAATTTTTCTCTCTTTAGTACAGGCAAGGTTTGGGATCACAGAGGCCTCAAGGACTTGTGAATTATGTGATGATAGAGAGGTCTAATAATCATATTGACTTGTGTGAATATGATTATTATTTTTATAGTCATAGATTTCTAATTTGAGGGTGAGCCTTGGCGCAACGGTAAGGTTGCTACCTTGTGACCTGGAGGTCACGGGTTCAAGTCCTGGAAACAGCCTCTCCACATGTGGGAGTAAGGCTGCGTACATCTTCCCCTCCTCAGACCCCACCAGGTGGGAGCCTCGTGCACTGGACCGCCCTTTTTTTTTTATAGATTTCTAATTTCTTATTGTGATTTCTGGAAACAATGAACTGTTTCCAGCAGAAGTAGTTAGCTTTTTGCTTTATCTACTATGTCTATGTGTCTAACTTTGCTGCTGATACAGTAGTCTAGCAAATGATGTTCGCTTGCTCAATGGGTGTTTCCCCGTTGATGATGGGGGAAACCTTTGTTGAACTGCACAAGCATGCATGGATAATTATTTTTTATTAACTCTTGTATTTGATATCACTATGGATGTATCATTTGGAAGTTGAATTAAAAGTTCATGCCGGTCAAGCTAATGTGAAGTGCTTCTGAGTTCTGATCGTGACAAGAATCATTAGCCTCCTGTTCTTTTGCTTTCTGTTATTATATAACTTGTAATAAAAATACAGTGTTGAAACATGAAAATCCTTGATTTTCTTTAATTATCTTTTCAGGATGAACTGAGAGATGCAGTCTTGCTTGTATTTGCTAACAAACAAGATCTTCCCAACGCAATGAATGCTGCTGAGATCACTGACAAGCTGGGTCTTCACTCTCTCAGGCAGCGCCACTGGTAAATAATTTGATAGCCCTTGTTGTCATTTAGTACTGATAGCCTTCCCGATGAGCTCTACATAGTTTTATGGTCCTTCCAGGTATATCCAGAGCACTTGTGCAACCTCTGGGGAGGGCCTTTATGAAGGTTTGGATTGGCTATCCAACAATATAGCCAACAAGGTAGCTATTGGTTTCTTCCCTTCTTCCTTGCACAAATATTGATCAAATCAATGCATGACGATATATGGAAAATCTGGACATTTTTGTTTATTCTGAGTGGTAGCAAAAGTTCATCATCCAATTTCTTCTTGAATTTGTGTGCTTTATCTTGGTGTGCATTTAATGGCCATTTTTTAATTCAACAGCATTTAAAGTATTTTTTTTCTTTGCCCTACTAGTTTTCATAATTAAGGTTTACATAGTCCCAAAACTATTATGAGATGATTCTTTCCTGATTTTTCTTTCATTACAGGCTTAATGCTCTTTGGGAGTCTTCTTGTCGGCGGTAATTCTGGATGCAGGGGTGAATATTATCTAGTTTTTTTTTCGGTCCTTGAGACAAATTGGATTTTTATTTGTGTCCGTTGTTTTATTGTAGAAATTTGTTCTATTGGGTTCGGATGCAATGTTTATAACTGCAATGGAAACTAATTCAATGCACCATCCCATTCTGAAATTGACCTTTCTTGCTGCTGCTCCCGCATGTGTTAGTTGTTACTGTATGCTAATGCTAGTGACCTTCGGGCAAATAAGTGGATCTGTTCAAGAAGCAGTCGGTGGGTTTACCCGTGATTGCAGTGTTTCTGCTTTGCCCGTGGGTAGCATGGGCCTGGGTCCTCCCATGTATCTTCAACAGTTTTTGGTCTGATTAGGAGTACTAGCTGGCCGAAAGAAAGAATTGATGTTGACGTCTTCTTTTTCTTTTTTATTTTCTATTATTACTGTTGAAGAGTGTGATTTGGTTGTCCATTCAATATCAGGTGAGCTTGTGAAACATGTTTTCTATGAAACACGCTAATGCAATAAAAAAATAAATGTAGCTGATTGTAACTCTTGTATTCTCTGCTATGCACCCCAATTACCTGTTAATCTGTCGTTAGTTACCACCACTCAACAAATTGGTGTTCAAGTAGCATGAGGAGCCCTAAGTCGGTTAGTGGAAGTCCTAGAGCGGGGACATGTCGGATTAAAGCAATCAAAATTTTAAAGAATCTCTCAAGTTTAAAAAGAAATGTTGGAATCATTTGTTGGAATTCAGGGCTGGACGCTGTAGAGGCCTACAATCCAACTTCGTCAGCAATGACGACGGTACCATTATTCACTTATTGGTCCCTTGATGTTTTTAACCGTATCCTATCTCCGAAGCTGGGGACCGTTAAAAGAGAAAACTGAAATCGGCATTTCAACCATTAAGAATTCGTTTGGAGCACGTGGCAAGGGAGATAGAATAAGATAATTTATCTTCTCTTGTTATTTTACATTTGATAAATCGGTAAGATATGATACTATTATTATAATATTTTAAATCTCTAATAATGTTAGATAAATTTAAAAATAAATAAAAAATATATATAATTAAAAATTAAAATATATAATTATAGAACAATAAGACATTTAAAAAATATATATATAAATCATGAATTATACAAATAAAATTATTAAAATCGAAAAAAATATAAATATATTTTTAGGATATCACTAATTTAATATTAACAGTAAATTAATGCAATATAAAACAATTAAGGAACTGTCAAGTAATATCACCAAAGGATGCCTGCCACATTGTCTATTAAATTGTAACCACCTTGCATTTATCCTTTTTTATTTTTACATAACATAAATTATTCTCCTTTGCTCCATGAAGTCCACCGACAAGAGAGAGAGAGCAGCCAACAAATTTAAGATAAAAAGAGAGAGAGAGCAACCAAAATTGAGAGGGATAAAGTGCTGGAATTTGAAGCTACGCTCGCCCTATTTTTTGTGCAAATAACATAGCTGAATTTACAAGAGAAATCAAGAGGAAAGGCAAGCTAAAAGTTGAGAGTTATAGAAGTATTTCTACACAAGGTGGGTTTTCCCTCTTGAGGAAAGTTGATTTCTAGAGAGTTGAGTTCGTTTTGAGTTATGCATGGACAATTATTGAGCATGAGATGCAAAAGATTAAAGTTGAAAACATAGAACTCTAGTAATAGGGTTTTGTATTAGAAAGCTTTTATTTCTACACTTAAAAACTTGACTTGGTAAATTGAGTAAACAGTCTTTAAATGCTCTAATTTTTTGTATATAAAGTCTTGAAATTTTTATAGTAAATTCTGAAAAATTTTGTGATCTTTAAAAAACTACAATTAGGCCATTTGGAATTAAAATAGTATGGAAAAGAATCTGTAGGATAGCTTGGGGTGTTAATGAAAAGTTTTGAAATTGAAGGGGTTAGACGTTGAAATTTTATATGAAAATTTTATACTATGTTCTAGACATTTGGAACAATCTCTCCACCAAATTTGAGAGAATTCTGGACAATTTAAGGCATATAATAAAATATAAAAATTCTATGGGACAGGAAGTGAGTCAAAACAGACTAGAACTGGAGACAGTCATAAAAATTGAGTTATTTGATAGGTCAAATAAATTATTTTTTACTTGAAATTTTTATTATGATTATATAACATATCTAGAATGCTCCATATCAAATATAACAAATTTTTAATAATTTTTACCCATCCAAAGGAAAGGAAAATAAAATAGAAATTGAACTGAAACCAATCTGCACTATTCTAAGTTATGGAGGTACTTCTTGAGGCGAATGGAAGAGTTAAGGGCTGAGAGATACAAAAAATAAAATATACATGTAAAGGAACTTCCATGTAAAAGTTTAGAATTTTTAAAAAACTTTTGTTATATTTAATAATAATATCAAAACTGAACAAAATCACTGGTCTTTTAGGGGAGCAGGAGCTCTTAAATTAGAAATTTAAGATTTTAAGTGTTCACATTCATGCATTAATCAAAATTTTTTAATATGTTTTAGTTTGAGTAGTTAGTTGTAACATTGGCAGCTTTGAAAATAAAGTGATTTTACTGAAATTGAGGTAGCTAACTTTTCTTTAAAACACTCTTTATATTTAGGAACTTGAATTTATCAATTTCACTAGTTGCGTGACTTTTATGCTATGATGAATAATGGTTTAAAGATATGTTATGTATATATTCTCAAAAATTTAGGGGTGTGCCAAGTAAGCCTCATTTTTCTTATGTATTGGTCAATAATAAGATATGCATAACTCTTTACAGGTATAGAACTGCATTGAGTCAATAGATCAAAATGTTATGAATCCTTAGTGAGACTAAGATGATATATGTATGTATGGTTAGTGCTTATATTTTAGTGAAATAAATTGAGATATTTTAAAGAATGGAATGTATGCAGTTTTATGAAAGTTTTGCTAGCTATTGAGATTGTCATATCATCATTTTACGTCCGCATAATCACATTCCAAGTACTCCAACAAGAAATAAGCAACAAGATTCTCAAGATTGACTTATCTGGATATGATATGGATTGTATTTTTTTTTTGTTGTGTAATATATGTGGGATGACTTAGTTAGGTGCTAAATCTCTTATAGACAACACTTAATTTGATGTAAAATAAGTTATAGACTGTATACTTTTTTTTTATGGCGTGAAAGACTTTTTGTTGTAAGTAATGCCTATCATACTTAGTTAGTTGGTTCTCCTATAAGAAAATAAAATTTTAAAATACTTAGAATTGCCTGAAGCACTTGTATACTCATCCAAGAAAGATAAGTAACAATATAAGTGAATAGGTGAACTTATGGATTAGGTAAACATTGTTAGAAATTTATAGATAAAAAGTAACATTTCATTATATGGATGTATGAAATAGGATACCAGTTAATAGGTGTCACAACTATTATGTATGTTATCATATTCTCCTTCTTTAGTTAAAATCTCTATCCTGTGACATTTGACAGGTTAAAGACCGAATACCTATTTTTCACCCAAGCCCCCGAAATTGTCACACCCAAGACCCCTGAAAGCGCCCCTCAAAAATGATCATCTTCTTTACCCTCACCCCCGAGAACATATTCTCCCTTACCCTGAGAACGCTCGTTATCCGGAAGTCTCCTTCTCTTCACCCTCCAAAACGCTTCTCCTCCCTCACCCCAGAGAACGCTCTTCCTCCCATCGTCAATCTCCTTCAACTGAGGTAAGCATCGATTTCTCCCTCTTTGTATAGTTTTGTTCTCTGTTATGCCCAGATATGTCATTTTCCCCTTTTCCCCTTTTTAATTTTTGCCTGCATCGACTCAAACATTTGAGTATCAATTTACCCCTTTGTCATGCCTGCATCAATTCAA
Organism: Gleditsia sinensis; assembly: GCA_037074535.1. Taxonomy (NCBI): domain Eukaryota; kingdom Viridiplantae; phylum Streptophyta; class Magnoliopsida; order Fabales; family Fabaceae; genus Gleditsia; species Gleditsia sinensis. The sequence goes on from CM073471.1 coordinate 7,354,924, forward strand.
ACATCTCTGTGGTTCACATCCCTTTTCCCTTTCCCTGTACTAACTTGCATTGTGCCTGGTATGCTATTTTCCTTTCTCTATGCCCAAGTATGCTATTTCTCTATGCTGGTTTGTTGTGTATATGCTCTTATTATGGGTTACCTTCTGCTTGTTGTGCATATGTTTTGTGTCTCTCTCTCCCCCTCCCCGATAATGTGACTGCTTTTACTGAGGCTCGCGATTATTGGGAACTTTTGGCTTTGGATTGATTTTGCTAAGGCTCAAGGTTACCTTCTACTCTTATTGTAGTTATTAAGCATTATTAGTGGGTCTATTTCTTGGCTTTGGACTTCCTAGTTTCCCATTCGAGATTTTTATGTTCTAAGATTGTGTAACTTCTTAATCCACTAAATGTTTAGTCTTCTTGGCTGAATTAATAAGCTCTATTCTTCAGTAATGTCCTATGGTATTTTATTGATTTGGGACTAGTACATGTGGTATATTGTTGGTTCTGTTGATCAGCTTTATGGTATGTTCTATATTAAACTGCTTATTCTACTGGTGTTTATATTGTCTATAATTTCAAGTTAGATTGAAAAATTTCCTTTTATTCATTTTTATGAACTCTAGTGTATTGGTTAAGCATGCTTTAGTGACTAGTCAAGAAACTTCTATCTCAATTGGTATCTATAAATATATTGCAGGAAGGTGCGCATGTCGGTATGTTTAGTTTGGAACTGTTATTGTTTTTGTGAGATTGGACATTTGTGTGGCTTGATGATTCTCTTTTTTTGTTTCTCAATCCTTTAATGGATTCAAAGGCCTTTGTCACTTTGTGAACTATTGTCTGTAAGCTTTCTTTTTGTATATCTATATTTAAAATTGGAACTTTGAGAAATTACATATATGATGGGAGCCTACTAATTATATATAGAGATTAATTTAGAGGCTTTCTAGTTTGTATATAGAGTATGAGACTACTGAAGAGAGGGTACCCTAGTCAGTTAGTGCCCATGGATTGATATTAATAAGCCTACTAATTACAAACATTGATATTAATGAATTGTTCAAGTATATTAATTCCCTATCAATATGACTTGTGGCATTTTGAGTTTTGAGTGCATATTTCCATTTCTATGGCATTTTGATTTTATGTTGATACACTTCTGCTCGATGTTCCCATTTAAACAGCAATGCATGCCATTCTAATTTTATTTTGCTAGTTTTATATTAAGGACATAATGATCATATTTTGAGGACACTTCTACTTCATGGCCTCTACTAAGTTGTTTATTTTATTTTTTTGTTATTTACATAGATAAATATGAATTCAAAAGACCAGCTTAAGATTATGTCATATCTGATTTTGGAGGAAATATTTTTAGAAATGATTAAGATGTGTTTTGCAATTTTTATTACAATAAGTCTTTCTACATTATGGTTTTATGAAATTTATAGTTCTAGAGAACAACTAAGGGTTAAGGAGAGTTTAAAGGGAGAACTTTTAGAGGGATTGATAAACTAAGATGATGTTACATTTGTTGATCATCTTCGCATGAATATTAAGTTCTTTCGTTCATTATGCTTTCTTCTTCATACTGAAGGAAAATTAAAAGAGGATAGACTAGTAAGTATTGAAGAACAAGTGGCTATGTTCTTACATATATTGACACATCATTCTGAAAATCGGGTCATTAAGTTTTTATTTAAAAGATATGGATAAACAATTAGTAGGTACTTTAATAAAGTGCTGAATAGTGTCTTAGGATTACAAGAAACACTTTTTAGAGGACTAGATCCTGTTCCACAAGATTGCTTAGATGAGAGATGAAAATAGTTTAAGGTACGGTGTTTGTGTTCTAGAATATATTAATAATTACACTCTAATTTGTTAAACATTAACATTTTATTTGTATATAGAGTTGTTTTGGGGCATTAGATGGAACACATATCAAAGTTATTATGCCAGCAATTGATAAACCAATATATCATAATAGAAAAAGAGATATATCGACTAATGTATTAAGCGTATATTCAAGGGATATAAAATTTATATATATGTTACCTAGATGGGAAAGATCAACATCAGACTCAAGAGTACTATGGGATGCCATTTCTAAGAAGAATGATTTAAGAGTCTCAACAGGTAAAAAAGATTTACATGATAGAAAAATAATAATAACGAATGAGTAATTAATAATACGTTAAATTAACAATTTTATTTTATTATAGAGTATTATTATTTCGTGGATGCTGAGTTTACAAACTATGAAGGATTTCTTGCTCCATATAGAGGATATCAATATCATCGCAGCGAATGGAGACGTAGATACATACCATCAAATAAGGAAGAGTTTTTTAATATGAGACACTCTACAGCAAGAAATGTGATAGAGAGAACTTTTAGATTCTTAAAAATGCGTTAAGCTATACTTAGAAATTGGTATTTTTACCCAATCCAAACCCAAAACTAAATTATAATTGCTTGTTGTCTTTTATACAATTTTATCAGAAGAGAAATGCCTATTGACCCAATAGAAGAACAATTGGATGCAGAATTGGATGTACAAATATAAAATGAGGATGTGGCACATGTTGATCCTATTAGCACAATTGAGACAAGTAATGAATGGTCTACTTAGAGAGAAAAAATAGCAACACAAATGTGGAATGAATAACTTGCTAATAGACACATGAGTTGATTATTTAGTTGCTAGTTCCTTATTTGTAATTTTATATTGTCTAATTGTTTGGTTTATGTATTTCTTAAAATGATTTGAAACATCTACAATGTCTATAATTTATAATTTCAATAAATACTTCGCATGTAATTTTATATTGTTTGTTTATTGGATTTGACATATGTGTTATTTGTACTTAGTTTATGTCTTTTTCTTTATAGATTGCATAAATATTTGTAATTTATATTTTGGTAATGAGATAGAAATGGAATTTGAGAGCAGCATGCAACAAGCTATCAAGAAAAAGAGAGGTCACAGGCAATGGTTTAATCAAGAGGACGAACACTTTCTTGATATATTGATTGAAGCTGTGAACCAAGGCCAAAGATATGACAATAGACAATTCAAGGCGCATACTTTGAAATGACAGAGACAAAGATGGAGCAAAGGTTTCTTGAATGTAGAATCAAAGTGAAACCACATATTGAATCTGCAATGAAAGGGTTAATGACTATTTATGCAATAGTTTATAATATATTAAATCAAAGTGAATTTAGTTGGGATGATGAAAAAAATGACTAAAGTAGATAGTGATGATGTGTAGAATGAGTATATAAAGGTTAGTGTTTATTATTTTTTCTCTCTTATGAATTATTTTGTTTTACTTTTTACTTATGATAAATTCAAGTGTTTTCATTTTGTGCAGATTCATCTAAATGCAAAGGATTACAGGTATACACCGATCTTACTACTTGATAAGCTTGTCCTTACTTTTGGGAAAGATTGTGCCACCGGTAAAAGGGTCGTTGCCCTTGCTGATGATGTTGAAGAATTAGATAAAGACCTTGAAGAAAATAATGATGATGAGTTTGAAAAAGATTTGACACAGTCAACATTTGTAAATCAGGCTCAATCTAAGAGGAGTGATTACGTGAAAATTCATTCAACGAAAAGAAATAGAGGAGCCAACATAATTGTCAATAGCATAAATGAATGAGGGAAGAGTTTTGGGATGTGGCAAAAGAGTTTAGAACAGTTAGGTAAAGTTGTAGATCGCCTTGGAGTTGCTAGGGATGTATTTGATGATTCTAAGAGTCTCTTAAATGAGTTGCAGAAAATGAATTTAACAGAACAAGAGTGTTTTGCTGCAATAGAAAAAATATTCTCGTTGTCACATTGGTTGCATATCTTTTAGGGTGCTGATGATGTTAGTCATCTTGTATTTATAAAATCATTGCTATAGTTGCTTTTATGGAGCTTACTCTTTTGGGTGATTTTGTTTTTCATCTTAGTTTGATGTATATATGAATGACGACTTATTTTAGTTGAACGAAATTTATGGATGACAATGATTTGAGAAATTATATTTATGACTTGAATGTATAATGTTTAATTTTCTAAATGACTTTATATGATTGAATTTTATGGATAACAATGATTTGATGAAACTTATGGATGACAATGACTTGATGAAACTTGATGACAATGATTTTATATTATTTAACTTTCTAAATAGTTATATTGCAATTAAATCAAATAACATACATAGATTTATTTTGGTGGTTATTTTAGTTATATATTGTTTAACAAGAGTGTTTCTAAATGGTTTGTTTTGGTGGAAACATACATATATTGTTTAACATACATATATTGCAATTAAATGGTTTAATAAGAGTGTTTCTAAACTTGGTTATTTTGGTTATATTGTTGTGAAGTAGTCCATCATTATATGATATATTTATTTATGAATATTTTTTATTTATTTATTTATTTTTATTTATTTATTTTTAATTTAGAATGTATACTCATGTATAAAGTAATCAAAAAATTATATTAAAATTGATTTTAAATAATTATATATGTAATTCTATTATAAGGGTAATTTTATCATTTCAAATAATTTATATCATATTCTATTATTATTTAATTTTCTCGAAATATAGAATATGATAACATAATGTCTATTTTGCTGCATATCAAATACTGGATAAGATAGTAGTTTTATAAAATTTATATTTTATTCTACTCTTATTAAATCTGTTATTCTATTCATTTTTATTCTATTTAGACCATCAAACGAGTCATAAAAATTTAAACAGATGAGGACACAATTTGGTTACTTTCTTAGCTCCACTTGTCTTGGTGAACCTATATAAATCCGATTTTAGTCGCCCTCCCTCCCAAGTCGAATGTTTATACTTGTCCAACTTGCAAGCATGTCATGAAGGTGTCTCTGAATTGAAATGGCTCTGCGTCATTCCTTCCAAGGCTTACAGGGAAATATGTACATAAATGTTCGTGTTTCTCCACCTCTCTCATAATTTTCCTGGGAAGCCTTCTTTATCAAAGATTCCAAGAGGAATAAATAAGCCATATTTTGCCCCTCCTTTGTGTCATTCACGCATCGTGGGTCCATGGTTGTGATTTTGATGACTTTATTGTATTCTGTAAACTCTCCTCGTACATTTGCTTTACAAAGAAAAAAAAAATTGGCTAATTTGATCTTTTGATTTATCAAATCAAAATTTGAACAAATGTACACAGACAATCAAACTTTTCATAGATCATAAAAATAAATTCATATCCTAATCAAATATCTTGAAGAATGCATTCATTAATTTTATAAATTTGTCCATATGATGCATCAAAAGTCAAAACAAAATGCTGTCTTATTCGACGTTTTATATATAAATTATCTGCCTGGATTGACATATATATGCTATTGTCGTAAAGGAAACAAAGTAGCAATTCAGTGAGGCATCGTACCTAACGAACATAATAAAAGAACCACGACTATTAAATTCCTGGTAGTACATTCTTTAGTGAACTATCAAATGGCGTGGGTACATTCTTTAATCATCTATATCACATGGCCTATTGTACCTAACGAACATGTTATACGAAGAGTGAAACTTTAATAGGAGCAAATCATGTCAATTAAGCACATGGCTTCCTGGGTTTTTGTTATCTAGAACCTCCTATAAACCATTGTGATGTCACCCCCATCAACTTCTGAGTCCACCGTTGAAGTGGCATTTCCCTTTCCTCACAATTTCTTTCATGGAGGAAAAATTTATATTGGAACAAGCTAATAGTGCAATAAATCAAATTTGTTGATCCAGTGCAATAGCTCAATTCATAATATATTGATATTAGATCCTTATATTTGAGTTAAAGGAAAAAAAAATAACATTAATTTTACTAGAGACAAATGCAGCTCGCCGTTCTCACTTCTCACTTGAAATGTCTCATAACAATCAAATATTGCCACTTTCCAATAGAATCAACCATAGTTGAAATTTGAAAAATCACACTGAGATTCCAATTTAAATATAGTTCAAATATAGTCTTTCTCGTGCAAATTGTGGATCCCAATTTTTATTGTAATTAGTGTAATATGCCAGGGATGATAGTGATTGGTATAATATTTTTTTTATAGAAAAAAAAACTTGATTATTTTATGTTGCACCATATTCATTAATTTTTTTTTGTTAAAAATTGTATTGACTTTTTATTTTAAGGTGGCGTTTAGTATGAAGAAACTTTTATTTTTAAAAATATTACATTCTTAAGAATCTGATCTCCAAAAATAAAATTATTAAAAAACTTTTAATTTTATGTTTAGTTGATGCTATAGCTATCTCACATAAAAGGTAAAAACAGATGAGAGGTTAGAATTGTGAAAAATTGTACTGTAATATCTTCAAACTTTTCTATTACCGTGGGAAACTTTTATTCCCACCTTCTCTGGTGAGAATAAAAGTGAGGGACTCCTTCATAAATTTTAATTTTGAGAATAAAAAATTTTTTTTGAAAATAAAATCTTACAACTTGTAACAAATGCAAAAAAAAAAAAAAAAAATTTACTCAACTTTTTCTAGTATTTAAAAACATAACCCATACCAAACATCATCTAAGGGTAGAGGGCGAGTTAGAATTGGAAATATCAAGACAAGCATTTTTACTGGTTGAAGGCCTTTGTCTTCTCCTGTATTGGATATACACACACATACACACAAGGGGGAAGGACACTCTCAAGGCTGTAATACTCCATAGTTCATTAAATAATTACACTAATTGATTGTGATTTTTGACTTCAATGACCATATCAAGCTCTCTGTATATAATTGAGATAAGTAATTCTAATTAAGAGTTACTGTAATTAATCATTCTCAACTTCTTTCTTTCTAATACCTTCCATACACGTGATTAGTGAGTTGATTTTATAACGAGCATTTATGCATGTTTTTAATTTAGAACTAATTACTTTTGCCAGCATAGTTATCTAGAGGGTCTAGCTTCTACCACTAATGTCCACAATATGTATATTCATAATTTAGCAATAAGAAATTTAAATAATTTGTTCTGAGTTGGAGATGAAATTCTATTTCGGGGCATGATCTCTGCCTAGATAAAGTTATTTTAAACTGTTAGTTATGACAAAAATATAATATCAAGTTAGCTTAAGCCAAAAGAAATGAAATATTAAATACTTAATGTTTCTTCGATCGAGAAACTTCCTTGATAATATAATATATACTCTCTCTTCCTTTGTAAAAATGTCGTCACCAATTTATTAAGAATATTCTGAGCGTAATTGATCAGTTCGTGCTTTTCGTTTCATAAGGGAATACAAAATAATAAAAGGACAGAAACTTTAAATAAATAAAGAGGAGATGCTTAGGAGTCCCAGAAAACCTTCTAAAGAAATGGTGTGAAGATTACAGTAAAAGTTAAAGTTAAAGAAGCATAACATCAAAACCATATAAATTTAAAGCTGATGTATTCTTTCAGGTCACACTTGTTCACAAGTTTTATCTTTTCAGAGTACCTTGCAGGCTTAATCACTATGTTTGCGTTTCTGCTGCAACTTAATTTTCTCCTCCATACGCGCGCGAGCGCGCGCGCGCGTCTCTCTCTCTCTCTCTCTCTCTCTCTCTCTCTATATATATATATATATATATATATATATATATATATATATATATATATATATATATATATATCCATCTATCTTTAATTCATCTTTTTTTTTCTTTTTTTTTGTATGCTGTTATTTTTTATTAATTATTAATTTTAAATTTATTATAAAAAAATAATTTAATTTATTATCAATAAATAATTTTTTATTATTAATAATATTTAAATTATAACATAGAATAAAAATAATATTTTTTAAAATTATTTTTATTATATATTATAATTTAAATATTATTAATAAATTAAAAATTATTCATCGATAATAAATTAAATATTAATTTTTTACTATAATATATGTATAACTGATTTTATTACTAATTCTCAATGTTCATTGTTTTGTGAGATTTGAATGAAATTGACTAATTGCCTCTGAATTTCTTTTGTGGGTGTGGGGGCAGAGGGTTCTCTCTAGCTAGAGAAGACTATAAAATAAACCATGAAAAAAAAATATCTTATCGTTCTGACTATTTAAATGGAAGCACGTTACCTAACTACTGACTATATAACAATGACACTTGCATTGTGAAAGTAAAACATTTTACGAAACCCTTCAATCTCGCAATCGAACATCGTATGATCATCTCCATTCAGTGAATCTCGACCGTTGATTTTGATGACAAGCCGCTATTGGGTTTGAAAGACAAACTTGGCCAAAAGAATGTTACGCAAACTTGAATTATAAAATATATGTAATATAAAATAAATTATAAATAAATATATTAATCATGTATATTTTTTAATACAGATCATTTTTATATATTTACATATTTATTTATTTATCTTTTATGCATGAATCTATCTCTTCCAAGCCTAATTGACTCATCGCTTTTACTTTCTCCAGAATATTTATCACATTAAAATATAGCAAAAGTAAATGATAAGCACAACATAGTGCATTTGGAATTTCATTTGGGGCGAATTTAACATGCATTTGTTCGTCATTTGAGTTCTATATAACGGCAAGGTCGCCATTGTAGTACTCAGGAACCAACCTTTCCAACACTCCTAAACACCTCTTCTCAAAGGCTAATTATTCTTTCATTACAAACTTCCCCAAAACTTTGAACAAAGCTAGAAAATGGCCCCTCAAGTGGAGGAAGTGTTCATCACTGACACAGGCAAGGTGTCAAAGCCGAACACAGGGTACTCCAAGAGGGCCTATGTAACATTCTTGGCTGGAAATGGTGACTATGTGAAAGGGGTGGAGGGTTTGGCTAAGGGTTTGCGCAAAGTGAAAAGCGCTTACCCTTTACTGGTTGCTACACTACCAGACGTTCCTAAGGAGCACCGTCAGGTTTTGAGATCTCAGGGTTGCATTGTCCGTGAGATTGAACCCATCTATCCTCCTCCCAACCAAACCCAGTTTGCCATGGCTTACTATGTCATCAACTATTCCAAGCTACGTATATGGAATGTAAGCTAGACACCATTCTTTTTCATTAATACTATTGATTTGAGTCATTTTCTATCCATAATAGTGATGGTTTATCTCACTTTTTGCTTTTCCGGTCTTAAAGTTATGATACGTTCTTTCCTATTGCTAAGCTGAAGATTTATAATAGCTTTTATCTCTAGCAAGTTATCAGACCTATATTTTGCCATTTATGAAGCACTGACACTTAAAAGGAATTTTCGGGAGACATGCTACTGTGTTGCCGACATGACTTTTTAAATTATTTATTTATACTTGATATTTAATCTTGTACTATTCATAAATCTTTTCTCCAAAATTGTGACCATGTGTCAATCACATGTTAAATGAAAAATATAACTCTTCAAATTACACGTGAATATTTTAAAGTTCCTGTTTTGTGTCCGTAGGTGTCTTTTTTCAAAAGTTTTTTCTACAAATTGGGGGATCAATGGTATTTATAGTGCATGACCCTATATCCATAATTTTTAAGCTTTAGCTTTTGTTTTGTTTAGTTGTTCATAGGTATGAAATATACATAACCGTGGGTCATAACACTGTCACCTCTAACAAAAACATATTCCTTTTCTTGAAGATATTTTACCAATTAAAACGGTTGACACGTTCAGTTGCTCTTTGTAAGATTATGAGCTAAACGCCTAGCACTCAAGATCAAGAAAAACCATTGAGCTCAATTAACCTGATAAGCCTAGCCTATGATTCTTAGCAAAGATGTAATGAATAAATTACTATTAATCCATGCTCTTAAATATTTGTTTCACAAATTGAATAAACTGAATCTGCAGTTCGAGGAATACAGTAAGATGGTGTATTTGGATGCTGACATTCAAGTGTTTGACAACATAGACCATTTGTTCGACACAGCAGATGGGTACTTTTACGCAGTGATGGATTGCTTCTGTGAGAAAACATGGAGCCACTCACCCCAATACAAGATTGGATATTGCCAGCAGTGTCCTCATAAGGTTACTTGGCCTTCTGAGATGGGTTCTCCTCCTCCTTTGTATTTCAACGCTGGCATGTTTGTGTTTGAGCCTAGCCCTCTAACCTACGAGAGCCTTCTTCACACTCTCCAAGTCACTCCCCCCACCCCTTTTGCAGAGCAAGTAAGTCTATTAATCGTTCCTAATTTCATTAGCTCTTTCTCTGTAAAAAAAATGGAGAAATTCTTGCACACCCTCCTTGCACAGACAATTAGTGCAAGGAACCAATAGAAATTCATCATAATGGATGTGTCACTTGACTCCATTATCCTGAAACACCCACTTTAATGAGTTTTCATTAACTCTTGAGATAGCCATTTGGTATATGTTGTAAAAAATGTCCCCTAAAATGAAATTTTCTTGAATATGTAATGATAGGATTTCCTGAATATGTTCTTCCAAAAAATGTACAAGCCCATACCTTTGATATACAACCTGGTGTTGGCTATGTTATGGCGCCATCCAGAGAATGTGGAGCTAGAGAAAGTTAAGGTGGTCCATTACTGTGCAACTGTAAGTGACCTGATATCTCCATCTGTCATCATTTTTTAATTTAATAGTGAATATTGACTAAAACCTAATTAATGCCCCTTTTTTAGTCATTTTTTTCTAATGATTTAATTAACCTTTCCTTTCAATTTAATTAATTTCTTTTTCAAATATAAATAGGGCTCAAAACCATGGAGGTATACTGGGAAAGAAGCTAACATGGACAGGGAAGACATCAAAATATTAGTAGCAAAATGGTGGGACATTTATAAAGATGAATCCCTTGATTTTAAGGCTGAAAGCCAGCCAGATGTGGTGGAGGAGGAGACTTTCTCTATGTCATCAATTATGGCTTCTATTCCTGAGCACAGAATCTCCTTCGTTCCTGCTCCCTCTGCTGCTTGAAAAGTAATCCTAATTAAAAAGGCTACATAAAGTTGGTGTTTTAGCCCCATTGCTGTCTTTTCTTTATTTTTCTCTTACGGTTTTTGCAGATAGCTAGGTTTTTAGTGGCTCTACTTTGCCTTCCTTAACAGTTGTGAGCTTTGACAAAGATATACATCTCTATATATGTAGATTTGAATTAAGGTGGTTGAATGTGATTCATCTTTTGTAATTTTTTTTTCTTTTTTGGTACAGAGCTGAGTCAAACCTCTATTTCCCAAACCCCAACCCCCCTTGCCACCTGAGCTAGCCTCACGGGGCCCATCTTTTGTAATCTTTATAGCAAAAGAAGGTTGTACAACTACAAGTTTTGTCCTTATTTTCATTGAAATCTTCAAAGATTAAAATAATTCCAGTGGTCATGATTGATGTAAAAGGCCACATTATTACTTGCACGTTAGACATATTTCAGTTACAAATGCAGAATATGTACTAGTAATGACTATCATCGCGCGAGAAATTTGAGGGAGAGGAGATGGATTTGAGAATTTCAGTTTGAGTTAATGGAAATAAATTACAGGATATTGTTATGCAAATGGAGCAAACTTCAATGTAGTAAAATTTCAAACTCTTGAACTACAAAGTAATGATAAAACTGTATTTTACTAAAAACAAAACAGTATGCAAAATGTCAAGACATTTGAAAGTGAAGAATTTAGTATCTTTATGTTCAATATGATCACTAAAATTATGCGAGATTAAATGTAGAAATTTAGAAATTTTGCCTATCAGTTACATCACCTTTTTCAAAAAATAAAGAAATATCACATTCCCATTTGTATATCTGATCTACGGACGCTAATTATAAATGCCACCATACCACCCACTCAACATGTTATGGAAACAGCATTTGCTAAAGTAGCACTTTCATTGAAAGAGAGAAGGTAATTCGAAAGATGGAATGCAGACGCAGGAAACCAGTTATAAGTCCAAGGGATTGAAATCATAATCACCTTCATAATCGTTTTCTTGAAACTCTACTTCCTGAACACAGTCATCTTCAAAAAGGAAAGGTGCAGCTTCTTTATTTTTGTGGGTCTTTTTGTCATTCATCTCTATAACTGAAACAATCTTTTCCCTTATATGGTTTTCCACAATTTCATTTCCAAGTCCTTGGGACTGTAATCCAAGAAGAGATAAGCATTCTCCTTGGAAATCTGAGTCATTGGAGGACAAGATCAAACCAGCAATTGTTTTGGCAAGATCAGGGGCATAACTGCGGATCTGGAAATGAAAGAAACCGCATTGAAATAAAAGACCACAAAGTTAGCCAAAGAAAATATACAAGGCCACAAAGATATTAATAAATGCAAAACAAACTTCAAGCCTAATTACCAATATTGCGGAGAGAAGAAGTCGCTGGAACAGTTAAGCACAACTGAGATATGTACAATTTCTGTAGATTAGATGGTTGTTCGGAACATATTTGTATGTGTTATGAGGAACGTTACAATAAGCAAGAGGCAATTGGATTAATCTGACTTGGGATTTATTTTCAACATTTTAATTTTCCTTAGAAAAATTAATGCGTGATTGACTAAGTTAGGAAGTATTATCTGCTGACTCTAGATCCACAATAGTAAACCCATATATAAGCAAGAATTGCAAACTTAATATGGCAACGCCGTTGATCCCTCGTCCATGACTGAGCTTATTTTTTATTCTTTATTAAGAGTCTGAGACAGGAAGGACAAGTTAAGCACACAAGAAAATAGTAAAACTTCCATTACAAAGACGAAATTAGTCTTAATAATCCTAGACATACTAGGATATCCGAAAAAACCAACACTAACACCATGATAATCATCTAGCTCGATTGAATGAAAAGTCAACTGCTGAATTAAGACATTCAGTTTATTTTCTTTACTGCGGATGCTTTTAAATTTTGAAAGGATAGGGCGGGACGTGAATGAATGATTTTATTGTGTACAAGTCTGAGTGTGAGAGGAAGAACACTAGATACTAAATAATTGAGGGCCCATAGCATGTGAATCTATGTATGTAGAGAGAGAGAGATGGAGGGAAAGATATTCACCTTAATGGCATGGCCACTTAAAAGAACCCCTGAATGCTTGTCCTTCAAGTCATCCAATGAAAGTTTAACAGCTGTTTTAACAAGATTTCTATCAATTTTGGACTTTTTCCTCGGTGCTGGTATCATTGTCTTACCAAAATGTCAAGGAAGTATTCATATACAAATTAAGAAATTCAAATTAGAAATACATATTTTAGCCGTAGTTGCATAATACGAATGTTCATATCTAAATGCATGTATATGTATGCCAGTTTGTTAGACATATTATCTAATATAAGCAAGATATGAAGCGTATTCAATAATGAAATGTGCACTATTTCTATGGAATAATTTTTCTATTCAGTCGTACAATAGAGCATCAGATACTGTCTCAGATAAAGAAAAAGTATGTTTCCAATGCCGGATATTGTTTCTGATATGAGTGGAGCGCAATATCAATGTGAGTATCTGTTGGCAAGTTTTCCCATTCTAGTAATGCATAACCATCTTGCTGGGCTATGCCCACCAAATTCAAACCATATTTTCTCCAGTCAATGCTTTTCAACGCCTTCATAGATGATTGGGAGATTGTACAAGGTGAAAAATCCTTGAAATACAAAACCTGAAATTAAAAATGTCATCATCTAAATTAATTGGCAGATAAATAAAATCTAAAAGAAATATAAAAAAAAAAGAGGTCAGCCAAAACAGAGAACAGATAAAGGTAGACTTTCTTCAAAATGATCTTTGACTTGGAAGTAAAAGTGCATAATCACTTCTCACCAGAGGTCGCTTCAAGTCAACTCCACTCAAACATTGCTTATCTACTTTGATGAGTTTCAGTGTATCATAAATTCTTTGGTTGGATAGTTTATCTCAAATTTATCGTAATTGGCAAATTGATGTCAAAACTTCACTTTGCTTGGACCATATTACAATGACTCAAAACAGTCTAGAGAAGATGTAGCTCTAAAAAAAGATCTATCAGGTACTAAATTCAGCACATAATTTTTCATAATCTATCTTATTGAAACTAAGTCTGCACAGTTAACTATTGGAAGCTGAGAGTAGGACAAATACATACTTCTCTCTATGCATATCCAAAAAGAATGAAGCATATTATTTTGGATCATATGCCAATATGTCCAACAATACCTGGCACTTTTCCAACACTATCAGTTAACTGATGATTTAGTAATGATCAATTACATTTTCAAATACTGTAAATCAAGAAGTCCTAGCCATATGACCGCTCAATCAGATATTTCTAAAAGGTCTAAATTTAAACTTTACTAGAACAGAGGATAATAAGATTCTCCAAGTCAATGAAACAGTCCAAAATTTTTTTTTGGTTTAAATCCAAATTATTATTTATTATATATATTTATTAGTATAATATCAAAAAGACTAGGATAGGCAGCCTTGATCACAAAACAGTGACAGTATAGTCAGCCTTTTGCCTGCAATTTTTTATTCTGTATATATAAATCCATTTCTAGATTTATATATACCAAATCTGAGTCCAAAAAGTTTTAAAATGTTTCCATATTGTGTAAGTTTAATTGATACAAAAAATTACTCCTAGGACAAACGTCTCCTATGTGAGAATACAATTTGATTTAATAATTAGCTTTGAAATAGATTTGTGCATCACTTGGTAAATATCAATCTGATGCTAGATAAATAATTTTTTTAAATCCATCATCTAGTAACAAACTTATAAGTATTACTACGGAACTAAGTGCTTTCTGGAACCATCAAAGATAATTAGAATACAAAAATTAATGCCAAATATCCCTATTTGTATAAAGATTTATTCATTTGTAGACTCACATGTACAAAAATATAATTGATGATTATTCATTATTCCATACAGAAGAGAACTCAAACATGTAACTCAATAAATATGATGAAGAACCTCTGTTTTATCACCACTTTCCCTGAAGCATGTACCGTTGCCATTTGGTTTATCACTTATTACTACCACTGCTTCCATCACCAGTTCAGTTCCAGTGCAGCATGCTAGTCCGCACCCCACCTTGAGATGCTCCCTAACAAAGGTTCACTAAGTAAATAATTGCAAAGCTATTAATGCATGACTTACGAATGTAGAGACTCCTTTTGATCAAGCATGCAGCATCCACCAATAAAGTGAAGATTTTGAGCAGCTCATACCATTATGGCTTGGAGCAGCCATGTACATCAATTTCTCATTTTCACTTTTCCTTAATGTGAGAAGACGTTTTACCTCCCCATGTTGTATGCAATTAATGATTAGATCATGTTACATTTCACATGCAAACCAAGTTGAAATACAATAATGTTAGACACGATAAACTGCTTTGGTCATATCATATAATTTGGGTTCTGCTGCTTAATGGTCTACAACCCTCATAAAGTTCAGTGGCAAAACCTAAAAACAGCATTACATCTGCAGGAATTAACAGATTTGATGTACCAAACAAAAGATGGGAACACAAATATACGAAATGGAATTTATCATGAAATCAATTGAAAACTAAATGCATTACATTGCCTATGTACGAAGAGTTATAAATATAGGACGTTTTACTGTTTAAGTGGTAATCCCCATATGCCATGAATGACGGGATGATACAACATATAACCCAACATAAAGCATAGCAGAGTAGAAAAAATCTTCTGCAGAGTGACTTTAACTGCAGCACATTGATCAACCTACTTAACTCTAGAACAGAATCATTGATTTTGAATAACAAATGAGGAGCTGAGATGAGATTGTAAGATTACCAACTTGCAAAGCAAGAATTGCACTTGTTATTTAAACTATTTCCATGCTTTAAGACATATTCTTCAAAGCCTGACTTCAGACATTCAAGATTTGATGCCAAGATAGGTGATTGCCTGCACTCATTTGCATGAAAAACCTTTTCATATCGTGTTCCAGGGACATCACAATCTGCTGCCACCAATTGGATTGCAATATTCTGGATGAAAAATTAAAGCCAATCACTACATCAGTGCCAAAGTTTTGATCAGAGGTTCTGCAGCAGATTGTACGATTGCTTTGTAGTATATCAATGACGTGGAAGAGCAGTTTAGCAATTTAATTTGGAAGATTTGATAATTATTGATAGCAAGTGAGATAGGGAAAAGATTTTTTCCAGCAGTATCATCAATAGACTACATATAATTGTTGTTTGAAAGAATATGAGAATACTCCAGCATACTGCACTAAAGTCAGTTTAACTTACAGGAATTCTTAGAATAAGCATCTGCAAAATAAACAAATTAATAATAATAAGTATAAAGGGAAATGTAATTTGAATACAAAATCATTAACAGAAAAATGTTTTGCAAAGAAAGGACATCAGAAATTCAACCAATATTTTAAAATCCTTTTGAACAAATTAGCAGCGTTTTTGTCTATATTTTTTTTGAAGAATCTCCCTATAAATGCTTAGTGTGTGGTTTTGCCCCATATAAGCACACATACTCTTCGCTTTATGTTTAATATACAAAATTGATTCAGACATTGTCTCAGAGGAGAAGTGCAGCCTCGATACAAGAACTTGTAGAGCTTTGGTCAATGAAGTTGACTTTTGCTACCTTTTTATACTGCTGACCAATATTAGCAGTAAACAGAATATCACTGCAGTACAAATTAGGAAATTACAATATAGTGACATTTAACTAGGTTTACTCAGTGTACTTCCAGCAAGAAATATGGCCCCAATGGACTTTGAAAGCACAAATATTTTCCATAAATACAAATGTATTATTGCTGTTGCTTGTAACGTCACATGACAGTGGTGATAAATAAGTTATTGATCAGATAAAAAGATTGAAATATCAGTTTTCTGATAATTGCATATATCCAAATAAATTTCCAACATTGTACTATTGAACCATTAAAGAAGTAGCAGAAGAAATTCAAATGACCTTCTGTAAATAGCTATGAATCTCAGCCAGTAAGAGATCAAGCCTTAGAGAGGAAGACAGACAAATTTCACTACCACTGCAAAGTAAGATAATCCCATAATTACAAGAAGAAACTAGACAAACAAATCATTCTTAAATTAATATAATTATATGTAACTTGCATGCCTGAATTTTGCACCATTTTTTGTGTTTGAAGGTAGCCTATTTATCCTTCTGGAGGAACCATTCTCTTTCAAATTTAGCTGATAATTATGTATCTCAGTATCACTGTTGCCTGCAATGTCCTCAAACTATAATAAGGATCCTGATAGCAATTGTGAAACAAAACATAGTAATATATTCTGCAATTTAAATAAATGAATAGTTGAAAGTCACTCTTAAATCATGATTTAGAATAACACGGCACCAAAATAATAAACAAAACATTTGACAAGTCTCCATATAATTGATAATTTCCAAGTTTGTATCTCGGTACATAACATATAATATTAAAGAAACTTTTAAATAATTTTCCTCGAACAAAAAGGCTGGCATACTACCTCCAGCATTATGAGCAATAGAACTGATGCAATAAAATAAATAAATAAAAAAGATTAGTTATATCTGTTTGAGTTTGTGCCCGTGGAATATCTAAGGATGTGTATAGTACACCATCTTTAGATGCATGTGTACATAATATAAAATAACAACATTACCATCTTGTAGGCATATGATTTCTACGAATAACTAATATCTCGTACCTCCAAAAATATGCGGGAAACTAAGATTCTTGATAAAAAGGCTTGACCAACTTCTATAAATTATCAGTTGTATACTATCGTCAATTGCTATTTATTGTTACACCAAATATAGAAATGAAAGATACCTAAGATATTACGTACCAAGCACCTCCTATATGTTCAATCAGATCAAAGAACACCAACCATGAAAGCATTGAACTTACTGGTGGTTTTGACACAAAGCATTCCATCTGTTACAAGGACCATATCAAACAAATCAATTAATAATTGAAAGTTACATAACTAATGCAAATTTATTGATGTTAAACATGATTTTTTCACTTACCCCAATTCTCAGCAAGACCTAACCAAGAAAATTTCAAGTCTTGAAATTCTTCCAAGCAGATTCCAATACCAGTATCAGAAACTGCTCACAAAAAGATAAATGTTTTGTGGAAGATACCGTCACATTTGACAAATTCAAGATTTAATTTGCAGTCTCGTAGATTCACATCATTAGTCGGTGAGACACTCAATCAGGTTTCTTGTTAACCATAGATGAATAAGGAGGAAAATCTTCATCCAGACATCTAAAATATTTATATCCAGATTTTTTTTTTGTTTTCTCAATTTTTATAAAACATCAACAGTCATTTCTTAAATAATTTTTCCAAATATGAAAATCTTATATACTTTAATATCTTCTGTCGAAATATCTAAAATCTCTAAAACTATAAGATAACATTCTATCAAAAGAATTGGGGTGTTAATTCTGTTTTTTGAGAATTTTCTACAATTTTGTAATTGTAGGTTGTAGATGACTGCAATGCAATTCCAGCAAACTAAAATGACGTTCTACCTTGGCCAATCAACTTTATAAATATTTTGTAGTTAAAGTTAATTTTAAAAAAATTAAATTAATTTCAACATGGTATCAGAGCTTAGTTGACCAAGCTCTCGGTGGGAATTGAACCAAGATCGCTGGACATGTAAGTCCTGATACCGCGTCGAAACCACACCACTTGACTCAAGCGTTGAAGCTGTTTAAGAAGGGCTTAAGATAAGTTTTTATATCTCTAACCTTCGGGGTATTATTATTAAGAGAGTAATTATAACGCAACGTGTCCAAGTGACGTCGTATCGACTCATTGTTTTATTAATTAAATTGCCTGAAATTTGGAAATGTCTAAAATTTCTTATTGCTTAAAGAACTAAATCTCAGATGGTGATATTACTACCAAAACTGTAAATTCAGTTCCGTGCTCTCAGTACAGAGAGACAGAGAGGCTTACTTGAAATTCGAACAGAGGAATGATGCGAAGATGAAGAGCGACTGAGGATGATTGATAACCTGCAAATCTGCTCGGATAATCGGCATCTTCGATATGCTGAAGATATTAACTGCAGTCACAAATCCATATAATATTCGAATGAACCAAAAAATTATAATTAATGAGAAAATCAGAGATAATAATTTGGATGATAGTTTAGATATTCGCGAAGAAATTTATACATTTTACTGAGCAGATTAAACTCACATGGAAACAAAGCGTCTGAACGGAGGAAAACTCCATTGGAAACTCCTTCCTCTCTCTGAAACCAGTAATCTGCAAATGAATTCGCACTTTCTTAGTTTCTTACACTAAAAATGAGCATGTGTTTAATCAGAATTTGAAACAAAACAAAGACCCCACGCGCTGATGCGCGCGAATCTGAATAAGGACACCTTTCAGGCCCATCCAATAGGGTTGGGCTTCAGGCGTACTCCTTGACCAGACCGGACCGGACCAGCTTCCCTGGGGAGATTTGCTTCAAAAAAGAGTGGCTTCAGCTTGCACTCAACAACAACAACCGAAACCAAAAAAAAAAAAACGAAAGAATAAATTTTACAGTAATTTGTACATTTTTTTCATTAATATTTCAAGAAAAGCCATATGTCTTTTGGTTCTTTGATAGTTAATTTGATTCAATTTCATAAGTTCTAATTTGATCCCAAATGAAACAGATTAAAATTTCAGCTTCTACTGTTTCAAATGTATAATTTTAGCTGCTTCAACAATCAACATTACTTTTGTTTTTAAAAAAAAATCAACAATACTTTATTATAATTTTTCTTAAAAAATAATTACCGTTACATAATGTTCTTTTTCGGGTGATAAACGTTAGTGTTTTTGAATTTTAATGTTTCATACTTTATACAGACATAATATTAATAAGCAAGCAGTGGTATAAGATATGGAATCAACAACAAATTTTCAGGAGCACCAATTTTCAACGAGACTGGCAAAGTAAAAACAACATTGTAAAAAAAAAAATTCTTATATAAGTATATTATTATTTTCAATGTTTTAATATATAATTAAATAATTAAAATAATAATTTAATTTTCAATATAAAAATTTATACCAGCACCGCAGAATAATTAAATGCGGCCAACCAAGCAACCAAAGGCCAGTCGTCCCTGGTTTGTGACATTAATATTCTTTTTCTTCCTGCACCGGTGGCATTTAATATCTAATCGCCAGTCAAATGAAGTAGGTTACCAAAACTCAACCAATAAATGAATTTTATATATATAATTTGTTTTAAATACATTTACGGATTAATTTTTAGATTATTAATATTTTTTATCATACAAAAATTTTATGTGATACGAAAATTAAGATTTTGTTGGACAAAAATAATTTATAAATTAATTTAAAATTTAAAAATTAATTAAAATTTTATAAATTATATCTTATTTAAAATAATATATAACTAATTTAAATTATTAAAATAAATTTATTTATTAAATATTTTTAATTTAATCAAATAAATTTATAAATAAATTAAATAATTTATAAATTAATTAAATTAATTATAAATTTATTTAATTTATAAAACACACTCTAAAAATTAATATATATATATATATATATATATATATATATATATATATATATATATAAAGAGAAGAATCTCTAAAGATAAATCACAAGTTAATTAAAGGACTCCACCAACGTCATTTATGTTAGTCTCATAAACCAACGCGTGTCTTGACCAGTTACTCATCGATTAAATATCAATTAAGTGCTCCATTTTTTTAATTGATTTGATCATTCTTGCATTTTTTTTTTTTTAAATAATTTGCGTGACCGTTGCTTGAATTCTAATGCAAGCACACAATAGATGTGCATCCAATGATGTGTAATTAACAGTACCCAACCTCTTTAGGGTCCCCTCCATGATAAATTATCTAGCACACTCCATGCATGTAAACTATACTTATAAACAAAAGTATTTTATTTTAAAATTAACTGTGTTTTATTTTTTTATTATTTTAGACAAGTAACTGTGATTTATTTATAAAATAAATTAATGCTAAACTTTCGTTATTAGATTCGAGCGAAACAGAAGTTAATAAAAGTCAAACAATTGATTAATTCAAATTAACTTATACTCTATTTAATAAAAATAATTTATAAATTAATTTAAAATTTATAAGTCAATTAAAAATTTATAAATTATATGTTATTTAAAATAATGTATAATTTATAAATTTTAAATTAATTTAAATTATTTAAATAAGTTCATTTATTAAATACTTTTAATTTTTAAATAAATTTATAAATTAATCAAATAAATTATAAATTTATTTATTTATCTTATCAAACACACTATTAACTTAACTCATTTTAATTATTTGAACCCATACTTCAATTTTTTGTAGATATTATTTTAATATGATAATATTTTAAGACTCAAAATTTGCTTTAAGCATTGAGTAAGTATTTGATAAATCAAAATTTATATAAAAAAAAACAAAAAAATTGTTATATTTATTTGATTGAATTAAAAAAAAGTATATAAAACGACAACATTTTTAAATTTTTATTTGTACTGTTAATGATAGATACTTGCTCCTTATGGTTAACATATTAAAACTATCACTTATGAATGCACCTATCCCATCTGACACTTGGGGCATCTCCTAATATGTGGAGATTGAATCATTATTTGTTTTATTCCTAATAATTTATTAGAGGTCAGGTTTGAACATCGAAATTTTTGTTAGGGGTAAGGCTACACGAGACGCTAATCCTCTTTAATAGATCTTGGCCGAGTTGTGATGTGCATCAAAGCCCGGAGTTGGAGAATCCATCGCCAAAAGTACGTCAATTAACCTAATACTAATTGTATTTTACAATTTAATATAAGCTACAAGAAAATTATTGCAGTCGAGACTGGCAGATCCATGTGTTTCGCGAGGGGAGCAGAGCAGAGCATCAAAATTAATTAGTGTATGTTTGAATTGACTTTTAAAACAATACAAACGTAATTTTGAGATAATTTATAAAAATAATATTTTATTATTTTTGACAAAATTTTAATAAAAATATAATTTTATTATTTTTGAATACTTACACAGACACATCCTCAGAAGATATATTATATTTTCTTTGACTAAATAAATTATCAGAAGAAGTTTATGGGACATCGTGGGAGACGTAATGCGATTTTTTCTCGAATTTATTTATTTGGTGAATAGTAATTTCGTGTTGTCATCCCAAGAACGAAATGACACAAAAGCCCCTAGGACGGTTCAAAGTTCGAACCAAACCAAACAAACCCCATTCCAATTTCGAAGAAGTCAATCACAACACAACCTCATTCCACGGCCACTTCATATTATCAGCCAATCGCTCCACTGCCTCCAGTGTACTCCATTGTCCCATCTTCTCTTTCCTTTCCTTTCAAAGACTTTTTGGAAATCAATAATCGCAAAACAGCTCAAAATGAATCAAATATACATGTCGGGTAGGTAAGCATAATGCAAAATTTGAATCTTTGGATCATGGGCAAATCAGCTCCGTCGTTTTCCGTTACCAGCAGTAATCATATCCGTTGATGGACAAAAGATCAATAATTTCTTTCGATAATGAATACTACCGTGCATGATCTCTTCATGTACTTAGTGACGAGGGTGGGTTTGGCGCAGTCACGCAGGGGCCATTTCCAATATAAAATACTGGGTCAAACATAGAGAACCACGACAGACCCATTTGTAGTAGATAAAGCTAAGATTATAGAGAATAGACAACTAAAATCATGGATCACAGAAAGATTGAAAATGAAGGAAATTTGGATCCGACCCAATCCGGTCGTATATATCATCTGGCTTTGGATCTCGGAGGTAATCTTGGAAACTTCCTCTTGCCTAATCTCTGTTCTGTCGTAATTTTCCTTTTTTTGGTAAGCTCTGTTATGTTGTAATTGTTTACCCAGTTGACGTTTAATTTATTAGTTTTCATTATTTATGCTCAATTAGCCATCTCTCCATTGCGCAACTTCCTGAGTTATACTTGTATACGTAAACAAACAAAAAATTATAAAATTTTATTGAAATTATCCTCTCGTTTTGTTTCTCATTTTGGGTCGCTCCTAGTTTATATAACGTCGTGTTTAGTTCGTTATCTTCTTTGGTTGCTTACTGTGCCTCGTTTGCATTCTAATCATGCATCACTTTGAGTACAAGGTAGCCGGGATTTTAGGATGTTGGGATTTTGCTTTACAGTCTAGGTTACCGTTCAACTATATTCATCAAGCTGGTTAAATGGAATCCAATTTGGCTAATAATTAATAATTATCTACCTTGGGAAACAGAGTTAGAATGACAACCGTACTTGATGACATTTCTGGAGGGATTATGTTTACGTCGTTGCATTGCTATCACTTTTGCTGATCTAACTTGCTCATTGAGAATGACGACGATTCTGGTATTTACTAACACATTCCCAAATTTGAAAAAATTTGGAGATCTTACTGTTTACCCTGCATTTTCACAATTCACTATCATTAAATGTCAGAATTCCGAAGATTGTCTCCTGTCTGTCAAAATTTTTTGAAATATGCTTTTATTGGGGTCTGCTATGCTGCATTTTAGCGCCATCTGCAACTATTTTAGAAATATGGTTCCAAGACCCACTGTTATATAGGAAGGAAAACTTAAAATAAGACTTAAGGTGCATTATAAGAGTTG
Source organism: Gleditsia sinensis (assembly GCA_037074535.1). Lineage (NCBI taxonomy): Eukaryota > Viridiplantae > Streptophyta > Magnoliopsida > Fabales > Fabaceae > Gleditsia > Gleditsia sinensis. Next base: position 7,378,585 of record CM073471.1, read on the forward strand.
ATTCTTGTTTTGACTGCATGAACCATAGAATTCTAGGACTACAAAGCCATTTTGTCAAGCAGGATTACCATTGTCTCCAGTGCTTCTAATATAGAACTAAAATATTCAAACGTATCTCTAATCTGGAAAATATCTTTGCCCTTGATCAGACCCACCATATAAGCAGCCAAAAATGATATATATGCTTTTGTTTCACCTTAGTTATATACATTATAGATTTCTAATTACAATCATTGAATAGGGCCTGAAGAGTGTTGTGTCCAAAAGCTCCAAAATTTTACTTTCTATCCGTGCATAAACTCGTCTTGGGTAACAGACTTGATTGCTTGTTTGTAATTCTGCCTTTATCTGCATCCAAAGAACCGGAGTTTCAGACTTAAAATGAATTGTCCAATCCCACAAATTCCCAGCCCAATTTCTCTTTTCCCATCCTACACATAATGTGTCCTTTCAATCAGAGTAACAGCCACAATACAGCAGTCTGCTCGGGTATACCTGAACACTATCACAAGCTAGTCACCTTCTCCCCATGTATCTTTTGGAGCAATTGTCATTGTCCTGGTTTAATGGTTAGTTATATTGTAATTGCTTGCGTTCCAAAATGGCTTTGCAACTGGTGCTACCACTATCAGAAATCCATCATGAATCTCATGAAGGTTGAAACCAAAGGAAAATTTTGATATATCAGTTGATTGTTCTGTCGCTAACTTTTTGCTGAGCTCCAGAGTTGAATGTTTAATTTATTCATTTTTTTCATAATATGTGTTCACTTATCATCTTTGCTTCTCTTATTTTTCTGGGTTATACTTGCATACTAAATTTATGTTTTTGATGTTTCTCTCTTGTTGTATTTCTCTTTTTGGGTTATTCTTAATGTGTAAGATATCATATTATCATGCTTGGCAAATTGTTTTTCTGTGATTGTTTATTGAGCCTTGTTTGCATTATAATTAGTACGGGATTGAGTTTCTAGGAGATTATTTTTTTGCTTCACAGTCCAGATGTACACGTGAAGCTTCTCACATGCAGACTATCATTAATTTTGTTATTGCCATCAATGGTTGATCTAACTTGGTAAAAAAATTGAGGACACCGGCACTTCTTAAAATATTTCCAGTGTTGAGAAAAACTGAATGTTTATTATCATGCGGTCCAACTATGATTAATTTTGTCAGACTTCTGCATACTTGTGATGAATAGAAAGGTTCTGCTTCCACCTCAGCTGCCACTTGCCTTACAATAATGTCGTGTGTCATTTCAGGCTCTCTTGTCAAGCTAGTATACTTTTCAAAATACGATGATTGTGTCATTGATGGTGAGAATGAAATATCTCCTGAAAAGGCTTTGGCAAAGTCCAAAGGCAGTAGGAGCAGTCCTGTTCTTAGAGGAAGGCTCAATTTCAAGAAGTTTGAAACAAGCAAGATAAATGACTGTTTAGAGTTTATAAAGTCCATGAAACTTTATCTCGGAGGTATGTAGATTTGAAATTTGAATCTTTCTCAGACTTAACCTGAGAGCATACTGAATTTAATATCAACTTGAGTGAATAGAATTTCTCCTTCCTAGTTGCTAAATTCAAAGTAAATCTCATTCCTTTTTCCTTCTTCATTTTTAAACTGGCCTTTACTTTCTCTATATGTATTGGTTAAAAGAAGTCTTAAATCCTCATCAGTCAGGCCTAATTAAATATAAAAAAACTTAAGCTGGGCAAGGGTCGTCTTTGTCCTCAACTATAAAGCTGGATTTTAAGTTTACTGAGTTGGTGAATAAGCTTATTAGATTCCAAAGCCAAACTACAGCAGAGAGCTTCCGATTGATAATAACCTTTAGAAAATATATATAAACATAATTCTTACATGAATTGTCATTATGTGTTTTGTTTGTCCTATCCACTTTTGACGTCATTCTGAAATCTTTATTCTGTGTCTACTACTTCTGGTCAATTGATTGCAAATTTGCAACTGATGACAAATTCAGGTAGTCAGTGGCAAGAGATTCCTGGAAGTCAGGCTAAAGCAATTAAGGTATTCAAAATTTTAGCAGGCTGTATTAGGAAGAATTTGCTTAATACTCCCCTCTTTAATTCTGATGGCTGTTAGTCCTTTGTCAATTTATGAGATTAAGTTTAAGAACAATCTATACCTTCTCCCTTAGCTAGTAACCAAATTCAAGTTGATCTCTGCTGTTCATGCATGGTCAATTTACACTCTATTCCAATAATGTGATTTAAAATTAAAGAAATCAGTAGTTTTCAAAAGGTTTACATTACATATGTACACACATACATTATGGTTGTGGATGTGTGTTGGTGTTTTTACTCGTATGTGCACTTGCACAAGCTTAAAGAGACATAAAAAATGGAACAAGTTACATTTGGTATAAAACAATATATACTTTGTCATATGGCACTTGGATTTATGTTGTGTACTTCTTAAGAATGAAAACTACTGGTGAAAAGGCCACAGGTGGTGGTGCATACAAATATGCAGATCTCTTCAAGGAAGGACTTGGGATCAATCTTGACAAGGAAGATGAAATGGATTGTCTTGTAGAAGGAGCAAATTTTCTGCTTAAGGTGGGATTCAATACCACATGCTACTTCTATCTTTTTGGTATAATGCTAACATCCTCTCATATTTTATTGTTAGCTTGAAATTATCACAAAGTTCATATTCATTTTTCCTCCATTCAATCAAAGAAATAGTCTTAGATGTCCTTAATGATTAATGTACGTAGACATGCAAATGTGAGATTTTTGTAGTACATAAAATTTAGGTTGTAGCAAGTAGCACCTGCAATCTGGTTTAGCCATGTGGTTGCAAGATTGTAGTTGTGCATATTTTAGTATAGTAAGTGACAATTTCAAAGTCTGAATATATTTGATGTTTCCTTTGTTATTTTTTGATACAGTGTGGAGAGACTATAGACAATAGGAAATTTTTGTTGTCAAACATAATTCCAGCCTTTATATATTGGATTTTAGAACACGTCTTTTTCTTTTCTATTCTACAAATATGATGTAAAAAATTCATCAGGAATGAATGACTATCACCCTCCAATAATAAACCTTTTTGTTTTTGTTGAGGACCAATGTTTTTCGCTCAAACTCATTCTTGATTCCTAACCCTTCAGTGCCATATTTATTGAAACCTTGCATTTTGTTATCTTTTATTCTTTTTCCATGGAATGTTATTTTTTTTCAGTATTTGTAGGAAATTACCTCAAGAATTTCCTTTACTTCTTGCTTTATGATGATGTACTTTAGCAATGGGGGGCATTACAGTTACAATATCATGCTCAATGTGCTATAAATATTAGTTGCTGGATCTTATCTCTCATGCACCTTGATAATATTTCAACAGAAAATCTCATCTCTGTTCTGGTTCTTCTTACAATAGGTGGTCCATCAGGAAGCATTTACCTACATGGATGGTCAAAAGCAATTCATACAGGTTGACCACAATGATCTGTATCCGTATCTTCTTGTTAATATTGGGTCTGGTGTTAGCATGATCAAGGTAGACATCATGCAGACTATATTGCTCTATGATTCCAAATAAATGCACTTTTCTAAGCTCTTCAAATGATCCATTTATTGTTTTCATTTAGGTGGAAGGAGATGGAAAATTTGAGCGAGTGAGTGGAACAAGTATTGGTGGAGGCACTTTCTGGGGTTTGGGAAGGCTTTTAACCAAGTGCAAGAGGTTGATCTTCCTTAATAATTCATTTTTAGTCTCCATATAGATTCGTTGGATTACCAATAATAAACTTTCTTCTTCAGTTTTGATGAGTTGCTGGAATTAAGTTATCGAGGGAACAACCGAGTGATAGATATGCTTGTTGGAGATATTTATGGTGGAATGGATTATTCAAAGGTATGACTAATGAAAGTGTAAGTCTAAATCCTTTTTCCTGTTTAAGATGATAAGACTAGCGTTCTTCTGTTAGCATTCTTTGAATTTTTTTTGGGTGGGTAAACCAAGATTGTTTAACTGCACTCTTTTCCTTTGATTGATAACAGATAGGTCTTTCATCAACTGCAATAGCTTCTAGTTTTGGAAAGGCAATTTCTGATAATAAGGAGCTTGAAGATTACAAACCTGAAGATATTGCTCGATCTCTTCTAAGAATGATCTCAAATAATATTGGACAGGTACTTAAAATAGATTTATATATGGCCCCTAGCCTTCTGTAAGTCCAAACTGTATAAATTTATCTCAGGATCTGACATGGATTGACTCTTTTTTCTTCCCTTCTTCTCAGATCTCTTACTTAAATGCACTTCGATTTGGGCTGAAGCGGATTTTTTTCGGTGGATTTTTCATTCGGAGCCATCCTTTTACAATGGACACAATATCTGTTGCTGTTAATTTCTGGTAAGTGTGAAGAAACTCCTCCTGTTCTATCAGAAAAAGCAGAAGCATAATATTTCTCGTAATATGTACAGGTCTAAAGGTGAGGCAAAAGCAATGTTCTTGCGGCATGAAGGGTTTCTTGGAGCTGTGGGAGCTTTCATGAGTTCTGATAAGCATGGTCTCAAGGAATTAGCGGGCAATAAAGTGGATAAAATACACGGTCCAGTTAATTGGGATTTACATGGAGATCAAAGTATAGAGTGCAGTGTCTATGCAGCTTAGATCAGGCAATTCTTTGTTGCCATGACTAGCATTTGTAACTTCAACAATCTGTATTTTGTAAAATGATCTCAAGTAATAGTAGAAAATGTGTGAAAAATGATTTGAGACCTAAAATGAAGGAGCACAAAACCAGAATGAAGCAGATGCTTTTGTGTAACAGCTAATGATTTTCTGTCTTAGGATTCTATGAATACATTAACTTTAACCTTGTTACGCTTTAATATGGAATCTTTGCATCAATGTTTTTCTTGTGATGTTATTAGTAAGATGGTTTCTGGTCTCTGACCCCCTTTAAGAATTTGATTCTGAGCAGTCGCTATTTGTCATTTCTGCGTCTCTACCCGTCTATCCGAACTGTTCCTTTGAATTACATTTTAATTAACATAAATGTCAAATTCGAGATTTAATTCCATTTATTGTATTTCCGAAAAAAAAAAATTTAGACACACTTTTTACACTTACAAATGGTGTTCGGTGAGATTCACATTACTTGCTCCAGCGCCTCCTGTCTCTCTCCAGTGCCTTCAAACCACGGAGCTAAAGCTTGGGGATGGAGTTAGATTTAAGGATGTTGACGATGGTGGATGGCGGTGGGAGGTTGTTTGCGACGCGGCCATAGCAGATTCCGACGAGTCGGTGGCAGCAGTTGCACGGTGTATAAGAGAAAGGTATTAAATTAGACTGAGAAACAACTCAAGTGACTAGAAATTTTGAATCATAGATAGACAAAAGATATAAAGAGAAAGTGTGAAACCTGTTAAATGTGGATAAATAATAGCAATGAGGAGAGAAACTGCACTTGGAGGGATAGCGTGTTTACAAAAACTGAATTTCATTGCTTAGCTGAGATGAACAAGAGAAGGCAGAGAAGGGTTCTTACTTTTATTTAATGGGTTCAGCTTCTGCATAGGAAAGGCCAAATAATGCATAGATAGTGTTGTAGATGGAGAGCAGAAACAGAGAGAAATTTTGCCAATTCTATATTTTGCAGGTGCTGGTTTGAATATGGCTAAGGAGGGTAGTGCTGTTTACCGCATTGGGTTGGAATTCTTTTTAAAAACAAGGAAGATTCGGCCCGTAAAGAGGAAAGGAAAGTGAAGAGCATTTTGGACTTGCTTTGGGTAACAGGACCATGAACATCATCCTCAAAAGCCCATTGCCTAATCCGCCAAATTGCACGGTGAAGAATGAACGCATTGCTTCATAATTTCAAATGCTTCGCCAGTCTGTCCAAAAATAAATAATAAAATTAAAAAAAAAAAAAGAATAACTTTAATTGCATAAAGTTAATGCTCCCTCACCCTCTCTTCCCTATCACTAACTAGTAACAACCTTTTTCCCATCTTCCTAGCTCCAGCCTCCAGCTCAACTTCACAATCACATGAAAAATGTATTTCTAAATAGATAATAAAATCAGATTGGTTAGTCTATTAAGCAAGTTAAAGCATCTGACTTTTTTTTAAAGATAAAGAAAAACGTTCCCCTTTCGTACCATAATTCTTTTCACATTCAGCTTCTTAGTCTCGTCCAAAGGTTCTCCTCCAGAGTCAATGCACTCAAAAAGCAACTGGCACTGTTAGTTTGATGCTTAATTATTTGATAATCTAGGGTCAAGAAATTGTTAACTATGCATTTGGTAGATAAGACTACTTTGTTAAGACTTACAATTCGAGATTCATTTCACAGGTAGAAATTTGATTGAACGATCTTTGCTGAGCAAATTTAGGTTGGGTTAGGTTGCCCAGAAAACGACCAAATATCTGTTTCACCCAATTTTAACAAACTGGTTTTGAAGTCAGCTATACTTGGCTACCTTAGATTTTCTAGGAAAACTCAAAATCCAACTATCCAAGCGATTCGACAGAGAGAGAAATGCTTTTAACATCGCCACAACCCCAGGTTGTCAGATGCAGCAGCAGCATCTTTAACAATGTTCTTCCATTGGTGTCTTCGGCCATTCTGGTACTACGAAGATGTATCTAATCTATCAAATGGTTGTGAAAGCACTCTAAGTCTTGTGATAAAAATATACTTTTCCATCTGTAATCAACAATGGTCATAAAATCAAACCCAACTCAACTCTCTCTAGCAGATTCCCTTTTTCAAACGAATAAAGGAATAAAGGAGACAATCAGTGAGGAAAGGTGACCCCATTAAGCTGATAAGATTGTGCTCCGAGTGGAGGAGGGGTTTGATATTTATACACAAATCCCCATATTAAAACCATGATCTTTCTATTCTCTCTTTCACAAATTTCGGAGAAATGCTTGACTATGGGATTGCTATCATGCATTGGAGCACCATCAGCTACCAAAACAACACCTGTTAAAGCCTCAAGGCCAATATTGACTGTCTTTGTTGGACTTCTTGCTTAAGAAATTCAGATACTGAGACATTTCAGTATACTTTAAAATATCGTATTTTAATTAAAAATTATTATTATAACTCTTAAATCTGTACATGACCCACCTAATAAGCAGGAAAATTTTGGTGATAGCCACCTAATTTACTTAAAAAAAATATTTATTCCTTTTATACTCTCTCTCTCTCTCTCTCTCTCTCACCAGACCAACTCGTTCCAATGATAAGTGGGAACACCCCAATTATCAAAAGGCAGCACTTTCATGGAGTCATGAGATTGTCGTGTCCAAAATCTTACTTTCTCTCCTTACAAACCAATAACGAGAGCCAATATCTCTTCTTCTGTGGTAAAGAACACACAGAATATCTTTAGTTGTATCTTTATTAAAGAAAGTTCCTCTCGTCTCTTTTTGTATTCAAAAATCCTACTTACTTGAAACCCACTATACGTAACCTCTTCTCACAGGTAATCTACTTGATTGCTTGATGAATTAACCCAATTCTCTCGTTGTCTGCACCCAAAGAACAAGAGTTGCCGCAAACCCTCAACCCAATTTCTCTTCTGTAATTTAACCTTGAACATGTCTTTTCAAGATCAGTCACAGCAACCTGTCCAGGGTTACCCAAACAGCGTGACAAAACAGCCACCTTCCAACCATTCAAATGGGTCCTTTGGGACAGTTTTCATAGTCTTGGCTGTAATTGTAGTCATTTCTGCTATTGCTTGCTTTCTTGGACGGCTCTGCAACCGCCGCTACCAAAACAACCACCAAAGCCACAGCCACCACCAGAAGGCTTCTAGGCATCAAAAGCAGAACCACAACTTCCGCTCCAAAGAAAGGGATATAGAAATTGGGTTTGACAAGAGAATCCCTTCTAGTCCCAAACCAAATGGACATGGGGGAGGGGGAGGCAGAGGACCCAACCCACCTGCTAACGGGGTTGACATGATGGTCTTTGAGACGAACCTTGGCGATGGTGATGGGGAGATGAGGGAAGGTGCATGATAGGTACTGTCAGAGGGCATTATGCCCGTCATTATTCCCATGACAGCTCTGTGTTACTATTTATCTTTGCTTTTTGGTCTCTTAGATTTCCAACTGCAAGTTGAAATGTATAATTATACATGGTGTTGTAACATGTTGTATTGGCTAAATATATTGGTGCTACTTCTGAAACATCCAAAAGCAGTTTTCCTAAGGAAGGGAGAACCTTCCAATTCTGTGAATTTGGCTTTATTCTCACAAAAAAGATATGAAAATCTTATTCATTCAAGAAAGGTAATGAACGATGTTTTAGTGATTTGACTAACCCCTCTCCGTAAGTTTGCTTCCTGGATTAATGTTAAATTGAACAAACAAATAAGTAGAAGATAAGCCTTTAATTTTAGTTTCTGATCTAATTTCTGGGAGTAGGAGAAGGTGACCTGAAGTCAAGAGTTTTTTTATTGCTTGTGCGAAGATAAGGTAGCTCTATTATTCACAACTACTCAATGCCATAAATACAGCATGGAAAATAAAAATTAAAACAAGCAGGCACAATAACACTATCAAAACTTGGTATGGTGCAGTCCTGGTCCAGCAGCAATAAGAAATATCAGTTGATTAGAATAAATTAAAGAATAACCTCAACAATTTTTTTTAACAAGCTTTGGACATCCCCAGTATTAAAAAATTGGGGAGAGAAAATAGAATACAAATCGAACAAAGGGGGAAGGGAAAAGTTCAGCATGCTTTTAAACACTAAGTCAGCAGTCAGTACAAGTCAAGCAAAGGCAATCTTAGTAAAATTTGAACATCCATAGTGCGCTGTACGATGATGCAAAACCATGACCCAATAAAGGGAGTTTGGTAAAATTAGTTGGTAACTTCGGACTCCAATATGCTTATGATCATGACTGGTCCTATCTGTGTTCCTTCGTTTGCCCAGTGGTCTGATTCTTGTTGAAAACTTAAGACTTGACTCACCTATGCATGTCGGGTTCCAGACATCTCTCTTGAACTGAATTCTCCACTATACATATCAAATTCGGAATTGCCACAACTAACGGTCCTCATCATGAATCTCATAATTTCTTCATCATACTGCCCAGAATCATAAACTGTGCTCTGACCATATTTCACCCCATTAGATAGGTCATGTAGTTCACCGTCACTATCTAAGGCTCTTACGATCTGATGAGTTGAGAATCAAACCAACAGATATATTAGTTAATGGTTCTCTCTCTTAAAGGAGCTAAGATAGAAAATATTAGAAAGAGGGAAAGTTGAGGCAAAAGATAACAATAACAAGATTAACAGGTAAAAGGATAACTTTGATCAACCATAATAGATGTAACCTAGTTTTTTTAATACCTGAAGCATACGGGGCCGTTTTGGAGCAGAATGGCGTATACATGCTGCTGCTGCTTCAATCATTCTACACATTTCACTCCCCACATAATGACGCTCAAGCCTTGGGTCTATTAGTTCATTGAAGTCACCAGTCTCAATTGCTTTAATGAGAAGAGGACGAGCCTGCAAACAAATATCGTTGTTAAAAACTGTGTTAACTTGTATGTAAGACACTAACACAGTCACAGTTGATAATGTGAAGTATGTACGAAATCCTTCACAGACAAGGGAAAAGAAAAACTTACATTGGTTAATTAACATAAGATTCTCAAAAATAAGAGATGGGTTAAATGCAACTTTAATGGGTGTGAATTGTAAGATTTGCTGGACCCTTTCCAGTGCTTTCTAAAATGGACATCTAGAATACTATTTGGCAGAGACATGTATTTTTAACATGATTACTGCAAGCTATACTCAACTGACAAGTTGTCCAACAGATTATCCGTTGGACACTCTGTATATAAAGTTTCCCGAATGGGGTAAATTTTCTCAGAGGTCTTACCATATCTCAATCTGTATCAAAAGAAATACATTTTTCTTTCTACCAATTTACATGTTCTAAGGATTCATGGACCAGAAGGGTTCCCTATAACAGACCTAGAAAATTTACAACTGCTTCACAAAAAATACACATAAATCACTAAAACAAGAACCTTGGTTTGTTGCCTTTGTCAAATAAGTTGTTACCTATATCAAAAGTGGGAGGGAGTTACTGACATGAAATATGCTTCTATGAAAATGGCAGATTATGCTAAACAATAAAAATGCCAGGACAACGGTTTTGTGGGCATAATTTCATTATAATAACAGGCTATTATATTTTTTATATGATACTGTGAATACAGGAACTTGACTTCCACTTGTATACAGTAGTCTCTAGTTATCAAAACTCGAAAGGATAGTAGAGATATGGGGAAAGGAAAAGGAGAGAAAATTTCGTATTTCCAACTATAATTCATTGCAAAAGTTAAGAGAAAGGTTCGTTCGTAATTGTACCCACTCAACCAAACTCTCATCTCCCACAGGCTGAGTTTGATCAACAGGCTTCCTTCCAGTCACAAGCTCAAGGAGGACAACTCCGAAGGAGAAAACATCTGATCTATCTGTTAATTTTCCACTTGTTGCATACTCTGGTGCCATGTACCTGCAAAGTGAAACTGGAATTAGTTAGACAATGTTCTAATCTAACATTGGGCATTCCTAAATTAGCTTTTCAGGTAAATGGATATATGATACACTTCTATACCATGGATTTAACATAAGTTTTTCTTGTTAATTTGGACCTTAAAATGTGGTTTCAAAACCTTAAAAGCTTGGCCAACTCATGAAGTTTTCCACTATCTTACCTCTAAATTGACAGTGATGAATTATAATGTTGTAGTTATTGACCAAAGTAATATTGTGAGAGGTGTGTAGAGATTTAAGTATCTCCAGACTACAAAGTTCTAGAAACCACCAATCTATTCCATATCATCACATAAAGGTATTGTTTTTTCTTTCCTTTTTCAACCCAGAAGGTTTTTCCCGTTGAAAGCAACCAACTCTCAGGTAAACTCCATATGCATTAGAACCTATGCTCTATGTAAAGAGAAACGAAACCTACCCAAAGGTCCCCATGACCCGAGTTGTTACATGAGTATTAGCATCATCGTTTAGCTTGGCAAGACCAAAGTCTGCAACCTGCGTTAAAACAATACCAAATTAAAATCAAGGAAATCGCATTTAGAGAGATCACTTGTTGATTACATAACGCTTACTGAAAGGAAAACACGCTATTAAAAAAGAAAGAGCAGTTATCATACCTTTGCCACATAAGCATCATCCAAAAGTATGTTTGCCGACTTAATATCTCTGTGGATAATCTTTGGGTTGCCTAAGAACAGATTAAATACTATAGTTAGCTTTTTTAAAAATAAAAAATAAGAACTTACAATGATATAAGAAAATATTGAGATGAAATATGAAATAGAAAATTATTGTACAAGATTAATTATCACCTAACTTGTGCTTGGAAAAAAACATACATAAACATAGCACAGTCAATATCTTTTTGCTCTTGTTTTTTGAGAAACTAGATCAATAAATATAAGGGTGATCTTGGAATCTATGAACCACAGAGAGACAACATAAGGTGGCTCAAAAATAACACAGGAATTTTTAAAAGCATGGTATGAACTTCATAATAACGTTAAGATTCAAAGTCCATTCATAATATAAGATCTCCAAGGCTACTCCATTCCAACTAATATATTTTTGTAAAATTCATCAAACATCAAGCACAGTTAAGAGATCATAAATTAACAAAATAAAAAATTAATGTTGTTGGCCCATATTTTCCTAGAGAAGAAAGGCAGGAGTGCCTTCAGATTAACGAAAATCACGACTCAGGGTTGGCAAAGACATCAGGAACCAATTGCTATGATAAAATGGCAAAGGTTTTAAAAATATAATTTTACAGTAAGAATATATGAACCAATAACACAAATGCAAAATATACTTACAGTCTTCATGCAAATATGCCAGGCCTTTTGCAGCACCGATTGCTATCTTCAACCTCTTGGTCCAATCCAACACCGGCATTCCACTTCCTGTCAGCACATAAAAAAAAATCCACAGATGAGAATCAATTCATGAAATAGAGAAAATACAAACTCGTCTTTTTAGAGACCCCAAAAACTCACATTACCATGCAAGTGATGATTGAGAGTTCCATTGGGAACAAACTCATATATAAGCACTTTTTGCTGCCCAGATATGCAATAACCAACTAATGATACCAAATGTCGATGATGAACACGGCTGATAATCTCCACTTCCGCCCTAAATTCCCGATCACCTTGCCCGCTGCCAGGCTTCAGCTGTTTGACTGCTACTGCTCTTCCATTTGTCAGCCAACCCTTGTAAACGCATCCAAAACCCCCCTCCCCTATAACGTTTTGACTATCAAACCCGTTTGTTATCTCCTTAATATTTTCATAGCCGAATGCTATTTGAGCAATCTTCGGCTGTGCTGACTCTGGAGTTCCTAAAGGGTGCACAGTTCCTCTTTGACTCCCCTTTCCATAGTTTCCATCTTGTAGACAATTGGCAACACCAGGCTGCTGTCCGTATACGTAATAATGACCATCTGCACTTAATGGCCAAAAGCAGTAGATAAGAAGTCCGATGCACTAGGCAACTAAGCAGAAAATAGCCGCCAATACTTTACCTGCTTTCATAGGAAATTTATTAGGGGGCGGCGGCATATAAGTTGTATCATAGACGCCCCCTCGTTTTTTACTCCTCTTTAACGCAACCACAAGAACTATAGCAATAAAGGCAACCATGAAAACTCCGGCGAATGCATAACCAACGTACTTTCCTGAATTGTCACCGCCATCTCCTGACGTTGACGGCAAGGAGCCATAAGAAGAACTCCTTGTATTTGCATGGGAGCCAACGGAAATGCCTGGTGAGTGCGGTGATGGAAGGTGGTTTGACCTAGAATCAGTAGTCGGGACCACCGTTGTCAGTGGCGGCGGAGGGCTGAATGTCTTCAGTGGGAAACTGCCACCTGGAGGGGTAACAAGGAAAGAAGGTGGTGGTACATTGCCAAAGGTCCCAGAACCGGGCGCGGATGAATTATTGGAGGGTGCAGATGAAGGTTGAGTTGGAGAAGAGTTCTCAGATGGAGACGAGGCTTGAGATTTTGTTGGTGGCGACTGTTTAGGACTAGGAGAGGGAATATCACCATTACCCGAAGCTGGCGATGGCGGTGGCGAAGTGGGTGGGGGTGATGGCGGTGGCGAAGAGGGCGGGGGTGATGAGGTTGGCGGTGGCGGGGGCAGGGGCGGTGGCTGTGGCTGCGACGGCGACGGCGACGGAGATGATTTCTCGGGAGCTGAACCTTTAGACGGCGGTGAACTTGGAGAAGAAGCGGGAGACTCTGTTGGTGGTGGTGATGTCTTCGATAAAGAACTTTGAGGAGAATCCGAATCATCGGAGGATGATAAAGACTCCGGTGATGGAGCTACAGCCGTTTCCGTGGGCGAACTTTTTGGTGACGGCGAAGATTCCTTCTCCCAATCATCGTCCGACTTAGAAGGGGATGGCACTTTTGATGGTGGGGAAGAATCATCCTCGGAATCATTGTCGGAGGTTTTGTTAGCCATTTTTAATTCTATTAGAAATTTTAATTTCAGCGCGATTCTCAGAAGGATAAGACGATAGAAATGCCCCTTGTTCCTTTAGAATCAAAAGCAAACAGAGGAAATGTGTTTGTGATGGATACCAAAAGAGATATATTGGAATGGAATCTGTCTATGTAAACCAAAATTTAGTTCTGCAAATCAAAAAAGATATAATAGGAAAAAGGAAGAAGAACTTGAATTGTTTGGAAATTGCAGCTGGGTTTGGACAAAATATCAAAAGGTCATTCAAGAGAATCTTTGAGCAAGTTCCATGAACAGAATTGCCGGCACCATGCAACTCGTTTCGATGGAAAATAAAAACTCTGTGTGATTGTGTTTGAAACTGAACGGAAAAAAAAATTATATTTTTCAAAATTTTTAAAAGAATGCGCGCCACCGCAACCAAACAAATAATCAAAAACCCTAGAAATTTTTTATTTTTTCCGATTTTTATGAGAAGAGGAAGGCAGTTGGGTTCATGTTTTCCCAGTGATTCTTATTTTTTGTTTGGGTTCGTTAAGGCGCCACGTGTCTCTGTTCTTCATTTTAATTGATTCTGTTGCTCCCCCTTGAATTTCGGGTTACCGCGCAACGAGCACTGGGTGGGGCTTCTGAGTGTCGCATCAGATTATTTCGCCCATCGCTTTATCGGATCTTTCCTGGTTGACCCGAATACAATAAATTAACTTTAATTAATGTTTAAAATTAGGCTTAATTATATTCTAAATTTTAATTAAAAATAATTTAGTCTTTATGATTTTAATTTTATCAATAATATATTTAGTGTAAATAAATTGAATCAAATCTAACTCTAATATTTTCAAATTCAACTTGTGAGATAAACAAGTTATTCAACCTCAATTTATTAAATTAAATAAACTAAAAAATAAGTTTTTGACTCTTTTAATTAAATGAAAGTTTGATGTTCTCTTGTTTAAAATTATGCAAATATTTTTAATGAGTTAAATATATTTATTTATATTCACTAAATAGGTTTAAAAATGATGAAAAAGAGTCATAATATAATTATATTTTAAAATATTAATAATTTGTGTAAATAAATTTTTAATATATATATTATAGAAGTATATATTAGTTTATTTTTAAACAACTTATTAACAAATTATCATTTTTAAATTTAGCTCATTTAATTAAACATACTCAATCTTGTATTAAAATTTATTTATTTAATAAATAAATTGGGTGTAACCAAACTTTTATATGGACCGGTCTCTTACTGGATTCTCTTACAGCTATTCCCCCGATTTTTCATTGTACTTTATACTATTAAATCTTATTTTAGAAAAGAGCTTTCTCTACTAATATCAAACAAATATTAGTAACACTTGCAATTTTGAGTCCCCGCGCCGGATATCAGCCTCTGAAGTCATTCTCCTTGCGTCTCTAATTTCAGTGTCGCCACCTTAGATAAGCCATCGAAAAAAACACTGACAAGTAGTGACAGGTACTCTTATCATCTTTCATTTCTCTTTTCTCACTGATTAGTTCTAATTCTCTTTCTTGCGCTTCGATCCACTTGCTTAATGTGCGTGATTGGTTTTTGTCTTTTCGAATAACCTTCAATCCCAATTTTTTTCTGTCTTAGAACCCTAATTTCTATTAGGAAAATCCTAATTTGCTAACAATCTTTGACAGTGGGTTCTTTCCGTGGAAACGGTTTCCGTTGTCCTTCAATTCCTTTAGTTTTAAAAGTTGTTAAAATACTTCAATTCCAAGTTCTTGGGAGTCTTTGAATTTTCCCAAGTACTAATTTGCTTTCGCTTCACGGATTATTGATTATTTTGCTGTAGTACTCAATCATTTGGGTTTCACGAGATTTTCAGTGTTTCTTGTGATCATTTAATGGTCAATTCCACTTTCATTTTCTTGGGATTTCAATCTTTAAAAGATGATAAAAGTGTGTGTATGTATATATATGAATAAAATTAATATTTAATAAATAAATTCAAAAGTAAAACTCATTTGTCTCTCTTTAACTTCATCAAGAGTTAATTAACTGCATCCCAAACTATTTTCTTGTAATCTTGTGTTTCTCTTTCCCTTATTATTCTTCTATTGGGCTCTCTAAGGATTTGTTTTCTTTCTTTTTTTGAGCAGTCAGACGGAATTCATGAAATTTCTGACTTTACATATTTTTCCCGGTCAAGCTGATGGTTTGTTGGTGATCTGGGATAAGGTTGCATATGTTGGGTTGTGTGCAAAAATTGAAAAGTCATTTTAGATATTATTTACCATAGATAAAAAAAATTATAATAATTTTTAAATTAATGAGAACATTGCAAGTGAAAACATGAATAAAAATGTATTATTGCTATTTCTGCATGCTTTATTTTATAGCTTTTGTTCTTGCAGCTTCGAGTCTTTCTGATGTTGTTTCAACTTGTTACATGTAGATTCGGTGGAAACAGACGCAGCAAGTTAAGATGGCAGCACAATTTGCCGCGGGGATGAATTATGACGAAATTACGATTGATTATGACGACATTTGTGTTGCTGAATCAAAAGAAACCGATGCCTCAAGTCGTCTATTGGATTTGGATTCCGAACAAAAGAACGTTTTCATTCGGAAAGGGTTGGTTCGTGTAGAAGAAGAGAGCACCGAATACGATTTTATTAAGAAGAGATTCATGAAGGGCATGCAATTTATGGGGCCAGTTACTGCCCTCGTGGCTATTCATAAGAACATAGTCTCTAGTGATTTGAGAAGGATGGCTCGTTCAGATTCGTTTGGGATTTTCTCTAGGGCTCTATCGGAAAAATGCGGTGGCAATGCTAACGGGAGGTGCGCTTGGTATGGTGGCCCCTTGAATGAACTGTTGGAGATTGTATCTTTTGGGTTTAGCAAATGCGGAAGCAGTTATACTACTGAAGAGGATGACTCTCACGATTTTGGGATTCACTTGTTCCCATTTCCCCTTGATGGGTAAGCGTCTCCATTCTGATAGATTCTCCTTCTAGTGCTTCTCATGAGCTTCAAATTTTTAGGCAAATAATTCTGTAACAATAGGTTTAAACTCGGCCAAGTGCTCCAAAGTCCATTGTGGTTCCTCAAATTTTAACGTCAAAGTCAAACAGAGCTAAGATTTTTGTTTTGCTTTGTTTTCACAGTACGGTCACGACGGTGGCAGAAAAGGATGGGTCAAGGCATGTGTTGCTATGCAGGGTGATATTAGGGAGAGTAGAAGCTGTTCCGGCGGGTTCAAAACAGAGGCAGCCTAGTTCAATGCGCTATGATTCAGGGGTGGACGATATTTCAGCACCCAGAAAATACATTGTTTGGACTGCTTGTATGAATTCACACATTCATCCTGATTATATTATAAGTTTCAAGTATACTTATTCAACGGGTATGTGGATAACCGTGTCGAATTATCTTCTGCGTTCTTTCTTTTCAATAAGCAATTCTTCCCAATTAAGCTAAGAAGTAAGCTTGACATTGGCACTGACACAGGAAGGGACGCAAATACAGTACTAGTATGAGAGATTTTGAGATGAATTTGGATATTCTAAAAGTACTTTACAAAATAAAGAATGAATATATCAATTTTACATGATACACTAATTGTTATATGCTTTAATCGGCTCCTTTCATCAAAAATAAATGTAAGGAATGCACTGAAATATCTAGTACACGTACGATTATCTTTAATATAAGCGTCTAAATTATATCTGATTTGACCATGACTCTCTCTGGGACTTGTCTTATGAATTAATGAATAGTCCTTGCTGCATAGGTGTATCAAGTTCTTGAATTAATGAGAACGTTTTCTTGGTTTTCCTTCAGATTATCAATTGAGCCAGAAAGTTACCTATCCCGTGTTATTGGCAAAGCGCTCTGAGCATTTGGAGCCATCAAAAATAGCTTTGTTGATCGAAAACTTCCGCCAACATGAAGTAAGTGAACAATATTATTGCAATGCTAAATTCGTAATATCTTATATCTACAAAGCTTTGATGTGAGGATCCTTGTTGTGTCAGTTCATGCATTATTTCTGTTAATTTGATTTTGCAGTTTCTGATTATATTCAATTATGTTTGGCGGCAGGAAAAAAAGATTTCGACCGGACAATTCATGAAGAAAACGGGAGAGATAATGTCTTCGATATATAGACGTCAACTCTAAAGGGAATGTGCAGCTTTGGTTTATTTTCCCTTGCGGGGTTTGATTTAGTTTCAATTTGCAACTTTGGAAATCTTTGAATTGATGGGATGTAGGGACTTAAAATACTATCTAGTGTAGCAAACCAGATATAAAATTCTAATTACATACTAATTTTGATACCTCCATTCGGGTATGAGCAAAACAATATACATATGGAACAGTTTTTGAACTAGATCCGTTTAAAATCCTTAATTTATGTTTATTTAATTAACTATTATATAAATAAACTTCAGCAATAATTAATTCGACAATTTTTGGATTCATATAGATTACCAGTATATTATATGATTTTTTAGAATTTTTCGTAGTGCGGATGATTTTTGCTGTTTGGCGTGTGTAGCACTGAAATGGAAGTTGGAAGGAAAGATGAAATTATTTTCTAACATTTATCCATGAAAATATGAAAAAATGTATTATATAAGGCATTTAGGTTATAACTAATAGAAGATTAGAGCAGGAAGGAACTTCCATCTTGTATTGGTAGGATACGGGGATTTAAAATACTATCTTGTATAGTAAACCAGATATAAAGTTTTAATTATATACTAATTAATTTTGGTTCCTCCATTTGAGGGTGTGCAAAACAATATACATATGGAACAGTTTTTGAACTAGATCCGTTTAAACTCCTTTATGTTTAATTAATTAACTATTATATAAATAAGCTTCAGCAATAATTAATTCGACACTTTTTGCATTCATATAGATTACTAGAGTTTCTGCAGGTAACTCGGTGTCTGTGTATTATAATTTTTTTTTAATTCCTTCTTCGCTGATCTCAAGAAGTTTTTATTATTTAACTCACCAGAAAATTTTAAAAATGTTTAATAAGTAAAAAGAAAAAAAAACAACCTATTAAATAATGAAACCGAATCATTGTAACAAAAAAAAAATGATTCGAAGGTTGTGTGCTGTGAAGACATGTGCGTGGATCAGAATTCCGCATATTGGACGTAGAAGCTTCTTGTTTCATGTTTGACCAATTTCAAGGTCAATGAGAACGGCATAGTATCGCCGAGTATGTAAACAAAAAAAAAAAAGAGAGATGCTGATTTGGTATTCAATGGTCAGCGTTGTGCTTGGGTGCCAAGCGACGGGAAATTACCGATGGAAAAGCTTCTTAAAAGTACAAACCAAGACATCCTTCTAATCCAATGTCCTCCAGATTTGACATTAAAAAAACCACTATTTATAAGATTGAATGAGTCAATTCATGACTATACTTCCACAATCAAGACTTTCCGTTCTTATTCAGCATCCAAATACCAGGAGAATAATATTCCAACATAGAGGTACGATGAAACAAATGAGATGGACATCAAGTCCAGAACGCAATGACGCCTCCTCGTTCTCGTTGTGTTATTTAACGTCTATATGGTTACAATATGCTAACGATATATACGCAAATGTGTTTAAAATATGCTAAAATAAAATAAAAAATTATTTTTTCAGTTTGAACATGTATCAAACTTAATTAAAATTAGATGCAACTGACCAAAAATATATATATAAAATAAGAGACTAAAAATATTACTTTTATGAGATGAGTTCTTTCTTCATTTTTTTTTTTGTATATGAATCATATGTTTAACATCTTATTTAATAATTTTTTAAAAAAATTATTTTCACGTAAATAAAATTGATTGTATTTTTCTTTAAAAATACACATGTGTAAACTAAAAATAAAAAATAAAAATGTCCATGTGCCTTCGTGTATATATACTATGTCATATCAAAGTTTATATTGTTTAAAAGTTTGACGTGTTAATGTATATGTATCTATATTTATGTCTTATTGCATATCTATGTTAGCATTTTTAATTCGTTGATGGAGAATGATTGGTTTTATTCATACATATTGACTATTTTTTATAAAACAACAAGTGCACGTTATTATACGTTTCAACAAAATTTTAAAATAATACATAAAAAATTGTTTAATAAAAAAAGTTACTAACAATAAAAATTGAAACCTTAATTTATAAATGAAATATTTTAATCCTTATCAATTAAAATCGTTGTTGACCTCTGTAACTTTTATTCTATTCCCACTTAAATGCTTTGAATTTAACCTCATTACTATTTAACAATATTTAACATATTTTATAATATTATAAAAATATTGTTAGAATTTATTTGATATTAAAAAATAAAAATTTAAGCTTAAAAAACAAATTAATTGTAAAAAATTTATAGTGTTTTGATTCATATTTTGAATTTTTAAATATCAATCTAATCTTAATAATATTTATAAAATAATATGAAATTATTTAATTATAAATTAAAATAAATTTTTAATATATATTATTTAAACATTGACAAGATTATTTATGTTGAACATTTTCGGAAACTGTTATAGAAATTAAATGGTGACAAAATAAAATATTGTGATTTGAGAAACAAAATTCAAATTATAAGAAATAAATTAATTTTAAACCGTGGACATAAATTATAATTTCTTATAAATTAATTAAATTTCAACTTTGAATCAGAAATTAAAAATAGGTGTCATTATCCAATATCGATAGATTGCTTGAAGCCCCATTAAAGAACTAATAAACTAATTAATCCAAAACAGCCAATTCCATATAGTTGAAATGTATGACAGAGACTGTGAGAACTATAATTTGAATGATAGAGATTTTGATCACTTCAAAGCCTTGTCAACTAAGAATACAGAAACGCCTTGCCAATCTCATTACATCACCCATTAGCTCACCAAAGTTGCTATGAAAACATTGACTTCAGAAATTCAATTTTTTTTTTATCCTTAAAATTTTATATTTATCTAAAAATATCTTATTTTATTTAACAAGTAAAACTCTCTAAACAAATATAAAAAATTATAGCATCACCCTTTTGACTAAAAAATAATCTAAAAGTATATTAATGGGAAGTTATGTAAAAATTCAAAAATTATTTTTTATTTTATTGACTGAGATTCTGATTTCGGCTCCTCAACTTTCTGGAACCAACCGAGAAGTTAATACGCGATTACCTGATGAAGGCTGGGCGTGTAAAGTTCAACACGTGCAGCGTGTGAAAGCACACCGAAAAGTCTTTAAAAGCATAATATTCTAAAAGGACCGTCCAAAAATGGTTGGTTCTAAAACGATATAAAGCCAGAACCCCGAGCTTCGAGGTCCCTCGGCAACACTTTTATTAGCTTCCTGTAACAACCTCCGAGTACGTTCATTACCAGTTTACCACCTTAATCACATCAAATTTCCTACTCTTCGTTCCTAGTTCCTACCCCTTCGACCTCCAACGACAACCATATCAATCACCAACGAATTCTAAATCAATTTAACAATAACTGCCATATCTCTCACTCTTCGTCATCACACAAACCCAGATTTGAGAACAAGGGGAAAAAAAATGCAGGCGGTGGCAGCTTTACCTTTGTCTTCCACGTTCACTGATTCGCGTTCTAAGTCTTTCGATGAAGTTGCTAGAGTTTCTGGAAAACTTGCCGACGATATGACGGAGAAGCTGAACATTGATGATGGGGGTTTCAGAAATCAAGTGGTGGAAGAAGAAGAAGAAGAAGAAGAAGAAGTTGAGGAAGAATTTAGCTTTGCCTGCACCAACCCCGATGGGTCGCCAGTTTCGGCCGACGAGGTGTTTGATAACGGCCAGATCCGACCCATGTTCCCTATTTTCAACCGAGATCTTCTCTTCCACGATGGCTACGACGGATCCTCCTCCCCTCTCCGGTCTCCGTTGAGGAAGCTCTTCATCGAGCATCGTTCTTCGTCTTC
Organism: Gleditsia sinensis; assembly: GCA_037074535.1. Taxonomy (NCBI): domain Eukaryota; kingdom Viridiplantae; phylum Streptophyta; class Magnoliopsida; order Fabales; family Fabaceae; genus Gleditsia; species Gleditsia sinensis. The sequence continues at coordinate 7,400,089 of CM073471.1, forward strand.
GTCGTCGTCGGCGGCCTCGGAATCGGATGAACTCGACGGATTACCCGAGGGTTCGTACTGTGAGTGGTCAGGGAAAATGGCGGCGGAGGTAAAGAAGAGCAATTCCACGGGCTTCTCGAAGCTATGGAGGTTCCGAGACTCCAAACTCCGAAGCAATAGCGACGGAAAGGACGCTTTCGTTTTCTTAAACCCGTCGGCTACTAAAAGCGCTGCGAATCCGAGCAGCTCCGGCGCGGAATCCGAGAAGAAAGTGACAGTGAAGGCGCAGGCGAAGAAGACGAGCTCCGGCGAGGCAAAAAGCGTCGTTGTAAAGAAAGACATGACGGGGAAGGGTAAAACGTCGTCGTCGGCTCACGAGAAGCATTACATGATGAACAGAGCGAAGAAGGAAAGTGATAAAAGGAAATCTTACTTACCATACAGGCAAGATCTGGTTGGGTTCTTCGCAAATGTGAACGGATTGAGCAAGAACGTTCATCCTTTCTGAGTTTTTCCATCTCCACCCAAATTTTCTTTCACTATTTTAGAGATTTATCTGATTCATTAATTTTTTTTATTAATCCCTATGTAAATGTTGTTCGAAGGTAGAATGAACTAATTTTGTGTTGGGATTTCAATATTTAAAAGATGATAAAAGTATGTAGTTATACTTGTATATCAAATGATATATAAAAATTTGTTATAATTTGTAGCGTGTGCTTTTGTTTGTAGTATTATATTTTAGAACGTGCCAAATTGTTCAAGCATTACCAAAAAAAAAAAAAAAGTAAAGTATCATTAATTAAAATACGGATGGTTTATGGGAAAAATTTACTCTTAAAATTGAATTGCAGCAAAAATATTTATTTTCTCAAAAGACAATTTTTTTTAATTGAAAATAAAGCATAAAAAGTTGGGATGCTGGTTGGAGTTAGATGTTATGATATGTGTAGGAGTAAAGTTAGAGATTGAGACTCTGTATTGATTTAATTGATAAGAATTAAATTATTTTATTGATTTAATTTTTGTTGTTTGTAATTTTTTTTAAAATAATTTATAAATGTTATTATAAAATTTAACTAAGAGTTGTTCAACTTAAGCATTTTGTGAGAAAAGAAAAGAAAAAGTTGGATGTTGGACTGGTACGCGGATTTGATTCTTGATTCTTGTGTTATTTGGAAAAGGGAAGAAGGGTGAAAAGAGAGGGAGATCTCTGAGTTTTCGTTGGTATCTTTCCTTTACGCGCATCTTTCTGTTTTATATATAAAAAGAGGTATGATTAAATAATAAATGGAATTTAATAAAATATTTATATTATAATATTAAAATTTTTATAGATTTTAAAAAAACAAATATATATATCTGTGATTGAAAATAATTAAGCATATATATGTTAAATGACGATATTACTATTGGATAAAAGATTAAATACCAATAGCCAACGATGAAGGGTAATCCGTAATTTTATTTTTAATATTACAGTCAGAATACTCTTAAACTTTACTGAACTCTTCAGTATATTTCTTGTATAGTTAAGTGGTATAAAAAATATTAATTGAAACTAAGCGTACCAGTAGAACATATGCTCTAAAACACTTCGCACTAACAAAGTATATTATATTTACGACTTTTAAGAATGTTTTCTAGTGTGGATGACTTTGCTGTTTGGTGTGTGTAGCACTAAGATTGAAGAAAATATGAAATTTTTATTTAACACGAAAATATGAAGAAATGTATCATATTAGGCACAGATTATAACTAATAGAAAACTAAAGCAGGTTTACAAACATCCAATCCACCCAAATCCAACTTATGCTTTCAAAGAAACAAATAAAAAGAGGCAACATACATCTTGATACCTCAAAAATTACAATATTTTCAACAACAATAAATAATTACATTAATATTAAAAAAAAAAAGGCATCACATCTCGACTTGATATCTTTTGGGAAAAATGAGCGCAGTTGTAGAAATGAGACTAAAGAGACACGAGAGGTTGTGTAACTCAACCCTTTCACCCACAGAGTTGGTGTAATAAGAAGTAATAATAACCCTAAGGAAAGCTGAATCTTTTTTTTTTTTTGGACAAGTAGGAAAGCTGAATCAAGTGTAGATGGGTTGTGGTAATGGGCTTGTAAATTGTGATCCAGAGAAGGGGCAGGTGGGCCTTTTTGGCAATGGAAGATTTGAACACAAGATGGGCCAATAATGCTGCAAATGTAGGCCCGTAAAAAAAACGTTTCTGAACCGAGACTAATAAAAAGTAAACAAAAACCCACCACTCAAACGCCACGTAAAATCATATTCAAAGAATATTGGTAGAACAGACAGAAGGTACGATAATTTTGTGGGGACATATGACTCTCCACTGGCTTAGGAATTGAGATAAGGAAGCAGTGTCTATTACAAACACGGAGCCTGCATTACCCGACATTTCGTTTTCTTTATCCTATTGGGGGAAGCTTAGTTTGTATATACCCTCCTTCAACTTCATCTTCATTCTCCATCTTTTCTCCCATTGTGGATGCACGGCCATGGCATTTTGAGTTTCCTACCTACCAGCGCCATTCTCCTTCACAAAGGCAAAGTGGAAACAAGTTCAATTTGGCACTCATACTAGCTACCCTTTTGGTACTTTTCTCTTCCTCTTCCTTTCTTCATTTTGTCTAAATTTACTGCAAATTAGCCCAAGGTTTTCACATCGGTTGTGAAATATCCCTCGAGATTTCCGACAATGTGATGATGATGTCATAAAAACAACGACCTTCATTTTATAAGATTTTCAATGCTTTTGGCACCAATATATGAACTCTCTCTCTTTCTCCCACACTTTTTCTCACAGAGAGAGTGTGAATATTCGAACTTTTAGTTGTCTTTCATGTTCAATGAGTATACATGATTTGCAAAAAAAAATTAAAGTCTAAAAATTCAGCAAAATTTTATGTAAAACAAAATTTAAAATTGAAGTCGATCGGCTGTGAGATCTGTTGTTAACTTCTTCGTCATTCCAATGATTAGATAAGTAATTAGGAGCGTTGAAATAAATTTGTGTGTGCTTAGCTGCAGGTGAAGAGAATCTGCAAATTAGAGAGTCATGGCCGGGACATTAAAGAAGTGCATGATGCTGTGTTGCACTAGCAAGATTGTGTCGGTATGCTATTTAATTTCTAATCCACTCGGAACGTTGACGTATTGAGCCAATTGAAAAAATAGAAAGAAAAAAAATTGTTTATAGGAATATGGGAGGCACGCACGTACCACCGCCATGTGAAGTTTATTGAGACTAGAATTGATGAACTGTGTTATCTGGGGACGGCAAGGCCATTCCCAAATTGAAAATTGATATTAAATAGAAAAAATTCTTATTCCACTTAACTGTACATTCAACGAGTGTTATTTATTATCCTAAAATGTAAAATTCACACTCGAGATATAATTTTTGGATCAATATATATAATTAATAATAACTTGTTAAATATGCTCTTACCGTAAATTTTTTGAGTGTACAAGATTTTCTCAGGTTAACGATATTTATAACATCAAATGCATATATATATATATATATATATATATATATATATATATATATATATTCTACGTTCTCATCGTTTCACAAAAACTTGTAGTTATCGGTGAGAGAGGTCGGTATACTTTTGTTGAACCCCTCATTCTTCTAAAGGTCAGATTGTAGATAGGGACCAAGCCCCAAAAAGAAAAACATTTTATTTCTTACCTTAATATAAAAATCTTATATAATTTTCCAAAAAAGTCCACTACTTTTAGATTTTATTTATTTATTAAACTTTGATTTAAAAATAAAAATAAAACAAATTATTATCAATAGAAAAATGTAGTGAATGTTTATATATAATTGATTTGACGTATCTGATCTTTTTCTTTGTTCCTTTTATTCTTTCATTCATCTCTACTAAAGTCAACTTTGTCCATATACTTTTCCACCATCCATCTCTTCATTGGGAGGGGAAAAAAGAAAAGTGGAAAATAAAAAACTCAATATGGTTCTAATCCATTTTAATTATTTAATTTCATTCAATAATGGAAGGAGTCTCACTGTATTGGGCGTCACAATTCCCCACTCCCCACCACACCTTCCTCTTTACGTGGTTGACTCACTCTATTCATTGCCATGCCCGCCAATCTTGTCATATTTCATTTTCTTTGTTTTTAATTAAAAAATTTAGTTCCACTATTTTATTGATAAAGGGAGCTGACGATGATGTCCGCCTTTTGTTTACCATACACCTCATTCACAGGGAATCATAGCCTGTTTGATTATCTCTACTATATTATTACAATTAAATACAAAAACCCGGATATATAGCTTTCTACGCCACAATATAATACAATCCTTGCTATGATTAATAAAATGTTCATTTATGGCAATTTCTTTGAACTTTTCTTTTCTTGACCTCTTGTGTCTGTAGTAAAGTGGGGCGTGCGTTATATAAATACTGACCCGCATTGTGTGGCACACTATGCGTGAGTCTCTGTTCCCTTTTTGTGGCCTCTACCTCCTCACAACTACACGGTTCCTACCAATTCAGAATCTCTCTCTCTCTCTGTGTCTAGAAAAAAGGTTCGTACACAGATCATGTCGTGCCTTGTTCCTGCTTCAGATTCAGATCATCGGCTACTCTTTTTCTCTCACACGATCTTCTGAATAATTCAACTCCTCCTTTTCTTCCCCAGATTCCTTAATTTCCTCTCAACTATTTAAGACATAGCTGCTATTGATTCTTTGTCGTCAGATGAATTGAATTGTGTGATCCTGAATTTTTTATTCTTTGGTATCTCTTTTCTCTCCGAAGCAATCTGTTCGCGAATTTCTAAGGATTTTGTGTTAATTTTGTTCGGTGGTCTGTTTATGGATGCAGAAGGAAGAAATGGCAGGAGAGTCATACGAGGAGGCCATTGCTGGGCTGACGAAGCTTATAAGGTAAGTACTATCTGGTCTTTCGTCTTCTCTCCTCCCTCAGAGCCAAATGGGAACACTTCCAGTTCCCTTCTGTAATTAACATGCCCCATTCTTGTCCTTTGCGTGACTGTCTGTCATTGCCTCTATTACGAGTTTACGAATTACCGCCGCCACAAAAAACCAAATCCTACGTAAGGAGACCGCGTTTGAGGGGGTTGGTATTCGGCACCTGGGCCCCATTACCAAAAACTCGCTCTATCGGGGTCCACACGTCCCGACGCGTTTTGTTGAAACTTGTTTTTAATTCTTTTTGGCCAATTGAAACTTGTCTTTTATTTGTTTTGGCGATTTTGCAGTCAGAAAGCTGACCTCGGGGACATCGCCGCAGCGAAGATCAAGCAGCTAGTCGCCGAGTTAGAAGCTGCCGGTTCGAAGCCGTTTAACCCGGACGAGAGGATCCGAACCGGGTTCGCTCACTTCAAGAAAGAGAAATTCGAGTACGCCTGCATCGTTTTGTTTGGTTTTAGAATTTAGAAACCGGAAGTCCGGAACCTTCTTTATACCTCGTTAGAATATGCTCTGCTCGTTCACTGTTTCACGTTATGAAATACCGCAACTGCCCCTCCACGTATCCCATTTTTGCGGAAATGTCCCTGTCTAGGTAGCACGATAAAAGGATTATATGTCCGCACACTTATTTATCAGTGACCATGGCTATCATATATACTTAGAGTGGGCCCCAATATCCGTCACAACCTCTAAATACAAAGTGACACCTCATAGTGGTACTAATATGATATTAAAGCAACAGCATAAGCAGACCTTTAACCCCAAATTGATTGACATGATCATGACAGCTTTTTTTGGTCTTTTGGTTACGAAGGAGACTTTCCTTTGCGTTTTGATCATTCTTTGATGCGTTAATTTAATTTTCGAATTTAGCTTGTAATCGTATTAAAGTTTTTCAGTTTTCACTGAGGTTGAGGTTGGGTGGGTGCTTGTCTTGTTTTCAGGAAGAATCCAGATTTGTATGGTGAACTTGCCAAAGGCCAGAGCCCTAAGGTCAGCGATATTACCCCCACCATAACTTGCTTTGTAAATTCCACTTTTGGACCCTTATTGGCTATAGTTGTGGTCAAAATATAAAATTTGCAAGTCATAGAGAGAACTTTCAAATGATCATTTTTTTTAAACAAAAAATAAAATACAATATACGCATGCATATAACTGGTCCTAGCCATCTGAGCTCGTAATGGTCTCTTTCGTTGTTTTTAATTATTATTATCTGCCTTATTACCTTAAACTCGCAGAAATTATGCTCCATTAAGGATTGACCTTATATTAAAGATTTTCGTAAAGTAGACTCAACCTTTTACTGAATAAAATGTTGTTACTATTTTTTTTTTTGGATTTTTATTGTTACTAATTCATACAATGGACTATTACGTACACCTATGCAGTTTCTGGTATTTGCATGCTCAGACTCGAGAGTTTGCCCATCTCATGTCCTGAATTTCCAACCGGGTGAGGCTTTTGTGGTCAGAAACATCGCCAGCATGGTTCCACCCTATGACAAGGTTTAATTTACGATAGCATAAACCCACTTCAAATTATCTTCTCTTCAAATAGTCTTGCATATTAATGGTATGAAAGTTTTAATTTATAATCTACAAATACTTCAAAAAATTCAAAAATAAAGCACACCTAGAAGCTTCCTCTAGAGTTTCCTATTTACCCTCTACTTGAGTTTCTCTCTGGTGTTTCAAATAGGTAAGTTTGACTCGTCTTTTTTTTTCTTATATTGCAGAAAAAGTATTCAGGAGCAGGGGCAGCCATTGAATATGCAGTCTTACATTTGAAGGTAAAATGCCATGGATGGTGGGGGTAGGTCATGTGGAAAAAGAACGGTTGGTGGCGTTAAAACAATATGCCATGTCGCCTCAATTATTTGTTGGGATCCACACGCTTCTATTGTCTATTCTACTTTCATAAATCCCCATTCTCTTTGTTAATGACTTTCTTAAGCAAAAAAAGATGAAAAATGTATTCAGCCACCACACTATTATATCATAATATTTGGTGGACTAATTATGTTAGGGTAAATGGATTCATGATTCAAATTTCAATACCTACCCACCACATCTTCCCTTCAGAATCTCCAAGAAAAGAAAAGGGAAAAGTGGAAAGATGAGTGGTAGGTAAATGTATGGATAAATTAAAATCACGTCTTTTCTCTAAAACTAGAATTCTTTTTTTATTTTGGGGTTCTGGATTCTAATAAAAAGAATATTTTGTAGGTGGAGAATATAGTGGTCATTGGACACAGCTGCTGTGGAGGTATAAAGGGGTTAATGTCTATCCCAGATGATGGGACCACTGCAAGGTAAGTCTATAGTATCATTGGCTACTTTTCTTTAAAGAAGGATCACTTGTAAAATTATTTATGATGAAAATTATAAATTCGTATATAAAGTAGCTTTTCAGGACTTCCAAGTAAATGGGTGCTTTGCAAAAACCTTTTTCACATACTTGAATGTTAAGTTGAGTCATCACTCGCATGGCTCGCGTATATAATAGCACAGTAACAAACAGCTTTTGTAATAGTTATTCAAAAGGCTTGACAAAGGAAGAATGGTAAACTTTTATAGTATGATGCTTTGATGAGCATATACCCCAATAAATATGCTGTCATTTTGTTCAGAATTAATATTACAAAAACAGGGGCATACATTCTTTTGGGGGCTTTTTGAGGGTATATTCTCTTTAACTAATTATCGTATTCGTTGCTTGCGAGATTCCCTTGAAGAATTTTATAATACTATGACATTGTTTCATCGATTTAACTGTGTTTAATTATACACAAATCTTGGTAGTCCTGAAAAAATGAAACGCAAAATGAGCTCGAAATTGATCGTTTATTTCCTATGTGATCTTGCAGTGATTTCATAGAGCAATGGGTTCAAATTTGTCACCCAGCAAAGTCTAAGGTTAAAGCAGAAACGAATAACTTAAGTTTCTCGGAGCAGTGTACTAACTGCGAGAAGGTAAGTAAAATTACACTTTAAACCTTTTTATTTGTTAGCTTAATTAGGTATTGTATTAGCTTTGTGAAGGTTTTAATTGCTTCCTTATACTCAAATGCAGGAAGCAGTGAATGTATCGCTTTTTAATCTGTTGACTTATCCATTTGTGAGAGAAGGGGTTGTGAAGAAAACTCTGGCTCTGAAAGGTGCACGTTACGATTTTGTTAATGGCACCTTTGAGCTCTGGGATCTCGACTTCAAAATTTCACCTTTTTTATCCCTTAATTAATCTCTATGATGCATCAATATTGGCTTGTTTCTGCATTTTTTTCTCTCCTGGTAATATGCTTGTACATGATTCCTTTTCGAAGCTATTTCGGCAATTGTTTGTATGCCATCCAAAAAAATGAAGAAGAAAAGAAGACCCATTTGAGCAAAAATAATGGTCTTGTGAGCTACTGAACTTTAGAGGCTGAAGAATCTTTGAGATTTTGTCTCTCTTTTTTTCTGTTATATAATGTTATGGTTTTATGCTGTAATAAAAATACAAAAGTAACATTAGCGTTTTTTTGTTTGTTTTGGGACGATGGTAACATTAGCATTTTCTTTTTGGACGGGCTAACATTAGCATTTTGACCATGCGTGTTTGCCTTTGTTCAGATATATTTTATTTGGGCCAGTTTTCTTGGACATCAGTATTTGGGCTTGAGCCTATAATAAAACCCAACTTTCTATAATGGTAAACAAGCCCATACCTTAACGACGCAGTTTTACCTTCTCGCACAGGTCCATCTCCATAATATTGATGATAGTTTTCAGTTTTCATATTGTAATGAATATTTAATTGTATGTTTCATAAATAATTATTTATAAAAAAAAAGGAATTTCAAAATAAATTATTAATGGGTTGAGTTCTGAACATTCCATCTTAGAAACCTCGTATATAAAACTTACTGAAAAAGAGTAGAGAGTGAGAGTAAGGGAGAGGAACAGACTATACATAATTGTGCAAATTAACCTGCCATAGAATACTTCATTTTCTTTGAAACAATATAAAAAAGTAATCAATAATAAAATGAAATTGGAGGATGAAATCGAGTCTTTAAAGGATTGTTTGATTCAGGGGAGGAGAGAAAAAATAAATTTTCTTTATTTGATTTAATTTAAAAAAAAGAAAAAAAAATGATAAATTTTGTTTGTTTGGTTTCTGAAGGAAAGAGAGAAAAAATAAAATATTATGACTATTATACTTTTATTATTTTATTTTTATTAAAAAAAATTATATTATTTTTTTTATTAAAAATTTTTGTTGAGAGACTTGACTTTTAGTATCCTTTTATTTAAAAAAAAAAATGAGTTATTTTTAAAAAATCACGTTTTAGCGCCTCTCTCCCCTCCAACCAAAGAATCCCTAAATAATTTGTAGTTTGGGTCGATCCCTCCCTCCAAATAGACTAGAAAGGTGTTGGAGAATGAAGGTACCTGTCGACATGTATTTATTGCATCTTATCGTCCTTTTTCGACCTCCTGCTTTTCTCCCAAAATCTTTGGGGGATCCCTACATCCTTGGAATCTGTGAATTGAACAACTCATGCAAGACTTTAAATATCAAATTCACATTTTTATAGACTCTTCCTTATATAAATTATTATTATTATTAATCATGATACAAAATGTGTATACAAAAATATTACGTACAATAATGGAGTCTCAGTTTCAAAAAGATATTATAATTAATAATATAAATTAAAGTGAATAAATATTATTTTTGATTTATTTTATTGAAGAAAAACGCGAAACATATATATCTTCCGTTATTTTGTTCTTTCACTTCTTTTTCTTTTTTCTTTTCACCGATTCGCACTGAAAAGTTGTATGAATTAATTATTATGTCGCGAGATAAATCGAAATCAATATAAGCTTTTTATGACACAGATTGAAAAATGAAGCAGCCCACTTGTTCAACATATTAATGATGAGATGCCCTCATTATTTGGTCATGGTCCATCGCTTGATTCCATCTACGAGCAGTTACAAAACTATAAGACGATTGGTGCAGAACGACCGTGCCTGTATAGTATCAAATTTAGAGTTTTAAAAATTAGAGTTTATAATTTTAAATTTTAAATTTTAAAAATAAAATTATAATTTTAGAATTGAAATTTAAAAATAGAATTTATAATTTATAATTTTTAAAATTTAAAGATTGAAGTATGAAAATTTAAAGTGTTAAAATTTATAATTTAGAATTTGTAATATTGAGTGTTGAAGTTTAAATTATTAAAATTTTAATATTTAAAGTTTTATATTAGAGTTTTTGAATTTTGACGTTTAAAATTTTAATATTTAAAGTTTTATAATTTAATCTTTATATTTATTATTTATAATTTTTAAAATTTAAAAATTTAGTATTTAAAATATAAAAATTTTTAATTTTTAATTTTATGATTTAGAGTTTTAAATTTTTTAATTTATTATTTATAGGTATTTTTTTTATTCTTTTTCTTATTAGAATTATGATTTAGATTATAAGTAATAATTTTTTAAAGTTAAGATTTAAAAAAAAGTTAAAAAAAATTAATTAAAATTAATTAAAATTAATAATAAAAATAATAAAAAAGAAAAATATTAATGGTACTTTAAATATTATTTATAATGAATTTATAAAAATTATAAAAAATTATTAAAATAAGAGTACGTTGCTATTAATAGAATAAATAAATGTAAATTAATTTTATTTTCTTTACAATTAAATAATCAATAGAAACAGCACGAGTTAGATATGACATCTGTCTTTTCGAGTATTGACTTGAAGCCAAAATCACGTGAAGAACAGAGGCAACCAAAGTACAGTGCCCAAATACCGCGAAGGTCTATGCATTTGTATTTGTAACCTCTCCCGTTTCCATCGCCTACTTTGACTCTCCACTCCATGTTTGTACCAAATGAACACATCATTAATATAACAGCTAGTGAAAGCAAATATGTATTAAACATATTATTATAAATTTATAAGTTTATTAGTCAAATGATAAATAAAATTAAATTTAATATTAAAATTTGAAATCTACAAAAAAATACTTATAAAAAATAATTTTAATATTTTTAATAATATTAATTTTATATTCGAAGAGTTGTGAATATGCTTGTGATAGCTAGAAATAAAAAATCCATTACTATAACTTTAAACATTAATTATATACAATTTTTAAATCAAATTATATAAATGATTTGTCTTCGCATTTAAATTGAAAAAATAAATTAGTCCAATTAAACACAAATTGAACTTTAAAAAAAAATGCTTTTATTTTTTATTTTTATAATAATGTATACTATTGCTTTTATGACATTTTTGAAAATAATACCGGCCGATATAGCTAGAAACTCCAAACTCGCTATCATGGTCATGCAATAGCAATATATTTATTAATTTTAACTATAATTACTTCAATTTCTCATTCATGTTATAAAAAATTACAATATATTCTTCATATATATACCATAACAGGAATATATTTATTAAAAATTTTGAAACATAATATTATTTTTTTAGTGAAAATGAAAAGTATCTCTGTAGAAATTGCTATGAAGCTAATTAATCTTTTTAAACTTTAGAAAGATTACTGTTTTTAACTTTTTTTACAATGGTATCTTTTTAAGATTCAAACTTTCGGTCTCGTTAATGAAATTCGCATCAACAATAGGTCATTTATCTAGTAGTGGATCACTCCCAGAAATAAAATTATGCACGTGCGTACGTTCTAAATTTAATTTTATGAATTACTAATTACAAGACAACCTACACTTCAAAATCAATTGTTTAATAAAAAGAATACTTTCTTAGAAAAACTCGTTTTAAAAAACCAACTCGTTTTAATTTATTTTTTTACATTCATAATTATCCACTAATTAATTACACTTTCTTTAAATAAAATAAAAATCCATTACAAGACCTTTATTTTTAGATTAGGTACGACCGTACGAGTGTTGAAGGGGGCAACGACCCTATTTAATTCCCTTGTAAATGATACTGTGGTTTCCCAGTGAATTGCTCGACTTTTATTGAATCATAATTATTTGTACGTACTGGCGCTCGCGTTAGATGTTCTATTTAACAAAATTTCCTTTATTCTGTCAATCAACATAAAAAAAATCTCTTTTTACGTAAAGTATATCATCTACCGTCTACAAATTAAGCTTCATTGTTTCAGCTTTCTCTCATAGTTATTCTTTTTTAAAAAAATTAATGACGAAATAAATTAAGGAAGGTTGATTTATTGAATGATGGTTCACTTAAATGATAAACTGAATTCATAGCAAACTATGTGGAATTAATCTAAAATACATCCTAATTATTATTTCTTAACATATTATTGTAGTTACCTTTGACAGTAATAGGTACAAGCATGCTATTGATATATTAACAACAAAAAAGAAAAGAAAAAACTAAAATTAAGTTTCAATTCATAACTTTGGACGGACGAGAGAAATTTCCTTCCTGTTACTGTTCATTATCAGTTCCCACCTGTCAATTTGAACTATTGCTTCAGGTCTATTTATTGTGAGTTTATTCTCATTTTCTTATACAAAAATTGAATATTTCCATATGTTTTTCTCATAATAGTTGTTATAAGTACGACTATATATATATCAATCTTGGGGAAAAAAAACACCATAAGCAACATTAATTTTATTTATCAATTATTTGGCAAAACCAAGCCAACCAACTGAGCACATATACTAGCTAGATTATGTCAAACCCATCAAAGAATTCCATTAACTCAGGACTATCTAGAACAAACTTATGATAATCGTCACCAGAAAATAAAAAAGTTTGGTCAAAGTGCTCTTCTTCTCTTCCTCCGGGCCAATATGGTTCTTCATCAACGGTTGCCACAGAATCATTCAAACAGCTCTCGTATCCTTTTGTTGTTTCAGTTTCTTTCTGTTTATCATCGCTATTGAGAGGGAGCTGGGGCCTAGAATCCAGACTCACGTGCACTTTTTGAGTCCCTTCTTCCATTGCCGAAACCCTTGGTTTTGAGGGTACCCTAACTTTTGCAGTTTGCTTCCTTATACCAAGCTTCTTGCACAAATGAGTGTTCCAGTGGTTCTTAACTTGGTTGTCAGTTCTTCCTGGCACCCTTCCTGCTATCAGAGACCACCTGACCAATGATACAACTAAAATTAAATGTAATACTATTGATTTTTTTTTAAATGATAAATAATAGTAAGAAGAAAATTCTTAAAATTTTCAATTTTTTAAGTGGATAGTTCAGTTTTCTGGCCGAGGAAGCCAATTATTGACAGCTTTTAATTAATTGCTCCCAGCTGTGCCATGCATGTATGTTTCTTTTTTAGGTTGGAGCAGCTGGCTCAATCGATCTATTTATAGTACACAACAACTTTTTTTCTTTTTTCTTTTTATTTTCTTATTGAAGAAAAATTATAACAAAGATGATGCAAGCTTTTAAACTTTCCTATACTGTCAAAACACAATCTAACAATGTATATATGATCTGAGTTTCTTGTGGTACAAAGAATCCAAGGATCTTAAAATCCAGAATCTTGCGTTGCAGATTTAGAGCAGAGCCAAAAAATGGCACATGGTAGAATTAAACGCAGAAAAACAAAAAGAAAAGAAACTCCATAGATTCACCTTTTCAAAAATTTTGTCCGTTTTATGGGTTTTTGAACAAATTACCTTTTCCGTGCATGTTGGCCATTTATATGGGCTGTCTTCTAAGCACCCATTTTCTTACAAAATTACTAATGAAGGGCCATTTCACTGTACGTCTTAGACAATAATTTTAAGTATCGGCGATCTATATGATCATCATATTATGGATGCAATAAGCTATGTCTCATTTTCACTTAATAAGGCTTCGCTTAATTATAAGCTTCTTATCACCTCATGAATTCCACAAACACAAAAACTTAACAATATAATAATTTACGTACTTATGAGAGGAGAGTTTTTTGTTTTTCAAGTTTTCAGCTAGGAATTACATGAACTAAAATGGAAGTTTAAAACATATATTGATGATCTTTCATTATAAATTACCTGTAAATATAAATTCATCATGAACTGAGTAAATAGCTAGAAAAGATAAAGGAGAAGTTTAGTTGCCGCCAATACTAATTCTTTTAAGAAATCGTTCCTCGAAAAAACAGAACACTCTAATTAAAAGTATGTTTCTTTAACTGTTCTATTAAATGGTATCTCTCCTGTGAAACACCGTTGAGGAAATTAGGAAGCAAGAGTAGCCAGGTAGAAGAAAACCTGTTTCCAAGGAGATTATGAAGTCTAATGATGAGATCGTCTTCTTCCTCAGAGAAACTGCCATGTTTGACGTTTGGGCTTAGGTAGTTCAGCCACCTTAACCTGCAGCTCTTCCCATTCCTCATTAACCCTACAAATTAATTAAGAAACTAATATGAAATTAAACCCACCAAATGTCAATATCAATCGGTCAGATATATAGAAATAAATTTACAAAATTCACGAGAATTAATTTTCCTCAATTACCTGTCACTTTTGAAATGCGGTTCCAGTGCCTTCTTCCATTAACCCTGATGTATTCTACCAAAATCCTGTCTTCCTCCTCCGTCCATAGCCCCTTCTTGTACTGATTGGCAGCCTTCGTCATTTTCCCTTCAGAAACAGAGAGAGAGAGAGAGAGAGAGCACAGAGAATTCTGAAAGGGAGCTTCGACTCCTGGAAAGTATTTATCTATGCATATATATAGCGCAAGCCACGCCTGTGAGTGTGACTCTTCTCAGTTCTCACTCTTTAGCCACTCCCTTCCAAACGTCACTTACATGTGAGTATTAGCATTCAACGTACTCGGTTCTTTGTCGTTTTGAAACCCAAAATAAAAATACTACTTAATTTTCATTGATAATGTTCCCAAGTAAAATATACATGCACGATTGTCTTCATGCATCTATTAGAAGAAAAGGTTAGACGAAGATTAGGGATAAACTTGGATTTAGATAATTGGACCTAAAATTGAAAAATGATGAAAGAGATCGTGTTTAATGTGAGAACTGCTTCTTTCCTAACTTGGAGGACGGCCACACAATACCGTAGCTATCCCATTAAATACATGTCCAGACTGCCCCCACATGTTCTTCTGTGTTTCGCTGTGGAATTATTATCTTGCATGTGATTTAAAACCATGGGATTCTTATTTTTGGAAATATGATATGTTTCGATTTTTCTATAATTTGTTGTACCAATACACACACACACACACACACATTTGAGTGTTAGACTAGACATTTCAAAATAACGTCTCTACATGTAATAAGTAAAACTGTATGATAATATATGATAATTATTTGGTATTAGTATTATATCTTATATCTTTTTTATAATTAAATTAAATCAATAAAACTTGTATATAATCTAAAGAAAACCCCAAGAATTTATCTTCATGGGTTAATTTGTAGATTAACTCAAATCTTAATCAAAGGTTCAGAAACAAAAAAAAAATGAATGTACAAGTTGGGAGTCGTAGCTGAGAATCGATGGCCACTTTCAATGAAGTCGAGGCGCCTGCCAAAACCAAATCATTAATTGCCAGCTAGTTTAACATTTGTCAGCACTCTCCATTCTTTCAAAATTAATGTACACACACTGCATATAAAGAAGAAGAAGAGAGTTCAAACAAAGGCTCATAAAATTATAGTTATTTTAATTTAAAAATTTAGGAAAAAAAGTACTTAATTATATATGGACTTTCATCTATTCTACTAATTACAATATCTTCCTAATTTAATAATCATTATAATATATTTTTTAATCTATAAATTTATTACAAATAGCACTCAAAATAATATAAATACTTCTCTTCTTTCTTCAACATTGCTAACAATTTTAATTTTGTCAAATTACTCTTTGATTCCCAAATTTATTTTTCAATTTTATTTTAGTCTCTTAACTAAAAATAATTTTCTAAAATCTCTTAATTTTTAAAAAAATTGTCACTTATATCTCAAACTTTAATTTAAATTAAAAATAAAAAATAATTGCTCTTAAACCTTTAATATTAAATCCTAAAATCATAAAACATAGACTATATGTCACGCCTCCAATTTAAGAGTACGTGAAACACATACTTTACAAATATATATTTGTCATAACATATATAATACACTGCTTTATCATTTAATACAGTTATATATAGGTATTTCTATATACGCACAATATATAAATAAAGTCTATAAATATCAAAATAATAGTAGAATCAAGGATCCTGCCTGTAGCGTTTAGAGCATACTCTATAGTACAAATAAAAATAAAATTAAAATCTGTGAGCCTTGAAAATAAGGTAGGCTCACATAGATATTATGTCGTCCATCTGATCAACTATCTGAAGGAAAAAAACTAAATTCTATATTCTTATTTGAAAAAAAATGTAGATATCGTATAGTGAGTTTGATAATTCAAGAAGCAGATAATACCTCATATAACTTCTTAGATCAATATATGGATGTACTCATATATTAAAATTTATTATATAAAAAATTATAGTTCAGAAATACATCTATATGGGATTCATATTTCAAATATTTTCAGTTTAAACCACATTCAGATATCTGAAACCATATACTATATGGTATGATCGTTAATCAAATATTGATATACATCAAAATATTTTTTATAAAAATATTAAGAGAATTCTATATCAGAACTACCATATCAGAATTTAAGCTCTTCTGTACTTTGGTGGTGTCAAATTTACCTAAACTCAGCATCCCAGTTAAGGTTTACCCTACCACTATTCAATAAGACACACGAAATGATTCTAATATGGGTATTTTCCAAACACATAGCAAGGGAGGACAAATCACATATCTTATAGTTGGCATCTTATTCAGATAAGAGGCATCCTGCTCTCCTTCACATATCATATTCTGTGTGTTGATCGTCATACGAGATTAGCACCACCCCTGCTAGTTGAGGTGTCAAGGTGCGCCAAGACTATCATCACCTGCCGTTAACAAACAGTGTTTCCAATAAGATTACTCCACAAAAATTGTATTTACACATATGCCATATCGTTCAAAATAGAGGTTTCAATATAATACAAAATTTTCAGTTTTAGTATAATTCTTCTATCAGAAACTTCTTAATCAGGATTATCATACATATATGCTCTTTTCTAAGACAATTTTATATCTTTATATATCAATGTCACGTGTACAATATATTTTCTTTACTATATGATAAGAAATACATTTAAAATCACATATTCAATGAGTTCAAAAATTTATTTTCAAAATCATACTATTTTTGAACTATATGTCAAATAATAAACAAATTAGGTAATTTAATTTATTTCAGAGACATATAAAAGTATAAATAATTTGTAAACATAACTAATTATACATTTAAATTTCAAGAAGAATATATGGTAAGTCATATAAAAAATTATCTACTCACAAGGTAAGGCTTCAAGTTGGACAGCTCTAAACTATATTTTTTTAATCAAAATTTGACCAAATAAGCCTCAAATTTGAGTCCAGAGAGTCCAAAAATCTAAAAAATGACTCTGAGAGTTTGGTCAACTGATGAGTATTATTCACATTGGCTAAAATCATTATTCATACTAATTGGAATTACTATTCATACATACCGAAATTATTATTCACATCAGTCAGAGTTATTGTTCATGATACAAAACGTTGTAAGATGACTATGAAATTTCATATCATATAATTTATCTATTTCTTAAATCCATTTACGATGTAAAATTTTTAATTTAAAGTTTATAAATAGGAGTTTCAGAGTTTATCTTTTTCTAAGATTTTTTATTTTCGATCTGCGGCGATTATTTGACTAATTTCAAGAATTATTCAGTCAATATTATAGTACTTTTCGTCTTGAATTCAGTAGTACCCTAAGTTTTGAGATTGGATGCTCGAAAGTATATTAGATCTAAAAAGAGAAAATGAAGGAGAGAGAAACATTATTCATTATCGTGTTACAAAAAAAAAGTCGTCTCTTTTTTTAAATAAATATTGGAGGGACCATTTGAAAATTTTTTAATTGGTATAAGAATTTTTTGTGAATTTTATTATTTATATTTTGACCCCTAAATTTTTAAAAAATTACACCCAAAAAATATTTTTTTTTATTTTCATCCTTAAAATCTTTTAATTACATCCCTACTCCTTTATTTTATTATTTTTTTTATTAATCCATACAGAAATAAAAATTACTAAATCTTAGAGGTGTTACACTATAAACCATAATTTATAAACTTAAAAGTATAAAATTTTAAACCCTAAATTCTAAATGTTAATATCAAAAAACTCTAAATTTCAAATATTAAAATCTCAAAATTTTTAACACCAAACTTGAAGCTACAATATTCAAAACTCTAAATTCTAAATACTAAATTTTAAAACTCTAAATTTTAAATTCTAAAATATTAAATCCTATATCTCAAATTTCAAATCTTAAAAATTAATATTTCAAACCCCAAATACTAACATTAGGATCCTAAAATCTCAAATATCAAAATTTCAAATTTCAAATTTCAAAATTTAAATTTCAAACCTCTAAAAACTAAAACCATAAACATAAAAAAATAATACCTTGAAATCTCAAATTTTAAACTCCAAACATTAAACTTGAAAATTTAAAACCATAAATATAAAAGAATATTACTTTAAAACTCCAACCCTCCAACACAAAATTCAAACTTCAGACTATAAATTTTAATTAAATTCTTAATGTTTAACTTCAAACCTCAAATATCAAAATTCTAAATCTTAAAATTCTAAATCTCATACTCAAAATATCAAAAACTCCAAAACCCTAAATATCACACTGCAAACCAAACCTCAAAACACAATGCTCTAAACCCTAAATTATAACCCTCAACTCTCCAAACTCTAAAGTCCTCATCCCATAAACCTAAATATTAAATTTTAAATCCCAAATTACAAATACTAAACTCTAAATCATTAATCCTAAACCCTAATATATATAAAGTGTGGACTTTTAAGATTTAAAGTTTGAAATTTTGAAAATTGAATCTTATAATTTGGTATTTTGGTATCTTGAGTTTGAGAATTTAAAGTTTAGGATATTGGGATTTACTGTTTTGATTTTTGAATTTTGAGATTTGAGATTTATAATTTTAGACTTAGACGTTTAAGGATTTATGGTATAGAGTTTTAAGGTTTGGTATTTAAAATTTTAAAATTTTATTGTTTAGAGTTTTGTGTTTTTTGAGTCTACAATTTGGGATTTAATGTTTTTAGATTTAAAGATTTAGGATTTTTGAACTTTTAATTTTGAAGTTTTCAAATTTAATGTTTGGAGTTTAAAATTTTGAATTTAGAATTACCTTTTGAAATTTTAGAGATTTAGTATTTTGAATTTATGGGTTTATGGTTTTAATGTGCGAGGTTAATTTGAAATTTAAGATTTAAAGTTTAAAATTTATATTTTTGAAATTTGAAATTTAGTGTTTTAATATTTTAAGATTTGAAATTTAAAATTTAAGATTTATAATTTAGGAGTAATTATTTTTTTATTTAAATTATGGTTTAGAACATGAGTGATTTTTTTTAAGTCAAGAAATTTTTTAAAAAATATTTTTAATTAATGGATCAAAATAAAATTAAAAAATAAGTTAAAAAATAAAAAAAGTAATTTGACAAAAAATATTACTAAAAAAATATAATTAATTTTTTCATTTTAAATATTATTTGTAATAGGTTGATAGGTAAAGAGAAATATTATAATAATTACTAAATTAATTTTTTTTTAATTTATTCTAATTGATATTATAAATAATAATGAATAAATGCTATTTTTTAAAAAACTTATTGTGATGGTTTGAATTTAATGATTTTGAATGTGAGTTAGGAGATAATATATAAATAGTTATTAATAGGGCGATATAATTGTACGAGTCTGAATCCGTAGATTGGTCCAGAGGGACACACTTTAGAGGTACCACTCCGAAGGGTTGCTTTCTCGCTTCTCTGGCGCATTCACTCATTTTTTTGTACATTTCGGTTTCTCTCTCTCTTCTCATTTATTTATTTATTTAGTTTTCAAATCCTTCCGACCAAACCAACGGAACCGGCTTTCTCCAATTTAGCTTTTATATATATGATTGGAGGTTCAGTTTGATTAAAATAGCTGCACATGGCTACGAGGATCAGCCTCTGGGGATTCAACTTTTAGGGTGCTGTAGCTTGTTGAGCTAAATTAAGAAACTGAAAATTTTGAAATGAAACTTACATTACGCTTACACGCTACAATGAAAATGTGAAACACTTAAAACTAAAGTCCAAACTGATTTTCAACTCCACTCTTTACTGTTTTAACCTCTCCTCATATACTGTTCAAAGGATTGTACACTGACTTTTCACCTTTTACCAGTACTGTGTTTGGATCCAGTACAAAATTTAATAAATTTTTTTAATACTTAATAAAATTAAGATAATTTTTTTTATAAAAAAAATCAATCATTAAAGAATCTCATAAATGTTTTAGATTTATCCTACTTTCAGAATTTAATGTTAAAAATAACACTCCATTTATTCTCTCGTTCCAAATATTTGGATCACTTCTATTTTTGTAAAGAAATTAGAAACTCACTTGATTTTTCAGGTGTTGTACCTTACACTTACACTCTCTTTCTTTAATCAAAATTGATTCCATCAATTTTTTTTACTAGAAAATGCAGAGATCCCAATTCCACCAAACGCGTGGTCCATTTTTATGGCACAAATTATGAGATGTAGCCGTTCACTAGCTTAGCTCAAGTCAATGTTATGGTGTAAACTTAGGCCCATATTGAGATCCGTTAAGTGTGCCTACTTACAAGTTAGATTCGGGTCTTGGTTGCCAGTCCCAAAAAAAAAAAAAAAACAAAAAAGATCCGGATCTTGGTACACTGGAATGGGGCTTGTATGCTATGGATGCAACTACAAGCGATCCTCGGTCTGAAGTTTAAAATTTGTTTATAAAAGAATTTATCTTTTTTTTTTTAAAGCTTAAATTCTTTACAAATTGAGAAATTTTAAACTTGTAATCCGACCCACAATCAGATTTAGATAGAAACAACCCATGAACAAGTTTTGTCCAAGTGATCAATACAAAAACTGGAATTCTTAGAAAATCCCTGAACTGAATTCTCTTCTTTCTTTGTTTTCTTTTCAATGTATTACAGTCTAAGAGTATTTTCAAACTTTATTCGGTTTTAGTCATTTCCTTAACAATCTTAAAAGTCCCAACCCCTATCAATTTAATTTTATGTACTATCTCCTTAGCCGTGAAAAAACGTTTTTAGGTACAAAAACTAGTAAAGGAAAATGAGAGCGAGGCTAATTAAGTATATATTTTTCTAGGTAACGCGAACACTTATAGTTACTGATAGAGGGAGCACGACTAGATACATAGCAAAATTGCGAATCCCTGTTGAATGATTCATGGGATTGGATGTATGACAATCTTTCCGGTAGCTCGGTTAGTTTCAAGGTAAGAGAAGGCTTCTGCAAGCTTGGCAAAGGGGAATGGACCTTGTGGGTCAACAACTGGCTTCACCTTTCCACTCTCTAAATAAGGATTCAACTTCTTCAGAACTTCTCCATCGGAAGTCACCACAAATCTGAAGCCAGGGGGTGTCACTGCACCTGTCAGTGCCACCACACTCCCACCTTCTTTCACTGCCTTCACTGCCCTCTCACATTGCCCTGCAAAACATAAAATCACAGAATATCAGACATAGTCAATCCAAATAGAAATAGTTGTCAAGGCTAGATTTTTAAACAAATCTGACTTATAAAAAATATATCGATCAGGTGTGAATTGTACTAAAAAAATTTAATTAATATGTTTAAATATTTCTTCGTGATTAATTTTTTTTTTTTTTTTTTTTTTAAATTGCGCTTACAATGAAAACAGAATCTTACCAATGGCATCATAAACTACGTCAAATTTTTCGGGCAAATCTTCAAAATTCTCCTTTGTGTAGTCAATAGCCAAATCAGCACCCAAGCTCTTCAACAGCTCAAGATTTCTAGTACTCGAAGTGGCAGCAACTTTTGAAGCTCCAAAAACTTGCTTAGCTAGCTGTGAGTCAGTGTAGAAAACAAAATGTATAAAGTTCAGCATAGCAGAAATTCATAATGTATTCCTTTTATGCTAGAGAGTAAGGGATCATTTGGATAGGCCTATTTCAGGGGAAAAAAGTATGTTTTACTTTAAAGAAGAATCACCAACTTATACCTGAATCACTAGGCTTCCAACTCCACCAGAACCATTAAGAACAAGAATAGATTTACCGGGAGAAAATCCAGTCTTCTCCAAACCCTCATAGGCAGTCTCAATGGCAAGAGGAAGACCAGCAGCCTCAACAAAATCCAAATTCTTAGGTTTTGGGGCCAGCAATTTTGCTTCAACAGCAGTGTACTCTGCCAGAGACCCAAACTGCTTAGGCCCTTCTAGTGCTTTCTCATTTACATCCCCATATACTTCGTCGCCCACTTTGAAATCCTGTACTTGATTTCCAACCTTTACCACCACACCAGCAATATCATACCCTGGAACAGTCTACACACATAACAAGTGAAACATCATTTCATAAATTATTCACCCATACAATATTAAGAAATTAGCTCTGATTGTTCTATTTTTATGTTGTTAACATAAATGCTCTCGCAAGACTGCATCAAGCACTATCTTTGTACCCAGTTAATGTGAGATTTTCCTCATTATTGTTAAAATCAAATTCAATTATAAAATTCTCAATGAATTTTAACCTTTTCTTCATTTATCTGGCAACTGCGTTCCCAATAATCATGTGCTAGACGAATCTGACTCCCCAAAAGTGCATCTTTGATAAGAAAATCACGGAACTGATTTTCACATATTCTTAACGCTGATTTTCTTCCTTACTTTCACTTTACATTATCTAAAGTATAGATTATAAGTGTGTTTGACAAGTCTAATAAGTTAACTTATAACGTATTTAACTAACTTATAAATTTATTTGACTAAATTAGAAGTGTTTGGTAAACGAACTTATTTAGGTAGCTTATAGCATTTTATCATATCCTACTTTGAGTAGCTTATAGCTATTAGCTTATAGTTTTTATAATTTTATTCTTTTTTTATCCTTGTCATTTTATTGAAATTTCAACACTATTATACTCATGACCCTTGATCTTCAAATTTTTTGTGAGCACTTTTCTTCTGCTAATCAAGCGACACTTCTTAAAAGTGGGTGAATTTATATTCTTAAAATACTGATAAAAAATAATCACAGAGTAAAAGAGAAAAAAAATTAAAACTAACAAATTATATTATTGTATTTTTTGAAATTACATAATAAAATATAATTACTAACAAAAAATGATAAATTTTATATAAATATGTACTTTTATGTCATTTTACATTTATCAGATAATTCAATAGCTAATTTTATCAAACACTTCTAATTCAATAAATTAATTTAACAACTTTCAGCTATCAGCTAACAGCTTTCAGCTAATTTTTCAGTTATTTTTGTCAAACATAGCCTAAACTTTAGAGAATCCAAATCTGAATTACAGACACACTCAACTCAATCTTAAACAATGAAGTTGATGTTAACGGTTAAACAAGTAAAATAAACAAAACACTCTTCTCTACACTATTTCCCTTATCACAGGAGCACGTGAATGGAAGGGCTTGTAGCGCGCGATAATATTTTTATCATTATTTTAAATTATACTAACAATGTATTACTGTTTATATAATTTAAAAATAATAAAAGTTAAATGCATTTTAAAAAATATGAAAAATAAAAAATAAAAACTATTTTCAAAATGAAAACAAAAATATAAAAGCAGAGAAATTTTAGCAAACCAAATCTACCATAAACCATTAAATTTCTTTTTTATTTTTTTTATTTAGAGAGTAGAGCGTCAATTCCACAAAACCAAAACAAACGAGAACAAGAGAATAAAAGAAATTGAGCGAAAAAGGAATACCGGAAGGGGAGAATCAGTGGCCTTGAACTTGCCCTGCCTTCTCTTGGCATCAACGGGGTTAAGAGCTGCAGCAACAACCTTGACGAGCACCTGGTCCTCCTTAACGTCAGGCACGGCAACATTTGAGTCCGGCTTCAAAACATCTACGCCCCCATATTCCCCATAGACCCAGGCCTTCATTTCAGAAGGTATGGCTGTCACTTTCACAGCTTCAGAAGAAGCAGGAGCTGTAGCCTGTGATTTTACCAAAACTCTTGCAGACCTCGCCGAAAGTGGGTGCCGTTTCTGAACAAAGATGCTTGGGGGTACGATAGGTTTTTTCTTTTCCCGAAAAGTGAGGGAAAATCTGGGAGAAAGTGGAGTAGTGGAAGGGAGAGGGGGAAAGTTTCTGAGGTGGGAAGTTGTGGAGGAGAGTGTGGGAGAGGCGGACATGTTTCCAAGCAGCTTATCTCTGCTGTTCCAAATGGTTGTTTGGTTCCGTTGTTTCTTTAGATGGGTGGAGGATATTGTGGTACGGATGCAACTACCTCTTCATCTTACAATCACGTCCTAAACGACCAATTATTGCTTGACGCGTCATAATAGATATACATAAGTGAATGGATGCGGAAAACTGGGTTGGATTCATCGAGTCTAGAATGGTGTGTGAAATTGTACCCAAAAAAAAAATAGTGTGTGAAAAAACTTAAATAGAAAGAAGGGTATTTTAATATTTATTTTAAAATATTTGAACATATTAAATATAAAAAAGTTAACATTAATGTATTATATATTATTTAAATGATATAAAAAATTAATTTTTTTTATTCATATAGTATTTAAATATTTTATAATTTTTAATACGTGAAAAATTATAATATCTATGTAATAAAACATCATTTAAACATAAGTTGTCTTGTTCCTTTTTTCAAAGTATTTTAATTTTTACAAGCTAAAGAAACAAAATTAAAAAAATGGATTTTTTTTTTAAAATTTTGATAGTAACGATGATTACCGTGTCAAATAATAAGAAAGATAATTAAAAAATGTAAATGAAACAATTTAATTATATATCATAACAATCAGAGTAATTTTTATATATTATAAGCTATTTATAAATAATATGAGACAATAAATTTTAATATAATTAAATTTGGAATATTAAAATTTTAATTCTACAAAAATTCATTTACAACTTATATTGTATGTAATATTTACTGATTTGTCAATTCCATAACTTCTTAGAAAATTATAAATTATTTCATTCCAAATTAATTCTTTATTTTTATAATCAAAATATTCCTATCTCACTTTATATCTATTTACGACTAAGTTTTCATGAATTTTAGTTTTACGAAAATTGTTCCTTGTACGTTAACTCCCTTCTAAAAAATATTGAAAATTGTGAGGTAAAAAGTCTTAGAATACTCCATATACATTAACAATTTCACTTTAACTAGAATTTCATCGGAGGAGCAATTGTAATTTTTGAAAAATTCTCATATTATAATAATTTTTTTAATGCGAAAATGTTGGATCGGAGCGGGTTAACCAAATCACCCGTCAATAGTGTGCATACTTTTTATCTTTAAAGCCCGATCTCGACTCCACGGTTGCTTTACAGTAGTATCCACGTTCAAGGGTCCACTTAAAATTTCCCGGAAGCTTCTCCGGCTTGGCAATTTCAGGTGAGATTCCAAATTCGGAGACCCTCCTTTGGTTATATATACATTCAAGTTCCAATTTTCAAAGTTTTAGGGTTTTGTCTTCTTTCTTTTGTATTTGAATGATGGGTTTATATGGCCATAGATAGCATGCACGAGATCGTGTTGAGGTTATGGGTTAAATCACCCAAATTTCTTCAGTATGTTTGGTGGAAACATAAAATTGTAAAATGTTCAGATCTTATGAATTATGATTATCCTCTATTATTATTGTTTTGTTTTCCTTCGTCGACCCTGGAGATATGCGAAGATCAAAACTTTTAGCCCGTTAAGCTGGGGAAGGTTGATTATAGGCTCCGTGCCATTTTAATTGATATTAATTGAGTTTTCTTACTCGTATCTTAGTTCATATTGGGGTTCTTCGTTGGCTAAGAAATTTTGATGAAGAAAATAAAATGTGAAGGTTTTAGAGTCTGTTTGGTTTGGTTAGTATTTTTGTAATTTTAAAAGTTAGTCTATAATAATTATTAGAAAAATCAAAATAATGTTATAATTACAGAAGATTAAATTCAAAAATTAAGGAATCTTTATAGTCATTTATGTCAATTAAATTTGAAAACAAATATGAACAAATTTTTAACTTCACAAGACAACCATATTTTCTAAATTATGAAAAATTGCAAATGAAAATATATTTTAAGAAATAAAAATAAAGAATGAAAACTAAAAATATTTTTACAAACCAAATGCATCTTTATATTCTACTTTTGTTCCCCTTACGTTTTCCCATATTCAATATTCATCTATAATGAAATCATTCAGTGTATATTTTTCCTTTCGATCCCTGTTATTTGGGGTGTGTGTGGGTTTCAAACCCTTTTTCCTTGGGCCACATCTGATGAAGTACTGACTATTGAGGGTTATGGTGACTGTGGTGTTACTGAAGCTTTTTGTGACTCTGGGTTCTGTAGGATTTTAAGTATGTCAGAATCAAAATCAGGATTGAGGCAGCCCATATTCACAAAGGTTGAGCAGCTTCGACCAGGCACCAGTGGGCACACTCTAACCGTGAAGGTGGTAAGTACTAAGATGGTGTTGCAGAGGGGTCGTCCCGATGGTCCTCAATCTCATCCAAGGCGAATTGCTGAATGTTTGGTGGGTGATGAGACAGGAATGATTATATTCTCTGCCAAAAACGATCAAGGTATAGATGTTATTGCTTTGATTTTCCAGAGCTGCCTCTAAAAAAAATGTTTCACCTTGTTCAAATGAGAGGTGCATGTTTTATAGTTTATAGTAAAACATTAATATTAGGAGGCTTAGTTCTGAAGATATTTATCTTGACGCAAAGCGGACCATTGGAAGATCACTTGCAAGTTGCAACCAAGTGAACGTCGTAATAAATTGTCTTGTTATTTATTCAGAGATGTGATTTCATGTTAGCCCAACAAGGAAAAAAAGATTACTATGCCTAAGCTGCTAAGCTCATAATGAGATTTTGGCAATTGAGGGTACTTATCTATCAAACTTCTCTAAAAGAAGGCCATGATTGGAATTTGTTGAGTAGTGTGCTTCAGTTTTATGTCTTTCAAATTCATGCAACCGAGAGCATATGCTCTTTACTAAAAATATGAAATTGAATTTTGTCCTTGTGACTTGCAATGAATATTATTAGGTGCAGAAAGATAATCTAATTAGTTCAAGTACTTTGAGATTGCGTCTAATTGGCTTAAGTACTTTAAGATTTCATTTTGTTTTATTTAATGTATTTGCTGCTGCTGGTAGAAGTTATCAGTGCTAATATATCCTTTTAGAATATACAGAAATTAAGCAGATATCATAGTTTGAAATGAATTGAAATAATGAACATTGCAAAAACATTGCTGATGCATAATAAAAACCCTTTGTACAGATTATATAGCTTTAACAGGTTGGCAGTTGGCTGCTACTTTGTCTAAGTGAAAAAGCGTTTCTTTTTTCATTTGCAAACATAGCTTAACAGTGAATGTTAAATTTATAGTCAGTTGCACCCAGTAAATTTTGGTTCATGATTAACAAGATCTTCTAATAGGACTGAGAAGCAGGTTCTCTGATATGTTTTTGGGAAGTGTGATTGCTAGCTTTGCATTGATGTCCCTCGATTCTATTGTATGTACAGAGTGGAAAATCTACACCCTCATAGCATGTTTGAAGTCGCCCCTCCTTCCTTGCAACCAAAAAATGACTTGTCCTTTGCTAATCCATGGCTGAGGTGATTAATTGAAGTGACTAGGATATTAGAAAGAAGGATAGAAATTTCCAGCATATGCCTGTCCTTTCTGCTTGTTTGATCTCGTGTTCTCTGCTAGGCCAGTTTTGAAATTTATCATTCAATATTTTGTTTTTCTTGAACTTTGATTTTAAACAGCTTTAAGAGACTAGTTTTAGAGTTTATTGAATATAGAAAAACTTTGTCAGCGAGTTAGATTGCAGGATGCACTACCATGTCATTGGCCTGAATTTAGAAATAGATGGCATTATGCAGATGCTTCCCTAACTGTCAATTGAACCAACACCTTTGCCAGTAACAATAATTCGAGTTTCCAAATCTTAGTGTTTGAGTGAAGCAATTTTCAAGTCCCACAGCAATCCTTTGATGAGCCTGCATTTTTGTTCACATATAATTTTGTTCTGGTATAACCAATTTCCTGGTTCAAAGTAAAATGTAAGACCTCACTAGTAATTTGGTGGTAAACACTGGCTGCCAATATATTTTTAGTGCTTGATTTTATGGGCGACATGGTTAACTGTGTTACTAGGTTTTTAGCTGACAAGGTTTTGAATTGCTAGTTGGCTTTGTAGGATTGTGACATTAATGGGATAATAAGGTCTTTCTGCTCTCCGTCACTTCTTTAGGCTATGAGATGGTGCTTGCTAGTTTCTCCAATGCTACGCCTGAGTTTGATGCTTCTCTATCAGATAATAATGGAGGTATGGAAGCCAAGTGCCATGACTTTGAAGGATGATGAATTTATTTTTGAATTTTGATGATTGTGTAAAAAAAAGATTTATTGCATGATGGAGACCAAGTAAGTAGGGGGATCTACCTTTAAAAACTGGCTTGTAAGGGGGAAGAATATGTTAGGAATGGGCATGACCATGGGGCTGGGAATTGTATGTTGGGCCATGATAAAAGGGCGGCCCAGTGCACGAGGCTCCCACCTGGTGGGGTCTGGGGAGGGGAAGATGTACGCAGCCTTACCCCCGCAAGCGGAGAGGTTGTTTCCAGGAATCGAACCCGTGACCTCCAGGTCAAAAGGCAGCAACCTTACCGTTGCGCATGTTGGGCCATGATAGCCAGCCCAAAATCTGGAGGGTCTATGAAAGAAGGAATAAGAGGGGAGGGGCAAGAGAGTCATTGACTAGGAAGTTAGTTAGTAGTGGAGCAGTATAGATGAGGGGGACGGGGGTAATGGAGAGCATTCTGAAAATAGCAGTTTTGAGACAGAGGAGGGACAGACCACCAGAGGAGGGTGGCTGTTGGAGCTTGGCTCCAGGGAAGGGTTATTGCCATTGTAATCCTTATTTCACAAAAACTTTAGTTTGATCTTTATTGAAGAACCCACCAATTGGTCCGACTTGCCGGATAACCATGCCACCCAAACCCACAGGAGATGCCTTGGAGGCGAGGTTGTCTGTAATAGAGGCAATGGGTACACGAGTAGAAGGACTGGAGTCTACCTTAGGGGAATTTCGGGCTGCGTTGATGGAGATGCAACATTCTCAATTGGAGATGCAGAAATCTCTGTTTGAGAAGGTGCAGCAGTCACAAGAGAATTTACTGAACACGTTGCAGAGAGAGATGGAGAAGGCAGCTGGTAAACAAGTGGAAGGAGATCAAGGGAGGTCATTTTCATTAGAGGGATCCTCTTCTGCAGAAAGACCTGCCAGAAATACGATGAGGCAACCAGGCTTGGGGACACTTCCCGAGGGATGGGATGAATACCGTGTATCGGCTAAGAAGGTAGAGCTTCCCGGATTCCATGGAACTGACCCAATGGGATGGATTCAAAGGGCTGAAGCTTATTTTGAGGTGCATAGCACTCCGAAGGACTTGAAGGTGAAACTGTCACGTTTGTGTATGGAGGACAATACCATACACTAGTTTACATTGCTGAGGGAGACAGATGAGAACCTTTCGTGGGTGAAGTTTAAACAGGCGTTGCTGCTGAGATATGGTGGCACGATTTATGACAATCCATATGAGGAGCTCTCGGTACTCCATCAATCAGGAACGGTCGAAGAATACATCGATGCTTTTGAGTTGATCTCAGCTCAGGTACCTCAACTATCAGAAGGCCAATACATAGGATATTTCATGGGGGGCCTGCGTCCTGACCTGCGGCAAAGGGTCAGGTCCTTCCACCCAGATTCAAGGTGGCGCGCCATGCAAATAGCCCGAGACATGGAACGTGAAATGGAGGGCACAGTGGTGGAAGCAGAGTTAGCTGCATATCGCGCCAGGACGGGTCAAGGAGGTAGAGGACGGTATTTTGGGTTGGGTGCAAACCAAAAGGCCCAGGAGGGGTCCATGTCATCAAACCCAACTAAGCCCAATCCTCATCAGAGTGGGTCAACGTTGTTCGGGCAAGGGAAAGGAGCTGCGTATTCGTCTTCCTTCGCGAAGGCTCCCACATCCGCGACATCGCATGCGACCAGCATGCCTCGTAGATGGGAGAACGAGCGACGGCCGGCGTATGAGAAGGCAAAGGGAAACAGGTACATGTCCTATCAAGAGCTTATGGACCGCCGTAGCAAGGGGCTCTACTTTAAATGTGGAGACAAGTTCCACCCACTTCACCAGTGTTCAGAGAAAGCTCTTCGGCTGATAGTGGTGGAAGACGAAGAGGAAGAGGGACGCGCAGAGGTCTTGGCCCTCGAAGTGGAATAGGGAAGAGAAGGAGACGAGCTTGAATGCAAGTTAATGGGACTTCTGGGTGCAGTGGGACCAGAAATGAGAGCCTTACGGACAATGAAATTGGAAGGAAAATTGATAGGAGTGCCGATTTTGGTGCTAGTGGATAGCGGGGCCAGTCATAACTTTGTGGCTCCACAAGTAGGATGGCTCTAAATATTCCAGTGAATCCAGAAGAAAAATTTGGAGTGAGGTTGGGTGATGGTCACAGAATCCTTACACGCGGGAAGTGTGAAGGACTGCCACTACAATTGGGTGAAGACAATATCCAGGTAGATGCATATGTGCTGGATTTAGGGGGGGTTGACATGATCTTGGGGGTGGCCTGGCTCGAGACGTTGGGAAAGGTAGTGATGGATTGGAAGGATATGTCGATGTCATTTCAGTCAGAGATGGGGATGGTGAAACTGCAAGGGGTCAGACATCTCAATCTTGGTCAACCCAACTCAGAGACCAGCGATGGGTCTCTCCTAGGAGTCATGGACTCATCTACCCGAGTGGTTGAAGGAGTGTGGTGGAAGATAGATGGGGAGTTGAAGGTAACAGAAGTGGGAAGATGCATGGAGCAACAGGGGCACGAGGTGGAACAGCTTATAATGAAGTTCCCTGGTGTTTTTAAGGAAATCGTAGGCCTTCCCCCCCTCCGTGAGGTTGCTCACCAGATTGTGCTCAAAGAAGGGACAGACCCTGTTAATGTGAGGCCCTACAGGTATCCTCACCATAAGAAGAATGAGATAGAACGACAGGTGCTGGAGTTACTCAAAGTGGGAATTATCCACAGAAGCTCTAGTCCTTTTTCTAGCCCAGTAATCCTAGTCAAGAAGAAAGATGGATCTTGGAGAATGTGTGTAGATTACAGGGCTTTGAACAAAGTGACAATTCAAGACAAGTTTCCCATTCCAGTAGTTGAAGAGCTCATTGATGAGTTACATGGAGCACGTGTTTTCTCCAAATTGGATCTCAAGTCGGGCTATCATCAAATCTGTATGAAGGAGGAGGACGTGGCGAAAATTGCTTTCTGCACTCATGAGGGGCACTATGAATATTTGGTTATGCCGTTTGGATTAATGAATGCCCCTGCAACATTTCAGGCAACCATGAACCAGATTTTCAAACCCTTCCTACGCAAGTTTGTCCTTGTATTTTTCGATGACATACTTGTGTATAGTAAGGATTGGAAATCTCATTTGAGGCATTTAACTACTGTCTTGGAGGTGCTTCGGGTGAATAAATTCGTGGTTAACAAAGACAAATGCAGCTTTGGAAAGGATGCAGTGGAGTACTTGGGTCATGTGTTGTCTAAAGATGGGGTTGCGGTGGACCCAAGGAAGGTACACAGTGTGCTAGAATGGCCTGTTCCTCATAATGTAAAAGGAGTGAGGGGATTTTTAGGCTTGACCGGCTATTACCGAAAGTTTATCAAGGACTATGGGAAATTGGCCAAGCCCCTTACAGAACTGACAAAAAGGGATTCTTTCAAGTGGGGACCTGGGGCGCAACAAGCCTTTGAAAACTTGAAGAAGGCTGTCACCACCACTCCTGTACTTGCACTTCCAGATTTCTCTAAATCTTTTGCTTTGGAATGTGATGCTTCAGGGAATGGATTGGGTGCTGTTCTCATGCAAGAGGGGAGGCCATTGGCTTATTTCAGCAAAGCTTTGTCTCCTACCCATCTCCCAAAATCAATTTATGAGAAGGAATTGATGGCAGTAGTGTTGCCCATTCGACACTAGAGGCACTATCTAATGGGAAGGGAATTTGTGGTCTACTCAGACCAAAGAAGCCTGAAGGATTTACTAACTCAGAGAATAACTTCAGCAGACCAACAAAACTGGATGGCCAAATTGTTGGGATACAAATTTGAGGTGATTTATAAACCAGGTCCTGAAAACAAAGCTGCTGATGCCTTATCCAGGCTGCCCGCTGAAGGAGAATTAGCTGCCATCATGTCTTACCCGGTTTGGCTACAAGGAAGTGAGCTGCTGGATGAAATTAAAAGGGACAAAAATCTGCAGACAATCAGGGAGACCTTGGAGGCTGATGCAGGCAGTAAACCAGGTTTTGTATTGCAAAATGGGGTGCTGTTTTTTAAGAATAAACTAGTGATCCCTGCAAACTCAAAACTAATTCCTACACTATTAAAGGAGTTTCATTCCTCAACTTCTGGGGGGCATTCCGGTTACTTGAGGACTTATAGGAGGTTGGCAGCAAACTTGTATTGGGTGGGTATGAAGAAAACAGTGATGGAATTCGTTCAAGCATGCCCCACGTGTCAGCAGATGAAAAGTGTATCAACCTTGCCTGGTGGACTATTACAACCACTATCAATCCCTGAGAAAATTTGGGAGGAAGTCTCATTAGATTTCATTACTGGACTTCCAAAATCCAGGGGCCATGACACCATTTTAGTGGTGGTAGATCGCCTCTCCAAATATGCCCACTTCATATTGCTGAAGCGTCCTTTCTCAGCCAAGAGCATCGCTACTGTTTTTATCAAAGAAGTGGTAAGGCTACATGGAATTCCTTTATCCATTTTAAGTGATAGGGATCCTATTTTTGTGAGTGGATTCTGGAAGGAACTTTTTCAATTGCAAGGGACAGCCTTAAAAATGAGCTCTTCCTACCACCCCGAGACCGATGGGCAGACGGAAGTGGTCAATCGTTGTTTGGAATCATATTTGAGATGCTTTGCCTCCGAACAGCCCCGAAATTGGTCCCTATGGCTGCCTTGGGCAGAATTGTGGTACAACACCACCTTCCACATCTCCACGGGTACCACTCCCTTTGAGGCAGTCTATGGACGCCCCCCACCGATGATAGTTCGCTATGTACGTGGAGAAACCAAGGTAGAAGCAGTGGCTAATGAACTCCTAGACCGTGATGAAGCATTAAGGCAATTGAAGAGGCACCTCAGTAAAGCTCAGGAGCAAATGAAGTATTATGCAGATAAGAAGAGGAAGAAGATTGAATTTACTATTGGTGACTGGGTGTATTTAAAACTGCGACCTCACAGACAAGTGTCTTTGTCACAGCAAATTTACTCCAAACTGTCCCCTCGGTACTACGGGCCTTTCCAAATAATTGCTCGCTATGGGGAGGTCGCTTACAAGTTGCTTCTGTCGCCTCATTCCAGAGTACACCCAGTGTTCCATGTTTCATTGTTAAAGAGGGCCCTGGGAGATCATACTGCTGCTACTACCTTACCTGATGATATGGAGGTAGAGTTGGCAATCCAACCTGAGAAGATTCTGGCTGTTAGAGAGAAAAACGAACATGGGCAGTACTCAAGGGAATATCTCATTCACTGGGCAGGGTTGGCACCTGAAGACGCCACCTGGGAGGAAGCATCATCCCTGATTAACCAATTCCCACACTTCAGCCTTGAGGACAAGGCTGATCCAGCAGGGGGTATTGTTAGGAATAGGCATGACCATGGGGCTGGGAATTGTATGTTGGGCTATGATAGCCAGCCCAAAATCTGGAGGGTCTATGAAAGAAGGAATAAGAGGGGAGGGGCAGGAGAGTCATTGACTAGGAAGTTAGTTAGTAGTGGAGCAGTATAGATGAGGGGGACGGGGGTAATGGAGAGCATTCTGAAAATAGCAGTTTTGAGACAGAGGAGGGACAGACCACCAGAGGAGGGTGGCTGTTGGAGCTTGGCTCCAGGGAAGGGTTATTGCCATTGTAATCCTTATTTTACAAAAACTTTAGTCTGATTTTTATTGAAGAACCCACCAGAATACCATCCCTTAAGTACCATACGAATTACCCTTAGCTACCCAATGAGAGTCTCAATCATAGCATCGGCCCCAGACGTCCTTGACAGCTACACTTTTGCAATGCTCACCATTATGTGGGGTGCTTATGCTGGTCTGTAGTGTTCGGACATCAGGTCGCACCTTTCCTGGGGGCTAACCAGTTTGCACTGTCAGCAGGTAGCTTTTTTTGGGCAGTTCAGTCTAGCTCTGATATCAATTGATGAATATCTAAGTAAGTGGAGGGAACTCAACTTTAAAAACTGATTTGTAAGGGGGAAGAACTCTTGTCTCTTAAGTATCATAGGGACTCCATCATTGCATAATTCTTTGTGGTTCTTTCTGTGGTTAAAAATATGATAAGGTTTTATTGCAAAGATGTAAGGTCTTGGGAAAAGGGGAAACAAATTCTTTACATTACTTGGTTGACATATAAAAATTGAAGCAGTTAGTTTTGTCCAAATTAACTTAGAACGGAAGCACTGCTTTAAAAATTGAACTGGACTGGTTGGTCTAACTAGTCCGATCAGTGCCTAAAGAGTAGAGACACAAACAGTTTTGATTGAATTGCGGAGCTGGGTTAGAAGTTGAATGGGTTTTAACTAAGATAACTAGTAAAAAAATAAATCTGATCCTTAGTCAAACTGATTTAAAAGTTCCTTTTTTTAGGGGGGGGGGGGAAGAAGAAAAGAGAAGAAGAGACCTTCGCAAATGCTGAGCAACAAGATAGATACAAGGCTGAACCTGATTGTCTGCATTGAAAATATCTTCATCTCGCATAGGCTTGTAGCCTTGCACTCTTCATGGCTGAGAAGAGTAAAACTAATGCAAAAAGGAGGCTAAGGATGTGAAGTTCAAAAGAGTAATAGGCATATAGTGAAAGTAAACTGAATGGGAAAATAAAAAGTGTGTATAAACTCAGATGGAGCCATGAGTCCAATTGTGTTCAATAGTGACCGCAACAGTTTAGTAAGTTGCATTACTTTGCATTACTTCACAGTTCACAAACAATATGTTCGTCTTGCAAGCTGCAACTTTCTTAAATTGAAATTTCATGGCCTTGTGATGTTCAAAACCCAAACTAGTATTTGCATGGCTCTCTATTTTGTTATCTTAGATATTGTCCTTGTAGTAGCATACAACTTTACATTGATCTGACTTAATGTTGGCTAAGTTTTTAAGCTTTAGTATTCAATGATCTATTGGCCCCTCCTCTTCCTTTAATATCCAGTCACAGTGTCAGATCACATTCAAAAGGTACATGTATTGTATTTGTGACTTACCAATAAAAAATAGAAAGTGTTGTTGAACCGTTAGAGAGTGGCTATAGGGTTTCATATGATAGTATAGTGCTTATAGGTCATTTTTCTTAATTAGTTGCATTCAGGATAAAGTTTTAAATGAAGTTCAATGTTCTTACTAGAGGAATTTTTCATTCAATAAACACGTGTCTGGTTAAAAAATTTCAAATTAAGTTAAAAATCTTGATTTGAAAATTAGCGAACATTTAGTTATTTTCATGTTCATTGATGACCTTGCTTGTCCTACTCATGAATGGATTGAAATCCTTTGTCTGTCCCATTCAACGTTCACTGTTGCTGATTTTCTTACATGTTCGACAATTTCCTCTTGTTCCAATTTTGCTTCTGTTCAGTGGATTTGATGAAAGAGGGCTCTACTGTCATCCTGCGCAATGCGAAAATCGACATGTTCAAAGGATCAATGAGGCTTGCAGTGGACAGGTGGGGCCGCGTTGAAGTCACAGAACCTGCTAGTTTTGCTGTTAAGGAAGATAATAACTTGTCCCTGATCGAATTCGAGCTGGTGAATGTCGTCATGGAGTGACTTACTGGGACGTTTTGCAATTTCTACTTCGTTCTAATGAGAATAAAAACAAATCTCAGCAAGGAAATGGGACATCTGAACATGCTCCTCGGTAATCGCCTTAGTAATAGAGGTTTGGGAAGCTACGAGAATCCAAAGTTGCTTCTTACTGTTGCAGAGGACTCGGGTTGATCCTCTAGGCCTTTAGGTTGACAGTTGAGTGGAAGATGATAGGGGAATTGGCTTCCAGATCTTGCTTTTTGTTTCAGTATCTATTTATTTTTGGATTTTGTGCATCTTTATCTTCCTTAGATTATATCATATTTATCAGAATATTTTATGTAGGAAAAGAGAAAAATTATATATAATCCTTTGTTCAGTCTTATGTCTGTTTCACCATCATGCGAAGGTTGCCATTATTCCTCTGGTTACGAGTTCGAAATGGATTCAAAAAAATTGATTTTGCCGCGGGATTTTTTCTTTTGGAATTGTCAGAGTTGTTGCAGATTAAAAATCCGAGCTAGGTATCAATTTTCATTATTTGGTTCGAATTATTATACCCAGCTCATCTCCCATTATGAAACCGGTCCTAGTGGAATTCACCAACCAAAACCAGCAAACGGCGATGAGAACCTGAGACCCGCCCGATGGGCAATAGCCAATAACAAAACACTTGTGTTTATAGTTTACAAACAAAGACCACTCACTCCCATTGAGCTACTGGTCTATTCTGAATCATGCCCTTTACACCACCTTGTCCCCAGAGAAAACAGCGATAATTCATAGTTATGGCAACGCCCACTTCAGCTACACTCAATTGGTAACTCCGATGGGTACACAGGTAGGCAGGCTAAGAGTAGGCCCTCCTCCTATCATACCACCATCCTTGTCTCTGCATTAGTGGGACTCAAACTCCATTATCACAGTGAAAGGGCCACTAACATCACATGGCTCATAACTGATAAGATAATGGGAGAAAAAAAAAGAAGACAAAAGGAAGGAAGAAAGAAAACAAATAGTTGACGAAAAAGGAGAATAGATGGAAACAAAAGAGAGAGAATCGTTTCCAAGGAGTACAAATATTACGAGTGATCTACGTCATGAGATCTATATATCAAAACTGATAATGTTGGTGAGAAGGCGGAAGCATGTAGCCAAATAAAAACCACCTTAAAATATAATATAGTTTTGTATGTTTTTGTTTTTTGGAGATGACAATGTAGATTGTGTAGTTAATTTGCGACAAATGAATATAAGATAATAGGTGTAGTTAAATCAAGTAGGCATAATTAATTTGAAAGTTGGAAAATATATATATATATATATATATATATATATATATATATATATATTGGTTGGCTTGTTTTGGTGACATTGTATGCAGTAAATTTTGACAAATTAATATGGCCCATGGGCCCCTAGAATGCAAATGGTCGGCGGTAATTATAAAAAAATGAATTTTGATAAATGATGTACTTCGTCAGGAGCCATGCGAGTTTCAGCTGTGATTAAATATTATAATTCTCATTTAATACTGAAAATTGACTGTTTTTTAAATTCAAATATATAATTCAACCATAAGTTATAAAAAAACAAAATTAGTAATGATAATTTTCACTTTTCAATACTACAATAATACTTGAAATAATTTCGTTACACTCATAAAGTATTTTCGTGGAAAAGTAACTAGGAGAGTTCAGAGAGTAATAGATACAATTTCACTTTGGTCGCTATCTTCTTTTCTTTTTCTTCCTCTAAATGATCACTCTGACGTATTAATCCCACCAATTCAATTGCCAATTGGTGCCCGAGGAGCCTCAGAGTGATCATTTAGAGGAAGAAATACATATAGTCGATGAAAGGATTTTTAGCTAGCTCCCAGCACCAATAAAAGTCATTATTATGTTTGTGTCGGTGGGCATTTAAAGGTCTTTGTATTAACTTGGTGAACTAAAGTTCATGTAGTAGGAATGCCTTTGATGCGAAAGCAAATTGTAATTGGTCTCAAAAGTACTTAAAGTAGAGTCTTGAATTACGTACTCTTTACCATCCTCGCATGCTATTAAAGCCATCACCTTTTTCTTGGAATAATTTAATATAAAGTATTCTCTCTAATCCTTACTATATAAAGTTAAAAACTAAAGGAAACTAAATTATGGGTTTCGTCATAAAATACTACATATGATATATATGGGATCTTTACAGAAAACCCTCTAATTGGTGCTAAAGAAATCCTTTCCGATCTCCTTCAAATAATCCACTATACAACTTTTTTTTTTTTTTTAAATCATTGTCTTCCATTCTAAACTAGTTAACGTCTTCATTTACATAAGGTTTGATATCAAACTCACTTTAATTTTAATGGTTGAGATTAGTGTCAAGTAAGCGCGCAGCGATCAGGTACAATATTTTTAATCCTAGCTCTATGCTTATGATCTAGTATTATAGAGTTAGAAAAAGAAAAAGAAAAAGATAAAAAGAGATTACCTAGCTACGGTACGTGGTCCATATCTATGAAATCCATGTGCAATTGCAACTTCATCTGGAAGACTGTGTACTGGCAAAACACATGAAAAGGCTAGTTTTGATACCATGCAGTACAAAGCGTGAAGTTTCGCTTCATAGGGAAGTTTGATTTGATATCTCACCTTACTCATTGCAGGCACTGAGCTTCCTTCCAATACACCATGCTTCTGTTTCCCTTTCAGAAGAAATTTAAGTATTTGATTTCTTTTTTTATCTGATGCCTTCAACTTTCTCCTTCTCCTTCACTTATAGATGCATATATAGCTATGGATTTTCTCAGTGTGAACAAACTGAAACGGATCAGAGGATATTTAGAAAACAGATAACAGTAGTCAAAACTTAAAAAGTTATGATATATTTTTTTAATACATGAAAAAAGGGGATTTTTTTTATATTAAAAAAGAAAAAGAATATTAATTCAGCTCTCAATTCAAGCACTCTTAATTTTAAACTCCATTACCATGTGTGAAATGAGGTTTACTGATAAAGCGTATGTAGCAAAAAGTAAAAATATCTCTGCAGAATATATGAAGATATACACAATCTCTTTCCCACTCACTATTCCAGTACTATTGAACATCTATATGTTCGCAGAACATGTGGAATTTTGACTTCTTTAATTGTTTTCTTAATGTTCGACTTAAACTAATAAAGAGTATAAAACTACTGTTCTTATACAGCCAATTAAGGAAGGGTTACAAACCGACAGTCTCTCTCTTATTCAACATAAAGGAAGTGAGATATCCTGCGGCAGAAGAATACATAAAGGCATAATATTACCATCGTTGAGGGCACAGCTTAAGAGTTTGTAATTTATATTTCTAGTTGGATCAATTGGTATGACTTATCTACGTAATAAAAAAAATTTATAAGTTCAATTCTTGTTGCTGATCTATTATTAATATGCATACAGTGTGTGAACTAGAATTTTTCACTATACATGTTTCCATGCATAACCAAAAAACAAACTATAGAAACTTCGTAGTGCTTTGTCCTTTAACCAAGAAATGAGCATGCATGCACATGGTGTCACATGGAGAATTCTCCTCATTAGAGCAACTGGACATGTTTTTGCAGAGATTTTCTAATATTTTGTACTGGAATTTGAATTGAACGTTATTATTGTTCACATTTAAAAATCTTATTCATATAAACACGTGTAAAATTTGAAAAGGAAAGTCAAATAAACTTAAGCTAGCTACACAATAATTTTAGACAATTACCAGTACTATATATAAAGCATGGCCAATACCCATCTAATTGTCATTGACCTGGTCACGTTCATGATTCTGCCTTCAAAATGATTTCCTCTTTCACTGTGTAATCAATCGGAGCACGTTGGCTCTACGTACCTATAATGATCTTACTACTTTAGTAGTGCCTAGCTCCTGTAGCGAAGTGGGAATTAAACAAGTAGATTGTTTTTGCACAATAACGAGAAAATTTTAATTTTCTGAGATTTATTAGCTTAAGCTATCTAGTATGTTTCTCAGTGAGTCCTTAAAACCTCCAAAATTTCTATACTATATATCGTTACGTGCTTCGTAAGGTTTGCTTTACACATGCACGTACTTGATTTCTAAGCATGAAAATTCATATTCATATATAATTAAAGAACTATAATTATCAATGCACGATTAATTTGCAGGCATGTTGTGTGGTCCAATGGTAAAAAGAAGATGCCTCCAAAAGTCATTTCACAGTATG
This sequence comes from Gleditsia sinensis, assembly GCA_037074535.1. Lineage (NCBI taxonomy): Eukaryota > Viridiplantae > Streptophyta > Magnoliopsida > Fabales > Fabaceae > Gleditsia > Gleditsia sinensis. The sequence goes on from CM073471.1 coordinate 7,440,444, forward strand.
ATCTCTCAATCCCTTCAAAACCTAAATAATGCACATTGTGAATGCAAGAAAGAATCAGGTTCTCTTTTCATTGATGGGGTTTTTGGCTTTTCTAAATTGGATCTGAGAGAGGAAAAACGATATATTCCAATTTGGTATGTAAGGTATTAATGGGAATCAGAAACTTGCAATCCAGAAAGAGTTTTGGATGAACACTGAATCTAAGCATGGCAACTTGATCCGTTCCTTTTTGTTTGACAAAAGGCTTCAGTGTTACCTGAGTCTGAATTTGGTTAGAAACCCTGTTGTTTTTTTCTGAATATGCTCATATATTAGCATAACATAGTTGAAAAGCGGGTAGAACAACTTTCTGTAATACAATTGATACAGTTCTACTTCTACAACAATTCAAAAACACATAGAAACAGCCAAAGATATGCATTTGCAACTATAAATGGAGACCTCAATTTTCTTGCATTAGGCACCTAACAATTGATTGTTATTTAATTGTTTGTTATTAGATTCTTTAATAAAAATATAACATACGAATATTTTTTAATTTGTTGAATAACTAGATGACAAATATTTAAGAAAGTATATCTAAGGGTTGTCCTTCAAACTTATTAAGCTAAGAGTCTAACATCTAAGGAATAAATGCACCGTGCACATGCATTTATAAGGGGTTTAATGAATTCCAAGTTAGGTACTTAGGTTAATTAAAACTAAAATATGCATGCAGAGTCAAAGATGTTTAAAGGTTAAAACTATTCATTATTGATCAGATATACGTACGTAGCTTCAGGTCCATGAACATGACCAGCAGAGATGCTGCATTTATTTTCTATCTATAAATCTGTCTCAATTTATTTTCCATGTGCAGCACTAATGAAACACATTGATGGACTCCTTAGAAAAGGCTGTTGTATTGCCCTTAATGTCGTCAGAATGATAATAATAGCTTTAGATTTGGAGATTTTTTTTTATACTCTTGTAATTGGTGCTTGGAAGATTAAGATCCATGACTGTGAGTGGCGAATAAGTAGTCTACTCGGAATTCCATTAGAGCTAGGGTCCTGCTTTTGATTGCTCTGTTGATTGAAAACTAAGCCAAAGATTCCTTAAAAAATAAAAACTATGACGGGAATTTTCCATAAAATTAAGAAGAGATTATATGCGCTCTTTCTTTTTCTTTCTGTGTAAACAAACACATTAAACTCGCTTATCCTCTACGACCATTTTGAAATCAAACATTAATAATATTTAACACTACACTCTTGTGTTCTAAAATATTAAAGGTAAAGATAAAGGAACTAAAGCTAAATTTAAAGAAATAAAAGGGGAAAAGGAGACCGTTAGGAAACACATATTTAATTATTGAACATTTTGTAATAAATGAGCACAGAGAATTTGTTCATACCCATCAATCTTTATAGAATTATGCTTATGCTCACAATGCGCTATAATATTAAACGAAGCCAACCGACAGTTAGCCAATATATAGTATCTTTTATCAAAATAAATATATTAATTAATAATTTTTTAAATTTATTATTTAAATAATAAATAAAGTTGAGTTGAATAAATAAATAAAATTTATAATATAAAAAATTTAAATTTATTAAAAAAATTTATAAAAAAAGACATAATTGTTCGATATTTTAAACGAAATTAATTTATATTTAAAAAATATAAAAAAATTATATAAAAAAATTAATTAATAAAAATATATTTTGGAGTATGAATTTCTTCTGTGCAAACTATAACTTTTTTTGTACTAATTGTGTGAAGAACAAGTTTGTGACACCGCGAAATTCAAAACACTTTTCCACAGTCCTTTAATTATATTTGGCTAGGCATTTTGTTTTAGGGGAACTTATCTAGTTTATATTGGGTGAAGACAAATTTAGACCTAATCATAAATTGCAATGCGCATCTTAAATTTTTTAAACAATTTTTAAAGAGTTTAAAAGTTGATAATCATTATTAAAATAAACCCTATACTCAAAGTTTAATCTTTTTATTTTTTGAGGCAGGGAGGACAAGTTAGGTAGAAGGAAGCCATTCTCATGCAGAAAAAATAAGGTACATATCATGCAAAAAGCAAAAAGCCAAAAACCATGAGGCATCAAATTGGGAAGACAGAAAATTTCAACATGGTTGATTGATGTGATAAGATGGTTCTTTTTTATTTTTATTTTTATATTAAACCTATGGGAGGTGACGATAATTGGCAGAAGAAGCACAAAGTTGTGCACAAAAACTAAGAAGCCTATATATGATTCGACAACTCCAAGTGTGTCTCCCAAAATGATTCAATTTTGTAGTGCCACTTTTTCCCATATTCCTATATACCTCTATATTGTCCTCTATCTATATTGATTATGATGTAGTTAGTATTGATCGTGTTATATGATTGGGTCCATCTTCACCTCCTCACATGCATGTGTCCGAAATCCCGTGGAGTCTTCTATATCACACAAAGCTTTCACAAATGATCGTCTTTCTTTTTTGTGCCATCTCTTGTTGTCTCTTCACACTTGTGCTTCACTTCCGTTCACATATTGTTGGAGATTCTTAAAGTTTTGCTTAGTTTTTCTTTTCTCATTTTACTAACGAGGAAGTAAAATTAGAGTGAGTTTACAGAGAATTCGATTTTTCGAGAAATGAGCTTTCTCACTGTTGATGCGCACTTTAAGGTTTTAATTTATTGTAATTTATATTTCAAAGGATAAATTATTAAGGTGAAAATCTGAAATTATAATCTCATGATCGATGACGAAATGATTTCATCTTTCGAAAGATCGAATTTATTATTATTTTTTCTTTAATTGTTTAGTCAAAAAAAGATTGGTATTGAATTATTGATCGAGATCATCAAATTTATATAGCAGTGCATGAGTTCATGCATTGGACCTATTCTTTAATTATCTTTCATTTTCTTTTTTGGGCTAAATCATACAGCTAGGAAAAGGAAACTGTGCTCGTCCAATAATTTAGCAAGTATTCATCAATTTTGCACTCGCGATTAAACTTATTAACAGAGGGTGTGTATATATTCAAAATTTATATGTATTGAAAATTACTTTTAAAATCTCAATTGATTAATATTAAAATGTTTTTAATACCTAATTAACAACAAAGACAGCGTGTTAGATTTCTTGTCTACGTTGAGGCACGATGCTACTCAACTCTTTCAAATGACCAAGTTTGTTTAAATTTTCATGCTATTTACTGGATAAAAGCTTCATCAATTATCTTGTATTAGTGGATCAACGTTTAAACATGCACTAAGATATTCAGTTTACAATCTTGATGAGGAAGAGATTTTTAGACAGATTCCACTTAAAAAATATAAGTAAATAAATAAATTCTGTAAATATAATTTATTTAAAAAATTTGAAAAAAGAAGAAGAATAAGATGCCACGAAAATCCAAAAAAAAAGTATGGGTTTATTTCAATTAAAAAAAAAACAAAGCCCTCTAATTAATTTTTTTATAAGTCAGCTATAAGCATAATATATAGACTAGGTATACATACTTCCATTTCATTTCTCTCTAGTGATGGAGGGTGACTTTTTTTATATATGGAGAGTGGGACGCATTTTATTATGCTAAAGTATGACTCTACCGCGAATGAAGCCTCCTATGCTTTTTGGAGGAATTTAATAGTTAAAACAATTGTAACTTTTTCTTATTATTATTTTGGCCAGAACTGTAAATTTTTATTTGACTGCAAATCTATTTGTATGAAAAAATAATGGTTAAATTATACTCTAAAAATATAATTTTTCTCCACATCCTTTCTCACTTTTTTTTTTAAATTTAAAACATAAAGGGAAATAATTATTTTATGCATTTTTAATATGCCGATCATGCTAGAATTTTTTTTAGTTACTACCCATAGAGGATTTGAGAAATGACAAGACCATCAATTTCAAGAAAACCCAACCATTGTGTCCATACCAATTAGTGACTAAAAAATTCAATTATTATTTGTTATTCTTGTTCTCCTAAGCTCAAATTTAAATTAAAAAATAAAACAAAGAAGAAGAGCTTCTTTGAAAGCTATTTACTATCTAAGTTGAGAAGTTTTCAATAGTCAAATGCCCTTCTAGAAAAAGTGAATCCAACTAATCTCAATTTCGTACCGTTTATTGCATTATTTATTTATTTGTTTTTCTCTTTTATTTTACCATCCGTTGCACTCGGATTGGCATCCTGAGGGTTTTCATGGCCTATAAATGCGCCCTCTTCCTCTGTCTTCTTGTTCATGCAAGCAGTCCAGCACCCAATCAAAGATACATCCTTCATGCTCAAAAATTCAATGCCCTCTTTTCATGTTTTCTCCTTCTTTCATTAGTGTAGTTGTAGGTGTTGTTGCTTTTAATATCCACCTTTGTTTCTGAATTACATGCTCTGTATTCATTCCTCTCTTCCAATTGATGCACTATATTTGAACTAATATTAATGTTTATTTTCTTCTTTGTCAATGTACTTTGCAGGAACACAAGCCTGAGAGTAAAAAATTCAGTATTCACACCATGGAGGATTGAATTTGAAGTCCCATTCCCATTCTAAATCAAACCTTTTCACAGTCACGCTCACTCTTGGACTCCACACTAGGTTTCAGTTTACAACCCAACAAATACAACTACTTTCGCACCCTTCTTCCCCTTTCTCCCTCTCTGCAAGAAAAGTAACAAACAAAGATGCACAAACAATTCAGCCATATGAGTCCCGTAATCCTCCTGGTCCTTTATTCATATTTCAGTGTAAGCACTGTTTTCTTTCCTCCCACTGTGTCAGTGCTCAATCTTTTTTATTGTTTTGTGTCTAGCGTTCTTAGTAATTTGATGGGCACTCATCATTGTCCATGCAGGTTGCTTTCGCCGCCGTTGGGAGCTCCGGGGATGCGAAAAACCCATTCAGCCCAAAGGCTTTTTTGATTCGGTATTGGGACAAAACCATCAGCAACAATTTGTCAAAACCATCGTTTCTGCTTTCAAAGGCTTCTCCATTGAGCGCTGTGGACTCCGCGGCTTTTGCCAAGCTCGCCGCTAGTCACGCCCTCTCCACGCGCCTTCCTGAATTTTGCTCCTCCGCTCATCTCCTTTGTTCCCCCGAATTAGGACCCAGTTTAGAGAAGCACGATAAAGATGCCAACTTTGCACTTTACCAAGACAAAAACTTCACCAACTATGGAACGGATCGACCCGGCGGACTGGACTCGTTCAAGAACTACTCGCTCGATGGCAATGTCGTGCAGAACGATTTCCGACGATACAGCCGGGACGCTGCCGGGCACGATGACAATTTTCTCAGCTATGGTTCCAGTAGCAACGTGGTGGACAACAGCTTCCACACCTATGGCACCGGAGCTACTGGTGGCGAGGGCGAGTTCAAGCAGTATGCCCATTCAGCCAATGTCCCGGACCTCCGATTTAGCTCGTATTCCGACGATGCCAACGGGAGGAGCCAGTCGTTCACCGGCTACAGCGAGAACGGAAATTCAGGGGACCAGTCATTTGGAAGCTATGGAAAAAATGGCAATGGGGCTCTGAGCGAGTTCACAGCCTACGGGACGGAGTCGAACACGGCTGGATCTGACTTCTCAAATTACGGTAAAACTGCTAATGGCGCAAATGATACATTCACAAATTACGGAATCGATATGAACAACCCCAACATTACCTTCAAGAGCTATGGAGATGGCGGCAATGGAGCCTCTGATAGCTTCGCTAATTACAGGGACCAATCCAATGTCGGCGACGATTTGTTCAAGTCCTATGCTAAGAATTCAAACGCTGCCGAAGTTGATTTCACAAATTATGGGAAATCCTTCAATGAAGGCACAGACACGTTCATCGGGTACGGTAAAGAAGCAAATGCGCACAAGGTTGGGTTCAAGGGTTATGGTGTGAACAATACCTTCAAAGATTATGTAAAAGAGGGAGTCTCATTCGCACAGTACACCAATGCGAGCTCCAAACTCGGTGCTTCCATGGCCACCAGAGCTGCCAGTGGTAATTTGGTAAATAAGTGGGTTGAGCCGGGGAAATTCTTTCGTGAGTCGATGTTGAAGGAAGGGACGGTGATGCCTATGCCAGATATAAGAGATAAAATGCCCAAAAGGTCGTTTTTGCCCCGATCAATTGTGTCAAAATTGCCGTTCTCGACTTCGAATATCACTGAGCTAAAGCAAGTTTTCAAGGTGGCTGATAACTCATCCATGGACAAGATAATAATGAACTCGTTGAGCGAGTGCGAGAGGGCACCGAGCCAGGGTGAGACCAAGAGGTGCGTGGGCTCGATCGAGGACATGATCGACTTCGCCACTGTGGTGCTGGGTCGCAACGTGGCTGTTCGGACAACTGAGAACGCGAACGGGTCAAAGAAGAACGTTATGGTGGGTTCAATCAAACGGATCAACGGCGGGAAAGTCACCCAATCCGTCTCCTGCCACCAGAGCTTGTTCCCTTACCTGCTCTATTATTGTCACTCGGTTCCAAAAGTTCGGGTGTATGAAGCGGATCTATTGGATTCAAATACCAAGGCCAAGATCAACCATGGTGTTGCCATTTGTCACTTGGACACAACAGCCTGGAGTCCATCTCATGGAGCCTTCGTGGCTCTCGGTTCGGGTCCAGGTCGGATCGAAGTTTGCCACTGGATCTTTGAGAATGACATGACCTGGAATATTGCTGATTAAAAGGGGGGTTAGTTAGGTTCCCTCCGATGTTGTTAAAAATCAAAGTGATCATTAAACCGAATAAGAAAAGGATTTATGGTTCAATAATTGGATGGGATTGCAACGTTACTATATCGCTTTGGATATCAAATATTTTAAAATATATAATTTAACAAAAAGCAAAACTATTTTCTTTTCATCCTTAAAATTTAATTTGACATTTAATCTTGTCTTTGAGTTATTTTTTGGGTTCAATTTTGTCTTTGTTTTAAAAAATTAATATTACTATTTGACCTAACACCATTAACTCTCACTTGACAATGACGTTTTTGAATAAAAAATTGATACTTAGTTAACAAGATGTTGACATGACTTCAAAATTATATTACACGGTAATGTTTTGATATGCTGTGGTAGTGTAATATTATTTTAGTGTTATTGTTAATAAATAATTTTTACGTTGACAATTATTTAAAAAGATTTCATTGAGTGAATTAACGGTATTAAATTAAAAAGCAATATTGAATATTTTAAAAGAATACAAATAAAAATAAATAAAATAATACTTCAAAAACTAAATTAAATATCAAAATAATTTTGAAAAACAAAAAACAAAATATTTTTTTCCTCCTAGCTAGAATAATGGTCTACCCGGGTTTTGACCAAATTCAATCGATTATAAACTACAATGGTTCACAGTATATTATTTGAACATGCACACGTTAATTTGCATTCTTCCGCTACCTAGTAACTTAGCAAGCTCAATTCCAAATCAATTCGTTTTTAATTTGAGACAAAGTAATTAGCTTTGTTCTTGGGAGTTGGAATCACACCGTGCTGTTATAAATTTAAATTTTAGTCATGCTAAATGGATCTTTTGCCAACCTCTTAGTTTCAATATAAATGATTTACTTTTGAAAAAAGAAAATTATTTATGACGTGCATAAAGTAATTAAATTGAATACTACTTGATCGTATTATTTTTATTAAAAATAATGTATAAAGAGTGCGAAATCCAACTTAGATATATTTACGTATCTAATATTTATGGTTAAAAAAATATTGCTTTGAACCTTCACACACATAAATTGAATGAGATATTATTTGGTCATAATATTAAAAAAATAAATATTTTTAAAAAAAAAAAAAGATAAACAAGATATTTAAAAGTCTTTCATGTAGGACTTTCCAAGAGCGGAAAGACGATAAGACATAATTACACCACATTTACACTATTGTGTATATTAAAGATAAAGGAGAAAAAGAGGCATAAAGGGAACACAGATTTAATAATATTGAGTTAATATAAAATGAACCCAATCAACAATATATCATAAGCTTTTCATTGAAAAGAAAAGAAAAACAATATATCATATGCCGACCTAGTTAAATTTGTGTAAATTTGTCACCTTGTCCTCAGTTTATCACCCAAAATATAATATATGTTCTCTAATGCTACCTAATAAAAAGGGTGTTGCATAATCAATTCCTTCTATGGAACTTTTTAGCTATTTAATTTGTGTCACTAACAAATAACAAGTTTCTGACTTAGCAAAATTTAAAGCACTCTCCTAACATGCAAGCCTTTAACGCTACAATAAAATCGTGGCATTACGACGATTTTTAAGTGGACATAACGACTATTTTAAAACCGTCGTGCAACTTCAGGCACAGCGACGATTTCAACCAATTGTGGGAATAACCGTCACTATAACTAGATTAACGACGGTTTTTTAAACCGTCGTTAAACCAGTTTTAACGACGATTTTTAACGGCCGTTAAAAGTAACGACAGTTTAAAAACCGTCGTTACTTATAAATTTTTTTTTAAATTTTTTTTATTAATAAAATTAATTTAATTTTTTATATCAATTTTATTTATAATTTAAAATATAATATTTTGTGCTATTCATAATACTAATAATACTTAAATTTTTTTATTATTAAATTTTTATGGAAAATAAAAATTAGTTTATATTTTTAATATTTTATAAATTAATTTAGATACATTTTATTTTATTATATAATAATTAAACGTCTGAATTATTTAATAATTAAAAATTTTATTTTAAAATTTATTAATATTTAACTAGATACTAAATATGTATAAATTATTGAATTATAATGAATTTATATATAAAAAAAATATATGTACAAAAAAATTAATAATAACGAACGTAACAAAATTACATATACAAATATAATAAAGAGGAGGGCTACTAAAAAAGTATTATGAAAAACGTTTGTAATACAAATGAGGAGAGTTACTGAATTTATAAGCGTACGCGTGGTTTAACGACGGTTGTAAACCGTCGTTAAACAAAAAAAAAACTGTCGTTAAATGAGTTTAATGATGGTTATAAAATAAATTGTCGTTAATTGTATATTTAACGATGGTTATCAAAACAGCCGTCGTTAAACCACACGAATATCGAGTAACGGTTAAAATTTTGAACGTTGAGAAGTCAAAGACGGTTTCTTCGTCATTTAACGACGGTTTTATATAAAATCATGGTCATGTCCGTCAATTTTTTTTTCCATGATTAAGACGACGTAGATAACTACGGTTGGATCCTAACCGTCCGTATTTAACGACGGTTTTGTGTAAATCGTCGTTAATTATCGAACTTTAACGACAGTTAAGAAATCGTCGTTAAAGTTGGCTTTAGAGACGATTTTTTGTAACTGTCGTTAAATATCCGTCGTCATTTCCCACCCTTCTTGTAGTGTAATTTTTTGGTAAAGTTTAAATTTGGGTGGAGTCAAATTTAGAGCTAATCATGAGTGGATTTATTTTATTTTATTTTTAAATAATTGAAATTCAAAACTTAATAATTTTTCATTTAATATAAAGCATGAAATTTAATTCATTGATCAAGTTTAATTATAATTAATGTATTTAAAAAATTAAATAAATATAAAAGCAAAACCTTAACGAAGAGTTTTTTCACTTTTATTTTTATTGTTTGAGGTAAGGGGTAAGGGACGTTGAAGGGGTAGTCATGTTCATGCAGAAACAATTAAAGTGCATCTCACGGAAAAATTATGGGCATGGCGAAGAGATTTTGTTTTGACTTTTTTAACCATAGATATATATATGACACGGGAAAAGTGAAAAATTAAATTTATGTTCGCTAACAGTTTTATGTCAAAAAAATATTATTTGAGTCAAAACTTATTAATACAAAATAAGAGTAAAGCCACGAGTTGATGCATTGGAGCTTCTTTTTTCACTTTTTTTTTTTGGCTAAATCATCCGGGAAAAGTATACCTCCTTTCTCAATTCTCATATGCATTTTAAATATGCCAATTCTGCTAGAATATTTTTATTTTTATTTCCCATATGAAGTGGGAAATGACAGTACCATCACTATAAAATAAAGCCCCACCAGGGTTGTTCTGTGCCCATACCCATTAGCGTCTTTCATTCTTATTTTTGATGTTTTTTAAGCTAAGATCTTCGTCAAGATCCCAAATAACAATAAAAAAGGAAACTAAGAGCTTCTAATTAGTATGGCATGTGCTAATTAATAGCATAGTTTAACCCATAATTGACACTGTAGAGACCTATTCCCATAATGGAATCTTTTTTTAAATGGCCGTTGACGTCAAACGTGAATCCAAATCCAAATAATCTTAATTTTTAAATTTTTATTTTATTATTTTTTGCACATGATTACGCGTCATTAGAGTGTTCATGGCCTATAAATGCTCTCGTTCAGGCAATCAGTCCAGCCCCTCCATCAAGATGCATTTTTACTGCTCGCAAATTGCCCATTTTTCATGTTTTCTTCTTCCTTCGTCATTATAACGCATTATAGTAGTAGTAGGTGTTGTTGCTTTTACTATCCACGTTAGTTTCTGAATTCTTAGTTCCCTCAACTTTTGGCTTTACATGTTTTACATTCATTCCTCTCTTCTAATTCATGCATTCTTACTATACGTTTTTTTTTTCAATGTACTTTGCAGGAAGACGTATTTCACAGTGCAGGATTGAATTTGAAGGCGCAATCCGATTCTAAATCTTACTTTTCAAACAGATACTCATTAACCACTAATCACCGTCTAATTCCACACTAAAACCAAACAAATCCACCAACTTTTTCCCTCCTCTTCCCCGTGCTCCCTTTTCTTACTCTGGGAAAAACAAAAATGCACAAATTATTTTGCCATTTCAGTCCCTTCATCCTCTTTATCCTTTCTTCATCTTTCAGCGTAAGCACAGTTTTGTTTTCACTTATTGTGTCAATGCTCATTCTTTTCTGATTATTTTGTGTGGCTTTCCCAGTAATGTGATGGGTCTTCATCCATGCAGGTTGGTTTCGCCGCCGTTGGGAGCTCCGACAATTCCGTGGCAGGAAAGGAAAACCCATTCACCCCAAAAGTTTTTTTGATTCGGTATTGGGACAAAACCATCAGGCATCAGCAATAATTTGCCAAAACCGTCGTTTCTGCTATCAAAGGCTTCTCCATTGAGCCTGTGGACTCGGCGGCTTTTGCCAAGCTCGCCGCTAGCAATGCCCTTTCCACGCGCCTCCCTGAATTCTGCTCTTCTGCTCATCTCTTCTGTCTTCCCGTCTTAGGACCCAGTTTAGAGAAGCACGATGAAGAGGTCAACTTTGCAGTGTACCAAGATAAAAATTTCACCAATTATGGAACGGGTTGACCCGGCGGAATAGAGTCATTCAAGAAGTACTCGAACGGCGAAATCGGAGGGGCAAATGACTTCCAGCGATACAGCCGGGACTCCACCGGCCATAAAGACAATTTTCTCAGCTATTGCTCCAGTGACAACGTATTTGACCAGCGCTTCCACACCTACGGCACCGAGGCCACCGGCGGAGTCGGTGATTTCAAGAATTATTCTGATTCTCGGGAAATGTCCGGGACCTCCGATTCACCTCATACTCCGACGATGCCAATGAGAGGAGGCAGTCGTTTACCAGCTACTCCGACGAAGGAAATGGAGGGGAACAAACATTCACTAGCTATGGCAAACATGGTAATGGGGCTGTGAGCGAGTTTACGAGCTACGGGAATGACTCGAACGTTATCGGGTCTGGCTTCTCAAATTACGGCGAGAATGCTAATGGCGCGAATGATAAATTCAAAAATTATGGGGTCCTGATGAACAGTCCCGTAAATGATTTCAAAAACTATGGAGATGGCGGCAATGCAGCCACCGATAGTTTCTCTAATTACAGGGATGAATCCAATATAGGCGCCGATTCCTTCAAGTCCTATGCTAAGAACTCAAGTGCCGCAAAAGTTGATTTCACAAGTTATGGGAAAGACGATAATCAAGGCACAGACACGTTCACTGGGTACGGTAAGGGAGCACGGGGGCACAAGGTTGGGTTCAAGGCCTATATTGGTTTGAATAATAACTAGAATTCAAGGATTATGCAAAAAAGAGTGTCACATTCGCAAGGTACAACAATGAGAGCTCCACACTCACTGATTCCATGGCTACCAATGCTGTTAAGGGTAGTTCGGTAAAAAAGTGGGTTGAGCTAGGCAAATTCTTTCGTGAATCTATGCTGAAGTAAGGCACAGTGATGCCTATGCCGGATATAAGGGATAAAATGACCAAAAGGTCGTTTTTGCCCCGAACAATTGTGTCAAAAATGCCATTCTCCAGTTCCAAAATCTCTGAGCTGAAGCAAATTTTCAAGGTGGCTGATAATTCATCTATGGACAAGATCATGATGAATTCGTTTAGCGAGTGCGAGAGGGCACCAAGCCCCGGTGAGACCAAGCGGTGCGTGTGCTCCATCGAGGACATGATCGACTTCGCCACTTCGGTGCTGGGTCATAACGTAGTGGTTCGGACCACTGAGAACGTAAACGGGTCGAAGAAGAACGTGATGGTGGGTTCAATCAAACGGATCAACGGTAGCAAATTCACTCAATCCCGTCTGATGTCACCAAAGCTTGTTCCCTTATTTGCTTTATTACTGTCACTCGGTTCCTAAGGTTCGGGTCTATGAGGCGGATCTCTTGAACCCGAAGACTAAAGCCAAGATCAATCACGGTGTTGCCATCTGCCATATTGACACAACCCCAAATTAATTTTTTTAGTATTTTAAACTAAGTATAATGTAATTTTTTTAATGATTTGATGATGATAATAATAATAATAATAATAAATGGAAGCTATGGGATACATTTGAAAGAAGGTAATAAATTACCCAAATAATTATGAGCTTGGCTTTTGTAAGTGTTCTCTTTTAATGGATTTTATAATGATGGAAGATAATGGAGCAAATGTTTCCAACTACCGTGTGATTTTAATATTTCACTTGATCAACTTTGTACTATTCACTTAGCTTTAGATAATTTGGTTGGTCTTTAATCTTCTCAAAATATAAGTTGTTGTATTGGTTTGGGTAAGTTCAGGAGATACCAAGTCCAAAAAAAGAAAAAAAAAAGTTCAGGAGATGCCATTTGTTGGCAAATGTCCATAAATTGTCTATTCTATAATTAAGGGTATATTATCATTTTTCTTTTTAAAATTGAGTTGAAATTAATATGTTTCATGTGATTTAAAGTGTGTTATTCAACTATTATAATTTGCTTAACCATAATTTAATTATGCTATGTTATTTTTTATTCAAATTTTAATAATAACACTCATATAAATTTTAAAATAATGATAAAAAATTAAAAATGTTATAATATTTTAAGATTATTTGTTAAAACTAAATTGATAATTTCAAAATTTTAGAGGATAAAATAGATTTTTTTTACACATTTGAACTGTTAATTCTAAAAAATCAAAACTTAGTTTACATTTTACTCTTTAAAATTTAAAATGCGACCTTCTCTAAATATTTTTTCCGAAATAACCCTATCAAAATCTATTAAAATTTATGCGTTGTAATTTTTACAATACCGCCATCGTAATTTAATAATCAAACACAGTTACAAACTAAGATACGTACAAACTGAGGCTTCAAAAGTTGCGAAGGCTACATTTTTATATCGGGGATGAACGTTGTAGCTCCTACTGCAACGCACAGTTGCGGGGGCTTGAAGGAGAAAGGTATATATTTAGTTTCGCACCTCAGCTTCTCAAATTTCAAGCTCATGCCTCGTTCAACACGATGATTTTGAACTATCATAATGATCTTGGTCGGTGCCTGGCTTGTGTTGTCACTTTTACCTTATTCTTAGAGCTGGTTACTGCAAGGAGTTAGTGTTCCTTTAAAACGACTACGTACATAGTATCATGGGTGGACCACTGACAAAAATAAGAGACCACCTCCATAAATTTGGTAGATAAGAAGCCATAAAAGAGAGGTGCTATGCTTGGAAAACCCTGCTTTTACTTTTCTACTCTATATCATGTGCAGTTGCAATCTTGAAGCTAGAACCCAGCTAACCCCGACGTTGGGTCACAAATATTCCCATAAATGATTATGAAGATCCCAGCAATAGCAGTTGTCTTCTGTTGCACTGAGTGATTTCAAATTGAACTTGAAAGCTACATACTTGATGGTGATAATGTGTGTATGAAGTCACATCTTATATCTGTATAGGTATCCTGCTCCTTGGATTGAAAATTATGGAAGCAACGTACAACAACAACAATTAAGTCTTTTTTTATTAGATGGGATCGGCTACATGAATCAAACGGCGCCGTAGTGATTTATCAGGAGGCAACGTAGACAAGACAAAATTTAATGACAGGAACAAGTGACGCACCAAGGTTTTTAAAAGGGTACCTACGCGGAGGAAGAATGATTGTCTCAGTTGGTTCGTTTCCGTAGCGGAGAATCAAAGCTACAGTAATTGCAGGCTGTCCGTAGCTTTTGACCTTTTGTGCTAATGACTTGGAAGTTGGAACGATATGGCGCTATCTGCAGATAGAGATAGCTGTAACTGCACCACCAACGTCAATTATCTCTTTATCACCTATTCCTTCCAACGCTTCCCCTTCAGAAATAAAGGGGCCACGACAAGTCAAAAGAGATTACTGTCATTGCAACTTGTGCATCTACAGAAAAATATTGGTAATTAAGACCCATTTTCACTAAGCAGCCATCTCTGAGATTGGATAAAGTTGATTTATTTTAAAGAAAAAAGTGAAAATTGAAACTACTTCCATATAATCCTTTTCCAATAATAATAATAATAACAGAGATATTTCCCAATCAATTTGTTCAGCAAGTTTTTTTGGGCCATGTTTTGCATGTATTTTTATACCTACCCAATGTTTTTGTTTTGGACAGATATCCCTACCCAACTTAGATACTCAGAACTAGAGGCTTAATTGGTCCCAACACCAAAAGAATTGGAAGGAGGTCCCAATGTAGCCCATTTGAATATTATTGTGAGCTGGAAAACAAGGTACAGAAGAGGCCCCATTGTTTGTGGACAGAGAGATCCATTCAATTAGACCCAGCCCAATGACCAAAAAGAGAATTAGCCCAGCCCAGAAACAACCCTACCCAACTTAGATACTCAGAACTAGAGGCTTAATTGGTCCCAACACCAAAAGAATTGGAAGGAGGTCCCAATGTAGCCCATTTGAATATTATTGTGAGCTGGAAAACAAGGTACAGAAGAGGCCCCATTGTTTGTGGACAGAGAGATCCATTCAATTAGACCCAGCCCAATGACCAAAAGGAGAATTAGCCCAGCCCAGAAACAACCCTTTGTTCGGTGCTGGACTGTGACCTGGAAGCAAGTGACAATCTTCGTGCAGAGCAGAAGACATGGCGGCTACTTGTGCAAGAAAATCCTTCCAAATCACTTCGGCTTCTACGAGAACCCAATTTTGCCGCCGTTCTTCATCTGCTTTGGCTTCAGATGCCACTAAATTCAGTGGGTTAGGTTCTTGCAGACCCGCCTCTGCTTCTCGAGTTGCTACCCAGAAGCGCTCGCTCTCGTTTTCCTGGTAAAGTTCACTACTTTTTTTGTGATAATCTCTTTTTTATTTTGTTCAATCAATTGCCTTCATTTCATTTGGTGTTTCTAAATTTTCTAACACACTGTGGAGCACTAATATTGTATGCAATTTCATTGATTGTCTTAGTAGGCTACTAGAACATTATGATTGCTGATTACAATGTTCGCTGAGTATTCATGTTGAAAATCAAATGACGTTCTTTTTGGCTATTTTCTCAACATTTTTTATAGTCTAATGGGAGAATGAGCTGTTTTGTTTTGCATTATAGAGTCTTGTGTTTTACTATATAGTGATTTCTAGCCTCCTTAATATATTAGAATTGGTTATTTTCTTATTCCTCAAAATAATTATGTTGTTGCTCTTTAGGCTTCCTGTGCAGTTGGCTGGCACGCAGGTGTCTTTGATGCCATTGCACAGCGTTACTTCCTCTGCTTTGTTCACTTCTCTGCTGTCCCTGCACAATGACAAGTGGGGGTGTCTATCAGAAGGTATCCTTCATGCAAGCACTTTCAAACTTATCTGAATTGATCTTGCACTCATTGTGATATCATTACAAATATAAATCACATACCTCTAACTTGAAATATCATTTCTGGCTGTGTTTTTCTTGGAAAATGCGCAATAGTACAGAATTGATGCTTAAATTATTTGTAAATGTTATTTCTGCCTTAATATGGCTGTAATAGTTCTTTCCCATATTTCTTCCATCTTATTGTGTTCTGAATTTTTTTTCTTAAGTGATTATAGTGACTGATGTTGGAAAGTTGATTAAGGATTGTTTAAGTGTTCCCAAAGGAGGAAATATAAAGGCTTGGCCATAGTAAGCACAACAGAAATTGCAGAAGAGCATTTTTGTCTAAATATATTTACCTATTGAAGGTCTCCATCTACATAGAGTAAACTACAGCCCCTTTCCTTAGTGTAAGTAGAAATGACAGAAAACTCAAAAATTATGGAAAAAAATAGATCATTACTCGTTTGACTCCCTTCACTCACAGTAAACCTAACATGTCTGTTAAAATATAAAAGGCAATTATTCATTAAAGGATAATTGGGACTGACAACTGAGTAGCTTAACTTGGGTTATGGATGCCTTATGTATATAGTCAAACCAATGGACTTTTCAGGTACCCATCTTTGTGCTTTGTGTCCTTGACAGAGCACCGCATAGCAACAAATGGCTTCAAATAAAAAGGGTTAGTTAGGGGACACTCCTGACTGTAATACTTTAAAAAGAAAGTTTGTTGAATTAGCAATGGCTCCATCAAAAAGGGGGGAGATGAAATCAAACTTGATGACTTGCATGCTGGTACTGGGGAGGAGTGCCATAGTAATACCAGTGGTTTACTGGTGATAATCTACTAAGACTTTAAGTATTAAAATGGATTGAGAAGAATCTTGCGAAGTTTTTTTTAATTATAAATTTCTTTCAATGTTCTCAACTAATTTAAAATTTGGCCAAAGAGAGATTGGGTTGGGTTTGTTTAATGTAAAAAGTTTGGCAGCAGCAAACTCTATTCCCTGCTAAATTGGTAGTGGTTGGTGATTGTTATTTTTTTTCTCTTTCCAGCCGTTGAACTTAAGGGGTTTTAACCAAAAGGATTGACTATGGTACAGTCTCGCTAGGCCATGGACAATCTGGCATGTATTTAAATTAGCTGTGGATAGGGGTTATCAATAAAGTGACATTGAGGCTGACTCTAAGAATGCTCATTTACTTGTTAATACATGTGCTACCCTATGTTCTCACCATTATGGTACTTCAATAACTTCTTGCAGACACCTCATGAAGACTATCTTCATTATAGCATCAGCCACATCTTCAGAGAAGGATACTTTTGTGAATAGATTGGCTGATTATGCACTTGGGTTGCAGGAACAAGTGGTTCTCTTCTCTTCCATTCTTTGTTTTTGGGTTCTATCCAAGCAAAACAGGATTTATCTTTCAGCAGAGTGCTAGGGCCTGCGAGCCCAGCTAGGGTCTTTAGTTTTGCCTGTGCTTGTTTCTGAGAACATTTTGAAGCTCTCTATGATACTTTGTTGTCTTAATGAATATCGTTTTGACCTTTGGTACTTTAATGGATCATTTTTTATACCAAAATGAATTCATTATAATTTGTTCTTGCTGAGGACCTTTCCAACTTAAAGCCAGACCCTTTCTACCTTCCTGAATCCTCCTTTGAATAGCTGATGTTGTTGCCCTCTGCCTTTTAGCTGAACAGATGGCTTGCTGCAGCAGATTTCAATTTAATCCTGCACCAACAGCTGTTTGCTGTTATGATTTATGAATGGATTACCTCTCGTGTATTTAAGTTTAGTTGACGTGTGCACGTGTGGTTGACTGTTAGTAAGGGGAATCACAGAGGTGGACTGTCAATTTTTTTCATCTTTTGATATTCCTATCATTGTTCGTCTATTTTGTTGATTACGAATATCTTCATTATCATGTTCATCTATTCATCAGTAACTAGTTTTGTCATGTTTGTGTTGGATATTTCCTTTTAACACTTAACAACCTTAACTGTTACTGTTTTTGTTGTGACAGGCTTTGCAACACCTCTATAGCATGCCAGTAGTATCCTGCTTCTATGCCATCCAGATCCCATTAGGTGCAGGTTGGATTCATTTCAATCCTTGTTTCTACTAGGTACTGTACTCAATAATGTAACTCGATTACTTCTTTGGTTACAAAGGCTTTACAAGTGTGCTCCACCTAACATTGGCGAGATATTTTTTGCTGTTTTAGTTTTTAGGAAAGATCAGCCTTTTCCCAATGGGCAACCCTTTAACTTAGGAGATTTTTCCTGTACAATGTACGGCAATCTTTGATATGATTTTGTTTTACTTTGCATTAACTTTCAAAAATCTCCTGTATATGCCTTGAATTTGGAATCTTTACTCCTAACACATGATGCATCACTTACCTGGGACATCCCAAAAACTCCGTCACCATCTCTAAAATCTCTCAAATGTCATGCGCCAAGATGACTAGTTAATTTGTGAATGGGATGAGTGTCTTTTTCTACAAAGAGAATTCATCAAAATGAATGTGTTAAGAGATCCCCCTACATGGACTTTGAACCCAAGGAGAAATTTTTAAGTGTCATTGGG
Source organism: Gleditsia sinensis (assembly GCA_037074535.1). Taxonomy (NCBI): domain Eukaryota; kingdom Viridiplantae; phylum Streptophyta; class Magnoliopsida; order Fabales; family Fabaceae; genus Gleditsia; species Gleditsia sinensis. The sequence goes on from CM073471.1 coordinate 7,459,135, forward strand.
TTTTTTTACGCTATTTAATTGTACGAAGAATGTAATTTGAGAATTTCATTCAAAATCCAAATAATGTACATTCTTAGCTTTTCACTGGGTTAAATTTGGAAGATATTTCGGTGCATTTACATTAGATTGGTTCATATTTGAACTGTGTAAGTTTTGCTAATTATTTGAAGTTCATGAGATCATTACACCACGAATCTAGTGAAACCCTCCATCAATCTCTGGGACTAATAGACAGAGAATCACTGCTTCCAACTGTTAACAAATTCATCATCTAGCTCAATAACAAGGGAAGCTAAAGCCAAAGTTGAAGGAAAATAGGAAACGACAATACAGTTATATCAGTGATGTGATATGGATCAAGACTCGCACCTTATCAGGTGCAACTGGAAATGTGTCAATGTGACAGCCACCTCGCCCTTATCCGAAGATCAAAAGCAGAGGGACGACTTCAGAAGGAATTGGAGTCAACACCCTCTAAAGCATATTCATCTTGCTTTTCCCAGTTACATAGTATTGTATCACTTTTTGGGATGCTCTTCTCTGTCTTTTTCCTTAGCTGTCCTTTGCGTGTTATGGTTTTACATAAAGTTTTTATTGATTTTTTTTTTAAACCACTATTAACATCTTCTCCTGGATATTAATTAATCCATCTTTAGCTCGAAGGCTGTTGTTATAAAAAAGTTTAACCTCGGTTGACTATTATTATTATTGAATTTCTAATTTTATTTAAAATTTTTAATTATTATATAAAATAATGGACATTTTAAATAAGAATAAAAATTTAATGATCACTTCTCAAAAATTTAAGCTTTCTGCATAAATAATTTAATTTCAAATAAAATAAAATTTGACAACTGCTGCGGGTCAAATTTTAGATTTTATATTAAAAAAACTGTTGAATTTTAAATTTAAATTATTTAAAATTTTTATAAAATTTAGATTTACAATTTGACTCTTCTCGTAACATTCATTCATATTGCTTAATTTTCTTTTATAAAAGCCATATTTATAATAATTCCATAATTTTCAAACTGTAATATGTTGGAAGACCATTATTTATGACCCTTAATAATAATAGGCTTTCGTATAAAGTAAAGTGTGGTCGACCCATAAGTATCGGCAAAAGAACGAAGGTCATTTTCACGCAAAGTAAAGTGAATTATGATGGAACTACACGTCACGCATCCGAGGTTACTTGCACCCATCCCATCATAATTCATTTTGAGCCCCAAAACTTTCCGAGAAATTATGTGCCATATCGAAGGCACTATTTAAACATGCTAGAATAAGAGCCGTTGATTATGGTATGCAAAATTTAAAGAAATTATGTGGAAGGAAGTAAAGTATCTTATCAGACAATAATACAGACTTACATGTAAAACTAATAAGAAAGTACACTTTAACTTTAATTTTAAGTAATAATTTTGTTTCAATGTTAATTTTTTTTTATATATATCAAGTTTTTTAAAAGATTTGAGGTCTGTTTGTTTTTAATTTTTAAAAATTATTTTTTATTTTTAATTATTTTTAAAATAAAAAAATTTATTCATTAATTATTTTTTATTATTATTTTAAAAAAAATTTAAAATAAATTATTTTTAAAACAGAAAAATAAAAATAAAATAAATTTTTTTATTTTTTATTTTTAAAACACAAAAAAATAATATATTTTTAAAATAATTTATCAAATATTTTTTTATTTAAAAAAAAAAAAATCAAACAACTCTTGAAACCCTTCTTTCTTTATCAGCCGACTTGAAAGGTGCACTCGACGTCCCAAATCGCTCTGTTGTAAACTGCTGTTTTGCCAGGCGGTGGCTTATTTCTAACACCTCCGTACTATTTAAATATTTTTTTAACTTTAAAAATATATTATTCAATTTATTATATAATTTAAATTATATTAAAAATGATATTTATTTGATAATTTTTATCATTTTAATTTATAAAATAATACTATTTTTTATTCAATGTGAGCTAAAATTAATTCTAAACAATATAATATTAACGAAAATTCTTCAATAACAACTGTGTAACTAAATAAATTTAAATATTAATTATATTTATAATTTTATTTAAACTTCACTTATTTTTATTATTTTGTATCTTTGAGCATGCAAAGGCAAAACAAGACTCTTGGATATATCTTGGGAGTAACAAAGACTAATGTTAATAATTAATGTTATAATCCATTTTAAGCTTTTAAGACTATGAAATTTTGAATGTGTAAGATTTTGCTATGTCAATTTTTTTAAAAAAATAAATAAAAAATTAAATTTTATTTTGAGGTGTTGTTTCAATAATTTCAAAAACATAAATATATGGAAAGTTTTTAAAATTTTTGTATAAATGGAAAAAAATTTAAGAAATATTTCACCTAGTTTTAAATAATAATTTTTTTATTTTAAATAATTTTAATATAATATAAATATATAAAATTATATTAAAATTAATTTAAATTAATATTCGTAGTTAAATAGTAAATAACGTAAGCTATCACAGTAAATATTTCAGTGTAAATTTCATATAATATATTGTCTAATTTTTTTTAATTCATTTTACAAAAAAAAATTATATCATTTTAATTTTTTATATATCATCATATTCACTCAAAAACTCTTAACAACTTTTCTTTTGTCTCTGTTAACTCTTGTGACCTTTACTTTTAATTTCTTTTTTTTTACTTTATGCGATCATGACTCTTTTCATTCTCCATATTCAAGTATCGCTCTTAACTGTATTTTCTCTCTCTTCTCTTTTTTTTATCATTTTTTTTATAATTTTCTTTTCAAAATAAAAATGATAAAAAGAGGAAATATTGAAAGAGAATAAAAAATTGATAAAAATATTGTAAAAAAAATTAAATAAATTGGTGTTGAATATGTGATTATATTAATTTCATCTAATTTTATATTGTTATTTTTTAAATTTGAATGATAAATAAAATAAATTTAAATAAGTTAAATGTGAGGTGATGTTAATTTTATTTAATTTTATATTTTCATTTTTTATATTTTTAAATTAATTTTATATTTTTTATTAAAATATTTTAAAATAAAAATATTTTTATTGACATATTTTGTAATACAATAATTTTGATCCAAATAATTTTTTTTTAACAAATTATATTTCACTTTAAAATATTCTATTCTATTTGGTTTCGATGATCATGAAAACAGAATTACAGAAATGCTTCGACGATTCGGACAGAAAATAAAAAAAAATACAAAAACATGGAAAAAAAAATAAAATGGTACCAGAGTTCCGGTGTGAACGCGCCTAATTTTGTAGGTGATAAATGAGTTTTTTTTTTTTTTTTGTGGCACCATTACCGACATTAATCCAAACGCCTCGCATGCCTATGTAACTCCCTCCCTTTCCTCGTTTTCCACTTCTAGCAGTGACAGTTTCTCTGTTTTCCTCTCCCTTTCTCTTGGGAAAATCCTTGTAGAGAAAGTAGATTGCAATAGGCTATTTCTGCTTCTAAGCCACATTGTTCTCTCTCTGTTGCTGTCTTTCTTCTGTTGTACCTCGATAATCACCGAGCATAGAATGGCTACTCTTGCCCCTAAGATCGACGCGTGTTCTCTGGAAAGGAAATTGCTGAAGCACGTTCGTGATAATGTTCATGGAAACATCTTCCTGGAGCCGGTAATCATTTTTCAATGTTTCCCTTTCGCTGAAATTTTCTCCCGCGTAGTTCTCGAATATAATGCGTTTCTACTTTGAGTCTTTTCGTTTTATTGTTTTTCCTATTATAGTCTTATGAGTAGATACTGTAATATCTAATCATTGTGTGAGATTTGGAAATTATGTGTTCTGGAAATTGGTTGAGGTCTAGTTGATTGAAGTCGATTCTCTGTGAGGTTGCTTCTCCGATATGTTTGTGTTTTCTGGTTAATCACTGAAACAAAATCTGGAATGACTATGCGAGATTTTGATGAACTACAATAATATCAGTTCATACGAAAAGGATTTAGAATTTAGCCGTTCAGGTTAATGTATTGAAATCTTGTACTAAAGGCAGCCAAAGGGAGTCGAAAAAGTTAAGATAAACTTTCGATTCTAAAATGGACTACTTGATTCAGCTAGATATACTTAATGAAGTATTGGAGTATTTTTACTCTTTCATTTTTACTGTTTTACTGTACTTTAAATTTACTGCATGTTATTTACGGTGGTTAGCTGAAGTCCAGCTGCAGTTGAAGTTGGGCTGGTTACTCGAGTCAGCTGGTGACTTCCTATATATAGAAGTCACCAGCCTTGTATTTTCTTCAAGCAAATAATAAAGTGCTTCAGTTTGTTTCCTTTCTTTTTCGATAATACTCTAATTTTTCGGAATAAAAATGTCTAGTTTTTTTTTATAGCATAATGAAATTGTTAAAGGACATGCTCGGTATTTACGAAATCCTTTAATAAAATTATATTATGTGAATGAGCTTTTTTTTATGAGTCTGGTGTTTATTCACATGTTATGTTCTTACTGAAGATTTAGTAGACACATAAGAGATTGCATGAAAGTTTTTTCCATCGTTAAATAGGTAGTTTATGGGCTTGTAGCTGTCGATTTTTTTTTCTGGTTATTTTATGATTATTATAAGAAGTTTGCACTTCCTTTTAATGCAAATACTGAATGAAGCGGTCTTTCATTTTGCGTTACTATTTCCGTTGCTTTTGGTGGATATATAGCAGTTGTCAACTTGTATTTATCTGGTTTGTTACAGATCATCTTTTTTTTTTATTATTATTATTAATTTTTTTTTTGGGCCTGGCATTACAGATCTTCTTGAAGTTTGTTGACACAGAACAATTTCAGAGGCAAGTATGCCTTACCAAAAATTGTCAAATAGTTGCATTAACCTTTAATGCACTGCTCTAACTGTTTTTCTTTTTTTTCTTTTTTGTACACATTTATTTTATGCAGACTTCGTGATTTGAAGCAACTTGGTGAGTCAACCTTTACTGGATTAACTATTAGCTGGATATGTATTACATGTGATTTATAGGAATAGTTTTATCATGTAAAATTGCAATAAGCTTCTTTGAAGTCCTGCCTGTAAAATTTATAATGTTTTTTCTATAAGATTATAGAAAAAGATAATTATATAGGGAATAACCCCCCCCCCTTTTTTTTAGGTTTTACTTGTCATCTTCCCTCTGCCCTTCACTCTTATCAAATCTGGTATAATCTTCTTCTTTTTTCAGCAGCTTGAATGGCAATAAAAAAGTGTGACCAGTGTGTGCATGTACTACTTCCCCTTCGTTAATATTTTTCAATCAAGGAAGTGTTCTGTATGAAAGGAAATGTATTAAATGGCTACAGCTGTTTGCTAAGCATGTGAACCATTCCATTAATTACCAGAAAAGAAAGTAGATAAATAAGTACAATATTGATTGCAAATTCTTTCAAATAATACAAACAAGTATATTTTAAATGGATTTAAATTTATCAGTCACTTCTGATTTTACATGATCCAGGATTAACTGACATGGTTTACCCTGGGGCTGTACACTCTCGTTTTGAGCATTCACTAGGCGTTTATTGGCTAGCGGGCAAAGCTGTTGATATCATTAAAAAATACCAAGTAACAATATATCTTAACTGTCTTATGTAGATGCTGCTAATGAGATTATACTGCTAACAAACATGCCTATACTTTTAGGGCCCAGAGCTTGGTATTGAGCATTCTGATGTACTAACAGTAAAACTTGCTGGTAATTGACATATCTACTAAAATTATTCTTTGTTTTGTTTGACTGATCGTATTCCACCATTTAATGATTAGTCATCTGTGTCTAGGACTACTGCATGATGTTGGCCATGGACCATTCAGCCACATGTTTGAGCATGGGTTCCTTCCCCAGGTCCTTAATGGCGCCACATGGTAATTCTTACTGTTTTTGGTTAAATCAAGTTTTCTCGTTTTTGCCCTCAGAAAAATGGTTTCACACCTTTATTCTTTGGCCCATTTCTTATGCTTTCGATGAAAATAATTATTTTTTCTTTTTCTCTTCTCTTAGACTATTAAGTTAAGGAAAAAAAAAAGGAACAGGATAGCAAATTTAACCCTAAACATAGACCTGTCACATTACAATGGTGCTCATAATATTGTTTTTAACTTGATTTCTTGCTTGTCCAATCATCTATTATCTATTAATCTGAAGATAGTTTTTATATATTGCAGTACTGTTTCACATTATTTCAACATGGATTTATACATCATGACTCTTCCAGAGCATTGTATTACTCTGTTGCCATTAAGATTGTGCAAGCAAAATATTATGTTTTCTGCAAATAACTTATTGATATCTTTTGGGACTAACTTTATGTTTTTAAATTGCAATCATTTCTACTAGAGGATTCTTTCGATATTGATAACTCGTATTAAATCTTTCAGGTCTCACGAGGACATGTCTGTGAAGATGATAGATTACATTGTTGATCAACACAATGTCGATGTGGATCCCGAACTCCTCAAGAAAGCAAAGGTTTGACTTTAATGTTCAATTTAATCATCTTTTTGACTCATTCTTATGTATGTGTGTTTTAAAAACTGAAATCCCACGTTGTCTGAGAAATGGCAGTTTCTCTTGATATACTATGCAACATGTCAGATAACAATGGTTGGGACACATTGTGACCTAGCGGGTAAAGCCTGAAAGATAAACTCCACTCCGAGGGTGAAGAGACTTTTTTCAACATTTATTTATGGACTAAAAAGTACACGACTAAATACAAAATAACTTACTAATAAGCCTTCTAACTAAGACTTCTAAATACACTAAAAAATATTAATATAATGAGAACTCTCAATTACAAAAAGAAACATTAAAATATTAAAAAAAATTAATAGTCTAAGAAAATATTAAAATAAAAACAAAATAATTAAACCTCTTAAAATAATAAAAAATCTAAAATAACTTTAATTCCTAAATAGCTCCGCCGGTCACTTTGATGCAGTCTCCGTTGCTTTAATCCCTTGTCATTTCCACTGTACCCGTGCTTACCATTGAAATTATTAACTTCTGAAAGTTTTACTTTTTCTTTTCATACTAGAAATAAGAACTACTAGTGTGCTGATGAAGTTCAACTCGTATATGAGGTGCTTTGACACATTTCTGTTCTTTTGACAGGAAATGATCACTACTAGCGCTAACCGCCCTTCACAAAGAGTATGACACTTTGGAGTCCAAGGGTTTTCCTTTTTGAGGGGAGGGGGGATACTCTATTTTATACTCATTTTCTTTTTTATAAATTCCTTTTATGTATGTTGTACAAAGGAAAACCAGTTCTTGTACGATATTGTTGCAAACGGTCGCAATGGAATTGATGTTGACAAGTAAGTCAATGTTTTTCTGTATTTGTTCATATGATTTTTACTGACATCCATGCTCTTGACGGTAGAACTATAATAATTCATGCATTTGCAGGTTTGACTACATTGTTCGTGATTCCCATGCTTGTGGCCTAGGATGCAACTTTCAGCCTGACTGGTGTTTTTTTTTTTTTTTTTTCTGTTGTTGGGGTTGCATGTTCTGTTTGACAACATTTTTACAGCTGTCCAGTTTATATGTTGGTTTATTCTTGAAATATGCAGATGCCATAGTCCATTTTATGACTCTGATCAATATGGGGTTGATAAATGAAACCTAACTAATAATGGCCTTGCAGGTTGATGGAGACAATGCAAGTTGTGGGTGACGAAATATGTTATCGTGCTAAAGATTGTTAGTACATATTAAAAATTTTGCTAACGTTGTTTCGGTGAAAGTAATAGTAATCCCTGATTAACGTTTTGGTCAGACCTCACCGTTCACAAGTTATTTGCAACCCGTGCTGACTTGCATCGGACAGTGTATGCACATGCGAAAGTGAAGGTGAATGAATAATGATTTCACCAAATTGAGTGATTTAAAACTTCAATTCTGTTTGCTTTTGAAAGAAAAACGGCATCTGATATGGCACTGTTTCCTTTGTCAGGCAATAGAATTAATGGTTACAGACGCACTGGTCCAAGCAAATCCGCATCTTAGTATAGCATCCTCAATTCATCAACCATCTGAGTTTTGGAAGGTCTTATATAGTTCGCAAATTGTTGTAGTTGGGGCTTCTAAATTCACGTGATTGTACCAACACTCCGTATCTTAAATTGCAGTTAGATGACTCAATTCTTAAAACAATTGAAACTTCTCCCCTACAAGAGCTCAAGGAATCTAAAGACTTGATTCTTCGCATTCGCAGAAGGGATATATACCAGGTATTCTAACTATAAAATTTCTAAGGGAAAAGATAGGTCTTTGACTTTTTTCTTTCTTTTAAATTTAGTCTTTTTGATTGGATGATAGAAAATGATGTTCTTGCTTAAAGACGCATACATACGGAGAAATTTACATACACATGCCTCAAAGCTGATTAAACCATATGATCTTATTCCAATTTTGCAGTTCTGCAATGAATTTTCTGTTCCAAAGGAAAGCCTTGAACACTTCAAAGGCATCACACCCCAAGAGATTGTTTGTTCCCAGGTTCAAAATTTTATATTAACTATACATGTCCATTTTCACACAATATATACATGATATGTTTTTATGTTTTTCATTTTTTGGGGGCTTGTACACACGATATCTCAATGCAAACTTTTTCCAACCAGGACACACATGGCATCACTTTGAAAGAAGAAGATGTCGCTGTGTGCATTGTTAAAATTGATTTGACACATGGAAAAGAAAACCCTCTTGAAAGGTACTTGACAAAGAAACCATAATTAGATACGAAGATCTTTTCACTTCTTAAAAATTTGCTAACAGCTGACGTAGTATGACGAATGATCTTTGTTTCTGTACATGATTCTGCTGCTGATCCAGAATAAAGTTCTTCAAGGTACTGAACTCACTCGTATTCTGCAGAGTTATCTTTCTCCTCTTTTTTTCAGTTCTTGATTAATGAATAATGATTATCGATCGCACTTCTTCGTTAAGCCTTGCATATACTTAATTTCTTTTAATACTTTAGTTTGTATTGCACATTTGTGTAGTCTAAACGCAAACTGCAAATGCTATGGTTTTGATTATGTATCAAATTGAACAAAAGACAGATAATTTAGACCAATTAGAGAATCTGGAATCAATATTTTACTTTGGCGAATAGGTAGTTGGGGATTTGGGAGCTAATTGCGAGTAACAGAATGTTGTTATGATGCAATTCAGATTTTGAAATTCCTTGAACCACAGATTTGAAATTCCTCTCTATTTATATTTAACTCGAAAATGTGGGCAAAGCGTAATTTTCAAATATTGAACACTATTGCAATTAAGCCTCATAATATTCTGAATTTCTTTGTCTTGCGTATTGTAAATGTAACATGCTGGTTATACCATTTATTTTCATTTGTTTTGCCTTTTGAATTTATTGGAATTTAGAATGCATAGAACTTGTATGGCAGAGAGCTTAACAGTTTGTTATTGTATCAGGACTACGGGAGTGATGAAAAATTCCCCATCTCGGACGACCGCATCAGTCACTTGTTGCCAGCATTTTGCGAAGACATGATAGTGAGGGTTTATAGCAAGAAGCCTGAGCTGGTTAGTCGCGATAAGAAAGAAAATGTCACTTCCAAATTTCGGAATTTCTTTGTCAATGTTTAGTTTTATGTCCGGGAATTTGATTTTTCGACCCAACTCTTGCAGGTGGGAATTGTTTCTGATGCCTTCAAAAATTATCAGCTGAAGAAATTTGGGAGGACGGCACAGGTACATGAAACTCCCGAGAAGAAGAAACGCCGAAAGTAATTTCTACATCGTGCACATCTCAGCTTTTGGGCGTGTATATATTCATTCACTACAAAATAAATCTGATAAAACCATGAAAGTATAAGTATTCATATCACTAGACGCTAGTCTCCACGAATTCACTCGAAAAACGCCATGAGCGGATTTCCTATTGGGTATCACAAATGTCTCAGTACATCTAGACTTAATGACTATACAAAAATCCTTATGGACCATAATTTTTATTTTGTAAAATACGAATATATATATTAAAACCGTTTACGTAGAAACCTTTCCACAAACTCGATCATGGTTCCCCGCACTTCTTTCTTGTATATGTCCTGTGGGCTGTTCCTCAATTTGGCTGGACTAGGTTTTTTAATAAGAAAGAATCTAGACCAAGTTGTTAGATACCAAATGATGCGCACGGATCCTCTGCTGTGCGGTGTCCGTGCTGTGCCTCAAACGCAGCAAAACGCAGCCCTCTTTTTTTTTTTTTTTTAATGCTGCTCCAGCCTGCGTTTGGCTGTGTTTAAGGCACAGCAAGGGATCCGTTCCCCCAAATGATTGGAGTATATGAAATCAATTATGCTTTGTGTTCTCAGTAAAAATATTCTTAGAGACGAATAACATAGTTGGGTTATAAAGAATTCTTAGATAAATGACTGGAACAATAAGTTTTGTGTGAACAGCTAAACCCAACCAAATTATACGAGAATATTTGTAGAGCCTTGGGAAGTCATCTTGATTTTGTCAGCACATGTATCGATTATGGCCGCCAACGTTGAATGCAAAAAACTGAGTAACAAACAAAATGTTAAGCTTTTTTTTTTCTTTTTTAATCTGTATGTGCTTATATTTTTAGTTACAAAAATATTCCAATAGAAATCGACATACTCCTATTGCAAAAATGCAATATCAGATGAAATATTTCAGTGAAAATAATTGGTGGGTCTACATTTCAAGCCTACCTTTGTCCAGTTCTCAGCTCTGTACTGTTTCAACTATACATTTGAATAAGTAATCAGATATTTTGAAGGTCCTCCAAACCCACAAGAAGTGGTCAGAAACCGGGCAAGTTGATTCTATTTCTACGCACAGCAAACAATCAACCGCCTTTTATTGGATAGGATGTTGGACCAAATAAAAGGCCACTAAAATTATATAACTCCGATTCTACCAACACCCCGCAAAATTATTGCGGTTCAGTCTGTATACCAGGAGGCTGAAACAAAAAAGCTGCATCAACAATGTGAAATATGCAAAAATTGCTCATGTAATGAATCAAGGATTGCAACGCATGCTCCAAGATCAGGTCAAGAATCATCGATGGTCTCGACACATTCTGTTACAGCGACAGAAGCTAACAAAGGAGAAGATTTTGAGACCCAGTTAGGCTTGCATGACTCTCGAAATTCTTCTTTAAGCAAATTGCGGATTTTCACTCTCAAATTGGATGCCTCTTCAGGTTTGAACCACTGCTTCCCAAACTGTAGAATGACAAGTATAAACCAATAAAATACATATTAAAAAGAAATCACACTGAAAAACAAGTATACATTACCATAGCTAAATCTTTTTTTTCCAGTCTTTGAGGAGCCTCTTCAATGAAACGCTTTATAAAGTACAGTACAAAAAGACCACAATCGTAGTCGTTCTTCTGTTGAGGAACCTGATGGAAAAACGTGCAGATATTAGTCAGAATCCCTGATATCTGGAGTTTCAAATAAAGCATCACAATAACTGACGCAACCACAAAACAGTCTTGCTACTTTGGTTTCTTGTCAAAACTTTTATCACCTTCAAACATTAATATCATAGATTGTATCAATAACATATGGTGCTAGAGTTTTACCAATGAAAAACTTACCGTGATGATTCTATCTTCAATTTTACAATCAAGATTCTTCCATATTCCGTCTGCAATTGGAATGTCTGAATGCACAGATTCTTGGTCCAAATATCTCCATTCTTCTATCAAAAAGCTACAAAGCATGATTTCACATTATATTTAAGCTAGATTCACATTAAAGAAAAATGACCAAAAACAGCAATCTGAAGATGACAATAACAGAAATGGACTAACAAAGTCCAAATAATTGGACATTACTTTCCACAGGAATACAAGTAATCATATCGTTAAGTAGCACAAAGTTCACTCTCCAATAAATTTTTATTTCTCAAGCACAATGTTGCTACAGGACTTAAAATCTGAATTAAAAAACTCGACTCAGAGCACGCAGGGTTGTTAATTAGATATATAGAAAGTGGATATGTCATCAAACAACTCTAGTTATAGTTTATAACAACAACAACTAAGCCTTTTCCCACTAGGTGATCTAGTTATAGTTTATAAGATACTCAGAATTGATTCAGTTGTTTTGATAAGCAAAATGATATATACCAAGTCCAAATGTATGCTCATTAATATACAAGGTTAAGTAATTTGAACTATGTCTTCAGGGTCGTTAATTAGATATTAGAAAGTGGATATGTCATCAAAACAACTCCAGTTATAGTTCATAAGATACTCAGAATTGACTCAGTTGTTTTGATAAGCAAAATTATATATACCAAGCCCAAATGTATGCTCATTAATATACAAGGTTAAGTAATTTGAACTATGTCTTCAGCTTGTGTCCTGAACATTTGAGATTAACATGATCAATTAACTCACCCCAATTAATTTCCATCGGCATAAATCTATTTAGATATTTTTTCAATACTTACAACATGAACTGTAGACCAAGGCATAACATCCTTCAAAAATACAATAGCTTCATCATATTTCCTTCTCACAGAAACATGAATAAATCTTGTAAACGCTCACAACATCAGGTTATTATAACACAAAATGGCTACAAAGCAGAAGATATATTCAATAGGTTATAACCAGAGCATATATGAAATTTTATGTGACATATTTAATGGGATACAAGTTCTACATCTATCCCACCTTCTTACGTTATCAAAAACAGATCTACTAGAGTGAAGACTCAAAGAATCCAAATGTAGTATGATTGGGCCTGATTTGTCTTCCTTGTCTGGGATACATATAATGACCAAGCTCCAATGAAGACTGAATGTATAAAACACCATAAATAAGTAATAAAGCCATAAAAGACTAGAGAGGGGTGGGAGCAGATATATTAACAATGACCTTACTAACAGTACACCTGCTCAAACGAATATTGGAATAGAAAGCAATATACATGCAAAAAAATTCCTCAACAGTACAAAATCCCCAATTACAAATTGCGCCATTAAGACTCTCAATAGCATATAGACACCATAAGTACAAACACTTCTATATGTAAAATACCAACATGCTTAATTTACTCTTGCCAACTCCTCTGTATCCAATTCTATTTTTTCAATAAGAAAAACTTAAGAAGTTACATAGAAGTCTCTGCAACAGAAGAAACTAGGAGACAAGAAAAGAAAATAAATAAATAAATAAATCAGAATAATGGGGCAAACCAATTTCTTTAAGCATCCACAAGGGGGAATCCCAACCCAAAAATCCATGAGCTAAGCACCAAAAAGAAGCAAAATGAACGTATCCCAAGATCATTTTAATTTTAGCACTATATCCATTAAATTCTGGCATTCCTTAACATAAATTAATTTTCCTTTATCCTCGTTCTAACTCTTCCTTTACAGTTTCCGTTGCTAAACTGTATTAGAATGACATGGAGAGGCAACTGTATACAACATCATACATTTAATTTAAAATCATTCAAGTAATCAAAACATCAATGTGGAAATTGGTAAACCAGCCTCATTTAATTAATTGAAGATATACTAATCATAATTAAGCAAGTTTAGTTAAGGTTTCAATGAAAGTGAGATAAATCTGGGACGAAAGATTAATTATGATACAGGACTTTATTTAACTATATTGACATAATGAGCAGCACATTCTTAGATAATTAGAATTTACATTGTGAGAGTAGAGGCAATTGCACCATATGGATAAAATGTTTCATTTGTGGATATTCATCACAAGTAACATTAAGATGTCCCCTTATAGTCGGGATGGTTGCTTATTATCACACTCTGACATTGTTTGAAAATGTTATGGCATTTCAAAAGTCATGCCGTAGGTGCTATAAATAGCAGCTGTATAAGTTCAAATATTGAGTAAATATGTGATAAAAGCTCATTATAAAGCATAATCATTTACAAAAAGAACTTAGATACTAATGAGAAAACTTACTCCTCATGTATTGGAATTAGAACATAGGCCTTCTGAAATATATTTACACCCTTCCACCACCTTCTGAACTTCACAAAGGTCTTTCTGTCACTTTGCTATATATTGCAATGGAATTTGAATTAGAGTGTATTCTGAATAAAGGACAAGGAGAAAGGAATAGGAGGCAGGGGGAGAAACTGACTTCAAAGACAAAAATATACCTACTAGTCCTTACAGTCACAGTTATCCAGCTTCATTATTTGTCCCAAAATTTCTAATAACACCCTTATCTATTTTAATGTTTGTTAAATAAATTAATAAAATAAATAAGGGTAAGAATGTAATTAAAAATCAAGGTTGATTAATTTTAAATAATAAAAATCCTATTTATCTCTTAAATTTCATCTAACTCTACTTCCTGTTTGACATCCTATTACCCACTTTCTATTTTCTTCAACATTTTTTCCTTGAACGCATCCAATGTTGGCCAGAACTCTAGTTGGTGAGGATGAAAGCAGCACTTAGTCTTAAATAACTACAGCACCCGGAAATGATTTACTATCTTACTGGTTCCCAAGGAGCAGTTATTGGGTGAGCAATTTACATCTTACGGAGTTGAGTTACCTTTGTCTCAAAGTTTATCAGGAAAATTAGCAACCAAAACACATATTAGAAAGTTTATTCAAAGAAAATAAACATTAGTGCCAACAATTCATCCACCAGTAATTAAACCAGTCAAGCAGCAAAAGGCATAAAAGTCTCGGAGCGGATCAATACATTTTATCCCAAAGGAAATAATCCGTGTGCATGCAAATAAACAGTTATGCACATCTGCAGGAACAAAATCAACCACCTTGTAGGAAACAGCCTCTTTAAGCTTCTTGTAGAAATATGTATTAAAAAAATGATAGTCAGTTATTGATCTGTTTGTCAGAGATGCTTGCTGCTGTAGGTATCTAGCCAATTGAAAATAAGTCATAAGTATAGAGCTTAAAAACTAAACAAGCGTAATATGTCAAAACAAAAATTACTGTATAACGGTATGATTCAAGTTTCCAACAAGACAAAGCCTAAAAGGACAAATAAAGAGGTGACTCACATAATAACTTTTATACATAATAACAGTTAATCATTTGTAGCAAGTAACAATTAAAGTAAGAAAACACAAATCACAGGTACACAACTCCAGTTTGGTATGCCAATGAAGCGTTATCAAACTCCCAGTTGCTATACTCATACACATTCAACTGAGAAACAGTAAATCATCCCAGGTGTCAACCCTTTGAGGGCATAAATACAATTATATCAGAAGATTAAACAATGAAGAAAATATATTGTAAACAACTATAAGAATAAATTACAATAAACAATTTACAAAAGTGAAATACTTTAAAAAAAATTACAAATATGCCCTCAAAAATAAGTAAATTACAAAACTCTCCCTGAGGAACAAATTGAGGGGGTCTTCGTTATATTAAAATCGTCGTATAAGGGGAAATTCGTTAGATTAAATTTAAGACGAGAGGTTCCTGTAATTTGTCCCATTTCTAGAGGATATTTGTAATGTTCCAAAACTCAATCTAACCTTGTATAATCATGGCAATTGGGGAAAGGGAAAAAAATTAACTTTCTCAAAGGGTAAATAATTTAAACAGATACCCAGCGGAAAAAAGGGTGTGCGGTGTACCTGATAGGAAATAAGGAAAATGGAAAGGGGAGTGAAAAATAAAAACGAGAAAAGTATTTTGACTTCCTTCCACTTATTGGTACTTAATATAAAAAGTTAAAAATAGGAGTTGTAATTTACATTTCTCTCACATGGTAGGACCAAAAGTAGAAAAGAATGAACACATTGTATTAGCCTGACAATATTTTTAAGCAAAAGGGAGCAGGCGGACAGTATAAAATTTCTTTTTATTTGAATTTTCTACCTTACTTTTGCCTTCAACTTTTTACCTCAAACATCTCAAATTTAACATTTAAAAGAAGATGGCATGCTAATGGTGGCCTCTCCATTTTAATTTCATCATCTTCAATATTTTATCCGTCAAGCATGTACTGATTTTCACTTCTCATCTACATTCTTTACTTTCTTGTTCCTACCAAGGACACCAAATGAGTCTCCGCTTAATAAGTGAAGTAAGGAGTCAAAATCATGTGTTTGTTCCTCTTTATAGCAAGAAGGCAAATATTCAAAGATTGGGGGAAAGGCCAAAATACACTTACCGTATGTAAAAGTTCATAATAGTTGATGTTAAATAGCCTCCAGGGGCAAGGCAATCTATGTCCGTGTAACAAATTTCAACAGATTCTGGATCATCACTGAGCCATCACAAAAGTAAAGTACAAAGGTCATGCAACATAAACATGATGTAGAAAACTAAGGTTAAAGGACTGTTTTAGCATTACTCCTTTGTTGTACCTTGATGGATAATAAATCTTAGTTTCTTTCAGGCTGAAAAGATACAGGACACAAATGAGTAATGATTTCATAGACATACAGTTGAAGCTCAAATAGATGAATCATTACAAAAACACATGGAAGCAATGAAACTCCCTTACTATTCAGCAAGTTTGTCTTCTTGATCTGTTTTCTCCAGAATATAAAGTTCGTCCTCGTCATCAAGAACAATGGCCTGACCCTGTTTAAATCATGCTGCCTATCAGTTATCACTTATAAGTAACCAGTGAAGCTAAAGGTGTGACAGATCATCAACGCACAAGTAATGAGATATAAGCTAACAGTAAAAATTGAATAGAAGACATTATAGACATACCTTCCTGGACCTTGAGCCATCAGATTGAATTGCCTGATAAGCATCCTTTCTACCAAATGGGGACAAAAGAAAGAAAATTCCAACATAATGAGTTTGTGCATTCAGAAAATCCAGTTAGAGCCCAAAAAAAAAAAAATAGAGACTAAATCATTTCCCTCCTTCAGCTCAGGTACAAAAGGGCTTAGAAGCGGAACATTTATCAATTACTTTCTCTAGAAAATGATAATATTTGAACGTAGAGACAGCACAATTGGAGGGACTAAAGACAGTTGACCTTCATCTCTAATAGCAGTACAATAGCATATATAAGCTCTTGTTCCTAGTCACATATCAAATTCTTCAGAGCTTAAATAGCTAAGTAGGAAGAATAATATTAACATTCACAACTCTTTCTCTAATAAATCAAATTAGCTCTAATTATTCAACAACAACTGAACTTGTAAATTAGGAGTACAGCATTATGTTAAACCCAAGCAGTCAAAGAACTGTACAACCTTAGTCCCCATAAGGACACCTCCATAATTGAGCATTGAGTATCCTAAACATCCCAATGTTGCATACTGAATAAATTTACACAACAATTATTGATATTGGAATTGAAAGCCAATAAAATATGTTTACTTCAGGTGACTCTAGTATTTTATGTGAACCCTACAACAGCCATGTCTCCTAATTCCTGTCCACTACCAACAACCACGATATAACCCATTACCCAGCTGCACTTAGTTCTTCATTCAGTTTGGAGAGAGAGCACCGGAATAGAGAGAGAATGAACCAACAGCCATGTCTCCTAATTCCTGTCCACTACCAACAGCCCCGTTGTAATCCATTACCCAGCTGCACTTTGTTCCTCATTCAGTTGGGAGAGAGAGCACTGGTTTAGAAAGAAAAAGGGGGATTCATGGGTTCTTAGATACCTATGGTGACAAGGGATGCAGCTTACAATTCCCTTACTTCTCCAACTCTCTTCTTCTCAGTTCTCACTTAGTGAAAAGGAATCGGTTTAGAGAGAAAGAAAGAGGGATTCATGGAGTTCTGGTTTCGGTTTCAGAGATTGAAAATCTTTTTTTTTTAATGTTATGGTATGTATGGGGTACATATTTTACTGTAACCCAATAGTACATGTACCCCATACGTACCTAGTACAGGTACAAAACTGTTTTTGCTGTACCCCTGCTTCATTGCATATCAGGTTTAGATCCCATTGGCAGCAGGTGAGTGGGATTTACGGGAAGGCAGATGGGATACCTCTTGTTGTGTATCTCAAATTCCAACAGACACCCCCGCCCCACACAAAAAAACTACTTGATTTTACGTACTAAAGAATACCCAATTACCCATAATTATAAATAGAACTAACTTGTATATCAGCATGCAGACAGAAATGCCGAACATCAGTTGTGACAAGCAAAAAATGCATATCAAGTGAACTAACAATGCCAAAATGAGGTACATACCTCGATGCTGAAAATTACACAATAATGTTACCATTCTAAAGGGTTCGAATAAAAATCCTTAAGCCAGGCATTTTCACTTACAATTTTGAAAAGCAACCAGACAGGTTCTTCCCAAAGTTCCGTAGAGACAATGTGGAAACTGCTCTGCACCTTTTATCATTGCTAGGAATTTCACATCTGGACAGATTCGTAGGGCTCTGAAATGGCAATTGTCTTGAAGATGATTGATCTCTCTTTCCCCCCTTCTGTGAAAAGTCCCCATTATCTCTCGTTTTATGGTTGTTGCAATGCTTCAAAAGTGACAATTCTTTGCTAAATGCATTGGTTATCCCACCATCAGTCTGCTTAACAAATTAAAGTCAGATAAAAGAAAAATATTAAAAAAATGAAATCGTTATGCAAAGGACCTTACATCTTCCATTTTATTATACAAACGAGATGCAAATGAGGATTGTGGCTGTGCTAGAGATGACATATTCTCTTGCCTCAAGCCATTTGACACACCTACAAAACACATTCAGTCTCTTCAATCAGGCATTAGGTATCCCAGAAACAGATAATTTGATCTAATGCTGAAGCCTGCTTTACAGATGCATCATGTTTGAAAGATTAGGACTCCAATGCTTCCAAACACAACCTGATAGTGATCGTTTTTCCCTCTTTTACCAAGAAAAAGCAACAAGACACAAGGTTTACCATACCCAAGACATTTTCCATTTCCTTTTCCAAAAACGATCATTTATACAATAGAACCCACAGGCCACAGCCCAACCCACAAGTATCTTGCTTTTATCACTCTGCCAAAAATGTATTAGTACTGAAAGACACTTGTGAATTAATTTTGATACTTTAGCCACTTTCCAGGAGACATTAAATCATTAGGTTCCCTGTTGGCACCAAGCTTGACTTTCAGCCTATCAATTTATTAGCTTTCTGCTTAATCAAATTATGCAAACTTCAAATTATAACCTAAACACTCCAACACCTTCGTGTAACTAGGCATGCCAGCAAAATTAATACCAATAATAAGCATTGCCACATGATTCTACGAAACCAGAACCAGAACCTCACCAAGAGTACTAGAGCTTGTAGCTGGTCTGGGCTTCTCACTCTCATCAGCTTCCTGTTCTACAGAGGAAAAAACAAAATACGCAAGTAATTATCCTGAAAATAAGTTCTGCACAATTAAAGGACCACATAAATTAATAACTCCTTAGAAATTTGTAAATCTTTTAAAAAAATAAAGCAACAAGTGATATAGAACAAAGGTAAGACAGATTACAACAAACTTTCTAAACAATAACAGGCGCTAATTAGATAAAATAAGAACCAGACCTTCTCAAGACGTCTCATTTTCCTGCGATCCAGCTCCTCTTCGTGGCGCTTGATAGAATCTCGAAGTTTATCACCTTTGTCAGGCAATTTCCAACCAGTGACCCCCAGGGTGCGTTTTTTACTCTGAAGCGACTCCTTAAGCTCGTGATCGTTAAACCGTTCTAGGTCATCAACCAGCGGAAACGGCTGATCGAAGATCAAGTCGGAGCCTTTTCGAGGCTGAGATACAGAATCGGCAGAAGGCTTGACGATGAGCGTGAGTGGAGGCTCGTCGTCTCGGCTGGGCAAGAGTCGATTCCAGTCAAGTTGAAGTGGAACCTTTTTGCCATCGTTGCTCTCCATGCATTGAATTGTTCCTCCGTGCCGCCGTAGAGGACTCAACAGTGACAGTCACTCCTGCTTCACGTCTGAATTTGAGGCAGAAGAGAAGGGGGAAATTTTATGTATCAAAGTGCGAGGGAAGAGTAGGACGAGGGGGAAGAGAGAGAGAGCATTCATTGAGACCGTGGGGTCCAAGTTGGGGCCTTTGTACAATTTGGGTTGGTTTCCGGTGCGTAACACGTGCCCAATTATCCCGCCCAATTTATCTTCTTCTTTTTTAACTATTACATATTATTTTTTGATAACTTAATTTAACATATATATATATATATAGTTGTGTATTCTTTCTCCGTTACAAAAATAATAAACAGGTTTACCGCTGTAGGGAGGAAGTGAATAAACAATGTTGAGGAAACTTTTTATTATTTTCCCAAGCCTTTTGATATTGAATTCTTAATTCTGACATACAAAACTGCTAATCATAAATATATAGCTAACAAACATAAATCCCACTGCAGAAAATTTTCTCTCAACACTTACTTGTAGCATGTTTTTAATTCTTGGGTGCACAACCCAGAAAGATATGGTTTATTAGTAAGGAAGCTGAGTTTTAGTAGAATAAATTTTATTTATAATATTAAAAATTTGATATTATTGAAATATATTTTACGAAGATAAATAAATTTAATATTTAAAAAATATTAATCTCCCGTTAAAAAAATGTGAGAATACTTTTTTAGTTAAAAAAATAAAAAATTATAATGCTTCACTTTAAAGGGGACACAACACCGCGTGTTGTGCCTCCTTCTACTGTCTGACCAGGCGACTGATACACTAACTAGTCATCTGGTCAGACAATAGAAAGGGGTACAGCACCAACAGAGAGAGGCAGAGTATACGATGTTGTGCCCCCCTCCACAATAGAGGATTCAGGCGCAACATTAAAATATTGTCAATCTGCCATAGCTCTCCGTAATGCTCATTCGATTGTTTTTCATCCAGATTATTAGATAAAATTGGTATTTTATTTTATGATTGTGCGCAAATTTTTTTTGAAAAATATAATTTTATTTTATTTATTAAAATAAAAAAATTTATTCTCATGAAATATAAAAAATAGGGAATTTATTATAATGTATTCAGATTAAATAAAAAACATAAGAATTAAAATAGTAAAAAATCAAATTTAAAAAATTGTATCATTTTAAATTCTTCAAGAAAATTAAAAGAAAAGATGAGCAATAAATTGTAAATTTTAATTCATCTTTATCATTATTTATATTTTGTATTGCAGTTACAAAACTTTTTCATTATTTTACTATAACAAAAAGTGAAAAAAATCATAAATTTATATCTGATACTAACTTAATTTACTAAAAGTTATTAATACTATAATAAAAAAACAATATTACGATATTATATTTGTGTTCATAAAATAAAAAATCGAAAATGACATCTCCTAATAACAACTAACTTTTATAAAGAAAATTAAAAAACAAAACTCTCACAAAAAAAGAAAAAACATAAAAAAAATATATTTAAAAATACGAAAACTGAAGGAAGGAAGACTGCCGTTGCATCATCCAAGGGAGAAAGAAAGCCTAATAAGTGTCAAATATATTATTTGAATTTTATTTTTTTTTGGTAAAATCAAGAGTTAAAAGGCTAAACTGAAGCCTGCCTGAGAGAATTATCGCCCCGCATATCTTTTAGTAATAGTATTCCCATATCTTCAGGCGGCAAATTCAGAATCTGGAGGTCCCAACATTCCATTCACGTGTCTTTGGATTTTTTTTTTCCCCTAATAACTGAAGGTCTACTGCTATAAGTGTGTTTAAATTTTAAAAATAAAAGATTTTATTAAAAACATATTCTAAAAAATATTTATATACTTAAAAATAATAATTTCGTTGAAAATTATTATAAAATAATTACTCAACAAGTGTAACTCATTGGTAGATACAGAATAGTTCATTTCCAAACAAATGAGAAGTATTACTTCAGTTTGGATGGCAAGTCAACTTGACAGATTGAAATCTCTTGATTTTGTTAACTTCAAAGGGTGTTTCAATGGCAGAAAATGAGTCTTACCAATTAGAGTTCACAGTAAAATGCATATTGAGTTCAACGTCACAATCTAGCTCCTAATGCTAGCCAGAAATTGATTCTTGGCAGCTCAAATTTTGCCAATCACAACGTGAAAAAAGTATCGGGGAATTTTGCTAGAGGTGAAATAAAGGCCAGGAAAAGAACAGGAAAAATCTCAAACTTTACTTTGAATTACAAAGCATGATACAATCTTATTTGATCAATACAGACAATTGAACTACAGAGCACTACACAAGCTTCATCGTTAAAACAGAAGTTAATACAATTAGCTCTTTAAAACACGAGCTAATATCATGAGCCAAACTAGAAATATCAAACAACTTTACACAATTCTATGTACTAATATATACTGAAACTAATAAAAGAAAACCCAGGTGAAAAAAAAATACCGGGTTACCAAACGTGAATAAACTGTTCTTGTGGAAGAACTGAAATCTTGAAGCCAGAGGACCTCCTTTCGTAAAAATCATGGAGGACCCTGATGAGAGCACTGGCCTTCTTGCTTGCTCGGGATGTGCCTTCACTGAGTAGGGAATATAAGGATCCCATGAGAGAAGGGCTCTTCACTAAAACAGCAACCACATCTACTCCTCCATTTATTGACAGAGCAAGCAATAAAGACACGCAGTGCTCCTTCCCGAACCTTGAGGTTGAAGAATTCAAAACTTCAACTGCTATATGCAATAAAGCTCCAAAGCGAAGGATTGACATTGTTCCATCTCTTTTATCTGCTAGAGTTGCTAAAATTGCTAGTGAATCTGTGACAAGATCTTGTGATCTATCGCATGATTTTAAGATGTTAACCAGCAAAGGAATTGCCCCAGATGCAAGCACCCTCTTGTGATTTTCAGGGTGCATGAGCAGGCCAAACATTGCAACCAAGCCATTCTTTTTGCCTCGATCAGAACCATCTTTGATTAGATTGATCAAAGATGGAATCGCTTCTGGGTGTTCCCCGATCAGTTTTCTGTACTCTTCCTTTGAAGCAAGATAGAATAATGTAGCAGCAGCATGCTGGCGAGCTTCTATCTTTTTTCCCTTCTTTAGGACATCCACAATTAGTTCTAAGCCACAATCCTCAACTATCATAGTTCTGCTATTGGGATGTTTTGAGAGATTCAGAAGGGCCTGCAATGGCGGTTTCTTGCGTTGAGGAGTCATTGTGTGGCAAGAACTTTAACAAACGAGGAACTGCGCCAGCTTCCACCAAACAAGATCTATTAAAAATGCTTGATTTGGAAAGAAGGCGGATCTCATAAGCAGCTTTGTTCCTCTCTCCCCCTGATCCATTTTCAAGCTTTCCACTTAGAAATATGGCCAGCATTTTCATGACTTCCTCTGCTACCAAACTTCCAGGCTGCACCGTCTTGGTAATGTCGCGATTCCGACAATCTAGATCGGCGATAGGAATGTTGTTTGCAGAACAATATTGTTGAATCAACCTCCGAAGCACCAAATTGGGGACCAAATCAATGCTTCCAAGCCTTTTACCCGTCTTGGGACAAATGGGATTTCCACTTTTGAACCATCTGAGAATTGAAGAGCGATCATATGTATGACCTGTCTCTATCGTCACTGGGTCGATCATGAACTCGAGAGAGATTGGACAGCGAAAATCATCTGGGTTGAGGCAACTTAGGATCTCACTGTCAATGCTGCTTTCTATGCCATTAGATTTTTGGATATCAACTTTGACAATCACCACGCATCTGCAGTAGCTCATGAACCCCATTAAACTACTTAAAAATGCTACCTTTGGATCCTTTTTCTCACTCAAGCGCTCAAACCCAATTTCTGCATCCAAAAACTTAACTTCTTTATTACACTCACTCCATCTCCGGACCCC
Source organism: Gleditsia sinensis (assembly GCA_037074535.1). NCBI lineage: Eukaryota > Viridiplantae > Streptophyta > Magnoliopsida > Fabales > Fabaceae > Gleditsia > Gleditsia sinensis. The sequence continues at coordinate 7,482,946 of CM073471.1, forward strand.
AATGTGACCAAGAACCCATTCCAGATCACACTCACTTGGAGTAATCCTATTCTCAAAGCGATTCAATATCGATATAACACTCTTCATAGCTCGCATATCATCGGGCTCAACTTCGAACCTCGCCGTTCGAGCTTTCTTCATAATTAGCAACTCGACCTGCTCTTTAGCTTCCACCGAAATGCAAACAGAGCACAGAGGGAAAACATCCAGAGCAGTGGAAACTGATCTGGACAAGACCCGGAATTGGGTTGCGACCCGCTCAGACTCCATTAACATCCACAGGCGAGCACCGTCACGAGCAAGATCTTCCAACAGGAAATGAAGCTTCTGAAAGGTCAAATGGAGCTCCGACAGGCTCAAGACCGCCGAATCTGGAAGACTCCATTGCTGGTCTCGGATTTCTTGGAGGAAAACTTGAAGAACCTCGATTAGTCGAATGGCTTTCCCTGCATTTCGCTTATTGCAGGGGAAGAATTTGGGTTTGAAATGGCAAATGCCGTGAGAGAGACTAATCGAAGAAGCGAGAAGGGTGGAGGGAGCAATATCCTCGCAGGGATGAACCGCCGGGAAAGAAAATATCCGGCGATCCGACCTGTTTAAATTTAGCACCATGGAACGAACAAAGAAGAAGAAACTAGAGAGAGAAGGAATCAAGGAAAAGGTTTTTGTCGGATTTTGTGTTTGGATCGATCGAGTTTGGGATGGGCACGGAGGTTTCGATTATTTATAATAGAGAATCGGATAGGACACGCGTCGGTACATGATTTGGTCTTGATGTAGACACGTGGAGGTCAATGAAACTGTGAAAAGGCGGCTTCGTCGACTGTTTCGGATTGAGGTTGAACTAAAGGAGGAAGTGACACGTAGCCGATAAATATGGAAAGGGCTCGTGCTTTTGAAGGTACGTGGAGAGTGCTAGCCGACAGGCGCTGAGATACACGTGGAATTATTAGATGACGAAGAAATTAAATAAATTTTATGTAAATTATTGGTAAGGGTCCAGTTATTTTTAATTAAATTAATTATTTCTTCTTCTTCTTTTTGCGAAATAAGGTTCTTTTTTTTTTGGACTGGCAACTTTGTTGTTCAAAGCCCATCGATTCATCCATACGTCCAATTTGGAATGGGCCTATGTCCAGCCCAAATGGATCAGACCCATAAATCTATAATCTCTCTTTGTGAATGTTGAAAATAAAATGTAATAAATTCCTTGAGAATATGCACCCATTTCCTTTCATTTAGAAAACTTGATTCAATCCTATTTCTCCAATTATGCTCAGTAAAAAAGAATAAAAATGGGAAATATGTAGAAACTGATATTCTATTCATATTTTATAATTTTTTTTTTACTTTTTAAGACGTTTTATTTTCTCATTTTTCACTCTTATGCTCGGTTTTTCACAATTCAAGAAATATCTATTTCTTAAGCGGTCATATTTCTTTCTTTAGGCTCTCCCGTTTCATATATCGCAAGAATGAAAATGACGGAAGCCGTTTTGAAAGACTGAATTAAGAATGAGAGCAACGTTGACGTTGGTACAATAAACGATAGTGACCAACATGGTGTGATACCCTTGATAAGTAATCGGATCTCTTAAGCATGATATTTGGAATTTAATTTTTAGGCCATGTGTATAGAAGAGCATTTATTGGGAGAGATTAATCCTTTAAATAAATTTTAATATCTCAAAGAATTAGTATTTATAATTATGTGTGGAGGATACTTTGATAATATATAAAAAATAAATAAACGATAAAGTGAGAGATCAAATCCTGGTGACGTCTTTTCATAAGTCTTCTTTACCAATTGGAGTATAGAGACCCCCCCGGCCATGAATGATGACCGAAAAGTATATGCGCAAGTAGCTCAACTTGCAGATTCATCCATGCTTATCTCCAGCTCTACCTTGTTTTCTTTCTCGTATTTAATATTCAATCAGCATTTCGAGCTGGAAAAAAAATGGTGGTAATTCATTATGAATATTGAGAATCAATAATATAAAGATTATTGTTGAAATTTGGATTCGTTATTTAATAAATAATCCAATTAAATAATTTATTAAAATTTTAAAATATTAAAATAATTAACATAAATTATTTTATGTATAAAAGTCTAATATAACTCATTCAGTTTTTACATATAATTTTTTTTTCCGCTCTCCTTTTAGAAGATCAATAACTCATTCAGTTTTTATTAATATATTCAAATATGTTTTCTCTATTATATATATTAATAATTTAATATAATGTTTAGATGTGATGATATATAAATTATTCATCGTGTATTTATAAAGTTTTTAAATAATTATTAGAAATTATAATAAAAAAATATGTATTTTATATGCAATATTTTTTTTCACTATTAATCTTATTTAATAATAAAAAATTCTTTAAAAAAATCTCATAAAATCAAAAGACGAGCTAAATAACTTAATTTTGAAAGTAATTTTTTAAGTTGAATTTCTCCCTCCAAAAAAAGAAATCCTGTGTCCCATATCGAAGTCATATAAAAATTGCAAATACAATGACATGTGGGAAAAGTTCAATGCCATAAATCTGCCAGTGACCACCACGGCCTTCACGTCCTTTTTTTATCCGAGTGCGTTGCATGTAACTTCAGACAGTCGCGAAAGAAAATTACAAAAGCAAGATGCATCTGATGCTTGTTTTGTTTGTTTATCACTGTCTTATCAGATGCCTCTGCATGCCAGCTACCTCACTCCTGGCAGATTTGGTCCTTCTCAGTCATAAGTGTATATGGCGTTTTCTGGTCATTACCAAAGCTAAACCCGTTTTTAATTAGCTGCAAACATATAAATAAGTTTAATAATCAAAGCTTTTAGATCCCCTTTTAATTTGATTCTCTTGATGGATCTATTTAACTGTGCTTCACCTACCAACTGACATTTTTCGGCATTTTAATTAATGGTGAAATGACATAGAGAGGCATTCAAAGAATATTAATTGCTTCTATCAAATGGAATGAGAGAGGGAATTCCGTTGCTCGCTAGCCCATCCAAACCTCTCAGAAATTATCAGCTCAATCTTGCTGCATCTCACTTCAGATAATATATAATCAAATTTCAGAGGAGAAAAGTGTTTGATCATATGAAGTATTCGTTAGACCTGATCGAGAGTCGGGTTTCGAGTTTTACGTAATAAAATATCAAACTTGTTACCTGGCTTATGATCAGTCCTAATCTTCATCTTTAATTTTGTATTCATGCAAATTTGAGTCCCTATCTCAATCAAAGCCTACGCGTTTTTAGCAAAATAAGTTGCACTTAACAGGCCCTTTCGGATACAACGGACCACAGCTGCTATAAGGAATTGTACATGCAATGGAATTTACAGGGCACGACAAGTGAGGCTTCCCATTAATTGTCGTTTCCATGCCCCTAACTTTAGGGCTACCCCACAAGCCAATCTCTCAAGAAGTCACCGCACATGACTCTTTTGATCATTGCCTTCAAGATCCAAAATACACATCAAAAGAGATACTAAGAAAGGCATAGCCAGCTATTAAACAACTAAGCAAAGACACTGAACCTCACTAAACAAACCACAATATATACCCAATCTGCCATATTTTCTCTTCATCTGTCCACTAAACATGGCAATTTGGCAGCAAAAGCCACTCTTCTCTGCTCTTCTAATCTTCTGCTTAGCAATTGGGGTTTCTTCCCACGACAAGCGCTATACAACTCCAAGTGTCACGCCTCTGACCGATTCTTTTCCTCGTGTCCCGGTTGATCATGAGTTTTCTAAGTCTTTTGGGGCCTCAAATATCCAGTTTCTCAGTAATGGGTCCATGGCCACTTTGGCTCTTGACAAAATTTCAGGTTAATTATATGATGCCCTTCTGTTAATAGAAGTTCAAATCTTAACGAGATTCTTATATCCTTTCGAGTCCTATTCTTCCACAGGATCTGGTTTGGTCTCACAAAGTAGATACTATTATGGATTCTTCAGTGCTGCAATCAAGTTACCAGCTGGTCTGTCATCTGGTGTTGTAGTTGCCTTCTATGTAAGCTCCAATTCTTAGCATATGATTTTTTTTTCCCAACTTCGCTTGGAACTAAATCTTCTCCTGGTCCTTGTGCATTTATGAATCTTAAAACTAAGCATAAAAGCTTCCATCAATATCTGTTATCAGTATGCTGTTATTAACTTTACATAAAGAAGAAGAAATTAACTAGAGGAAATCTCAGTTGTCTAATGCAGATAAATTTCCTCACAACCATGATGAGATAGATATTGAACTTCTTGGGCATGATAAGAGAAACGACTGGGTTATTCAAACGAATGTCTATGCCAATGGAAGTGTCAGCACAGGGAGAGAAGAGAAATTCTATCTCTGGTTTGACCCAACACAGCAGCACCACTATTACAGCATCTTATGGAACAATTATCACACAGTGTAAGGCAGATATAACATTTCAGCCTTGAAGACAGCGAAAATGATAGAATCTTTTAAAAATTAAAAAAAAGATCATCTGATTTTTTTTCAGGTTCTTAGTGGACAATATTCCAGTGAGGGAGTTTACCCACAGCAATTCATATCCTTCGATTTATCCTTCAAAACCAATGTCAGTGCATGCCACAATATGGGACGGGTCAGAATGGGCAACCCATGGAGGAAAATACCCGGTGAACTATAAGTACGCCCCATTTGTTGTTTCTTTGGCAGAGATGGAACTGAGCGGGTGCATAACCAATCCCACAGCAACAGTTTCTTCATGTGCCAAGACTAGCCCTTCAAGCGTAGACCCAGTTAATGGACCAGAGTTTACTAAGCTATCACCGCAGCAGATAGCAGCCATGGACTGGGCAAGAAGGAAACTCATGTTTTATTCATACTGTAATGACAAACCCAGGTTCAAAGTCCCACCTCCAGAATGCCACTGAAGCATGCACAGCTATTTTATTATTAAAGTTTTTTTTTATTATATTTTTTCCCCTCCACATAGTGGGTGGAAGGAATAATATTGTATGTTAAATTATTTCCATAAAGAATTGCAAGAAAGACCACTAATACAGAAAAAGGTCGATTCACAAGTATACAAAGTGTTCCTCTTTATCTTTCCCGGTTCATATACCAGGGCATGCAAGTGCTTAAGAAGTTCCTTCCAATTTATTTAGCTGATGCAAAATTTAATACATCGATTAGGATTTTCAATCGGAAATCAGAGTTCTATTGTAATTTAAGAATTTAATTTATTGTGAGCTGAGAGCTTTCGATGGGTTATTCCTATTTTAATGTTCTATTTCAGATTTTCAGTTCCTTGCCTGTTTGGTTTCCTTTTGAAATGACTCAATGTTTGTGGGCTCAATAATATTTAAAAGTCGTGTTTTTAGTTTAAGGATTGATTCTGTGGTTCGCATCACGAACACATGAAACAGAGAAAAAACAGAGACCATTCATAAACAGAGCAATCAATTGGGAGACATCCCATGTGGCTCGAACCTGCAGTAAAGTTTCCTGTCTGGAGTCTAGACTATATAAATGGAAAGATTCTCGGTTCGAATCAGTCTGCTTAAATAAGTATACTAAATTGACGAGGAACGGAAACATGTTGGGTAACTTTTTAGTGCATAAATCAAACTCGTTAGGTACCATTTAAAAAATCATGGGAATGCATTCATAACTTGTGAAACTAGCCTGCAAGCTTTATAACATTGATTTGCCAAACCTATTCAACTTACCAATACTTCAACGGAAAGGCATTATTGGCAGAGAGAAATAAGAGAAAAAGTTGGTTTTCTTGTAGATCAAAACGGGACAGAATATATTTTGCCTCACATATAATGCAAGAAAAATAAGAGAGGATTATAGAGAGAACACTTCAGAACGAAAAACTTTGCACAAATCATTCAAGAATCCCACCAAAGAAGAAAGATCCAGGGGAGATGTGTAGTTGACAAGAATTTTTATCATCATTATCGTTGGATCCTAGACACATATAGGGTGCAGCCTATTTATTGATCTCTGGCAACTGGAAGAGAAGGGGAAGCTAGTGGTGTTCAAAGCCATGCTGGGTTGTGCAAGGGAGTAACAACGGCCTTCACTTGCAAGTAGTTTTTAAGACTGTAAACTCCTTTTTCTCTGCCTTGCCCACTCATCTTGTACCCACCAAAAGGAATTGCAGCATCAAATGTATCAAAGCAATTTATCCATACTGTTCCAGCTCGCAGTGCTCGAGTCAGAGTGTTAGCAGTGGCTATGTTCTTTGTAAACACCCCGGCTGCTAGGCCATAGCGTGTATTGTTTGCTCTTCGAATCGCCTCATCAAGGTCACTGGAATCGACATGAAAAAAATTAATGCAAGAAGCAACATACAGAGATAAGAACATTGTCTGCAAAGGAGTCATTGCTCTCACTTGAATTTCAATATGGTCTGCACTGGGCCAAATATCTCTTCCTTCGCAATTGCCATGCCATCCTGATTGTTTTTACATTTAGTTACACTTGGGATCATATATTCAACCTTCTTGATAAGATAACAGTGCAACTAAAAGCTTTACCTGAACATTTGTGAACACAGTTGGCTTAATATAGAAGCCTTTGTCTCCATGTCTTTCTCCTCCAGTTTCAAGGTTAGCTCCACTTTCAACACCAGATCTTATATATTTCAGGATCTTCTCAAATTGTTCTGAATCAATCTGACATTCACGATTATACATGAAATGGTCAGTATAGCTGGACATTTTATATGATTGTCATGCATTAAGACGAGAGGAAATATCAAAATAATATCATTCTTATTTCCATCCATTCTGATTTTGTGAGGCATCGAGTAATACATAAACAGTCATCAATTTGATGCAATTTACCTGAGGACCTTGCTCTATCCCCGCCTTGAATGGATCACCAACAGATCGATTCAAAGCGCGGGCTTTTGCTTTTTCAACAAATTCATCATATACACGTTCATGTACAAATGTACGAGACCCGGCACAGCAGCATTGTCCCTGAATGTCAAAAAAATTGTCATCAATCAAATTCAAGACAAGATTGTTTATGAAGACTATATATATATATATATATATAGAAAGTTGATACAGACCTGATTAAAGAATAAAGCAAAGTGTGCTAGCTCTACAGCCTGATCTACATCAGCATCTTCGCATACAATGAAGGGGGATTTCCCACCAAGCTCCAAAGTTACAGGCTTGAGATTACTTTTTGCCGCCAGTTGGAGGACCACTTTTCCAGTATCAGTTGAACCAGTAAAAGCAAGCTGCAAAAGATTACAAAAGTTAAGGCTACGTGGGACATGACCTGAAGCATAATGTTTCTTTCCTAAGCCACTAGTCTAACAACAATCAACTTAATCTTCATGGTGCCACCAAAGCATTACTGTACCTCAATTAACCGTTAAAGGATTTGCAAATGTTGAGTTCCGAAACAGAGTGGACAAACTAAATGCCATAAGGGAGGAGAGGATGAATCATACAACATACATGTTACAATAAACGAATACTTCTACACTTTATCTTAGTACCTTATCAACATCCATGTGACTAGCAAGAGCAGCACCGGCAGTTGGACCAAAGCCAGATACTATATTTAAAACACCAGGAGGAAGTCCAGCCTGCCAGAATGATTATAAAATCAGAATGAACATCTATGATATCTATATTAAACTCTTCATTTCTTCCAACCAAAGAAATGAGCTGAACTATATTTACAAGTGAAATCACCTTATCAAAATGATAAAGGGAAAAAAGTTGAAACAAAATTAGCCATCGATGATGAGAAGTGCGATAATATTTCAGTAATTAAATAGATGAGGCAAGTTTAGCAATGGAGCTCAATTTCATTATCACCCACCTCATGGAATAGCTTTGATGCATATAAAGCAGATAATGGCGTTTGTTCAGCCGTTTTCAGAACAACAGTGTTGCCACAGGCTAATGCAGGCCCAACCTTCCACGCGAACATGAGAAGAGGGAAGTTCCACGGAATGATCTGACCAGCAACACCAATTGGTTCGTGCAATACTTGCACATGATGTGGCCCATCAGCGGGAACCACGAGACCATGAATCTTATCTGCCCAACCTGAAGGATTTAGACAAAGAAAAAGCGTTAGTAAAAAATTAGGAGTAGCATAAAATCAATTAGAAAAGTAAGCTGTATAGTGTATATTCCTCATACCAGCATAGTATCGAAATAGACGAACCATCATTGGAACTTCAATTTGAGCAGCTTGTGCATATGGCTTCCCATTATCCCAAGTCTCGAGGGTCGCAATCTCATCATTATGCTTTTCAATCAGGTCAGCAGCACGCAACAATATTTTTTGTCTTTCCTGTATATTCAGAGTTATAGAAAAAAGAAAAAAGGAAACATGGAACCAAAATTTAGATTCCAGCGCTTCGTACACGGTAAAAGTAAAATTAGAAAACAGTGTAAGGGAGTATATACATAGGCTGTCATTCTTGGCCAAGGCCCTTGGTCGAACGCCTTGCGCGCAGCTACAACTGCTCGATCCACATCTTCAGAGTCACCCTCAGCAATATGTGCAATTGCTTCCCCTGTCCTGGGGTCCAACGTTGGAAAAGTTTTGCCTGATGTCGGAAGAATCCAAACAGTAAGATACCTCTTAAGACTTCAAAATCCGCTTTCGCTTTTCTTCTCTTTACGTCAAAATGGAAATTTTCTATCCTAGCTTCGTGGAAATGATGAAGGGGGTGGGGGAAAGATAAAACAAGATTGACGGAAAACTCACCAGAAGCAGCATCCACGAATTTCCCATCGATTAGGAGCTGGGTGTGATCTATTTGAATCGTTGGCTTAATTGGTTCTTCAACAGCAGCAGCAGTGCTGTATTTACTCAGCCCTCTACTCAGGTTACCATTACCACCTGAAGAGGTTATTTTCAAGCATTGAGTTTCAGAAGCAGGGTTAATGAAAACTTTAAAGGTTTAAAGGCAAAACACCCGTTAAACATCAATTAAGAATATAATTGCTCATCCAACAAGGTGCTCCGACATTAATATAAGTTGTACGAGAAACGAAGTTTCAGATTGCTACACCTGAAAAATAACAAGTACACTCGGAGGCACTGAGAAGGACCAGACAAGCAATAAATGACAGAACGAAGCACGACCCTTTCCGTGCAATTAAAACCCATTACTAGTAAAATTCCAAACTTTCAATATCCCACCCTTTCTCATATCGCCCCCTCTTCTCTACATCCCTCTTATTTTCAGTTTATCAGAACATTGACATGGATCCAATAAGATCTCCGAAGAAATTGGATTCTAACCTAGACAGCGGATCAACAAATAGTTCAAATCCCCAATAAATCAATTTTAAAGAAGAATTAAAGGCATAAACAAAAGAGAGTACTTCATTTGATTTCTACATTTTCTCAGAAACCAAACAGACAAATGATCAGATCACCCTGTTGAGTGATAAGACAGGAACATCGAAGTGGCACACAACAAGTACCTCGAGAAAACAAAGAAGTAGAGGAAGCAGAAGATAAAGAGCGAGAGAGCAGCCTTGAGATCCTCATCGAAGAAGCCATGACCTCCCTGTCTGTGTTCACTCTTCAGCTGTTCATGTCGTCGTGTAAGTATATATAATAATATAGGTTTAGACTTTTCTTTTTATTTTTGGATTGGATTATACTTTTGATGTAATATAGTATTCTCCTTTTCCCATTCCAATATTCTATGAAAATAGGAGAGTTTTATCTCTGGGCGTGTGAACGTTACGCACCAGCCTACCATAATTTTCTCGCTAGAAAAAAAAAAATACTGTCATGAACACGGCGTCTCGTGTGCAAGTCTGTACACGCACGCACAAATTGTGGAAACGAAGAGATAAAAGGCATGGGAGACCCGATCTACGCTCGGCAACTAACACAAATTAATGGCTTTGGCTTTTACCACCGCCAATATGACCGTTCGACAATTTTAAAGATGATGAACTGATGATGCCAACATGGCGTGGCCATTGGCTGCCTTGTATTGTTTTTATTTATTTATTTATTTATTATTATTATTCTTTTTGGGCCAATGGCTGCCTTGTAGTTGTAAGCTCTGGTGCATATAATTTCGACAAGTGATCATTTTCCATTTAGTTAAATGTACATTAAGTTAGTAAAAAATAAGTATTTAAATATTTCATAAATAAATTTTGGTATATGAAATTTTAAATTTTTATATATTTATAAATACATTTTAAATTTTATGTATTATATATTATATATGTTTTAAATAGTACAAAAATATTTAATTTTTTATATATATTTCGTGTTCAAATTTTTTTATAAATAATTTTTGTCTTGAAAAATTATAGTACTTATGTATCAAACATTGGTTAAATATTTATTAAATTTTTACTATTCTTGAACCATTGGAGCTTTCTAAAATCTTAAATTGATCCTACATATGAATTTTTCAAATGATGAAGTTTTCTTTATTTATAATTTATTCAATAAGTAATAAGATGAGAATGACGTGCGTCTAAATATGAGAATTTCATTCAAGTTTCAAAAGGCTGAGGTTTTTCTATTATTTTCAATTTGTTTTAAAAATCTATTTGTTTATTAGTTTAATATAAAATGATGAATGATGTACATAAACAAATTATGTGCTATCGTCATGGATTAGGCCTAGAGCTCTTAGTTGGCAATTTTTTTACTTGACATACAACTAAGTTATTGAACCACTAATAATATGGCTATGGTTTTAATCACCGTCCAAAAGACGCGCTATAGTATAATAATTTGATGACTATTCTCGCAGACTAACTTTGACATTTTTATATCTTTATATTTGAAAAAAAACCACCAAACAAAAAAAAGACAACTTTGACATTATTATCATATCATGCTCACTTGTTCCATTTGTCCTCTTTGTATTTGATAGTGAAATAAGATTTTTCTTTAGATGTGACTTTTTAATAACTTTATATGATTGAGTTTTCTAATAAAATTTTGTTTGAAATAATTAATAAGGTGAAAGTGAATTATAAAAAAGTATTAATATATTATATTTTTATTGAAAAACTTCATTAAGATTTTGATATCTCTATATTTGAAAAGAACCACACAAAAAAACGAAGACAACTTTGACATTATTATCATATCATGCCCACTTGTTCCATTTGTCTTCTTTGTATTTGGTAGTGAAATACGATTTTTCTTTAGATGTGACTTTTCAATAACTTTATATTATTGAGTTTTTTAATAAAATTTTGTTTGAAATAATTAATCAGATGAAAGTGAATTATAAAAAATATATTAATATATTATATTTTTATTGAAAAACTTCATTAATAAAATTTAATAAAATTCTGTTTATCCTTATGTAAAACTTCAAGACACGTTCGGTATACAAATTCTAAGTTAGAAAGTTATAAAGATAAAATTTAAATACAATTTTTAACATGTTTATTATCAAGTTTTATAATAAAAAAATAATATATAGACATTTTTTTAATAATAAAACTATGACATATAAAATATTATATTTTATTATAAAATTTTTCAAAATATAAACGCGCATAAGTTAGGAACGAATGCTCTACCTACATTACCAATAAATGAATCATCTCCAATGACTCGGCTATGCTGTATTTGTCATCTGGGAACCGCAAAAAAAAAAAGAAGAAGAAGAAGAAGCGCCGTTTATAACTTTTTCTGATATTGGGTGGAATTTGCGTAAGAAACTAAATATGAGTTCGTGATAAGGACTCATTTATTGAATATTTAAGGATAAGATAAGCTTTGAAGATTGAATAAGATTTCCATACGCGAATTGGTATATTATTATAATATTAGAAACGGGGATTCCATAGTGGCGCCAGCTCACTACGAAATGTCACATGGCGAACAGTTGTTAATTAAATTATTTACCTTTTCTTCATTTGTTTATTACTAGCTAAGCAAAGGTACGCAGTTCGAGGTGGCGATACGACAGAGAAATTATTATTATTATTATTATTTTAAAGTTATTGATCCATGTTTTATATCATGTAAAAGAGATTCGGTGGCTGTGGTTAAGTAAATGTGTACTAATAAATTATATTAATTAAGATACATGCTATAATCAAAAAGGATTTTATCATATAGTTTTCTCAAACTTCTATAGAAAGAAGTTAATATATTTAAGCGTTGAATTTTTTGGTGATTAGAAATTTAAGAGGTTATCTATGAAATATAAAAATGAATTTAACTAAATTAATATGACAAGCGGGGTTGCTAATACCAGTTTAGAAAATGGTGTGATTTTAAAACCAAACTACTGTTTAGTTCTTAAAACAAATACTCGTTGACGATATATTTTTTGAATTTTAAAAAACCAAAAAACAAAAGAAATGGTGTTTGACTTTAAATAAGTTGATAATCATATCAATTTTGGAAAGCATCCCAAATATGTTTCAAAACAATGATTATTTTATAAAATAAAATGGGATAAGAATTAAGAAATGCATTTTAAATAAAATATCAGTCATAGAATTCTTAATGGAGACTTAAATTAAATGCATTCATCGTCAACCATTAACTATTTATTTAAATTATTAAGGAATATATTCTATAGTATGCTCTTTTGGATAACACACAATTTTTTAAAGATTACAGATTCAAGACTCTTTATTTTTACTAAATATATAAAATCAAATGTTTAGTGTCAAGTTTTTCAGTTTTGACAATTTCTAATTTATTTCATAGAAAACAATTTTTGATATACTTGTTAAATATTTATATACTAATTATTAACATTAATTAAAATAGTAAATCTTTACATACTATTACTTAATAAGAGTAGTAAGTGACTTATAATTTTAATAAAAAAAATGAAAAATTTAAATCTTAACACGTTATTCTAAAAATAAATTAAGAATTATAATATTTTTTAAAATATGAAGAAAACAATCATATTTATAAAAATATTTTTATATATATATATATATATATATATATATATATATATATATATATATCCTAATACTTAAAAAAAGTATATAATAATTTTCTCAATTATCGATGGAGGATGAAAATTTGACTTATACTTTATACTGTTGGACCCAACGATTGTGGAGACTCTGATGAAGGGATAACAAGTTTTTCGATTCACGGAATCTGTGCAGAAACTGTCTTGTCTAAGGAAAAGATGGGATAATTTTTCTCCCAAATGATTGTGAAGCCAGATTTTTTCATTTTCAATAATATAATTTATTAAAATTATTTAAATAAAATTTATATTATCATATTATTATTATTATTTTATTTTAACTAATTTTTTTTATTATTTTAAATAATTTTCTATTTCAATAATATAATTCTAAAAAATTTATTAAATAAATTTTATAAATTATTTTACATCTTTATATTTTATTCATATTTATTTATGGTTCAATTTAAAATATAATTAATTTATATTTTAATTTTAAAATAATAAATATAGTAAACAAATTTTAAGTAATATTTTTAATATAAATTTTTAAATAAAACAAAATTTATAATATAAATTTTAAGACAATAAATACATAAATAAAAGTTTTTAAAATAATATAAATTTATTTTAAATAATATTTTTAATAATAATAATTAAAAATAATAAATAAATAATAATATTTTTTATTTAAGTATTATTGTTTATAAAAATAACAATATTTAAATTTTTTCAAATTTTTAGTGTTACCGTAAATGTGATTCACCGTAAACAATATTAAATAAAAGTTAAGAATCTTCGTTAAAATATTTTAAATTTATTCAATAATTTTAATATAAATATATTTATCTTTTAAAATGAATTTAAATTTAAAATTATCAATTAAATACATTTTTTATCTTCTATTTTACTGATTATCTCGATAAATTTCTTTATCTTAAATATAATAAATTTGATTATTCTGTGTTAAAATAATTTTTTTTGACTAAATGATAGTTTATTTATACATAAAATGTTTGCTAATTATCGTATGATTTTCACACAAAAACACGGAGCACTCAATTTGGTATTTTTAACAATTTAGTCACACTATTATAAAAAAAAATTACGTGAATTTTGTGTGTGTCAACAGTCATAAAAGATAATGACGTGACTCGATTGTTGAAATATAAAGTTACGTGTCAAAAATCTTTTATTAAAGACCATGTAAATTGTTATATAGTCAATTTAATAAAATAATTATTTTAGTGCATTAGTGATGATATAAAAATTAAATTTACAATATTTAAAATAAAATATTGAATTTTTAACTAAAAGTCAGGGATTCGATTTTTATTTTTGAATATAAAACAGTCTTAAATCTTTAGGTCAATTGTCTTACCCATCGAGGTGTTTACAAAGAGTAAAGAAATTAGTCTCTATGTTCGACAGTAAATATTTTGATTGCGACAAAAAAAAAAATTGAATTGAAGAAGCAATTGTTAAAATAAATGGACCAAATATGTATTTAAACCAATATTATTATTATTATTTATTTATTATAAAATCTTATAAAAAATGAGAATGGAAAATTTATGCCCGCAATGAAAATGGAGATACAAATAAAAAGAATCGTTCTCTCTTGTGTTTTGAGTTAGTAAACATCTCATTCAATCTAAAAGGTTTTTTGTACTAAGCTTGACTAAGGTGATGTAGTTTTAAAGACTGAATTGCAGATATTTTAAAATATTGCTTAGAACTAGATATTTCTTAATAAGAACAACAAAATTTATTGAAAAAAAAAAACATTTTCTGAAACAAGAAAGGACTTAAAAAAATTATATAAAAACAATTTATTTATTTATTTTTATTTTGGTCAATAACATGAGAATCTTCTAAAGCTGTGCCCATTAACTAGATCTCACTTCCCTTTCCGCCTGGACTTCATGCAAGCCCGGCCCATGAAAACCCAACTACGAGATAATCAAGCTGCAGAAAAAATAAAAAGAAATTTTCAAAGCAAATCGTTGTGTTGGGAAAATTGTTAAACAGATAATATCTACTGGCCCGGGGAAAATTGTTAAACAATCAATCAAAGTTTCACATCGACAAAAGTGCCATTCACAAAAGTGGGTTAAGAATAGGGGGACCCTTGCCAGCCCAGGGTTCGGCTGGTTATGATGGCCTCTTTCGAGATCCTTACATTCGGAAAGTGGGTGTGGGGCTTTACTCATAATTTTGGTTGGACCCCTTCTTTTAATTGTGGCGGAATTGTATGTTGGACTTTACTTGGCTTGGAAGTTGGGTGGAATTGTAAGTTCATCTTTGGGCCTACCTCAGTCAGTGTGTGTTTCTGTTCTCCTTTTTGAACCATTGATGGATGCAGCTTTGGATGGCTCCCTCGTCATCCTCGTCTCTATTTTTTATTTATTTATATTTTACTTTTTAAAAAATATTTTTTTAAAAGAAATTTACTTATCTTATTATAAAAAATGTGTCAGAATTTCAAAACATACATATAATTCGTTTAGATCTATAAATTAAAATTAAATCTGAGTGTAAAAATTTATATTTATAACATCAAATTTGTGATTGAATAAAATATATTTAAAAAAATTAATTTTCAAAAAAAATTAAAAGATATATTACCACTTCAATATGTATTTTTGTGACATCAAATTTGCAATTGAGTATAAAATATTTAAAGAGAGTTAATCTTTTAAAAAAATTAGAAGATGTGTTACTTCTTCAAGACGTATTTTTTTATTTTTTTTATTTTATTGTTGTATCAGTTATATTTTTTTATTTTTTATATATAATATTTAATAAATTAAATTTTAAAAAATGTGTTGTCTCTTTATTTTTTAGTTACAGTACTGAATTTGCACTTTGTATATTTAAAAACTGTATAATTTTTCTATCATATTTTTGTCTTTTGCTTGTTAATCTCAGTACCTAATGTACTCTTTATTTTGTATGAATGTAATTTTTCTACTTGTTTTAAAAAAATCATTAATGTATTTCTGTCCCATAAAATAAAATAACGTCATTCATTTAAGAATAAAAAAACAATGTCATTTTCAATTTTCAAAATAGTGTGTTAGTATATAAATATTTTATATACCTAAAAATTTATATATATAAAAAATTTATACATATGATACGTAAAAAAAATATTATTTTTATATTACTTAGATCATATATAACACATAAATTTTTAAATTTTCAAATTTAAAAAAACTAAAATTTCACTGTACTAATCACCTTGTAAGGAAGGAGATTCTTCATCGTCGTTAGAAAGTTAAAGTTCCTCTTGTTTTAAAGTCAATAATGCTTATGACACCATTATTATTACTATATTTGTGTAATTGCAAACGTAATTTACAATTAATTATTGATAAAAAAGTATGTTTTATATTGTTACAATTAATTAATTGTGTAATTGTATAAATAATTTTTATATTGTAAATAAAATTTACAATTATTATAAGAAAAAAGCTTTATAATAAATAGATATGTGTGAGAGTTTTTTTTTAATAAAGTGATAAAAACTTCATCTTCATAATAAAAAAAAAATTTATCTGAATTTGATACTTTTTTTTAACGCTATCATCATGTGTATTAGAAATTCATCATTTTGAAGTTTGTCTTTTATTATTCCTTTGATTGAGGATGTCAACCCCTTCCCGTACAGTATTTTATTATAAATTCTCGAGCAGCAAACATGCAGTATTTATAATTCCTTATCTGACACAAATCACTTACATATCTTCCATTGTAGTTTACTAAAAATTCTTCCTCTCGTTTATTTAATTTTCTTAAAATGAAAAAAAAAAAAAGACTCTTTTTAAAATGAAGAAGAGAAATCAGAAAAAATGTCAGCGGATTTGAGAGCTCACGTGGAGCAACGATGATAACTTCCACACCCCTAGGAGATCAATAGGAGTACTACGGTAAGTGTTCCAAGCGTCCATTTTTTAAGAGATTTGATTAGCGATAAGATTTTTTAATTTTAAGAATTATATTTTTTAGGAATATAAATTTTAAAAATATATAAAATATATTTAATTAATTTTAAATTTTATTATTATTACGTTTGATTATAATAGAACTTTTTTAAAAATTATAATATTTAAAAAAAAAATATTTATTTATGTTAAGGTGAAAGAGAAAAAGTAAGTGTAGAGATAACATAGAAAGTAATAAAAAAAAAAAGATTATGAGAAAAAAAAAAGAGAAAGATGAGAAAGAAAGTATGAGAGAGATAAATAAATAAAAGAGAAGAAGATAAAAATGAATAAAAATAAAATAAAAAAAATGATAAAATTGAGAATATTATTTTTTTTATAATATAAAAAATTTGAATTTTTATTTTTTTATACGAAAATTTTTTAGTGAGAATTTTGTTAAAAAATTATTTTTAAAAATTTATATTTTTAAAAAATTTTATTTTAAAATTTTAAAATTAAATATGAGAATTTAATTTTTTTAAATTCAATTTTTTAAAATATAAAAAAATTCATCGTATCAAAAATATGAAAGTGTGGGAATGGCCGGTCAAGATTACAAGAAACAATGGGTTACTGAGGATTTGTGAAAAAGTGACAGTTGACAACTTTGGGTTGGCCACTTTTTAATCTTTGATTTTCTCTGATGTTTGCGTGTTGTTATCATTAAACTGGTTTTAGTTTTGGTTCTTGTTGTCCGTTCAATGTGTACTTTTGAGTGACTACTTTTAGTCCTTTCTTCTATTTTGTGTTATGACTTGTGAGAGTGATGTATTTTTTTTCTTCTCAACGTTCCATGTATAAAATTTAGCATTCCCAAAATAAATAAATATAAAAATGCAATCCAAATCAATTCATTTAGAAACTACAACCTTCTTACTAAATATTTTCTTTAATAAATAAAACTTTCCTTGATAAAAAAAAAAAAAAAACTTCTTATTTTAGAGTTCTGTTGCAATTGGGAGGCTATTGGGACCCTGGGAAAGAAAAGAGGTCTAATTCTGCCTCGCTGATTGGCTAGACGGAAAAGATTATTCATGAAATCGCTTTACTGGGATTTGATTCTTGTTCCTTTTTTTTTTGTTGGTCGAAACAATAAATTGTTTCTTTCTGTCCAGAGCCCAACCCTGTTTCATGAATTTGCAACCTTAAGTTTTTGCTCATATTTTTTCATTTTTATATTATAAATTAATAAAAATATCAGACGGTTAATATTTTTAGTATTTAACTTGTATTAATGTTCTATTCAATTGATTAAGATTAGTATCGACTACGAAAACTTAGGAATTAAATATTATATAATTTTTTTTGTTGTGTACAAAACTGGGAGAAATTTTGAAATAAATCAATGGCTAGCCAATAAAAAATCGCCACATAAGAGTTATTGTGAAAGTCTCCTACTCAACCCTGCCTCTGTCATACCCTAATCCCAAAGAACTCTAATTGAAAGCCCTATCATTTTCCCTTGTACTTAGCCAAAGAACACGTAACATGCAGACCGTAGGGCATTGTTTGGATGGACCGTTGCTTTTACTTCACGATTCGTGACCAAATGACCGCACGCCGCAAACGCGTCCTTTTAAAAGCAGATTCTTTTATTATTTGCTATGTACCCCACCCACTTTACGTTATTCTATTTTCCAGCTCCATATAAAGCCGAGAAGACCAAAGATTGTGTGGCTTCCCTACCGTACTAAAAGTGCTCACAGCAACTAGGGGCTGCAGAGGCACAGAGTTAAACAGAGCTAGGAAGCCATGGCCGCAGACAGCGTTGTTGAGTCCATCGATTTTCCCGTGAAGAGGCAGAGGGAAGATGAAGAAAATGGGGTCTCCGCTTCTACCGTCTCCATGGAGACGGAGGGTAACAAGGACCCTGATGGTATATCAGCTGTGATTCCCGGGTGGTTCTCCGAAATTAGCCCAATGTGGCCTGGTTGGTTTCTTTTTACAATCCTTTTTGTGACGCCTTCAGAGTTGCTTCCTTTCAATGCGTTTGGTTCCTGAGAAAGGAAAGTTTTCACATTTATTTTTTTACATGATTTATAGAAAATCAAACCCGTATTAATTTATGCGTTCCAGCTCCTGTGGGGTTCGTCTCTATGTGAATATAGGTGGATTCAGTGATTTAAATGATTTTATGCCAGTTCGCCTGTAGTTTTTTGAATCAAGTTTGAGTGCTTTTCATGATTTCTGTCAATTTTGTCATCCCAGCTTGCTTTTTAGCTTTTTCCTTATCATGACACAGAATTCTTAGGTCATGTAACTATTTTCGTTTCTATGCTCATGCTTCTTGAATAGCTATATTATTTTCTGAAGGGTACATTTTGAATCTGTTTTACTTGGCTCCGTTCTTTAATATCCCTGGCATGTCCTTACTGCATATCCTTTTAGTTATGGATGTCGTCCCTCAAGTAAAGATAATTAGGAACTACCCCAGATTGATGCGTGATATGTATGTGCAGGTGTATCCACAAGTATGTAACAATATTTTCCAATTGCTGTAACGGAGTGGTTGTTTTTGTTATGGCTGAAACGATAATGTTTGTGGGCTTTAGTTGTATTTACTTTTATATTGATGCCTGAACATACGGTCTCCTTATGATCCTTAGTCCCGGTGAGGAGTTATTTTTTGCTTGATGTTCCACAGTTCCATTGTTAATTTAAGGCCAACAGCTTATCGTTAGTCTTAAATTGAATGATGGTACTAGAATACATCCCCTTCGAATGTATTGGAATGAATTGTTATTAGATCATTTCAGACCTCAACTATTAATTTCCTTTCCCTTTTTTTGACTTGAGGTACTAAGTAGCAAGACTATGAGTCTATCTTGACTACTTTATGACACATTCTTTTTTCTTTTTTCTTCTCTGAAATCTTTGGATATTTCTTGTCATTTAATTCCCTTTTGCTTTAGCTTTGATTTATGGTTATGCAAATGAATGTGCCTGTGCACAGACAGACAAGAACGAGTATTTTTTAGATTTAATATAAGTAGGCTGTTGCTGAATGCCATCATTGCCAGGATCTCAATCTGTGTCCTTTCAATGTTTTATTTTTCTCCCCTTTTTGGTCATGCATCACACATTAGTATTTTTATAGTTTTTGAACATGTGATTTATAGTTCCATTTTTATCCTAAAAGGGGAGAAATGCCATTTACCCGAGAGTCACTTGCCTCTTTCTTAAGTGGAATTTCATTTGATTCTTTGCACCTATGCTCAAATTCATTATTGTCATGGACTTTGTTTGGCTATAATGTGCTCTTTTTACATTACTGTAAAAAATTCACTGGTTGGTAATGCCATGCCATCCAGTGTAACATCTGACTAGAAATTTTGGTATCATGGTGCCAAGCACAGGAGGCTGTAAATTATGTTATATTCTCTGCTTTAAATTCTCTGGAACTTGTAATTATTACCCTTATTAGGAGAAGGAATTGAATTTTCAGGTCAACATTGACGTGCTTTGCATCTGGATCCTAGTTATATTAGCTTCACTCTATTGGTCCCTTTTCATGGATTTAAGGATGCTAGAACATAGAGTTGATGATTAGTATAGCTAGTAAAGGTGTGGCTTAGGCTTCCTTGCTGTTACGTACTTTTTATGCCACAATCCACATTAAAATTAGATTGACTGCTTAGGCTAACTGGGAAGTTCTGCTTTGAGCTTTCATAAATTTTCATTAATATATGTGGACGTGTATTTATTTAGACTACAAGAGCTCTGTAGGTTCCTTTGTTATCCACGAATATACGGGGACATATATGAACATTTCTTTTGTTCTGGTTGTCTAGTTGTGTATACTTTTGATTGACGATACAGTTCTGTTATTGATAACAACTTGAAACTCAGACCTTTTGGACTTGGTCTTTGTAATAATACTCATGAATTGGAACTTGACTGTAATTTTGCAGGGGAGGCACACTCCTTGAAAGTTGAAAAGATCTTGTTTCAAGGGAAGTCTGAATACCAGAATGTCATGGTCTTCCAGGTACAGCATGCTCCAGAAAAGTTTAAATTATTATTATTTTTTATTCCTTTTTCATGTTCTTTTTTATATTTACATCGTAATATTTTTCTTTTTTGCAGTCATCAACATATGGCAAGGTTCTCATTTTGGATGGAGTAATTCAGCTTACTGAAAGGGATGAATGTGCCTACCAAGAGATGATCACTCATCTTCCCCTGTGCTCTATTCCAAATCCCAAAAAGGTCTTTTGATACTTCGAAGCCTCTAGGGATTGATTATATGTTTAGATTGCATGTTTTGTCACCTAATTTGTGTGATGTGACAAAGTTTTAAGGTAGTGTATGCTTTCTTATTATTGTAGTCTTAAAGGAATAGGTGATAATGAATTTGTCTAAATTACTCAGAATGTTGACGTGTCCCTTGTCATTCCGTCTTTAGCATAGCAACATAAGGTTTATTTGTATCTATTAGTTCTTCAGTTTTCTGCAACATTTTCCAAGAAGGACGAAGAATGGCAATTGTTGGGGAGAATAGAAAGGATCACACCCATGGGTTGGAATAAGACATCTAGAATATGACTTGAACCAATTTTGAGTTTTGGTAATGAAATGTTGGGTTATATAACAAAGAAAGAGAATTTTGGGAAGATTAGCCTGTTCTCCCTAGCTGCAGTAAATTTCTAACCGTGAAAATGTTAGTCATTTTTCTTACTATTATGCTTTTTGCTAGGTTTTGGTTATTGGTGGAGGAGATGGTGGGGTCCTGCGGGAAGTATCACGCCATTCTTCAATTGAGAAGATAGACATTTGCGAAATTGACAAGATGGTAGTTGATGTGAGTAATAGCACCAAAAAATTCTACTTTCTTTCTTGTCTCCAAACACATCGGATTTATTTTGCTAGCAGACTCCTGTTTTACCTCCATATAAGTAGTTCTCTCTGCACTTTTTCCTAAGTTGTGTGGTGTTTCGCCTTAAAGAAATTGGCCACGACAATGCTGGTCCTTTTCACTTGGCTTAAAATGGATTATGGTTTTATACTGAACATCCTCTAGTAGCAATATATGCATTATATTGAAATTAAGTCATCATTATTTGCAGGTCTCCAAGCAATTTTTCCCTGAAATAGCTGTAGGGTATGAGGATCCACGTGTGACACTTCATATCGGTGACGGTATCATCAACTTTTTCATTTTGGTCTTTTAAAATTTTGTTGCCTCTTTCCAGAGAAGGTATCTCATGATGGCTTGTTTCTCAATGGTCTAGGAGTTGCATTTTTGAAGGCAGTTCCAGAAGGAACATATGATGCAATTATAGTGGACTCATCTGACCCTATAGGTGTGCTATATCTCAAATGCCTTATAATTTTTCTGGTCCTCTGCAGTAATTCATAACTGTTTCCTCAAAGGGAGGTTACATTTGGTATATTTCAGGCCCTGCTCAAGAGCTTTTTGAAAAGCCCTTTTTCCAGTCCGTTGCAAATGCTCTACGTCCAGGAGGAGTTGTGTGTACGCAGGCGGAAAGTATATGGCTTCATATGCATATCATCGAGGACATAGTTGCAAATTGTCGCCAGATATTCAAAGGCTCTGTCAACTATGCTTGGACTACAGTTCCTACATACCCAAGGTTTTTTTTTTTGGGTTTACTTTCCTTTTCTATTTTCATATGCAGTCAGCAAGACACGCTTTATCTATTGAATATTGATTACAGATACTTGATATATTAATTCTGCCAGAAAATGGTCATTTGAAACTGCAATGACCTCAATCATTATGCCATGGCAGAATGCCCTTTTCCTTTTTCTCTCCTCCTTCCCTAAGAGGGCAGGTGTTTGGTTTTACATGACAATATTTTGTTATAGAATGTGCTGTCTGTGGGGATAGTGAGAGTATGATTATCAATGTTAATGTTGCTTTTACTGTTTCATTTCAGTGGGGTGATTGGTTTTATGCTTTGCTCAACCGAGGGACCTTCTGTTGATTTCAAGCATCCTGTGAATCCTATAGATGAAAATGATAGTCAGAAGTCAGTAAGACCACTGAAGTTTTACAACTCTGAGGTGAGATTCAGCTCCAATCATTTTTTCTCCTACCCATATTCCTCTCTATCCTGCTTTAAGGGTTGCAGTTTTCTTCAACTCCCACTGATTCTGTTCTCTTCCCATTTCTTGGCTGGATAATTATTTCTCAATTATCTTTCTTATATGTTTCTTTTTATTCATTTCCAGATTCATACAGCATCTTTCTGTTTGCCATCTTTTGCCAAGAGGGTGATTGAGTCTAAAGCAAATTAAGAAGATCTTCAAGAGGTGTGGCTGTTGTAGCTTGCTGAAGTGGTCCATCTATCAGTGAACAATAAATTAGAGCTTTAATTTGACACGAAGAGTGGGTCTTATATTAGGAAATGAGTTGGTAGGTAATAGTTGATGGATTCAGATGTCAGTTACTTTCTTCATAGACATGATTTTTAATGCGGAATATTTTTTAGCTGCTACAAAAAAATGTCAGATGCAAACTGTTGCTTTTTATAAATCTGCAGTGAAATGCGTTTTCTAATCTGTCTTGGGATTCAATCTAACTCAAGTGAAACAGAATATTTACGATAATAAAGTGGATTGATCTGCTTTATCATACACTCAAATTACATTCAACGAAAATTATTTTTAATCAAAATACTGGGTGCACTAGGTTTCATAATACTAATTCTGAACACCAATTGGCTCCCTTATTTCTGTTCAAAGCAACCGGTTTTCATTCATGAACAACTTCAATATCTTTACCTAATTCTTCATCTTCTTTCTTCTCTAAGCTCCTCTCCTTGCAATCATAGAAATAGATGGTGCAGACCACCCATTTCAGCAGATTTGCCACACAGAACAAGCCAACTTGAATAACAATTCCATTTCCTTCTTTATAGCCTCCAATGTGGAGGCTTGAAAGCCTCAAAAAATGTCCCCAACCAAAGAAAATAAGCATCAAAAGAAGCCCTCGCCTCTGACAGCCTCTGCTGAAATAAGCAGAAAGCACCAATGCTTCGACACCATATATCCCCTCCAATACTGAGATTACAAGACTCACATTCCACATTGCACTCCATTCCAAATACACTCTCAACAGCTTTGCAAAAGCCAGGCTGCAAATTACTGCAAAGAACAAAGAATAACTCAAATTTTTCAAGAAAACATTGTAGTTGATGACTATCCATAGTAATCCAAACAGGTAAGAAGTTGAGAAGAACAACACATAGATGGAGGTGATAAATGTGCCTCTCAAGTTCGATATGTAAATGGGTTTCCGAAACATCTCCTTGAGACTCATTTTATTCTCTTCTGAACGTAGCTTGGATGCCAAATCTATAGTAACAAATGCAGAGCAGAGCTCTAAGACATGGAGGGGCACCAAGTAAGTGACTCCGAGTTGAATTAACTTGAGGATATAATTTTTACTGAACCTTCTCATCATAAAATCTGGCATCGACCCATAATAGCTGAAGGAGAGTGGCGGTAGATTAAGAATTTCGGAGGTTTCAATCAGAGCTCCTTGGAGGTTAGTTTCGAAGTAAACCATGAGAAAAAAGAAAGGAAGTGAAGTGAGAAAGGTGTAGATGATGAAGTTGACGTTTGTGAAATAGATTCTCACAGCTTCCTTGACAGTATCAGAAACCTCGAGCTTCTGCTTCTGCATGGCTGGTTTGCTTTCACTCTCCATATCTTTCACTTCCAAGACAAACGCTAACCTGATTTTAATAAGCGAAGCAGTGTACTAAGCGCAGATCTATACAAACTGAACTTTTCTCTTGTTTCTCGGCTCCTTCTTTCTCTGGAAGACTTTGACTTCCCAAAGGATTGATTATTGAATAGTCCAATAAGGTGGCCATCCAAGCGGTGGCGGAGCCATTTGCAACTTTGAATTTAATTTTCATAAATTTATAAAATTAATTATTTTAAAATGTATTTAGTAACTTGCTTTTAAATTTATATTTCACTTATTATAAAATAAATTCTTTATTATTTAATTTATTTTTAATTTACTCTTAAAACTTATATATGTTTTTTTTTGTTGAAGTATAATATACACATTTAAAATTTAAAACACACTGTTAGACTTTTTTTTTTTAACATATCGTATTCTTTTAACTTCACTTTTTTATCTTTTCTTTTCCATCTTGCTCTTTTCAACATAGTTAGCTCATCCTTTGTTGCATTTTATCTATTGCGAAGGAATAAAAAGTGAAACCTCAAACTTAAATTGTCACATCTTCATCTTATGTAAATAATTTGCTTTTTTTTTTTTTTCCTTTTTTCTTATCACAAGTATTCAAATAGGGCATAGAAACGGTTCTTAAGCTAAAAGTTAAAAACCATACCTTTTCTTATTTAGACTAGCAGACAATTGCTTGCATTGTAAAAAAAAAAAAACAATTACTAGCTATTTTGACTTCTGAGAAATAAAAAAAAATTATTATCAAAGGCATTAAGCATATAACACATTACTTCCCATCTAATCATAAATTATTCATATTTTATTTATTTCTTTCAAATTCAAAAATTAATAAATTTATCTCTTTTCTTGTTGCTTATAATTTTAGTTTATCAATATTTAAACTTTAAATTTGCAAGTTATAAATAATAAATACTTGTTTGTATAGATAGATTTATTTTCGGCATACTTGTTTCTTTACTATATTTGATTTTAGAGTGTACATTTTTTTAATTTATTTTTATATAAAATATGGATAATTTTTTTTTTAAGAAAATCAATTTTTGAACGACAAATTTTATCTAATACGCAAAAGGAGAACCTCCTGAATTTGAAGTTCTGCCTCCTCCGCCACTGCTTCTAAGCTACTTCTTGACTTTGTATTTTTTGAAGTTGACAACTAAAAAACAAAGTAAATTTTAATGAAAGTTTGTGAACATTACTGCTATAATTTTTTTAATTTCAAATTGAGACAAAAAATTTTATTAAAATTTCACACCCCTTCAAATCTATAAAAATTATACTAACTTTTTATTTTTATAAATATTTATTTGACTTTTTAATGTTAATAATATATTAAAATAGACTTTTTGAATTTAAAAAAATACATAAAATATAAATTTTATTGATAATTTATTGAAAGTAGAATTTTTTTATATAAATTAAAATGCAAAAAAAATAAAATAATAAATTCCAAAAATCTCACTAGCTATAAATATAAAATACTCTTAAAAAATGTTTATCACGTTAAGAAAGTGGGAATCTAGTACGGAAAAACGATTAGCGTAGTAGTAAAATTACCTTGATGATTTTAGGTAGTTTTCAATCTTCGACTGCAACCGTCAGAAATCAGAATGCACAACATTCACTTGCAAGAGATATTCATAGCCATAAGGAACACGCATAAAAAGGAGTACATTCATGGTGATGAGATTCAGTATTATTCAATTCACATTAAAACTATTGGGAATTTGAACGAACTTTTTGAACATGAGGTGAGATAGCTGCTTTAGATAAATTCTTCCCTGAAATAAGCAATTTAGACACATTAAGAAATCCAGTCCCACGATCCACACATTGCATGCATCCCTCACCCCTTGGGTAGTAACTTCAGAAAGTGCTGTCTTTTGATTAAAAATAAAAAGCTCAGTGGATCAGGAGCAAAAAAATCTTGATTCTTTATATAAACTTCTCTAGACATAAAACAAAATTGTTTCGCGATACTCGGTTTTAATTGTCATAGAATTACAGCAAAACAAAGCACTATAGACGAAAAGAATGACCAATACTTCATCCCAAAATACTAAATAAATATGATATATAAACGAGATTAACTGAACTCTGCAAAATCAATGTTCAAAGAGCAACCGATGCTGTCAATCAACAGCAGCAAACCCATTTGGTGCAGGGCTATGGGCATTTGGCAAAACTAAGTGCAGATGAGACTGGTGTCACAAATTGATTCTATGCAGTAGTAGCAGACAGAGTTACTAATCAGCTGAATAGAGAAGCAGATACCGGCTTAAGGGCAGAATGTGGAGAGTGAAAGACATCCCTCATCTCAACATTAGTACACAGAATAAACCCATCTGACTCTATGAATTATGCAAAGTTCTTGCATATCTATTATTGGATAACCACATATGCCTTGCTGGAGTAGAGAACAGAAGAAAAAGGTGTCCCATAGACCAACTTGTTGAACATCGCAGTCACATTCAAGAGCTATGAAGATGCAACTATAAAAGAGTCTAACGGATATGCAGACATTTAGAAGCAGCAACCAACAATTGAACTACGCAGAAGCAACCGAGAATTAATTCTGGTTTTGAGAAGCAGCCACTAGAAGCTGCGACCAACCAAACAAAGCCAATTTGACTCAAAATGAAGATGCAGTAGGTCAATTACTATTTTCTATCCAACCACACTTACACTTCTCCAATTCATAAAGGGGATGCAACTTTAGTAATCCTTTAATGAACAGCCAACAAAAAGGTTAACAACCAGAAGCTTCACTGCAGAACACAAGAAGTAGGTCGCACACAACCAAATTGCTGACATCGCACTTTAAGTCAACTTATATGCAGAAGCAAGGAGATGAGATGGTTGTGGCGCAGAGAAGCAGACAAAAAGATGAAGTAATTGACGATTTGGCCGATAATCACACCTCACAACAAAAGGAAAAGAAAAAAGACAATACCTTTAGGATCTATAAATACAAATATATCAAAGTTACCATTGCGGATAAGTCGATTAGTAAAACTAATAATGAGCAAATAACAGAAGTCACTATATAAAGTAGGAAGAGACCTTCAAGTTTCAGTAAGCCGAAGAGAGACAGCAGATGCAAAATAGTGTCCAAAGCACCCTTCTAACAATAACCACTGTCAGGATATCAACATAACTAACATGTGTTGTTTGCTCAAGCAATTCTACAGGAACTACACTACAGCAGATAGGCCATCCCTGAAGGTTGTTGTTGAGCATTAGTTACATTTACATTCTGACCTTAATCTCTGTAAAAAGAAGTAACAATATTCTACATCAACGTAATTTGATATTCTTGAGCCTAATCATGGACAACAATTACTTAAACAAAGCTGAACCTACCCATTAGCATAAGGAGAGTCACGACGAGAATGACGGTATGGAGGGGACCTGCTGTAGCTGCGACCACGTCGAGGTGGTGTTATGCTGCGTCGTCTTGGAGATCTTCTTCCAATTGGGCTATAACTCCTGAAAATGAAGCAAATCCAATGCATTAATTTAAGGCATTAGCTCTCAAAAATATTCTAAACCAACAAGAACTCTGTAAAGAAGAATAGTAAGTTAAAAGATTACTACTTGGTTACTAATATGTTACCAAGAAAAAATGATATACTAACAATGCATCTCAAAGCAAAGCCAGCAGTGGATGAATAATACAATTAGTCTACCAAAGCAACCAGGAATAGAAGAGAAATAAGATTCAAACACTGAGGACTACAGACAGTGGTGCTACAAATAATTTGCAAATGCATAATTCTTCAAGCCATGCATCCAAAGCATACAACTCACCTGCGGCCACCATACCCATAACTTGGACTTCTACGGCGTCGATAAGGACTAGGGCTTCGTCGTCGTCCACTACCCAGGCCTCGTGAACCAATGCGCAAGCGACACTCCCTAGCAAAATGACCAGGTTCACCACACTCATAACATTTCAAGTCATCACCTCCACGGCCATGTCCACCTCGTCCTCCACCACCCTTGGAATTATGAGAAAGTTCTACACGCCAGCCATTTTTGCCTGCATGGTATTCAGTTATTCATGTTATTAGTCTCAAATATGGATTACAAAAGGAAAAAAAAAACAAATAAGAGAGGAATAACACAGACAGCATACAGAGGTACAAACATGAATTCAAGCTGAAATCAACAAAGCAAGAACATATACTGACCATCCAAAGCATGAATTGCATCAAGTGCATCCCTCCTATCATCAAATTCGAGAAAAGCATATCCTGGTGGCCTTCGAGCAACCCAGACACTGCATTAAACATATATCAGATTCAAAAATTCAAATGTGAGTCCTGTATCAAACCAACAAAAGCAACAAGTTAAAAAACATGGCTACCATAGACAAAATGCGACAATGCTTCCCTCCAACTTCATATATATTTAAATCACATAATATAGCCTAAGATGGTCACAGCATCTATACATTATACTAGACATATTACTTTTATAATGTAACAAACTAAAAATATAAAAGAAGTAAACATCTATTACAAGAGATTATCAGTATTGAATATCAACTACTTAATGCGTCTTTATTTACCAAAACCTCCGACACCAAGAACAGAAATGGCCCTCAAACGAGGCCAATAGTTATGCATCAATCAATAACTTAACGGATACAGAATATACCAAATGCAAATATACGCCCTTGGCAGCATGAAATTATGATCAGGCTCTTTCCATGAATATAACATTTTATAAAAAAAAGTTTCGACTGCCTGTCCCAAATTAAAAATACGAAAGAACGCACAAGTGACCATCACAAACACACAGATATCACATATGATCGGGCTTAATGAAAAAATAAAACAAAATTTATACGGGAAAATGGAGAAGGAATATAGGAATCTAAATAAATTACCTCCGGAGAACACCGTACATACGAAATTCATCTTCAAGATCCCTCTCAGTGACCCGAGGATCCAAATTCCCAACATAAACCCGAGACATCGTCTCAAGCCAGTATCAGCCTATAAACAGATCACAAAATAAGCATCAAGCCACCGATTACCTCAAAAGGAAAAGGCATAAACAAAAGCAACACCTTCACGCAACAAGTGACCAAATTGTGTTCAATTTAATTGGGTTCTATACCAAAACAAGGGGGCAAAAAGAAAGACCGCAACTTTCCTGGAAAATCTTTGCGTCGACTAAAACAAAAAAAAAAAAAAAATAAGAAGCCAGAGTTGGCCTAGCAGCAGAGTGAAAGAAAGATCACCTGGAGGAAAAAATGTCAAGGATTCTCAAAAATTAGAATAAAATCCTAGGGCATTCGAGATATATTAAGGGTGTGGGTCGCCTTTACTCTTTGTTTGGTAAATAACTGTTTTTTTTTGGACAAAAATTTTGGTAAATAACTAAATATCTGGGTTATGGACCTGTGGTAATCTCGGATGGACTTCCAACAGAGTTTTGACCTTCGACGGCCCATAACTCTGTAAACCAAGTTGAAGTTTAAGGTTTTGGGCCTGCTAAAATACGCAAGTTTTTTTTTTTTTATCAATTTAAAATTTTAAAATTAAATAAGTTATTTTAATTTTAGTGTCAGACGTCAGTACTGCAGAGCAACTGAGCGGATTTTGCTCAATCAGCTCACTTTAATTTGATCTTTTTTAATACGCAAATACGGACAATAATATGGACCCAGAACATGACGAAAACTTTGTCTTCGTTTTAGTTTTTTTTTCTTTAAATTAAAAACATTATTGGGAATCGGGCAAGAAGTCCTATCATTGTCTTTTGGTTCAACGGGTGTCTCGTCGTCATGGCTTAACTGGCTCCTGAAAAGCTCCCAAGTTTCAACCGTAACAACTAATTAAGCTCCAGTTACAGTTCCGAAATTGGTCGAGGATTTCACGGAAGCATGAAGTTTCATTCGAAAGATTATCGAAAATTGTCAGTAACGTTTCACCCTTTTAAAGCCTGACAGTTGAGAAGGATTTCCTCGTTGGAAATCCGAAGGTTTAGTGAAGTGGGATTTTCTTTGTTGTTGGGTTTCGTGTTGTGGAAGAATGGAAGCTGATAGGATTGAAGAGAGTAGCGTGAGGTTGTTAAAAAGTAGCAGTAGTGGTGGAAGTAGTGGGTCTAGGTGGGTTGATGGAAGTGAAGTGGAGTGGGAGGCGCTCCCATGTTCTAAGCATCATGAAAACGAGGGTAGAGAAGGATATGGATCAATCAGAAGGAG
Source organism: Gleditsia sinensis (assembly GCA_037074535.1). NCBI lineage: Eukaryota > Viridiplantae > Streptophyta > Magnoliopsida > Fabales > Fabaceae > Gleditsia > Gleditsia sinensis. The sequence continues at coordinate 7,513,756 of CM073471.1, forward strand.
GCTTGCAAAGAAACCCAAGAGAGTTGATTCATTTGATGTCGAAGCCATGGAGATTGCTGGTAGTCACGACCACCACAACAAGGTAATTTATTGTCAAAGTTATCGGTTCGGGAACACCTATTTGTTCTGTATTTGTTGTTGAGTTCGCTTGGTAAACGTTTTACCATATTGACTGAGAGTGAGAGGGTTGAGACTTGAGCATCTGTAACTTGAACCTTGTAGTAAAAGAACCAAACTTAATTAATTTAAAGTTCCATTGACATTGAATAACTTGGGGGAAATTATGGGTTGTCGCATTTCATTACTATTGTAATGAAATGGAAAATCAGAGAACTAACTTAGGAGCCATTTGATATCTTATATCTTTCTTTGACAACTTTTTTAAATGTCTTACCATATGCGGGAATCTTAAATACCATGAAATTTAATACCTTAGTATCCTATACTATGTCAGGAGTTTGGGAATATTAGTGAACACTTACAGTATACAGCATATGAAACTCTTATAGTACACTTATATGTCTTCAGAAGTAGCAGATGATTGAAGATCTGTAACGTAGCATACCAAATACTACAGTAGTGAAATGGTTGTTGTGGATAATATAAATGCAGAGACTTGTACATGCTCACTTCACCACTGTTCACAGACAATCAACAGTAATAACTTCAACTTTATGATTAATAGATCACTTATAAAGCCATTTCACTCTATTTAATCTATAGTAATTATTTGAATCAGGATCTTTCCCTTTGGCCCACTGTTGCAATGGCATTTCAGACTCTTGGTGTGGTATATGGTGACTTGGGAACAAGTCCTCTATATGTCTTTGCTGATGTCTTCAGCAAGGTTCAAATTGAGTCAGATGTTGACGTATTGGGGGCCTTATCATTAATAATGTACACAATAGCAGTTATTCCATTAGCAAAGTATGTTTTTATAGTCCTCAAGGCAAATGATAATGGAGAAGGTAACAGATTCACATTTCTATTATGACTTGTTTACTTTGATTCGTTAACAGATATAGTAAATCACAGTTTTTAATCCAATAATGGATTCTCCTGTAGGAGGAACATTTGCACTGTACTCGCTAATTTGCAGGTATGCAAATGTAAATTTGCTTCCCAATCGTCAGCCAGCTGATGAACATATCTCTAGTTATAAGCTCAAACTGCCCACTCCAGAGCTGGAAAGAGCTTTGAACATAAAGGAGACTTTGGAAAGGAGGTCATCTCTGAAAACTCTTTTGTTGCTATTGGTTCTGCTGGGAACTTCCATGATTATTGGAGATGGTATTCTAACCCCAGCAATATCAGGTGCATAAGCATACCATCTTTTTAATGTGAAATCCTGTTGACTAGCATAAATAAGAATAAGGCTTGAATATGTACAATAACATATTCTGCTGAAGCTGATATTTTAAAGTTAGGTGAAAGTTCAAAAATCATATCTTTATCACTATATCTAGAATTGGATAGCCTTCAACTGATTGGTTTGTCATATGACCATTGTTGGAACTACATGAGGTAATGAACTAATTTCCTGGAACTATGACCTCCAGAGTTGTGATGATAAAGCCTTCATCAATGAAGTCATATAAAAAATTACCACTATATGATATGAATCACTATCATAATACGCTTAAATGCCCTCTAAATTGAAACGTATGTTTTCCATTGCTGTTGGCATGAACCTTGTTTTAAACTAAGTAATGCTAGTTGAACAGAGCAAACCAAATATATATGGTTTCCTCTTAGTGGGCTTGCAGCTTTGGTATCTTGTGGTTTGGGAATAGACTTTGTTGAATTGACTTAATTGGCTTTTCACTTCCATTTTTCCCTGTAACCTCCTTCATGGAAATTTTATTATATTTTGTTTTTTTTTCATTTTCTATGTTGTATTAGAACCTATATGAAGAAAAAATTGCTTTTCTTCTGCAACTTAATTATAATCACGATGCTTCATTGTTGCAGTGATGTCTGCTATAAGTGGCCTCCAAGGTGAAATAAGCGGAATTGGTACAAGTAGGTATATTTTCTTTTTTTTTTCCTAGAGCTTACCTTTATTCTAAATGAATGTTAACTTTAGTCGGAAATTCTTGTGGTGGCTTCTTCCTTTCTTTCTGGATGATATACCAGAGTCTCTATGTATCTCTGAAGTTCTTTCAGGAAGATACAACTCAAAGTCTTTACATATATATCTCTAAAGTTCTTTCAGGATTATGCACCTCAGTCTCTATATAACTTTGAAGAAATGAACTTGTGGCCTTTTAGTAAAAGTTACAGTCAGAAAATTGCAGATATGAGTCTCTTTATGATTTTGTGGAGCAACTGTCCAGGAGGTCAAAGTCTTTAGCAATATCTCTCGATTCATGAGCTGGGTGTGCTTTGACCTAAGCAGGTCGAAGATGGTTCTGCCTTACAAGCATTTAGCAAACATCTCTGTTCTTATTATTTTAAAAATATTATAAGTTTGGAAGAAACGGATTCCTCTTATTGAATGTCAATGAGAGAATATAACTTACATAAGGGAAGCATAACAACAATTAAATCTGCTATTGAATCCCCTAATACAAGGAATAATGAGATCCCTTAAATTAAGGCATTTAAAATTTGAAAATAAAATCTTATTCTAATTCTTGATATGATTTATTAAAAAAAATGCTAGAAATCCCTAACTATCCAACACTTCCCCTCAAGTTGGTGCATAAATATCTATCATGCTCAACTTGCTGATAAGTAACTCATTGCTAGGTTTGAACAATCCCTTTGTGAGGATACCAACTATTTGTCGCGATGTGGGAACAAATGGCATACAAATAGCTCTTGTCTCCAACTTTTCTTTTGTGAAGTGTCTGTCTATTTTAATATGCTTAGTTTTATCATGTTGAATCGAATTGTGGACAATACTAATAGTAGTTTTGTCATCACAATACAACTTCATGAGAATAGTTATTGGCCTTTTTAACTCTTCTAACACCTTTTTTAGCCACATCATTTCACACACTTCTTGTGCCATTGTCCTATATTCTACTTCAGCATTATTTCAAGCTACGAAACTTTGTTTCTTGCTTTTTTGCGTTACTAAGTTCCTCCGTACAAATGTGCAATAGTCTAATATAGATTTTCTGTCTATAATGGAACCTACCCAATCCGCATTGGTATATGCCTCAATGTTCCTTTGCTCATTCTTTTTCAAGAATAGGCCCTTTCTTGGAGACCTCTTTAAGTATCTTAAAATCCTATACACAATTTCAAGATTCTTTTCACGGGGAAGTGCACGAATTGAGTTACTAAACTATTAGCAAATGCAATAGGAGGGCGGGTATGAGAGAGATAGATGAGTTTTTCAACAAGTTTTTGGTACTGAGATATATCCACAGGATCACATTTGTTATCTCCGAGTTTTTAATTTGGATCAATTAGAGTTTCAGCAAGACGACAACCACTCATCCATGTTTCTTTGTGTAGATCAATTACATATTTTCTTTTTGAGATTGCAATCCCTTTCTTTGTTCGAGTTACCTCCATCTCAAGAAAATATTTAAGTGCTTCCAAGTCTTTAATCTCGAACTTAGATGCCAAACATTGTTTTAATGGTTCCATTTCAGCTAAATCATCCCCATTCAGAATGATGTCATGGACTTAAAATATGAGAATGGCTATTTTCTGATTGGTTGTATGCTTTATGAACATTGTATGATCAGACTATTGTTGTGTGTACCCTTGGCCATTTACAAACTGTGTGAACCTCTCAAATCATGCTTTAGGCGACTGTTTTAGTCTTTATAAAGATTTTTTCAGCTTGCATATTCATGACTCAAACATCTTCTCAACGCCAATTGGTAGATCTATGTAGACTTCCTCCTCTAGGTCACTATTAAGAAAAGTATTTTTCACATAAAGTTGTTTAGTGTCTAGTCAAGATTGGCAGTGATTTGATAGAATAACTCTCACGGTACTTAACTTGGCCAAAAGTAAAAGTTTCATGGTAATCAATACCATGTGGTGAGTGAATCCTCTAGCTGCTAGGCAGGTCTTGTATCGCTCAAGTGATCCATTTGACTTGTACTTAGTTGTGAACACTCATTTGCATCTATTAGTTTTTTTCCTTTTGGTATCTCCATTACCTCCCATGTCTTATTCTTCTCAAGGGCTTGCATCTTTTCAAGTATAGCTTCCTTCCACTCAAGAACCTATACAGCATCCTGCACAATTCTTGGAATCTCCATGAAGGACAATTGAGAAATAAAAGTGGAAAAGGTAGGAGACAAATTTCCAGATGACACAAAATTTGACATGGGATACTTGGTACAAGTTCTAACACCTTTACAAATAGCAATGGGAATCTCGAGATCAGGCATACTAGACTTGGACTAAACAGACTCGAAATTAGGAGACAAGGTTTGGATGGATTCGTCATGAATATTACCGGGGGGGGGGGCAGTGGACTCTGGATATTGCTGGGAGGCATTGGTCTCATTGCTTTGAATTTGTTTCCTTCTTGAGTAAACTAGGAGTTCTTTAGTTCTTGTTCCTTCTTCATTTTTATGACTATTATAAGATGGCCTTATAGAACTTTCACCTAGGTTTTCATTAATTAAAACACTAGATTATGTGTTTATGAAAAAAATTGGTCCTTTGGGATTGGTGTTTTTGGGTTGGAAAACATCAATTTTTTTTCGAATCTTCAATTTGCATCTTCCCCATGAAGATAGAGTCAAAAAAAAGGTTTAAATTCAAAAAAGGTGACATCTATAGTAACAAACACCTTCCTAGAGCTAGTATCATAGCATTTATATTCTTTCTGAGTTGGGGCATACCCAACAAGAACACATTTTTTTTAGATCTTGGATCTAATTTCCCACGATTGTGTTCAAGAATATAAACAAAGGCACTACATTCAAATACCTTTAAAAGTAATTCCGAATAACCTACTTATGGGAAATTTTGTTTGGAGAATATGCAAAAGGTGTTTGAAAGTCCAAAATCTGTTGGCATACGATTTATGAGATATGTAGCAGTTAAAAGAGCCTCTCCCCAAAGATACTTAGAAACTTTATTTGTGTGTAAAAGTGCTCTAGTGACTTCCAAAAAATGTGTTTTTCCATTTAGCTATGCCTTTTTCTAATGGTGTGTCAATGCAAGAACTTTAGTATATTACGCCCTTTTCCAAGAAAAAATTGCCTAAGACTATTAAAATACTCTTTGTCGTTGACTTTGATTTTTTCTTGGAACTGTGTTTCCACCATAGTGTAAAAGGTTTTTAAAAACAACTTCTACCTCAGATTTTTCTTTTAGCAAATACACCCATATTACTATTGTGTGATCGATCAGCAACAAAGTTGACAAGCCATTTTTTTCTAGGAGTTAAGACCCAAGATGGTCCCCAAATGTTACTATGAATCAACATGAATAACTTTGTGGTTTGGTATAATTTCTTGGTAAATATGAATGATTATGCTTTGCCAGTTGACAAATTTCACATTGAAAGGAAGATAGACTCTTATTTTTAAACTAACTAGGAAATAGATGTTTTAAATAGTGAAAACTTGGATGACCTAATCTATAATGCTATAGCATAACATTTTCAGAAAAAGAAATAGATTGGAAACATGTACTGGGAGCTTGTTTGTCCAAATCATAACCATCTTCAAAGTAATAGACCATCTCTTTCCTTAACACTGTCAATCATCCTCCCCAAGGCTGTTTCCTAAAATTGACACTAAGGGGAGTAGAAATTAGCTTGGCATTTAAGATCAGTTGTTAATTTACTGATGGACAGCAGATTAAAAGACAGTTTAGGCAGATGAAGAACATTATGCAGAGTTACGGAAGGTGATATAACAATGAATCCTGTCCCAGTTATTACCAAGAGGGACCCATCAGAAATTCTAATTTTTTTGTACCTGTACAAGGAGTATAAGTAGAAAAAAGGTGGGAGTAACTTATCATATGATCAGATGTTCCAGAATCTATGATCCATGTTTGACTCAAATTGACACTAAGGAGAGCAGAAACAAAATTACCTTTTTGGGCTAGGGAACAAGGAGGATTTACTTGAAATTGTGGAGATTGAAATAATTTATACAAGTGCTCCATTTGTTCCTTTGTGAAAGGAGATGAATTGTTATCCCAAATTTTCTTCATGAGAGGTTTGAAAGGCACGACTGTCTCCCCTTGGTTTCTTTTTCCAATTTGGTTGTTTGCCATGAATTTTCCAGCAAGTGTCTTTTGTGTGCTAGGGCTTCTTGTAGTGTTCACACCAAGATTTTTTTTTTCTTTCTTTCACTTTCAGTTGCTGTCCCCTTTGAAGTCGGGACTGAATTTTCAATTTCCACCATTGCTTTGCCTTCTTGGCTGATCAAAATCACTTTCCTTCTTCACGGAGAGAGGGCAGTGGTTTTCTGATTTTCTCCCAAGAATTTGAGAACAAACTTCATCAAACTCACGGTAAAGGCTAGCCAAGAACAAGTACACATGGTCATTCTCTTCTTTTTTTCTTAATTTTTATGCTATCAAATGAACAATCCCATTTATCATCATAGCATTGATCTAATTCTTGTCATAAGGAAACCATCTCATTATAATAGATAGTTACCTCGTGTTCTCCTTGTTTTGATTTCCATAATTTTGATTTTAAATAAAAAATTTGAGAGGATTTTTCTAAGTCAAAATAAGTTTCACGCACAGCCTCCCACACATCTTTGGCAATAGGTAGAAAAAAGTAAGGTTTACCTATAGTAGGCTCCTTTGAACTAATTAGCCAGGCAATAATCAGGGAATTTTTGGACCTCTGTGGATCCTCGGCAGCTGGTTGCTTCACGTCACAGATTAGGCCCATTCCAATTAGTTCTTGCCATTTAACTTATGGGAGGTTAACTGGAAAGAGTGGGGGAAAAGTGGTCTGTATTATGGGTCATAGCAGACCTAAAAGATGAGCTTTCTGTTTCAAGAGAATCCGAGGTTCTTCTTGCCCCAGTCATTGCCGTCTTAGCCATTAAAAAAAAAAAAAAAGGTCAGGGCCGAGTTATATCAGTTTGGAAGAAACGGATTCCTCTTATTGAATATCAATGAGAGACTACAACTTATATAAAGGAAGCATAACAACAATCAAATATGTCATTGAATCCCCTAATACAAGGAACAATGAAATCCCTTAAATTAAGGGATAAAATTTGAAAATAAAATCGGATTCTAATCCCTAAAAATCAGGAACTAAATTCCTGATCTGATTTATTAAAAAAAAGGGGCTAGAAATCTCTAACTATTTGGAAAATACTAATGATAATAATAATAAGAAGAAGAAGAAGAGGAGGAAAAAGAATCAGTGTTTTGTTAGTCTGGCTTTTTGCACATAACTATGGAGGTTAAGATTTCCTCAAGAATACTTCCTTCTAGCTGTCTTGTAGAACTATGGGCAGGACAATATTAGCATTGTTCACAACATGGCTTATAATTTTTCTTTTTCTTTTTTGTGTTTCTTACTTGCAGATACTGTGGTTATTATTTCTATTATAGTCCTGGTGGCTTTGTTCAGCATTCAACGGTTTGGTACTGGTAAAGTGGCTTTCATGTTTGCTCCTGTTCTTGCTTTGTGGTTCTTTTCTCTGGGTTCTATTGGAATATACAATATACTTAAGCATGACATTACTGTTCTGAGAGCATTCAATCCAGCTTATATCTATTATTTCTTCAAGAAGAATACCAAAAGTGCATGGTCAGCTCTTGGAGGCTGTGTTCTGTGTATTACAGGTATACCTTTTTCTTACTGTCAACATGTGAATAATCCTATCGATTGGCATCATCTTTTTAGGCAAATTTACTTGCCAACATCTATTTGAAGCTTTTTTCTTAGCCCATAAAAATGACCTTTGCTTTTTTGCTCACCCTAGTGTACTCGCAATACTAATCTTAACTTGTATTTGTATCTTAGGTTTTCTCTTGAAGTTGAGAATATTGAACCAGTAGATGAGATGACTGTTAGTTTAGATGATTCATTTACCCCTTCCTTGGTAGAATGTGTTAACAAGTTTGCATAACAGCAATGCAGACAAGTACTGGTATCCAATACATAAGTGAAACTTATTGAACTCATTATACAACCCTGTCCCTTTCTCTCTTATACACTCACACAGAGACATATAGCATAAAGGGTGAAGATAAAGGAAGCTGAGCATCAGCCAGAAGACAGTGGTTAACAACTTGAATTAATAGTTGTGGGCTTGACTTAATGTATGCCATTTTGCCAAACCTTGGACGTGATAGTGAAGATTTTTTTCTTTTAAGATAATTTACCTCATATCAATTTGCCAATTTTTTTTGGTTCTTGCTACATGTTAAGGTGGCACCAAACTAGGTAACATATCACGAAATTTGACACAATCTCGAAGTTATTTTAATCCTCTAGAAAATAAGTAATGTATGCTTTCCCATTAAATCGAGAGATTTGGGATGCATGAAAACAACCCTTTTGGCCGAAGTAAAAACAAAGAACCAGAAACTTACATAACTTTCTTTTATATTCCTTTTCAGGTGCTGAAGCAATGTTTGCTGATCTAGGTCATTTTTCTGTACGATCAATACAGGTTTGTAGTAAACACATAAGTTTCCCTTACTAAGACTTTTATAAAATATAGAATTTGCTTTGCTATGTCTCTCATTTATTTGCTTAAACAGATTGCTTTTACTTGTGTGGTATTTCCCTGTCTCCTCGTTGCTTATATGGGCCAAGCTGCTTACTTGATCAAGTACCCTACTTCTTCTTCAAGGATATTCTATGACTCTGTTCCAGGTGATTTGCTGACATAATGACTGTTTATGCCTGTAAATATGATTCATTGTATTTCAAACTCTAACTGAGAGGTATATGTTATTTAATTCATAATCATTTGGTACCATCTATTTCTGTTTTCTGTGAAACAGATAGTCTCTTCTGGCCAGTGTTTGTGATAGCCACACTTGCTGCTATGATTGCCAGTCAAGCAATGATATCTGCTACATTCTCATGTGTAAAGCAATCTATGGCTTTGGGCTGCTTCCCAAGGCTCAAGATAATTCACACCTCAAAAAAGCTAATGGGTCAAATTTACATCCCTGTAATGAACTTTTTTCTTATGATCATGTGCATAGTTGTCGTTTCCATCTTCCGGAGCACTACTGATATTGCAAATGCATATGGTAAAGTATCTCCCATCTCAATTTTCTCTTGAGTACTTTTTAGTTTTGCTTTTTTGCCTCAAGGGTGATAGTGGGGATGCATACTAAAAGTATTCTATAAAATGACTGACTATATGATGATTTCAGTCAAGTTTCTTATTCTATATTTGTCATCTACGTTTGAAGTTGTCCATGATTGCAATTTGATAACGTGTCAAAAATTACGTAACAGCATTACTCAAAAAGTGTATGCCTTAATATTGATTAACTTGTAATTATATCTCATTCAGTTTAAGAACTTAACTTTTTATATTCCATTTCTGCACCCATATGCATGTTTGCTGTGTTTGAAATAATTCCAGATGTCCTGTATTGACCTTGATCATTGGTTTTATAATATTACCAGCTGATTTTTATATAATTGATAATGCCAAATACTCCGCTGAACATTGATACTTGATGGCCTGAACCCAGAGATTTTTATGTACAACTGGAAGGGACCAAATAATGCTGAAAGCGCGCAGCACACATGCCTAATACTTAGTACCTTTTGTAAAGTATATCTACTAATGCGATATATATTACTGTTTTAGGCATTGCTGAAGTAGGTGTCATGATGGTTAGCACTACCTTGGTGACACTTGTAATGCTTCTAATCTGGCAGACCAACTTGTTTTTGGCATGTTGTTTTCCACTTGTATTTGGATCGGTGGAGCTCATTTACATGTCTTCTGTCCTATCAAAAATCTTTGAGGGTGGCTGGCTTCCACTTGTCTTTGCTACCTGCTTCCTCTCTGTGATGTACACGTGGAACTATGGGAGTGTATTGAAGTACCATAGTGAAGTGAGGGAGAAGATCTCTTTGGACTTGATGCTTGACCTTGGCTCCAATCTTGGAACTGTTAGAGTACCTGGAATAGGGTTGCTATATAATGAGCTTGTCCAAGGCATTCCCTCCATTTTTGCTCAGTTCCTGCTGAGCCTCCCTGCTCTCCACTCTACTATAGTTTTTGTTTGCATCAAATATGTCCCAATCCCTGTGGTTCCTCAAGAGGAAAGATTTCTCTTCCGCAGAATTTGCCCAAAGGATTACCATATGTTCCGGTGTGTTGCCAGATATGGTTACAAAGATGTGAGGAAGGAAGATCACCATGCATTTGAACAACTTCTTATTGAAAGTCTTGAGAAATTTTTGAGAAGGGAGGCTCAAGAAACTGCCTTAGAGAGCGGCTTAACTGAGGACATAGATAGTGTCTCGGTGAGTTTGAGGGATTCTGATCCTCCTGGTGATGGTAATGGGGCTGATGATCTGAGGATTCCACTGATGCGTGGTCAAAATTTAGAAGAAAGAGGAACTCCTAGTGCTACCCCGGAAGCTGCATCAGCGTTACCATCTAGTTATATGTCATCAGATGAAGACCCTAGTCTTGAATATGAGCTTTCAGCCCTTAGAGAAGCAATGAAATCAGGATTCACATATTTGCTTGGACATGGAGATGTGAGGGCAAAGAAGAACTCTTTTTTCCTCAAGAAATTGGTGATAAATTATTTCTATGCATTTCTGAGAAGGAACTGCAGAGGAGGTACTGCAAACATGAGAGTTCCTCACACTGATATCATTCAAGTGGGGATGACATATATGGTCTGATATCTGAAATGCATTGAAATTCTTCTTGGAATTTTTCTTCTGTCATCAATGGTGGACGAAAATTTCATTGTTTAAGGAATTAAGTTGGCTCTGGATTGTAAATTTGTAATTTATCTATTTTTTTTTTTTTTGGAACAAGTAATTTATCTTTAGAACCCTCTAGTTTGGTATTACCTGAGCGGTAGAGCCAACTTAGTTCATGTTGAAATTGTTTTCATATTTTGAGATGTTTGTCTAATTGCTTCCTTTTTTTAAACTACATAATGCCAAATAACTATCCCTAAACGTCTAGCTTTTATTATCTTTCGGCTGGGATTTGTGATATTGGGAGCTCCTTTCTATCCATGTTCATGGGCCAGGCCAGTGAAAGTTCTGTTGGGCCCCTCTGTTCTCCGTCAATGGATCAATATATTCATTGATGATATATTAAGGTTTAAGCGGTATGTTAATTTTGTATTTTTTTAATTATAGTATTAATTCATTTGTATTTTTTATTTTTAAAAATTATAAAAATTTATTTATTTTACTTTTATCTTTTGTTTGCTCACTTTAGTGTCTCTTTTAATGAATAAATGGTGGTATTTCATATGTCTAACAAAAAAAAAACACAATACATTTGTTTGCACTTTTTTAGAGAGATTAATTTTAGTAGAATGGAAGTTAAATATCATCCATACTTTCATTTATTCCATATTCTTCTTGATTTCTCAATTAAAATAATTAATTTTCATTATTTTCAAAATCATTCCAAACAAAAATGTTAATCTCAACACAAAAAGGAGTGCCATTTGCTTGAGAATATTTTTATAGCTGAAAGCGCGTATAAATCCTTGTGGGGTATTAGGCTTTTTAACTATCAGAAATGAGGCGGTCACTTTCCCCACCTTCACTAGCAAGAAAGAGCTCTTTTTTCTTTATTTCTCTATCCAACAAAAAGGAGGGAACGACAAAGAGTTGTTTTTCTTTCTTTATTTGACAAAAAGGAGGGTGTGGTGGGGGAATTTTCAACCACCAACGGCAACAAACATACAGCTTCAATTCACTCTGTACATGTAATTCCTAAGGGTAGGTGACTCTTAAACACATTTAAGTATGTCAATGAGTAGGGCCATCTAATACTGTGGGTAGTTGCACATTTATGTCTCAATGTGGTCATCAACTCTTCATTTTTAATGTCATCATCATTAAACTTTTATTTTTTATTTATTATAATTCCATCACATTCAATTCTATTTATATGAACTTTAACTAATTTATCACTAATCGTGCCAATGATGGCTTGGAGTGATTACCAAAGAAAATGAGAATTATGGGCAATTTGTTTCACAAATGAATTCTCAAAACCAAATATAAGCAACTGAGCAGCTAAGGATGCAGCTGCATCAGCATTTCACCCATTGACAAAGAGTTTACGCCCGGCTTGTGAAAATGACACGATAGCAACGTTTATCCACACCAGGGCTGCCATAACTTTTGAGTTGAATTTGTGTCCAAATCATAACAAAACCCAACATTAATTAAGGAAGAGATTATATTTATAAAACCATCTATAAAATAAAATACATAATTATTATTTTTTTATTCACAGTCTGATAATTTTTTTAAAATTTGATTGATTTAAGTAAGTAAACAAATTTTAATACATTACAAATTCATTTATTTAATAATTAATAAATCGAGCTCCCGGTAAATAATAATAGCTTAGATATGTTGCCTAGGAAATGTCTCTTCCTTATTAAAACTTTTCTTTTACAAATATTCTTATTTTATGATAATTTTAATATAACCAAAATAAAATATGGATATATTATTAAAAAAAATTATCATATAAATTATAAATTAAAATACAAAATAATAATGAGCTAGAGGCTCGGGAGGATTGCATTATGTAACAGTTGCGTGTATGAGAAAGAAACAAAAAGATGAAAGTTACAGATGGGATGGCTTTGCATCATCAAATGCCAAATAGATACTCAATAAATAAATAGCTTTATTTATTTTGGTGATATTGAATGAGAAAACGATAACGGGTGGGACCGAGATCCGGTGGATCTCGCCAGAGTCTTTGACGTGGACGGTGACAGTGAATACGTGCGCATCTCATAAGCACACGCGCGTACATACAAATATGTTGTTTTCTTTTTAAAGTTTTTATTTGGCTTCAATTCATTTGTAGGAATTAGGATTCTATTATTTATGCTTAAAAATTTGATATGATTTTATGTAAAATAAAATTTCAAAATCCACTATAATTAATATATATATATATATATATATATATATATATTAATTAAAATTTCACTAGAATATCCTTTGAGGGATTCTAGAAGGGGTAATGACTTTTTGCAACAATTCTTTTGGTCATTAATTTAAAAATTGTCTCACAATCAATAACAAATAAATTGATTTGTAATTTTTTAAATTATATGAGATAATCACTATATTAATTTTATAAAAAAATTATTTACATAAACAAATAGAATAATATAAATATACTAATCAAATATGAATCACACATGAAACATGTAGTTCATGAGTTAGATGTTATTTATAGTCAATCTTTTATAAAATTTGAATTTTGAAACTCTCAAAGTTGGGTTTGAATATTCTTGAATCCTTTTTAACCAATATTGAAATTAATATTATAAAATACTCTTAAATTGATAACTACAGATGTTTTTAAAGGGAAAAAAAAAACAATTAAAAGTCTCTATCTTTAGTTCTTTACTAAGGGTGTTATTTTCTCCTTTGGTTTTTCCAAAGGCTAATGGTAAATTATACCAATTTTATATGAGAAGATCTCTCGTCAAATTTCAAGTTCAAATCTTTGGGGATTCATAATAAAAAAAAGGGGAAAATGTATTTTGTCACCCTGATCTATGGGTGCAATTGCAGTTTCTCCATCTTTCTTTTAATTTTGACAATGTCCCCCCCATTCTTTATTTTTGTTGCAATCTCCCCCCTCCATCTAATTTTATTCTTAAATATAATATTTAAATACTTGAAATGTCTTAATTATTCCTCAAATTTTTTTTTCGTATTTTAAAAAATACTTTATTTTAACAAAAATTCCTTTCTCACCATACTCTTAAAAATAAAGTATTTTTTAAAATACGAAAAATAATTTTTTAAAAAAATTTGAAGGATAATTAAGACATTTCAAGTATTTAAATATTATATTTAAGAATAAAAATAGATGGAGGGGGGGAGATTGCCACAAAAATAAAGAATGGGGAGGACATTGCCAAAATTAAAAGAAAGGGGGAGAAACTGCAATTGCACCTATAGATCAGGATGGCAAAATACATTTTACCCTAAAAAAAATTGTTAACTCAGGCAGCATGATTTTTTCATATATCATTTTGAACGCATCTAAACCATTTTTGGTAGCTACCCACATCCAAGCAAGCCCTTAAATGTAGCACCCAAAATTTAATATTAATTATGTATTATTATTAATAAAGAGTCGGCCTAAAGCAACAACACAAGGAAACGAAGACTGACCTGTCCAAGATCCTGCTGTAAGGAACACTGACCACACAATTTAAGGTATATTAAACATAAATCCTCGCTTTAACTTGTTTGACTCTAACTCCATATTAAATCCTTGTGCCAAAGACTTTGAATTTAAAAGGGAAAACTTCACATTCACGCTCTTTTTTCTTAATTTATTTATCTACTTTCGCGATCACGCTCCTTTTTCTTAATTTATTTATTGACTTTCATTATCACGCTCCTCCTATCATCCTTTAAAAAATCGCTTATTAGCGACAAATATTAAGCGTAGCAATAAACGAGTTTTGCTATTAGGGTAGGGATACAAATTTGATAATTAATATAAATACTTGTTAAGAAAGTATCTTAATTGCAATAAAATTTAAAATTAGAAAAATCACTTATTAATAAACCGCTCAATAGGGCAAATTAATTAAACTTTGATATCTTTTCTTCCGTAGTTTTCTTAAAGAATGTCTTTTTCTCAAAAGTCATTCATAAATTAAGGAAGCTGAACCCGAGTTTCATACACCTAATTGGATGCCAGCAATAATGTTCATCCACAAAAATACAAGTGAAAAATTTTAAGTTCCCAAAAGTTGTACGTAGGATGCTGTAAATTAAACAGCATAGGGACCCCTAACACCACCTGCATATGCTTCTCTGATATATAAATTATTTGCTTACAGGCTTATAGCTGCTTGACCTAACAATATGGATACGGGTTTGTTGCCTGCTAATTAAGTTAATTAATTGTTATAATCTTGCTTTACCTAATTAAGCACCCAATGAGGCAATTAGGTTTATTATCTTCATATCAAGAAGTAGGCCTCTTGTTGTATTAATTAAGATAACAATTAATATGAAGTAGAATGTGTAGAAGGAGGGTGTCATTTTCGTTCTTTCCTCAAATTTAATTAATTTTCGTGTTTGATTAGGTTTGATAATCTCCAAAAGGCCTACCCTTTCGGTAAGAGGAGAATTATGAACTCAACTAATCCCATTATAAAATAGTTTATCACTTCTTTGTTTACGTACACGCATTCGCAAGGAGAATATTATGATGTGCTAAACTCTCATCCATCAAATTGGCTGAGGATTATATATATATGTTGCCAATTTCTCATTAGCTAGTCAACAAGCTTCGCTTTAGTTTGCTTTTTTGTTCAATTCACACAGATTATGTGTTATAGATGTACTTTTTCTTACTTTAACACCAAGCCAAACTAGGTTTTTTGGGACAATAAGTATGGAATTTTTTGATTTTTTATTTTTAAAGTATCTCTTTAATTCTGTTATTAACATTGTAGAACTAATTCTCTACGATGAAAATATTAATTCTTCTAATAAATGTATGTTTCAATTATCGAACTTGTATTTTTACTTTAAAAATGTAACTTACTTACTATTATATTCAACATTTTTTGTGTGACAATTAATTAACATTAAATTTTGTGTGTGTTGATATTCATAATATTTTGAAAGGAAAAATATTTTTAGATGTTAAAAAAAACTATAAGGATTATTCCTTTATTATCTATGCAGAATAATAATAATAATTCATGAATCTCCTTGTATTATTTATCATGAAAAATAAATATATTTTGATAAATAAAAATGGAAGGATATTCCATAGAGAGTCAAAAGTTGTTCTTTTGAATTTAGCCATGAGAGGAATGATCTCAAAAGAACAATAAATACAATAACTTGAAAATATATAATTTGTTCCCCATGCATGAAGATATTAATTTGTCTTGCGATTTTAAGTGTTTATCTAATTACGATCATCATGTAATTAATATATGGAATAGTTTAATTAATTAATTCTTCATCTCAATTCGTATCTGTATGTCGTATGTGATTTCTTTTTCTTTTTCTTTTTCTTTTTGGAGAATAAGGGCCTCTTGTGAAAAAAAAAATTTATAAAACTTAATTACTTAACTTAAATTGAAAGACATAAGTAATTTGATTATTGCAGTTAAGACTTCACCAATATTATTAATTCTGATCATTAAGAGGATTAGTTTTGGTTCCTCCATTTTTTTTATAGGTAGAGTTTGTTGGCGAAAACATTATTTTAAATTTTATTATTTAAAAAATTCTTTTGTTTTGTGAAGTTAACTAATTTTTTATATGTATTGTCAAAACAAATTATAAATATTATTTAATTTGTGAGTTTGATATTCTATAATTAAGAAATTGTTTTAATTTTATTTAATAATTATGATAAAATATTTTTAGAATTATAAAATTATCATCAATTATTTTTTTAGAAATATAAAATATATTTTATAATTTTTTATTTTTACTCTATTTTTTCAAAAAAATATTTGTTACTCAACTCTATCAAACATATTTTCAATCATAAACATAATATATTATTCTTGTACCATAATTTAGTTATTAAATCTTCATTCGAATCGGAAAACCGTGTATCCATGTTTGCAGTCAACAATGTATGTTCACCACGTGTTACCATAGTTTAACTACACGTGGAGCGCATGCATGTGGGATGTTGCAAGCACAATAAAGAGAAGCTAAGAAAAGCCAATATAAACTTTCTCCCCGTCGTATCCTTCAATATTATGTACTGAATAAATGAAAATTAATAGTAACACGGACATTTCTTAGTATTTTTTTTTATATTTTTTAAATATAAAATTAAATATAAGTTAATATAAATTAATTAGTATTGTCCTAGACCTACTTTTTTGTCTTTCTAAAAATAAATAGATTAAAATTATATTTTTAAATATTAGATAATAACCTACTAATCATATTTGTTTAAGTTCTGATTATGTTCAAAAAGTAAGAGATTAAAATTCTCCTCAAAATCAGAGAGTTCAAAAGTATCTCAAGGAAATTATATACAATATACATATAACTTTTTGTGAATTTGGAGTCCTTAAACATGCAAACAAAAAAGTCAGCAAATTAAAGCAAATAACCCTTCAATGGCCGACAAAATTGCTTTTAAAAAATCTCCCTTTTTTGTGTGTTTCACACACAAACCTTCCATCAATGTCAAATCAATCCAAACCGTGGAGGAGAAAGCAAAGAAGAAAGAGAGATAATTCAAATTCACTCCTTTTTCCCACCAACTTAATTTGTCATAAGCTTCGTAAGAAATGTACAGGAAAAATTAACCATTTGGAATGTTTCTCTTTTTAATTTTTCCCTTGACAGATTGAATTCAAGAATACTCGTATCTCTGTATGTATAAAAAAGGATAATACTAGAATATCTATACCCTAAAAGTACATAAGCAATTAACAAAACCATTTATAATGTTCTTTTGGTTTGGATAGTAATGGATTTGTGTATATATACGAGTAGAAGCTTCTTGATAAATTGAGAAGATAACTCTAGGATCATGGTATGCATGGGTTTCAAACACTAAAGTAAATTATATTCACAAGTTTTTATATTTACATTTTCGCTAATTTTAATTTATTAGAATATATTTTAAAGGTGACAAAATCGACACGTACTCTTCCTTTTAAACTATATATATAATTTATTTTGAATATTTTAACCACTATGAAATCAGATAAATGTTTTTTTTTTATAAATTAAACTAAACGAACTTAGAGGGAATATCATGATAGGAATTAAGAATTTCAAGGGAAATAAATATAATTTATTCTAATTTTAAGTTATAATATTTATATTTTGCAAGGCTAGCTTCACTTTAATTCTCCAGAAGATTCCCTTGGGGATATAAAAGTTGGCCTTAGTTGGGAAAGATGCGCTTCATGTGAAAAAGGAACTTGACGATTATTCCAAAATAATCTGTAGCAAAACACCGTTGACTTATTAGTTATCCATTTGACCCATTAAGAAGGGCTACAGATCCCATGTTTTCCATGGTAATACCCATTTTTACATTCTATTTTCTATATGAGCCGGGATTGGATTTTACTTTTCCAAGTCTTGGAAGCAAATTCATACCATTTTATTTTATTTTTTTTTACCTAACTTTTTGTAAAATCATTAGGCAACTAATTCATATGAATTTGTTTTCATTTATATATAGTGTTGTGTATTATATATTCAATCTTTGTTTATACTTTAAGAAGGTTTTACCCTGCCCTCTTGTTTGTATGAATATAATTCTATTTCAAATAACATTAAAATGAAGGGATTGCAATTTAGACAATCACATTATTTTCAGTGTTTCTCAGTGCTCATTTTTTTGTACGGGTTAAGAACTTAGACTGACCTATATGTTTTCTACTTTAAAAACTGAAATATAAATCAAAATGATGAGATGCCCCAAGGGAAGAACTATTTGATTTGGAGTTTATTTATAAGAGTAATTATACTAAGAATAACTTCACGAAGAGTCTCAGCAGGTTCAACCTTTTTTATTATTGGATATATTTTTAATTAATAAAAAAAAACAACGGTGAAAAGTCATGAAAAAGAGGGGCGTTTTGTGGGTTTTCCCATCATTTTTGGGAGGTGAAGAGACCCAAAAAAAGCTTCGAGGAGGGATCTAGATTTTTTCCCGAACAGAATAATGATGCTTTTCTCCTATTTCTGAAATCCCACTAAGGCAGGCAAATATGCCAGTGTGCTTATAAAGAATAATAAAGCTCGTATTAGTGGTGATAGCCTATCAAACTTAATATCCGGAGGTCAACACCATATAATTCAAGTCCATGATCGCCTTGAAAACTGCTTACTCATTGCATCCACTGTTATTGTTTGTCCGTAACAAAGCTCAGACTGCCACTTCATTAATGTTCCTGTTTTACGATACTGACAAACTCTCCCATCTCATATCAAAACTCTCTCTCTCTCTTTTGCTGTTACTGGTAGAAGATTACATCATTTACAGTTCTATGTTCTACCGTTCTATGAATAACTGGGGCGAACTACCATCCATAAAATGACAGGACTTCTAACTCCGGGAAAGATAAGGATAGTTCTTGGTTTCTTGCAATATGAAGGCGGCAAAAAAGTCAAATTTGTGACCCTTTCTACCGTTCATAGCTGCTAATAGTATGAGGTTAATTGACCTTATTAATCATTTGGAGCCAAGCATAAATTCTTTTTTACTTTACCCACTTCTAAATATGGTATTTTGAAAATATTTAGGAATTTAATTTCTTCCATACCAAAAGACTCCTTAGGAAAATAAAATATCAGTTCTGGGATCTCAAACTCTGGGTGGTTTCTGATCGAACAAGATTAAACTTATTTACTACTACCTTTTCTATTTTTAATACAAAAGTTGGTTCCATGTTGCCGAATATTTCTGCACCAAATTGCAGATAAAGCAACCTAATTTGATCAAATATAGGAAAAACATAACTTAATACTCAGTTATTATTCCAGAAAAGTTCATAATAATTAATTACAGACGATAACAAACTTCAAAAAATTAAATCTAGCTCAATAGTGTTTTTTTCTTTAGTTTTTGGATAATGGAATATCAGTTACTTTAAAAAAAAATGGAATTTTGTAGCGAGTTATGAGTTAGTTTTGTCTGGTTTCAATTGATGGGTTTGGAAGAGTTTCTTCTGAAATCCTCCATTCACAGTATAAAATTGCAGCCCCATTTTTCCCGGTTGGATCACAGAGCACTGAATCACTATGCCCCTCTTTCTTATGGCCGTGTGGAGAAGATCATTCTCTTCTCAATAGGACCAAAAACCCAAAAATAAACCCTATCATACCACCAACCACACAGACAAGTTCTATTTGCTCTCTCTGTCTCACTCTCTGTATCCTTCTTTTCTCTCTCTTTGAAGGTTTCTAACTCTCTCTCTCTCTCTAAACAATACACGCAAAATATTCTTAAAGACTTGAATTTTAATTCCAAGTTTCTGCCTCTCATTATTTGTGGCTTTTCTTGTTTGTTACCTCCTTGTTGCCATTGATGGTTGTTCAACCGTGTACAAGATTACTCCTCATATAAGATAGCCTTTTGTCTCTTTATTAAAATATTCGACGGATATTTCGTCTGTATCTTCCGGGGGCAGGTGTTTTCTCAACTCGGTCATCGTTGAATCCCCTTATATTTTACTGGGAAAAAATGGGTTCCTCGAATTTGTTTAAAACCCCATCATGGATCTGGAAAGCTGCTTCCTAGAGAAAAACAATAATAAAATTTTAAATTAAAAGAAAGAGTGTTTTTTTTTTCCTTAAGCTGTCATACATTGGAGATATATTTATTCCTTAATATCTCTGTGTTTTTCATCTCTAGTCCCAACTGGAAAGGGCCTATCTGCAATTGGTTTTTTCTCAATGCTTTTGATTTCAGTAGCAATGCTTCTTTTAGATTTCTAAGAGCACTTGTCATGGATCTAGAAGGTGGAATTCATCAAAACTCTGTTAAGGTGAGTTGGGCAAATTTATAAATCTGCAAAATTTCTTTTTTCTTTTTTTTCTTGGATTGAGTTTTATTATTTGATTTGGACCATGTTAGTTTTTAATCTGAATGTTGGGTTTTGTTGTAGAAAGAATCATGGAAGACGGTTCTGACTCTGGCATACCAGAGCCTTGGAGTTGTCTATGGAGATTTAAGCACTTCGCCACTGTACGTGTACAGGAACACGTTTGCTGAAGATATTGGACACACAGAAGCCAACGAAGAGATTTATGGTGTTTTGTCTTTGGTGTTCTGGACTCTCACGTTGGTTCCTTTGATCAAATACGTCTTCATCGTGCTCAAAGCTGACGATAATGGCGAAGGGGGTACATTTGCTCTGTACTCTTTGCTGTGTCGGCATGCCCGGGTCAGCTCAATGCCCAATTGCCAGCTGGCAGACGAGGAGCTCTCGGAGTACAAGAAGGATAGTTTCGTTGGGGCTCCAGAAAGAAGCTTTGCCTCCAGACTGAAGTCCACGTTAGAGAAGCACAAGGTTTTGCAGAGGATTTTGCTGGTTCTGGCTTTGATTGGAACTTGCATGGTGATTGGTGATGGCGTCCTCACACCGGCTCTTTCTGGTGAGTGTGACAAAATTTTTGTGCTTTAGTTTGAAACTTTTGGGTCCGTTAGTCATTGAGTTGCTTGAATAAATGCAGTTTTCTCTGCGGTGTCGGGCCTTGAGCTTTCAATGTCCAAGGAACATCACCGATGTAAGTTCATCAACACTTTCTTTGTTTAATCATGAACTGTTTTGTTAATTTAGGACTGAGAGACGGGTCGTCCTTGAATGCTTGAAGGTTAATGCACAATTTTCTTGCCTAGCTTAAGGAGTTTCAATCAGACACGAAGACGTTTTACTCCATTTTTCTTTATTCCCTGCTATTTGTGCTTGGAATTTGGAACTCCTCCTTAGTTTTCTCCACGTTTCTACTTTGCAGTTGGTACTATTAAACGAGCTATTTTATCTCCAATATTTGGATTACCTATTAATCATTTTATCTCCTTTTTGTGAATGCCCACGTTTTCCCAGCTAGCTGGTGTTCCTTATTACCAGAGTTGGAAGATTTGTGATGAAACTGCACTAAAGATACTGCTGGTGTATGCTCGTGATATTGCATTAGTCTGTGCAATTTGAGTGACCTAAATTTGTAGTATTGAAGATTATATAAACCAGATAGATAATCACATTTGAAGACCTCTTGCAATCTGGGCAATGTTCCATCTCAGTAATCCTGTGCAGAGAATGATTTATTAAAAATTACTTCCATAAATCTGGACTTTGTCTAGTTGTAAATTTTGAGGTGTTGGTGGAAACTAAGCGAATGTCATTTTCTATAGGTTTTCCCAGCTGCCGGCATAAGCTGGTCAGATTGGTCTTTCCTTATTGACATACCTCCAAACCTTGTCACAGAATTTGGTCAGTTTATAATTCCAGCCTAGAGGTGTTGCTCTGCTATAGGCTTATAGCTACATGTGCTTTATGTTGTTCACCCATCATATTGTGCATTTATCTGCATTTAGAATTTTGTATAGACAAGCAGCACATGCCTCTCTCATACAACTTACACCTAAAAGTTGATACTTGGCAGATGTAGAAGTCCCGGCTGCATGCATCATACTGATAGGCTTGTTTGCCCTTCAACAGTATGGCACACACAGGGTTGGCTTCTTGTTTGCTCCTATAGTAATGACATGGCTTTTCTGCATCAGTGCCATTGGTGTATATAATATAATTCACTTTAATCCTCATGTGTATAAAGCACTCTCTCCTTATTATGTTTTCCAATTTCTAAGGAAAACTCAAAGAGGAGGTTGGATGTCCCTTGGTGGAATTTTGTTATGCATAACAGGTTTGTATGCTTGCTTGATGATTAACTTTGATTTCTATGCCAATATTCACATGGTCTTCTAATGCATGCCTTCAATTTCACAGGATCAGAAGCCATGTTTGCTGATCTCGGGCATTTCTCACAATTATCAATCAAGGTATTTCACTGTCCATTTGGGTTTCAGTTGATATAGGGTTAAGTTCCTACTAGATAGACACTATACAATACCGCATTTTGAAACTTGACAACTTAAAATTTCACTCCAGTTGGTTTTTTTGTTCTTTTTTATAGTGGGTTAGTTCAAAAATTGCATGGCGGATGCATCAAAATTTGGTTATGTTGTATTTGATGACTGACATGTGATTACTGGTCTAATAGGCATCAGATGTTGGAAGAATTTTTCTTAAACTTTTGGGTGAGAAAGTTGGTGCATTATCTTATAAACGTTCCAATTTCTGCAGATTGCTTTCACCTCTGTGGTTTATCCATCATTAGTTCTAGCATACATGGGTCAAGCTGCCTATCTATCTAGACATCATGATGTTACGCATGAGTATCACTTTGGATTTTACGTATCTGTACCAGGTAAGTAGCCTAACTCGTTCTTTTTGAATTTGATGGACAAGTTCTCGGCTAATTGGTAGTCTTCTTCACTCTTATAATTTGTAGAGAAATTGAGATGGCCTGTTCTGGTGATAGCCATACTTGCTGCAGTTGTGGGAAGCCAGGCCATAATCACTGGAATTTTCTCAACCATCAAGCAGTGCTCTGCATTAAGTTGCTTCCCAAGAGTTAAAGTCATACACACATCATCGAAAATTCACGGGCAAATATATATCCCTGAGATCAACTGGCTATTGATGCTCTTATGTTTGGCTGTCACCATTGGTTTCAGAGACACAAAGCGCTTGGGTAATGCATCAGGTAACACAATGTTTGAAATTTTCTTATGTATTATATGATTGCTGGAAGCAACCCCAGTTTTGCAATTAGCATGGCTTTATGAACTTTAACAGGCATTAGTTGTGTTTTCTTTTCTTTTTCATTTTTGTTTGTCGGAGGTTCCTTAAGTTTTAGTATCTTCTTTGTTCGGGCAAGAATCTGACATAATGCATTATGCACAACAGGCTTGGCAGTTATCTCAGTGATGCTGGTCACCACCTGTTTGATGTCTCTGGTTATAGTAATATGCTGGCACCGGAGTGTTTTCCTTGCACTCGGTTTTGTTTTTGTATTTGGCACCGTTGAGGCTCTCTTTTTCTCGGCTTCTCTTATCAAGTTCCTAGAAGGAGCATGGGTGCCTATTGCTTTGGCGTTTGTATTTCTGACTGTCATGTATGTTTGGCACTATGGCACCCTCAAAAAGTATGAATTTGATGTCCAAAACAAGGTCTCCATCAACTGGCTACTCAGCCTAGGCCCCAGCATAGGTATTGTACGAGTGCGTGGGATCGGGCTTATACATACCGAGCTAGTATCTGGAATTCCCGCCATTTTCTCCCACTTTGTAACCAACCTTCCAGCCTTCCACCAGGTCGTAGTTTTTCTCTGTATCAAACACGTTCCAGTTCCACACGTCAGACCTGAGGAACGGTTTCTGGTGGGGCGGATAGGTCCACAAGACTTTAGACTCTACCGGTGTATAGTGCGATATGGATATCACGATGTCCACAAAGATGACATTGAGTTTGAGAATGATCTTGTATGCAGCATAGCAGAGTTCATACGGACGGAGGGCGAAGGATTTAATGCTTCAAATGAAGAGGTTGAAAAGGATAACAAAATGACAGTGGTTGGAACATGTTCTACCCACCCCATTTTGAAGAGCGAGGATACATTGGATAATGTAGACTCAGCTGAGATATCAGAACCTAGGGAGATAAAGTCACCCGAGGTGATCCAACCGAAGAAAAGGGTGAGTTTTCTAGTACCAGAAAGCCCAAAGATTGAGAATGGTGCAAGGGAAGAGTTGCAGGAGCTGATGGAAGCAAGGGAATCTGGGGTAGCTTATATTATAGGGCATTCTTATATGAGAGCAAAACCAGGGTCCAGCATGCTGAAGAAATTAGTGATTAATTATGGGTACGAATTCTTAAGGAGGAATAGTAGGGCACACTCCTATGTAGTTAGTGTACCTCATGCATCGTCACTGGAAGTAGGGATGATGTACCAAGTTTGATTTTTGATTTTTGTTACACAAACTATAGATTATCATTGTACATCTTATATTTGCATAGTCATCAAGGCAACCCCCTCAAACGTAGTGTACAAATTTTGGTCATTTTTCTTCCACAGGATTAGTTCATCTCCTCCATTTTTTTATTATTCAAACTTAGGTCAGTGAAATAAGCAAAAAAAAAAAAAAAAATCCTCAAACTAAAGGCAACGCATTTCTAAATCACGACTCTAAACAAAGTTTAGCCCAAGGTTAGGAGAAAAATGAGAATTAGCTAGGACTCACCTACCGTTCAACTATATACTAATTATTATATTTTTATTTGCATAGAAAAGGTTGTATTAAATGTTAAGGTTTGAAAAATCTGAAAATGTAAGCTATAAATGTATTCAATAACTCCAAAGATGAGTAAAGGTGTGTGACTATTTTAAAAAACCACTTTACGTGACGATATCATGAACTTCGTGTTCGGCATCTTTCTCACACAAATTTGAAAAAAGCAAAGCACGCGTGACCCAAAGGAAGTTCGTACGTCTTGGATTAATATTCTCCGTCTCCTTCTCCGTGTGTACATCCCAAAAGCAACCGAATATTTGTTGTTATAAATTTTAATGCGTATTTGCTATAAAATTTAATTTATATGTTTCCATTAATTAATAAAATGGAATTTTCTTCTTTAAATATATTTATGTTATCTATCTTACGTCGCCACACACAGAAATCTCTCTTCCCAATTGGAGGTATATTCTAGGGAAATAAAGTGATGTGGGAATAATATGAACCAAAATATATATATTTAGAATGAGAAAAACCATTTTAGAGTATAACAATTGACTTTAGGGGATTTTTCTTGTAATATCCGAGGAATTTTGTTTTTATTAAAAAAATCACTTTTTTTTAGACAAATAGAAATTTATATTTATACAACATTAGGCACTAAGACTAATAAACAGAAAATAAAGATATGACAGACAAATTCTACAATTTTTAAAACTACAACATAAAAAGTTAGGATAATGATTAAAAAATAAAAAGACAGTCTCAAATTTTAATTTATCAAATATTATATATTAAAAAATGATACAATAATAAAATTAAAAAGAAAAAAAAATGTATTTTAAAGAAGCAACACCTCTAACTAAATAATTTTTTATACAAATGCAAGTTCAATGTTATAAATCTGATTTTTTTTACTTAAATTCAAATTAAACTTGTATATCTAAATAAATGAAATATATTTTTTGAAATTCTATGCTTCTTCCACAATAAGAGAATTTTTTTTTTTAAAAAAAAATACTCTCTTAAAAAGAAAAATAAACTTTGTTTAATAAAAAAAATTTATAAATAAAAAAAAAAGAGAAAAAAAAAAAGATGAAGAAAGAATTTGGGGTGAGGTGGGGGGTGACTGCCATGGCGTACCCCTTTTTTGTTGCTGCACGGCGCTCTCCTCTGCTAGGGTTGCTGCTGCGCAGCGTCCACTCTCCTTTTTTTTTTTATCAGTACAAAAACATAAAGGGACACTGTACAATACTGTAAAGCCCAACAACTACATTGTATTCCTGCTTTCGCCCAAATCCAATATAGCTCCATTCACGTCATTCAAATTGTAAGAGATTTTTATAAATAAAAAATTAATTTATAACATTAATATTTAGATTTAAAAAATTAAATATTCAAAATATATAAGTGATTATTATATTTTTAAATTAAATAACTATACGATAATATATATCACTACAAATACGTCGTTAAAATATAAAGGCCTCAAATTATAATATTGCACAGTGAAACCTAATGTGCTAGCTCCTTGCCCCCTTCAATGAGGCAAACAAAATAATTAATCCGTATGAATTTGGGGATGGTAATTTTTTCTGTTTGACGGACATCCTTGTGACAATTGTTTGGCTTACAATAATTCTGCTATATTAAAATTCTTAAAATAATTTTAATTTATTTAATTTTTTAGTGTGTGTATATATATACTATAATAATTATACATTTATAATTTATATCAATAAACCGCATTATATGTTTAATTTTTTATAATTTATTACCGCTTTGAAGAATGATTTTGATAGAGAAAATTTGTTTTCCAAAATAGAAAATAGAGATAAAAATAAAGAGATTGAGAAGTGACAGGAATAATGAATAGGAAAGGCCTCTTTACCACACTCTTGCTTCGCTATGCAAATTATTTTTCAATATTTTTAAAATGATTTAAACCTTATAAATAACGAATTCTTTTGTCTATATGTAAATTGATTAACAATAATGTGAAAATCGAATATATAAAGTATGTTTTTTTAATTTTTAAAAATTATTTTTTATTTTTAGAATAAAAAATTTTGTTTAGTAATTATTTATTATTATTGTTTTAAAAATAAATTATTTTTAAAACAAAAATAAAAAAAATATTTTTATTTTTAAAATACAAAGAAATAAAAAATAATATATTTTTAAAACAGTTTATTAAACAATCCCTATTCCTCAGTCCACAATAAATTCTCAGTTAAAGGACATTCCATGAATATTCCCGTTCAAAATTTAGAGCAACGGGAATGGAAATTTCTAGATGAAAGATTCCACTGTTAGGTCTTGTTTGCACGTGTCAACATTTTAAACAATCTCTATAAATATATAATATATTAATTATTTTTGAATAATTCATAATTATTGCCGATATGATTGAATCTGAGCAATGTTATATATTTTATCCATGATTCTACTTTTTTTGGTTTTTATTTTTAAATTTTACTAAATTAAGACACAGTTACGTCGACCGTAGATTGCTTTTGGGGTAAAAATGTGTAGCGTTTGTCCGATTTGTTAGACCAATTTTGGGGGTTATGCTTTTGCCATTATCTGAATATATTGACATTCCGCTTTTCCTTATTCCTTTCTCAAACTGTCCCGCTTCCATTCCTTGACGCAAACAGAGACGTGCATCGTGTCAACTGCACTTAAATACTTCAAACTTTTACTGATCTGCATTCAAAGAGTTTTTATTATATTAAAAAATAATTTCAACAACTCGAATATATGACCAAAACAAACAAACAAATAAAATTATTTATAAATAGAATTTTTTTTAATTTAAAATAGTATTAAAATTAATATTTAATTTATTATTGATAAATAATAACATGTAATAAAAATAATATATTTTATAATTATTTTTGTTAAATATTATAATTTAAATATAAAAAAATAAAAAAATATTTATTAATAATAAATTAAATCACTTTTTATAATATTAAGGCGAGGCATATACTAGTAGCTAGAGCATGGGTGCTATCATCAACTTTGCCAGATTCAATGAATGAGAAATTTCTGTGGCATCAAGTGGACAAAATAATGGAGCTATGAATGCTGTGTTGGTCGCAGATCCCAGCATCCTCTGCCTGTCCCTTTCCACTGCCTCTCCTATTTCAATTCTTTCATTTAATAACCGAGTCAACGAGACAAAGATCTGGACGTCAATTTCCCGAGGGCCCCCCTCCTTCTGCAGTGCCAAAGCATTTATACGGGATATAGTATGATCCTTTTTATTAATTTGGTTTTATTTTTTTTAAGAAAAGTAAAGTTTTAAATACGTATATTAATATATGAAAATAGTATAGTACACATCTAAGATCATTTAAAACATTTAAATTTTAGACAAAAATTTAAAATAATCCTTTTAAATTCATTTAACTTTTGACTAATAATTTATTATAATCATTTTCAAAAATAATTATAATATCATCGAATTAATTGATTCAAAAAAATCATAACTATAAAAATGGTGAAAAAAATAAGTTAATATTTAATTAGTGCTAAATATTTTATTAATAAATATAAAAAAAAATTTAATAAAAATATTTTAAATTTTTTTGTGTGTGTTGTTTTATATTTTATTTTCATATTGTCATGTTGAGTATCTGTATCTGAATGATTATGAATTGTTATTTTTTTGTTTAGAGTTCATAAAAATTATGTTTGCATTTTTTTTAAATTTCAAATTAAGATAAACTTCATAAAACTTAAATTACATGTTTCTTCAAACTTTTATTTAATTATACAAAATTTTATTATTTTAAGTTTTTATAAGAATAGATTTATTTTTTTAATAATTTATAATGTATTTAATTAATCTATTTATGAATTTTCAAGCAGAAGAATATACTAAATATAAGTTTTATTTCGTGAATAGACCAAAAAACTTCATATAATTTAGAATTAAAATATATAAAAAGTTAGTGTATTTTTTTTAAGGGGATATATTATTCTTTTATATAAAAAAAGGTTTATGTTGGTAGATAATGGGGAATAGAATATGCGACAAGTGTAATTAGTCATCTGGTATTTATATTCATCTAACAACCATAATGATGCGAAGGATTGACGTGCACACTAAGATATATAAACGAATGAGGTCTGTGTATTGTCATCTAATTAAAAATAATATTTAAATAGCATTAAGTTGGTAGTTTTGGGGATGCATCCTTTCATTTTAGTAAATATTTGGGGTTCATATAGCTTTAGAACTAGTTAATAATGTCAACTAAAAAGTTATTATATTCATTTTTACCTATATATATATATATAGACGAGTATTCTAAATTTCTCGTATAATCAATTTTGACATAAAAAATATACTAAATAATTTGAAATATTAATAAAAGGACTCAAATATAAAGATGACTTTTATGATGGAAATTAATTCTATTTATCAATTATTTTTTAGCTTAGCAGTATATTTCTTTTGATTTTAAGCATAAATTTTTTTATATATTAATTTATAAAAAAATATAAGCAGGTTATAATTTTTATGATTCATGAAATAAATATTTTCATATTTTTTCACTGATTTAAACTTGTGATATTGGCTTATAAAATACTTAAATTATAAAATTATTGGACGTGGTGGATACTATGGGAAGAGGAGGAAGGAGGTTTGAACTTTAAATAGGTTTATCGTATCATTGCGTGGAAGATACGTTTGGAACATTCCATTCAGAGGGTGGGTCCCAATCATAATGGCATCCCCGTAATTAACCAAACAGTTTTTTCTTCAGGTTGTGGATAGGGAAGGAAGAGCGAGCCCCCACCAACTCCCAACTGACTTTTATCATTTCCGCGAAACGCGGCAACCGGATAAGCCCGGCCCCACGTCGGTCCTACCCATCACGTGGACGCCACGCAGTTTCCCACATTCCAGAGCGATGACGTGGACGACCGTAGAAGCTGGTAGGTCCCACTGCGTAATGGGTCGTTCGGTGGGGACATTGAACACGTGTGAAGATATCGCGCACTGGCACCGAGGGCGGGCGTTGGGACGAGGAAAATGGTGAGTGCCGGAGGAATATGAATATAATTCTGAGCAAGGCCTTGAGAAAAATAAGGTCCCGGGTTGTTCAGAATTACAGCATGCCACCACTAATGTAGTGTGAATAAAGAAGAACCATACACTTTCTTTTTATTTCATGTTTTTGCTATTTTTTTTAAGAATTTATTATTTACCTTTTTTTTTCAATAAAAAAAAAATATTTACAGTTTTATAAAATTATGGTCTTAGTCGATGTCATAATCAATAATGTTGGAGAACGATTATATTTGGTTAAAAAGAATAAATAAAAGATTATATAATAACCATAATATTATATATTTAAAATTTAATTTAGAAATGAATCTAATGCAGCTGTACGAAAGTTAAAGGTTAATAATGAGATTTGAGTGGAAAAATGATTTAGTGGTTTATGTTTGTTTAAATGGCGTGGGGTAAGGGACACGGGAAGTGGTGCATTTCGGTCAATGGCATGCTGCGTGGAGCTGAGTCAGCCCCTACCTTTCTGGCTTCTTCTTTGTTCCAATTAGATAAGCAATTGCTCCATTTCTCATTTATCCAAACGCCTCCCCGGTCTCTTCCTTGCTGGCACTCACTTTCTCCCGCCTCGTCTCATTTCACATTTTTACCTCCTTCTATTTACATTAATGCCCTTTCTCGTTGGCCAACTTGTTCTAAATTAATTAATAACCAAGAGACAACACAGTTTATATTAATAAAATTATTTATTTTCACTTTAAATTTTAAATTAAAAATCATCAGTTTCTCTTTTTTACAAAAAATAGAACTTAAATTAGACATGTAATAGAAGGATTATTTTAAAAAATAATTTATAAATTAATTAAAAATTTATAAATTATATATTAATTTAAATAACGTATAATTTATAATTTTTTAATTAATTTAAATTATTTATTTATTAAATATTTTTAATTTAATTAAATAAATAATAAATAAATAATAAATTAATTAATTTAACTTATCAAATACACTTAAAATAAATAAATAATTAATTAAAAACTACTACAATATGAAGTTGGTTTTGTTAAAAGGATAGCTTATCTAATCAGAAAGGTTGTTTCGGAGATAAGGTTGTTTTATTGAAACAATACGAGGCTTTTCGTGCCTTCAAGAATCCAAGGGTCATGGACGGGAGTGCGCAACCAAATCTAAACTGGCTCTTCTCATATTAATTAAATAATAATTAAATAAATAAATTTAGAAAGCGAAAAGGTACCCGGTTGACAAAGGGGTTTTATATTTTAAAACCCATTAAAAATTAAAGTCCGGGAAGGACCACTCTCCGAGTTTTATGAATTTGACTAAAGCTGTTTACCAAAATAAATAAATAAATAAATAAATAAATTGTGGATAATGTTGTTTATTAAAATATATTGTATGGGCTATCAGAGTAGTTATACTATACCCTTTTGATAAAATGAAATGTACTCAGCAACTCACAATAAGATTTTCAACCACACTTATTGATAAGATTGCAGAGAAATTCAACCATTGAAATAATATTCTATTAACATAATTAAGGTCTTTTATCTTCCAATTCATTCAATTACCATATTAACCAACAAAAAAAATTGTAGAATTTTCCAAATTACAATCGATTTATATATTAAGGAAACTTATAACCATTGCCCTATTTGTGGCTGTTGTATATTTTATTAATTTTAATTTAACGTCTACTATTTCTCATAATACATATTAATTGTGTAATTTATCACAATAAACGAAATTTAAAAAAAAATACGAATTTATATTATAGGTTGCTAATGGAAAAAGAAGATAAGCTTATAAAGCATAAACAAGGGCATATTAGTCAATGTGCTGGGATTGAAAATTGAAAACCAGAAGGAAGTGATCCCAAAACAAACTCTGGTTAAAAAAGTTAACTGCAGTAAACATCAGAGAGAGAGTCTACCTATATCCAACTTGCCAACCGGACAGAAGTAATTGAAAAAGAAAAGAGAGAGAGAGAAAAAAAAAAAAGAATTAAATTCTATCCACAAGGCCATACGAGATATTAAAAATCTCGCTCTTGGAGTTCTGCTTGTTCTTCATTTCTACATTCTCATTCTCCAAAACATCCTCTCTCTATGTCCGAAGCAGCCTCCATTCTCTTCAACCCATTTCTCTCGCATCACTTTTATATTCCTACTGAAACTCCCCGGAATCTCACGGTCCATAGCCGGTAAGGTTAGCCTCCGAGCTCGAGATTTCTCAAGTTCTTGTTTTTCTTTTCTGGGACTCTGATCTGTCATTGAATTGTTGTTGGTTCTGTAGAGTTTTGGCTGGTCCAGTTTTGCTTGGTTGCTTCTTTCTTTTCTTTTATTCCTGTTTTTCGTTGTTGAGTTTTTCATTCCTTTTCTGAAAGTTTTCTTGGCAACCAAGCAGTTTCTTGTCTGCCATTCTTTAGAGATTTGAAAGCCCGCTTTCGTATTTGCTTACTTTGTGATTTTGTAGTTTTCTTCTTCTTTTGGCTATTGTGGCATCACTTTGACGTTTCGGCAGTGAGTCGATGATCGAGCGTCGTTGAAGTTCGGTAATGTGCTAATAGCTGGAATTTGCTCTCATCTATGATTATTTTTACTTTCGTCCGAGTTTTTAGTCGTGTCTAGAGATCTAATAGTGTTATAAAACCAATGTTTCTGATTCTCTGTTTTCGTTTGGTGGAGCATTATCTATTACTAGCATATGATTTTCAATTTTTGGATTTTGTTGGGTTCTTTTTTTAATTTGTCATACACTTATGATGATCCCTGGAAGTTCCCCATTTCCAGTGCTCTGTTTAGACCAAGAAACTTTCGGCAGAATTCTTTTTGAAGACATGGCTGCATTTTAAAAGCAGGAGGTTGACCCTTTTGAATAAGTATAAAAGGAAAACGCATAACTGGTTTGCCATATGATTTTTTGGGCTAGATGCGGCTCTAAGCACTTTTTAACAAGTGATTCCCTGCGTCTCTTCCATTTTTATCTTTTTGTTTCTATTTCTAGACCTACTGTTCGCCCTTAATAGCTTGAGCGTTAGCATGTCAGTTCGACACGCAAAAGAGGCATGATAGAAGACAAATGTCATGAGAAGTCATGAGAAAGTAGGGTGTATAGTACCTGCCAATGTGTTTTGACGACTTCTACAATTTTCACTGACTTTTCTTGTCAACAAGTAGCAATAATCCTTTGAATTTTTGTTGGAACTGTATGTAGACTTCTAACATTGTTGCTGTTGAAAATGATACCTAGCGTTAAATTATCAAATCAATGCCACAAAGTTGAGTTGAGTATGTGTGTGTAACACTGCAAGTAATCAGGGGGAAAACGAAAAATGACCCGTCTTTATCACGATGTACTTAGAGATCCGTTAGAGAGATATGATGATCGTTTTCAAAGTCAATGCATATTATTTTTCTTAAGTGATGAATTTGTCATTGGGGATTTGTGTTAAGATGGAAGAGATATGTCACAAACTCAATATTGAAGAGGTTCTATGTTTACCTAACATACATATGGATACCCTGTTTGACTCATACGGTCATACCTAAAATGTTCACTTTGAGGGATTATCAAGCTATGTTTTGTCTTCATATGTAATACAAGCTGTCTGTGGTTCACACAAATGCAATTGTATATTTTTTTCACTTTCTTTTTCTCTTTTAGGAGACTAGAGGGATATAAATGCTAACATGAGAACGTTAATTGCATGTAAGACATATATATTGTGAGCACCAATTATGATGAACCCTCTTAACACTAGCCAAACTGTTTCTGCATATAACTTGACGTGCCATAGAGGTATCATTCCTCTCTGAATTATTGGTTACCACTGACCTCACATCTTTATCTACCAAGACTACCATCATCTGAACTGCCTTGATTTTCATAGATTCTGTGGTGCATCTTCTATGCTTTCTGTGTTTTGCAGAAATGCTCAAAGGCTAGAATCTTAAGGGTTCGTGGATGTGTATGTGCGCACGTATAATGTATGGTTTTTCTACTATTGTTTGCTGTTTATCTGTAACAAATTTAAACTATCATTGGTTAATGGCAATTTGTTTGTTCAAGCCCCTGTAGAGAACTAAGTTAATGGATGTGCCTGCGATCAATCATATTGAGAGTAATATGTAGATAATATCTGCACATTTATCTATTAATTTCATGTACAATACATGATGTCTTTTTCACTTTTTAGTTGAAAGTCAATGATATGTTATCTAAAGGATACCAATAAGATGTCTTTTTTTTTTTCCTTTTCTCTTTGTATTAGTGGATAGAAAGGAAGAAGATATTAAACAGAAGATCCCCATCTACCAGTCATGGCATCAAGATCATATGCTAATCTTCTTGACTTAGCTGGTGGAGACTTATTGGATATTCCTGACACCCCAAGAACTCTTCCAAGGGTTGTTACAGCTCCGGGAATTATTTCTGACCTGGATCGTCATGGCTGTAATGATGGGGATTCAGATGTTAGCTCTTCTGGGTCTCGAGAGCAGAAAATTATAGTGGCAAACATGCTGCCATTGCAGGCTAAAAGGGATGCACAAACTGCTAAATGGTGCTTCAGTTTGGATGAGGATTCAATTTTGTTACAATTAAAAGATGGTTTTTCTTCTGATACTGAGGTGATCTATGTGGGGTCCCTTAAGGCTGAAATAGAACCTGGTGAGCAGGAAGAAGTTGCTAAAAAATTAATGGAGGACTTTAATTGTGTGCCTACTTATCTACCCCATGATCTCCAGAAAAAGTTTTATCTTGGCTTTTGTAAGCAGCAGCTGTGGCCTCTCTTTCATTACATGCTACCTGTGTGCCCAGATCATGGTGACCGCTTTGACCGCTTGCTTTGGCAGGCTTATATTTCTGCAAACAAAATATTCGCAGACAAGGTTATGGAAATAATTAATCCTGATGATGACTTTGTTTGGGTTCATGACTATCACTTGATGGTGTTGCCTACTTTTCTGAGGAAGCGATATAATCGAGTTAAACTTGGATTCTTCCTTCACAGCCCTTTCCCTTCATCTGAAATTTACCGAACTCTGCCAGTACGTGATGAAATTTTGAGGGGATTGTTGAATTCTGACTTAATTGGTTTTCATACATTTGATTATGCTCGCCATTTCCTCTCTTGCTGCAGTAGAATGCTGGGTCTAGACTATGAATCTAAGCGGGGACATATAGGACTTGATTATTTTGGCCGCACTATATTTATCAAAATTTTGCCTGTAGGCATTCACATGGGTAGACTTGAATCTGTATTAAATCTTCCTTCTACACCTGCCAAAATAAAAGAAATCCAGGAAGAGTTTAAGGGTAGGAAAGTGATTCTTGGTGTTGATGACATGGATATTTTTAAGGGCATCAGTCTGAAACTTCTAGCTGTAGAGCAGCTGCTGCTGCAGCATCCAGATTTGCAGGGCAAAATTGTCCTAGTTCAAATTGTGAATCCTGCGAGGGGTTCTGGGAAGGATGTTCAGGAAGCGAAGAAGGAAACATATTTAATTGCCCAGAGGATCAATGATGCTTATGGTTCACATCATTATCAGCCTGTTATTCTCATTGATCGTCCTGTTCCTCGTTTTGAGAAGAGTGCCTATTATGCTGTCGCAGAATGTTGCATTGTCAATGCTGTGAGGGATGGTATGAACCTAGTGCCCTACAAATATGTTGGCTGCAGACAAGGAACTTCAAAACTGGATGAAGCACTGGGTAGAAAAAGTGATTCTCCTCGTACAAGCATGCTTGTTGTTTCTGAGTTCATTGGTTGTTCACCTTCCTTAAGTGGAGCAATCAGGGTTAACCCCTGGGATATAGATGCTGTTGCCGAAGCGCTGAATTTGGCCATTGTAATGCATAATTCAGAGAAGCAATTGCGGCATGAGAAACACTACCGTTATGTCAGCTCTCATGATGTGGCATATTGGGCACGCAGCTTCATGCTGGATTTGGAGAGAGCATGCAAAGATCATTACACCAAAAGGTGCTGGGGAATTGGTCTGGGCCTAGGGTTCAGAGTTGTTTCTCTTTCTCCTGGTTTTAGGAAGTTGTCCATTGACCACATTGTTTCAGCATACAAAAGGACCAATAGGAGGGCCATATTTCTTGATTATGATGGTACCGTGGTGCCACAATCTTCTATAAATAAAATCCCCAGCCCTGAAGTCATATCGGTCCTAAATACTCTTTGTAATGATCCCAAGAACACTGTGTTCATTGTTAGTGGGAGGGGAAGAGATTCTCTTAGTGATTGGTTTGCTTCGTGCAAAATGCTGGGACTTGCTGCTGAACATGGGTACTTCTTAAGGTGTGTCATTTGTGTATTGGGAAGATTGAGCACTGTGTATGTATCTCCCCCCTTCCTGCCAAAAAATAAAATCTTTGCTAAGGTATTTTCTTCCTTGTCTGGCTGCAGGTGGAATGGAGACTCCAAATGGGAAACCAGTCACTTGTCTGCTGACCTTGATTGGAAAAATATTGTGGAACCTGTAATGAGATTATATACAGAGGCAACTGATGGGTCTAATATTGAAATCAAGGAAAGTGCATTGGTGTGGCATCATCAAGATGCAGACCCTGATTTTGGTTCTTGCCAAGCCAAAGAATTGTTGAACCACCTTGAAAGTGTGCTTTCTAATGAACCAGCAGTCGTTAAGAGGGGCCAGCAAATTGTTGAAGTAAAGCCACAGGTACAAAATTTTGCATTCCTCCCCGTCTTTTTGCTCAATCTATATTTATGTGAAACTCAGAAGCTGGAATGGACTTATCAAAGTCTTGCTTTGCTCTGTGCAGGGTATAAGCAAGGGTTTGGTAGCTGAAAAGGTTCTTCTAACTCTGGTCAGTGGTGGGAATCCACCAGATTTTGTAATGTGCGTTGGAGATGATAAGTCTGATGAAGACATGTTTGAGGGCATACTAAGAACAGTCTCTTCTCCATCATTACCAGTAGCAACAGAGATCTTTGCTTGCACTGTTGGCCGGAAGCCTAGCAAGGCCAAGTATTATCTTGATGATGCTGTTGATGTTGTAAAATTGCTTCAGGGCCTTGGTACTGCATCGAATCCAAAGCCTAGGCATCTGGCCCAATTCCAGGTTTCTTTTGAGAGCACAGCTTGAGTTGGCCAGGGCAAGAAAGCATAGTTTTTTTTTTTCAGTACTGCTACGGGGATTCTTCACCTGTGAATCAAAGAAATTTTTTTATCATCAATCTTAACCTAACGCATGGTGGGACCTTGTTGTTGCAGAGCTAATTCTTCCTTGTCTCCTGAACCGGTTTACATAGCTTCTCGAACGTTTTTGTTAAATAGTACGGTTCATGGATGAGTTGGTTATTCTTCCTTTGTACATGCTAACATCAATTGCTGTAGTTGCTGGTGCCACTTAGAGCTGTAATTGTGCTTAGGTTTTTTGACCATTTGGATTGAATTGTGGGCACCAATTACTTGTATAGTTATACTATTTTTGTTACAATACAAAATAGCCAATATGGTCTGAGATCTGTTGCTTCAACCTGGTGGGTAATCTATTTTTGTTACAATAAAAAATTGCCAGTATGATCTGAGATCTGTTGCTTCAACCTGGTGGGTAATCTATGGCCCAGAAAACAAAATCTTGGGGAAGGGCGTAATTTTAGTTCTATTCAGGAAGCATGGTATTAGTATCATTCCTTTTGCAATGAAATAACGGGTCTTGGGGGAAATTTAAAAGAAAAATGAGGGAAAATCTGAGAAGACTTCGGCGAGATAAACTTTTTCATTGACAAATGGAGATAGGAAATTTGAGCTTCTAGCTTATGGTTATCACACGAACGGTTGAAATCCAAATTAGGGTGTGGAAGGCAAGAATTCTCCGGTGCTGGGCCCATGGTCAAGAATAGTAAAGCTACCCCAAAGTATCAAAAATCAATATTCTAAGCATTAGGCTATCACACGAGCGATTGAAATTCATGCGAGGCAGTGGGAATCACAAGAGGACAACAAAAGAGACTGTGAAGGACGTGGAAATGGAAGTTTCTTTGGAATAGTCACAGAAGAACAGAAGACAATAAGACAGATGCTGAACTAGTTGAGTGATTCTTCCTTTGGAAATCTCAGCTGTATATATATGTCAAAGAGTCATTGATGAAAAAGGCATCCCGAGTGATACTTCTGATGCATGTACTTTCTTGTATAGAAAATGAAAAGTGAGTCAATAGAATAGAAAGTAGAGACATCACATAGTAATGCTATTTGTACCAAGAAATATGTACACACTTCTTGCATATTTTATATGCTACTAATATGAATGTTGAACATTTGTAATTGAAAAAACAAAATCTTTAACAAAACACTTTAAATTACCCTTTACATATTTTTATCATGTCCTGTGCTTTTTATGCCAGAGATAATGGATACATGCTTTGAAACTTGGAAATGCACTCAGATTTTGTAGCAATATGGCCCCAGGACAAGGAATGTCAGTATACATAGTCACTGCACCAGGTTACCTGCTGCATGAAATATGATTTTGATTTGTTTGTCGCAGCCAGTTCAGTAAGACATCCCTCTGTTTTCCTGAAGATGCTTTTATGGAAGAGTGGAAGGAATAGAAAATTGGCCATGCTCGTCTTGCACTGTCATTTGTTTTCTTCCTTCCCTTGAGGAATTATTAAAATGTTGAATCTGATCTCCAATATTTTAACTATCACTTGGCTCCAACAGTCTCATCACGTGGCATGGCATCATTGCCAGCTTGCTCGTGATACACTTGCCATTGTCAGGCGCAGCCTGGCCTTCAAAACTATCATGCATTGTGACTTACCCTGTCCAACACCAATAACTTGAACTTGCACCTCTCTCTCTCTAACACATACACACACAGAAACAGATGAATTTTTTCTAGTATCAAGAAGAGAGTAATATGGGGTTTTGCTTGAAATTAAATTTGCTTTTGGGATGAGCTTAAAGGCAAACACAAGTTAATATAGAGAAATGTTGTGTTTTTGACCAACTAAATTAACTGATGACAGATAAATTTTGATTGTAATTCTGGGTGACTCTACAAATTAATAATATTACTAATCATTCCAAGAGTTTTTAGTTACCGCTACCAGTCAAAACTAAAAGCAGAGAAAAAGGGGGTGAGGGACAAGGACCGAACCTCATTCATTCATTGAATGCTGCTCGGTACTCTGGACCACAAAACCATTTCTGAAATCATAAAATGGAAGTGACTGCTCGATTTTAGTAGGCCAGCAAACGAGAGAAAGACTATATTGATTTATAAATTAGCTGAAAGTTTATAAGTTATACGAAGTAGCGTATAATTTATAAATTTTTAATTAATTTAAATTATTTAAATAAATTTATTTATTAAATATTTTTAATTTGATCAAACAAATTTATAAATTAGTCAAATACGTTATAAGTTAACTTATTTATTTTGTTAAACATACTCAAAATGTGTGTTTAATGAATCTAAACTCATAATATATTCTTAGTTTACGTTTTTTCTACATGAGAATTTAAAAAATATTACAATATTTTAATCAAAAATTTTTAAAAACTTTTTTTTAGTAGCAATCAATTATCATATTTGAAAAAAAGGGGAATGACATGGGGTGCAATTAGGTATGTTTAGTTTGTGAAAATAGTTTTTATTTTTGTTTTTTTAAAATAATTTTTACATTTTAGTTTTCACAATGCGTTATACTTATTTTTAGTTTTTAATAAAAATAAAAAATGAAAATAATTAAAATAAATAGACTCTTAATTTTCAAGTTAATTTTAGATATATTTATCTATAAAAAAAAATCTTCTTTTCATGTTTATATTAATTAATGAATTATGGACTTCTAAAAGATTTTAATAAAAGATTGTGAATTTTTTTACAACGAAAGGAAGCCTTTTTACCAATTTTCACTAAGCTAAGCAAAAATATGTAATAACTAATCAAATTTGAGACATTAATGGCGGTATACGATTCTCTCCCCAACGCTGTCCCCACTGGTGGCTGTTGCTTTTTCCCTTCTTTTTTGCTCCTTTTTTCTTGTCTCCTTGGCCTTTTCCCTTCTCGCATTCACTCCACACTCTCCACTCAAACCCACTGGTTAAGAACCCAGAACCCCAGAAACCACTCCGTTTTCAGCTTCAAGTTCTTCGCATCTAGCTCAGCTATGAATTAGGGTTTCTGCCATTGCTGAGGGCTTGCATTTCCCAGCTCGAAAGCTACTCATCGGCGCTTCATTTCGCACTACAATCAATAATGGGTAGGAATCTGTTGGTGTTGGGTCTTTTGCTTTTGGTTCTGTTTGGCGGCGTCTCATCAGCAGCATCTACTACTTCCCCTGCAAGTAAGTCTGTGTATATGTAGTCGTGTATATCTGCTTGTAAGCTACTTCCACTTCATCCAAGTGCTGCTTTTGGGCTTTAAATTTTCTTCGACTTCAGCTTTGTATTTCTGTTTTCTTCAGAGATTGTTAGTGGGTTTCTCTCAAATGCTGTGCCTGCTTTCACGAAATGGTTGTGGTCACTCAAAGCAACGACCAAAACAGGTATAGATCTAGCATAATGCTGCTCACATTCTCCCATCTCTTTTTCTCCAACCGGTGATCGTTGATAGTAACCTGAAAAGTCGATTTCATTGTATATTAACTGGCAGCGATCACTGGCCGGCCGATGATGAAGTTCGAGGGTGGATATACTGTGGAGACAGTGTTTGATGGAAGCAAGCTTGGAATCGAGCCTTATGCAGTTGAGCTGTTGCCCAATGGGGAGCTTCTGATTCTGGATTCGGCTAATAATAACATTTACCGGATTTCATCCTCACTTTCTTTATGTAAGTGTGCCAATGTAATCTCTTATGATTCTGATTAATTGGCCAAATTCACTCTATTTTTATTTTTTGTCAGTTTTATCTATGCTTTTGGAGATAAAAACCACCCAACCCCCTCTTTTGCTCGAATGTTGATGTTTAATTAACTAGATTTGGGTATAATAGCTAACTTCTCCACTTTCTGATCCCGTCCTTCTATTCTATCACATGGACTAATGTTTACATAGAATTAAACTTACTCGAAATTTGGAACTGGCGAACCACTGAACTTGTTCTTTTAGTCAATACAACCTGGTAAAGTTGTACTGTTTTTCTTTACCATATGTCACCACAGGTCTCCCCTCTGTATTCCTTGCAAATGTCAAATTGCAATGTTTCTAGACAAGTAATCTCAGATGCAGTCTTTTCTGTGTAAATTAGAAGTTCATTATTGTATAAGACTGCCACATACAAGTGCCACGTAATTCTCAATAATGTTATCGCTGCAACTGTTTAAGTTTGACATTTTCTTGCACTATTTTTTCATAGATCAACAAGAAAGCAAATATGGCAGCTGTCAGTTTCCCCTTCTCCCTCCACTTTACTCCTTTTTGCATATTAGAGAGGAAAACAAGCAACTAAAATAAGCATTGTCCATCTAATAGTTAGATTATGTTATCCCCAGTTGTTTCTGTGCTTCATATTAAACATAACCATATGGTTCTCTAGTTCATGCTTATGAGCTTTATGATGATGTATCATATAATTGTAATGTACTTGAAACTCCTTGTGTTTTTAGGACTTAGCTTTTCGGTAAATAGCTCTATCGCAGTTGAACTCATTGCTTGTGTAGATTTTCTTTATTTCAGAAAGATCATGTTCATAGCAATTTTGCAGATAGTAGACCGAAGCTGGTGGCAGGATCTGCTGAAGGATATTCTGGACATGTTGATGGAAAGCTCAGGGAGGCCAGGATGAACCACCCAAAGGGGATAACAGTTGATGACCGAGGAAATATTTATGTTGCAGATACTATGAATATGGCAATTCGGAAAATCAGTGATTCAGGTAGACATTTGTTCATACTTTGAACATTATTTTGTCTCTGTACCCCTGTTGGATCTCTTTCTTCAAGTAGAGCTATGAAATTCCTAGATTAGGGCCCTTATTTTTAACTATGGCTTATGAGATACCTAGATGATAATGTACGGAGTTTCCTTCTTAGAAATTATAGACAACGTGAGAATGCATGCTGTGAGTATATGTAATCCTCTAGTGGTGTTTTAGGTCAAATAATGATTTGATTATAAAATTGAATCCACTTTTCAGAGTTTAGTCAAAGCCTCAGAGGTAAGAACTTTCTATAAATTAAGCTCAGAGGTAAGGACTTTCAATTAAATTAAGATTTCTATTTGTAGGGGTCACAACAATTGCTGGAGGAAAATGGAGCCGGGGAGGTGGCCATGTTGATGGACCAAGTGAAGAAGCTAGATTTTCTGATGACTTTGATGTGGTGTATGTCGGAAGCAGTTGTTCTCTACTTGTCATAGACAGAGGAAACCAAGCTATCAGGGAGATTCAACTCCATTTTGATGACTGTGCTTATCAATATGGAAGTGGATTTCCACTTGGTAAATTAAATCAGCTCAGATTTTGTCTCTGGAAATTTTATTAATTACAAATTAAGATTGACCGCCTTCAATGTTGCAGGGATTGCAATGCTTGTTGGGGCTGGTTTCTTTGGTTATATGTTGGCTTTGCTGCAACGTAGACTTGGTACAATTGTAGCATCCCATGATGTGAGTGCTTTAGGTCTTGACTTTCATTTTTGTTGCATTATACCAAACGAGGCTGATACAGACTCATTCAATAAAACCCATTTGACAATCAATAAATATGATTCTCCATGATAAGAACTTAAATAAATTTAAATGCAGAACTAGATGTCCTGAACTGTTTTAAAAAAATGCCATGCTCAATCTTACAATAAAAGGAATTTGTTACTTCCATGGAGAATCATGTATTGATTCCGTAGTTTTCAAATGAGCATTCTTTACCTATTGTAGTGATGGCAACCCTATAGCATTATGGGACTGCAGATGTATACACAATGCTACACCCTGCCTTTTACCTATCATGCTTTTTCATAATTTAAGCTTCCTTGAATATTTACCCGAAGACGAGACAAATTTTTATAATTAGTGATTTTATCTCATGCTTTTGTAGGATCAGAGTCCAACAATGTCTGGCATTTCTCCGAGTCCATATCAGAAGCCCTTGAAATCTGTCAGGCCTCCTTTAATTCCTACAGAAAATGAACCTGATAAGCAAGAAGAAGGTTTCTTTGGATCCCTTGGGAAGCTTCTGGCCAATGCCGGGGCATCAGTGGTGGAGATAATGGGAGGATTATTTCCTGGTTTTAGGAGAAAACCTCTGAGCTATCAATTTCAAAGCCAACCGCTGCTCCATCAACCCCAAAAGCACATAAATACTTGGCCTGTGCAAGAAAGTTTTGTGATTCCAGATGAAGATGAGCCCCCTTCTATTGACACCAGAGCCCCAACCCCTCGAAAAACATATCCTTTTATGTCCATGGATGCTGAAAAAATGCAACAACTGCGGCAAAGTCGAGCTTTCTATAGTGGATGGGATGGAGACCTTCAGCAGCAACAGCAACAGCAACAGAAACAGAAACATCATCATCGCCACGAGTACCGGTCATCAATCCCTCATACTTACTATGAGCAAAGCAATGAGACAACCAGTGAAATAGTGTTTGGGGCAGTGCAGGAGCAAAATGGGAAGCGGGAGTCTGTGGTTATCAAGCCTGTGGATT
This sequence comes from Gleditsia sinensis, assembly GCA_037074535.1. NCBI lineage: Eukaryota > Viridiplantae > Streptophyta > Magnoliopsida > Fabales > Fabaceae > Gleditsia > Gleditsia sinensis. The sequence goes on from CM073471.1 coordinate 7,557,395, forward strand.
ATGGTCACTCATTGTATGATCATCACAATATTCGATCTCGATACAGCTCAATGGGATATACCCACAAGTACTGAGTATATACAGTTAGGAAGTCTTAAAAGTAATGTAAACTCGTTCCAGCTTGATTAAAGAAGGGAGGGCGACATCAAGTACAGGTAGTATAATGATATATTTTAAACAGTGGGATGTTAGTAAGGAGAAGCTCATCGTCTTCATACTATGAATTGTTTTTTTCCAGTTTTGCCAAATAGTAGGTCACTCTGGGATGTGGGCAAATTGGCAAATTATTAGTGACTAAAATCAAGAAATTTTGGCATGCTCATTCATCTGTGATAATCTGGTCAAGTTCAAGAGAAGTTCTATGAAAAATATATTATATTATACTCCTTATTTTCTTGTTTCATTACTGTTTTCTTTTAAACCTGTGATGCTTACTCTTTAAGTTAGCGATATGGCGGCCGTCTTGAAAATTGTCCCATTGAAACTGTCCCTGGAATGAGTAATAAGTCCGTATATTAAAAGAAATAGTAATAAAGATAAAAGTTTATGAAAATGTGATTTGAAAAAATATTTGGTACACCAACGGTAAATAATTTTTTATTTACTAACGATATTCAGATCACGATATGTGATAAGAATAATAATTTTTAAAATTATTTTTGTTATGTATTATGATTTAGATATTACTGGTAAAAAAAAATTATTCATTATCAGTGTATCAAATACTAACTCATGTGATTTATAATAATTTTTGAATCAAATTTTTCGTTTTAATTGCTGATACAGGAAATTTCAAATAAAAACCAAAGCATCTTCATGGGAGTACGAACATTATTGGCAATGAAAGGTAATAGCCACCGCGTGACTATAAAGGTATTCACTAGGGAAATGTGAAAATGATAATGGAGGATGGACCCCAATGCGAAGACTGACAACCGACCAGAGTGTGTCGACTTTAAATTTACGCCCCACCCAACTCCGGGTGCTTCCAATTTTCTAAAGCAAAATCGATTACGATGTGACAAGTTTGGTTTTTTCTAATTAACCAGCAACATTTTAGATATTTCTCATTTACAAGCTCAACTAATAGGGTTCTCTAGTATTTCTCCTTCATGCTTTTACCTTTTAGAGTTTTCTTTCAATTGCATTCAAGTTCCAAGGTGCAAGAACAATACAAAAAGTTAAAATCACAATTTATAATAATACTTAAATATCATTTATTAAAAAAAAATTATTAATTATATAAAAAAATTAATCTATTAATATTAATAAATAATATTTAAATTATAATACATAATAAAAATAATATTTTTAAAAAAATTTATACTGAACATGACATTATTAGTAAACAAAAAATTATTCAATAATAAAAAATTAAATAACAACTCATAAAAATTGAACTTAAACCTTCATTTAAAAGAAAAAAAAGATATATACTGAAAACGGAGTTAACGATAAGTATTTGTATACAGGTTTCAGAAGATAGAGTTGGCTTACAATACATAACTTCATCTCCTCTTCACCAAACCAAAGTTACACACACCCTGCTGTAAAATTTTATCTGTTGGACCCTCTGGAAAGCCCATTTTAGCTTGTACTATATTATCGGCTCCATGGCACTCTGAAAACATAGCACTCCTTCCATGGGAATTGTATCCTTTATTTAGAGCTTTCTTGGTCACATCCAGAAGACCTTCATCAAAACTAATTAAATCCTTCAATTGATCATCATACTTACTTGACTTTGCTACCTCACCACAACTGTAGGCATCTAAATCTATCAGAGACACAGATTCATGGCATGGCCTTGGAGAAAGTAATTTGTTGATTCTAAACATGAGAAGAAGATGAGAGAGACTCAGACTCCACAGTTTCTTTAGGAGTGTGTAAAAAGAACAGCTACTACATCTAGCAACTGCGCTTTTGATGGCGAAGCAGATTATCAGTACTTGCTTCCTCAGATGGATTAGGCAGTGCTTCCAAGTCACGATGAATAAGAGGGGCCTGGAGCCTTCCTGTCTACAAAGTTCAGTTAGACAAGGAGTGAGTAATCCTTTTTTGGCATTTAAAGGAACTTCAGAATAATGTGGGAGGGACTTACATGAGGGATGATATAAGGCCTGATTACAATCCCAATTATTATGCCCAGTAAACATGACAATCCTAATCCCAGACTCCAAATCATAACAGCACCTAGCCCTGGGTAAAGGAAATAGTTTCAAGTTTTCAATATAAGTAAATCAAACAAATATTTGTATAAAGCTCTAACATTGGGGGAAAGAGAGGGGGAGGAGGGGACTTTAATTTCTTGGTAGAAGTTCTCATGTTTGGCAAAGAGAGAATATCTCTCTCTAGCAATAGCAAGAAAAGTACAGATGAAGTCCAATGGCATTTTTAAATATGAACTGTTTTAAAATTACTCATCAGCAATTATCAGGGGAAAAGGCTAAAAAATGGGAAAAAATATGCAAATGAACAAGCCCAAAAAAGAAAAGTTTAAAGTAGAAAATGGGAGAAGTACGGACAGGGTGATACCATCCCCTTGCTTGGATATTTTAGATAAAGTAGCAGAACTACAATATCGTCATAATTACAGACATATACCCTTGATAGCCTAACAGGTGGAAGAGAAAATTCAGGTGAAGGGTAATTTTGGTATTGCACAAACCATAATATAACGTTCAGAGTTGCCCCTCAATTCCCCCATATGGAGGGGGAAAAATGCCATGTCAGAAGTTAGCGAAAATGATTTGGGGTCACCTCCAGCTTTCACTCTGCCCATTAGTTCCCAAATTCCAAACAAAGAAGCAAGCATACTCTCCCTCCCTACTCCTTATCTACCCCCTATCTTTCCTCCCAGAGATATTATTAAAAGTTAAGAAAGGTCATGTCTTTTAAATGAAATTCAGCATTTATATAACTCGGTTGACGCAACAACCGATGGTTTACGTACAGGCTATATGCTTGGAAGAGAAAGGGGAAATTAGAGAGGATCAAGGGTGAGAATGGAGTGGGATGAAAAGTTTTTAATTTTCACCGAGGTACCTGATAGGTAAAGTTAAAAGTAGGGAAGGTGAAAATTCTTATGGAAAGTTTTAGTTTAACAATTCTTCCCACATTTTAATCTCATTTCATGCTATGAGAAGAGGCCAAAAATTGTGGGTCTGAAGTGAAAATATGTTCTACCAAGCAATATCGCAAAAGAAAGAAGCGTGTAAAATTGTTATGATAATCTAGTCCATCTCCCTTTCAAGACTTGGAGGATGCTATTTCATAAATCATAGACTCATAGTCCACTAAATAAGTATGTCTGAGCATTCACTTGACCTACTTTGTTTGCATTTAAAGAGGCTCGAATTCACGTCTCTTTATTTGAAGGAGAATCAAGCATACCACTTCACTTGACCTACTTTGACCACATTATAGTTTTGCTACTTTCAAAAATTAAACCTTAACTTCAGATGCTTCAACAAAAACGAAACACATAAAAATTTGAGAAAGAAAAGGCTACATCATACAATAGCAGAAATTTACATGCTCCAAATTCCAAAGTTTCACCTGATTTAGATCCAAGGGTACAGTCTTCCTCCTTCAAATTAATCTGCCGAACTAATCGATTCCCATGATCTGACACCAGTAAAGCACATGATCCAGGGACAAAAGATAGCTCAAAATCATCTGAAAATGATGCATTTTGTGCTGGTCCATCCTTACTACCCGGCTTCAGGGTCAAGCCTCCAGCAACTGTGGTCACACCTAGTCAGAATCCAAAATCACCGAAGCAAGGTCCATTATTTACTGATAAAAAACGTATCAGAAGGTATTATTAGATTCACTAATCCAAGCAAGCCTTTGGGAACAGGTGTAATACTAGTTTACGTTAAATTAAAATTAGAGCTCATAAACATCAACAGTTGACCACGTGGAAATGCTTCCAAGTGTTTGGCCCATATTCTTCATGCAGAGTTTGATGCGAGTGCAGTTTAGTATATAGTCTCCATAATTATTTTCTTTCTTTCCCATGTAATCATATTTTCCAAAACACACAATTGCAATTTCAAGACATCATGCAGTCCAAACTCCAAAGCAATATCTCTTCTCCTTTCCTCCCCTTTACATTTGTTGTATGCGTTAGATGATAAAACGAATAATACAAAAAACGAAAGAGAAACTTAAATGCATAAGATAGGAGAATCGTGTAACAAAAACAACGATAGATTTATATAAATATACCAGCGCCGCTGATTTTTCTAATTACGTTGTTGTTCTTATCAGCAACATACACATTTCCTTTAAAATCTACAGCAAAACTTCTAGGCTTGTTGAATTGGGCTGAACCCACATCACCATCTGAATATCCGGGAGGCCCGTCTCCAGAAAACCTTCTGACGACACTGTCTGCAAGAGAAAAACGCAAAAATAGCCATTAAAAAAGAAAAAAAAAAAAAGGAAAAGAACAATGCTTTAACACCCCCAGCAAAAAAGATGGTACCTTGGGATATGGGAAACTGTACGGTGTAGAAAGCACTTCCAGCAGAATCAAGGATGACAAGATCGGACGAACCAGGTCGCGGGAGCACCGAATGAGGGTTGATGTTGCGTTTGTAACCGTCGACCACTGTGACCACCGTATAGCCGTCTTCAAGGATGATCTTGGCCGAAACTGAATATGTGATCAAGGGGGTTTGAAATAACAAGAAGAGTTACCGTAAAAAAAATACACGAAACAAAATAAACTAAGGTGATGATGATTTTGGTTTAATTACCTTGAAGGGAGACGATGAAGGAAAGGAGGAAGAGAGGAACCGTAATCAAGGTAGAAGCCATGGAGGGGAGGGTTTCTAGTCGCTCACTCACTTTACCGGAAGTGTAAGCTAAGCTAAGTCTTCACTACTTATATTCTTTGCCAAAAGGCAAAAAGCAGCCCAAGCTTGGCCCTGTAGAAGGAAGGAAGACCGAATATTTGGTCTTCTGTAGTCAACAGAGTCATCAGAAAAAACAAATTCTATAGAGCGCACACCATTTTAATTTCCCTTGTTCTTTTTTTATTTTAACTTTTGATGAGAATTTAATGATAAAAAAATTCAAAATTTCAGAAATGAAATTATTTATAAAATCATTAAAAAAATATTTATCACTAATAATTCTAAAATTATTTTTCAAATATTAAAAAAATTCATAAAACATTAGTTTAGAATACAATGATAATAAAAATAAAATCTCGCGAGTTATTTAAAAAATATTATACTTGTTTGTGGTTAATATTTTAAAAATTGGAGTCGTGAATAATAATAGTTTAATAAATCAGTCGTGATGAAATTGATAATAAAATATATGATTTATTTTTATATAAAAAATTATATATATTAAATTTTTAAATATATAAAAATAATTAAATAAATATAATCAAATAATACATATTTATATATTTAAAATTTTTATTGATCATTTTACATACTTTTAGATGATATATTTAACCATTATATATATATATATATATACAATATTAAAAAAAATTAACTAGATTGACATTGTTTTGAGTTAAAAAAATATATTTAAAATGTTAAATCACTCTAATTCACTTTTTTTAAACAAAATTGACTGATTTATTATTTTTTATTGACCAATTTTTAAAATTAAATTGAATTAGTTTATTTTTAGTGATTTTTCAATTCTACCAGTCTAATTTTTTTACCCCTGCTTACAATAATTATTTTTTTGTAAAGGAAGCAATTTAATTTTCTTGATCGCAAATATAAATGACATGATATCCCGAGAAAATTGTAAGCTTGATTGAAAATCCACATGCAAACAACTGATCTTTCCCTCTTGGCAAAGAGAAAACAACCAAACTTTGTCTAAGCCCAATAAGAAGAACTGATTTCATTCATTTCTTATAGTAAATTAATACGTATTGGAAAATTTTGCTATAACTTCATTGTGGTGATATATATTTTAATAATTCAATAATTATATCGTCTGATAATTTATTTTTAAAAAATATGATAATCTTAAGTATAATGCTATATTTTGCTTCCTATAATATAAATATGTATAATTTATCTAACAAAATTTCTTTATATATTCTTTCATTGAAATATTAGATGAGAAAAATTCATCGAGTAGAACTATATCTAAATATAATACGTTAATTAAATATGAGTGTGTTTGTTAAATTAAGTAAATTAATTTAATTTAATTAAAAATATTTGATAAATAAAATTATTTAAATAATTAAAATTAATTAAAATTTAATATATTATATATTATTTTAAATAGTGTATAATTTATAAATTTTTAATTAATTATAAGTTATTTTTATTAAATAAAATATACATAATTTTTTTAAAAAAATATTATTTAATAAATTTATTTTTAAAAAATAAATTATAATTGAATAAGAAAAAACTTAATTTGCCTCGCGCGAGGTGAGGAACTGTTTTTCACCGACCAATAGGAATTTGTAAATGCAAAAACTAAGCACGAATCTACGACGTTTCCGCCTGTGCAATGTGGTCTCAAACCAATCAAATTCACCCACGAAACGACTTGTTTGTGACAGCGGGTCAGACCGCTGAGAATTTTGGTTTTTATTTATTTGTTTATTTTGGTTTCAGAAAACAAGCATTCGGCGTAAGTGGAAGAAGGAAAACAAGCTTCTTTCCCTCGAAATTCACAGGCTCGTCAATACACACACTCCCTCTCAGATCCAAATCTATCTTTCCGTACTTCGTCGCCTTAGCAATTCGGATCTCGTTATCAATATTCGGGCCGTCAATTTTCGGTTGTCGACCCGGGTCGTTCGTGATTGATCTCGTCTTCTGTTCTGTTTCTTCTCAATTGGATCGGATTGAGCTTTCCGAGAGCTCATCACGAACCCAATCATGAATCCCTTCTCTTCAGGGACGCGTTTGAGGTGAGCAATGAATACTGCTGTTTTCATTTTGGGATCAAGTGCACAGAAAGTATCACACGCTCGTACACACTAAGTTTGCAATGTATATGTATATATTTGTTCTTTATGCTCACTTGTAGCTAGGACTCGGGGTTCGAAATCTTAATTACCCAGTTCCATTTTTTTCATGAGATTGACTGCTCCTGCTGTTCTAACCTTAAGTGGTAGTAGGGGAAACTACTGGCGTATCTCTACATTTTTAATTTATCGATTGGCCTTTTAGTTCTAATCCCACGATTGGGTTTATAGGAATTGGAGACTGGGGTTAGCTAAACTTAGTAATTTTGGTTAAAAATTCATGTAGTGATACCTCTCAATATTCTTATCTGGGGTGGGGTTTACTTACAGTGTCTGAATGGGAGTTTGAAATTCACCAATTGCTTATACACTGCGTATGATTTCCATTTTTTTCTTCTTGTAAAGCTAGATTTGATCAAATGACAGTCTCATCCTTGTCAGATGATGATTAATTATTTTCCTCCATAGATGTTCCTAAAGTAAAATGGAAAAGCAAAAGAAATTCCGAAGGAAGAAAAAGTAAAAAATAAGAAATAAAAATTTAAAACCATTATTTACTACGAAGCCTAATCCTTAAATTGTTGACGACCATATTGTCCTGTAAGGTTTTTCCACCATCCTAGTGATTGGATAGCCCCACATTTTTACACACAAGGATAAGTGCAACCAGTAAATGATTGAACTACATGATTTTTGTGGCTCACTTTCACCAAGATTTCTGCTATTGTTCATCCTGGTCTACATAAGCTATTGTGGCCAGCTCCTATTTAGTCGCTGTGCATTTTTTGTCTTTCGGGTGTTCCCCTTTTATTGGCACTGCAACCCCCTTCTTCAAAATAAAAGAAAAAAGAATTCAACTTAAAAGTTGCAATTTTTGCCAATACGGCCTGATAGATATAATCCTAGCTTTCACAACAGATTCAGGTTAAAAGAGAATTGCAAGATGTGGTTTATGCCTGCTCAGTTACTCTTTCCAATTTTGCCGTTATGAGCCTACTCAAACAATGGTTGCATTGGCACCATTTGCATCGTTAAGGGAGTTTATTGCTACTTTTGGAAAGTTTGGGGTGTTAATGTGCACCTCAGTGTAAGTAGAAGGGCCTTCTTCTTATTATAGCATTCTGCTCTAACCTAACGTACCAACCTACAGTAAACATTGTACACCATCAGAGATTCTATTCTTTATACTTCTAAAAGATTAAAAGCATTGGTGCAGTGGCAAATATCTCCATATTTTGACAATGAAATCCTTACATTACCTTAAACTTACCGAAATCTGTTCCAATATCAGAGCTTTATTTGGCTTCTAAATCTGCATCTGCAAATGATCACTGGCGTTCACCCTTTATAGTACCACAAACCAGATGGAATCAAATCTTATGTCAATGGACTCAATGCTTGGACACGAGTTTATGTATATGTGATTATTCATAAAATTGGAACACAAATGGTTAAAAATAACTAGAAAGTATGTTATTTACATTGTTTTTCCAGGAGTAGAAAAGAAATTGGAAATTGAAATCTTATGGTATGAATTGCAATCTGGGATTCAATCCTGGGTGTCCTAAGAATTTGGAGCAGTTTTTTCTTATATGCTTATTATATTTTGGGAGGGGGAACAAGATGAAGGCCTTGTGCCATTGTGCTCTCTTTGCAGGTTCTTTTTGTTTTGTTAGGAGAGTGAAGATCATTTCGGTATTTCTGGAATAGAATTTGTATATTTGAGTATTTGAATTCTTTGTGGCATTCTGCTCATAATTTTCCAAAGGGCTAATGTTGATGTATATCCATAAAGGTTGGCTAGCACTCTTGTTTTACTTTGCTTTGTTATACAGTGAGAGATTCTCTTGTCCTCTCCTTCTATACTAACTTTTACTTTGTGATGAAACATTTTATACAAAAAATTGAACTTTCAATCCTCGTACATTGTCACTGACTCAAGTGGCATTTTTTTTCTACATATGTTTGTGGGTTTGTGTGCTTGCCTTTGTGTTTGAATTTTCATTTCAATGTACTCATTTATTGCAAAATCAAGTAAATATTTAAGATATTGCCAGTTTTTCCTGCATATATGATAAATTTTCAACCTATAATTTATGCATTCTATTTTATTTATTATCAATATTTTTTAATGATTTGGTTCATGCTCATACTTGTAGGGACATGATTCGGGCTATACGTGCTTGCAAAACTGCAGCAGAAGAGCGTGCTGTTGTAAGAAAAGAGTGCGCTTCCATTCGTGCTGCAATTAATGACAATGATCATGACTATAGGCATCGGAATATTGCTAAGCTAATGTTCATCCACATGCTTGGCTACCCCACACATTTTGGTCAAATGGAGTGCCTCAAGTTGATTGCATCTCCCGGATTTCCAGAGAAGAGGATAGGTTACCTTGGCCTCATGTTGCTTCTTGATGAAAGACAGGAAGTTCTGATGTTGGTCACAAACTCTTTGAAACAGTATCCTTTTTCAAGTAATATTTTTCTTGTTTTTGTCATCTCCCGTTATTTAGATTCTAATTTTCAAATGTTCTATTGATATTATTTTCTCACTGAGACAAAATAGGGAAAAAATCAATAATGTGCTATAGGATACCTTAACTGAATCTCAGAGATCTTAATCACACGAATCAGTACATAGTTGGACTTGCTCTTTGTGCTTTAGGAAACATTTGTTCAGCAGAAATGGCTCGTGATCTTGCACCAGAGGTTGAGAGATTGCTGCAATTTCGAGATCCAAATATTCGAAAAAAGGTGACTTATTCATTTCTTTTCATAAGTTTTTTTTTGTCTTTAGTAATATGAATTTGATGCATATATTGGACTTTTGTTATTTATTGATGCATGCTAAGGGGAGGAGAAGAGGTCATGAAGGTTTTTATGGCTTCATAGTGTCCCCTAGTTAATGGTTGTAACTTCTTGTTATCTACTCAAAGTGATTAGTTTTGAATTTCTTTATTTTTTTTCTTCCTGCAAGATAATGGCTTGTCACTTGTTTATCTTGTTTCTAAATTTATTGTAGTGATGTCTATTTCGTGTATTTTTGAGAATTTTGTTACATGAATTTGGCAAGGTGGCTAACAATTAACAAGAGATAGATTTTACTGAAAATTAAATTTCATTTGGAACATACCTTATGATGGCCTGTGCAACCACTTTTTCATGTCTGAGAAGTAATTTTTGGGACCTATAATTAATCCCTTATAATCATTTGGATAATACTAAAAATAGTTTTAAGAGTTATGAGAGTAAATATTAAAGATTAGGCAGTTTTAGAAATCACTTTTCTTTTTTACATTGATGTGCAGTAAATTGTGTTTAAGCTTAGATATTCCTTTTGTTTTTGTTTTTATACCTCTTTATTCTTTTGAGTGGAACTTTGACACCAAGTGTCTTTTTTAATTACTTGACCTCCAAAATTTGGTCATTTGACACTAACTTGCCTGTGTGTAGTTGTACTCTCTCTCCCATTTGTTAAGAAATATTAACTATTATAATTTAATGTTTGAGCAACTGACAAAACCTTTTGTTTTAAAATGCTTGAGCTGTTATTGTTCATTCTTATGAACTGACTATGCTTATTGTTATATAGGCAGCATTATGCTCTATAAGAATTATAAAGAAAGTTCCAGAGTTGGCAGAAAATTTTATTAATCCTGCTGCTGCGTTACTTAAGGAGAAACATCATGGAGTTTTGATCACTGGGGTTCAGCTTTGTACAGATCTGTGTAAACTTTGCTCAGAAGCTCTTGAATATTTTAGGAAGGTAATTTGGCATCTTTCTTATAACTGTGTTGCCAATACCATTGTGTATTTTCTTGTCACCCACTTGTAATATTAATTGAAATAAATTTACCTACTATAAACTCAACATGACGAAATCATTCTGTGCCACAGTATCTGAATATATATGCAGTCTTGGCGTCAGTGAGGAAAAAGTGTCAATGAATGCCTGAAATCACTTCTTTATAAGTTTCACAAGAATTTCATGAATTTATTTTCTGTAATCTGGGATTTGTAATTAATCCTTAAATGAAATTTAAAATTATGTATTGCAAAAGTTGAAATATGCGTTATTTTTTTAAATAATGTTTGATCTTCATTCATGGCTATTATTAAGGAGTATGTAAACTATGCTTTCTTCAAGAAACTTTCTTACAAATTCTTTGGGCATGGCACAATGTGTAACTTTTTGCAAGTTCGACTTAGTGTCTATAAATAATTTATACTAATGTAAGGGCATATTTAACAAGGCTCTTATATGCAACTTTTTTAATTTCATACTCTACTTCTTTAAGTGTTTTATGTGAGAGTCCTTTTACAAATTATGCGTTAATTGTTGCCAGTTTTTGTTGTAACAAAACATTGTCAACTATTATTGTAGAAATGCACAGAGGGTTTGGTCAGAACTCTAAAGGATCTAGCAAACAGTCCTTATGCACCAGAGTATGACATTGCTGGCATCACAGACCCTTTTCTTCATATCAGATTGCTTAAGTTTTTGCGGGTGTTGGGTGAAGGTGATGCTGATGCTAGTGACTCTATGAATGACATACTTGCTCAGGTCAGTTGTGCGTAAATGGTCAATTTTATGGTAGCATATTATTATATTGCTCATGTTTCACTGATTGGATTGCTTGTCATTTCTGAATGGGTCTGCTGATGACCTTGTTCTTTGAAAACTGTATCTACTTTAAGACTGTCCTTTCCACTTGCATGCATTTTATCAAAGCATAGCATTTTACACGGACTGATGCAGGAAGCTTAATAAAGGATTGAAAGATTTAACTTCAGGGAAATTTGGATGACAGAAGATAGTGTTAAGGTTTTGGATGCAAGTGTCTTCGGGTGGTTCTGATCAGAAGATGAGTATGAAGGGTTTATGTAATGTATGGCAGGTTGGATTGGTTTTGAAATAAAGTGGGGCAAAGCCAAACAAAGTTCATAATCAGAGCCATTCTAGATGTAAAAAATACAATGAGAAGAATGTGTTTTGTGCAACCACATCAGTACATGTAGTTTGAGAAAGTCAGAATATTGACATATTGTCTGATAGATGTAGCAATATGGATGCATAAACTCCTCATGTTTCTTATACTGAAATTTTTTCAAAGATCTTATACATGGACAACCTTCATTTTGATATAGTCTAGCATCATAGTGAATTGTACTTTATAACATCACAGTCTTTGCTGTAGACCAAGGGAGCCTGAGGATTGCTAGGAGAAAAGAGGACTTTTTGTTGTCTATACTTGCTAATCTAATAAAGGAGATTTATCTTTTAGGTTTGGACTAGCAAAGTATTTATTCTGTAGTTATGAGTGCATGATTTCGTGTCTGTTAAAGCTTACAATATTTTTAATTGAAGAAGCCAAGATTTTTCATAAATATATTTATCCATTTGGTGCTGTAATTAATATCTAGTTCATTCATCATTACTATGTTTTTAGGATCTATTACTTGTTACTTAAATCTTTGTTACATTGGTAATGAATGATTTTGTGAGTTTTAATCTACTACTACTTATTATTAGTGACCATGTATTTTGAAATTTGAAATTGATAATTTTTTAACTTGCTAATCTTATTTTCAGGTGGCTACAAAGACTGAGTCAAATAAAGTTGCAGGAAATGCCATTTTATATGAGTGTGTTCAAACAATTATGAGCATTGAAGATAATGGTGGCTTACGTGTGCTTGCCATCAATATCCTGGGAAGATTCTTGTCAAACCGTGATAACAATATCAGGTTTTTCTGGAGTTTTTTCCCCGTGAACTTGGAATTTTAACTTTAAGTTGAGGGCTAGATTAGTGAAATCCATGCAAATTTGTTTAATTTTGAGTACATTTTATAGCCTAAGAAACAAATGCTTCATATCTTGTGTGTTCCAGGTATATTGCTCATTTCATATCTTTTTCTTTCTTTTTTTGTTTTGTAATTTTATGCTTTGTAGTTGCTATCCTGCATTACTGAAAATATAATGCTTCCTACCTTCTCCCTTTAGATATGTGGCATTAAACATGCTGATGAGGGCTGTGACAGCTGATGGTCAAGCAGTTCAGAGGCATCGGGCAACAATTCTGGAATGCGTAAAGGTATTAGTTGCATGGCCTTTTTCTTTCTCACATTGAATGACAAGGCTGTTTATTATTTAACGACAAAGCTCCAAGGTTTTGTTTATCAGCTTTGGAAGTTGGTGACTTGAATTTTTGCTTCAGGATGCAGATGCTTCGATTCGGAGAAGAGCCCTTGAGCTTGTTTACGTTCTGGTGAATGAAAGTAATGTGAAACCCTTAACGAAAGAGCTAATAGATTATCTGGAAGTCAGTGATCAAGATTTCAAGGGGGACCTTACTGAAAAAATTTGCTCTATAGTTGCAAAGTGAGCCACAATTCTGAATACAATCCCTTTTTAGAGTGTATATAGTTAATTTTTAATAATTTGTATTATCTTTTTTTTATATTGGGGAGGGGGGAAGGGGAGTAGGATTCTAGAATTGCCCATTTTATTATATAATTTTGGTGTGCAGTTTATTTTCATGTTTTTATTTTTTTCATTATTCAATAATTCCTGGGAGCACTTAAATTTTTTTATTAATTCAAGATGGTTCAATTGCCACAGGAACAGGTTCCTTTCTTGTAAGTTTATCATCACTAATCCTTAATGAAACTTCATATACTTTTTTTTTTCATGTTGGTAGATGTCTTGTCTGCATTGATCTATCAATCTCTGCGTTTTAGATATTGCAGTCCTTTCTTCACATTTTTTTTAATAAAAAATTTGTGGGGAATGAAGATTATTTGCACATTGTCCTCTTTCTTCCTAACGTCAGTTCAGGATTAGTAGCTTGAGAGTTTCTTTGAATTTCATGCATAACTTATATTTAATTGACAAGCATTTACTACATGGTCCTACAGGTTTTCCCCAGAGAAGATATGGTACATTGATCAAATGCTCAAGGTTCTGTCTGAGGTACAAATCTAAGACACAAGATTTTGTATTGAATTAAAGTATTCAAGGGAAAAATCCTAACCCATGCTAGTACTTTTAGGGTATCTGTCATTTCAATCATTTTTTTGGTGTTGTGTGTGTGATAGTTCTGTTGCTTCTCAATTTACCTCCATTTGGCATCCATCCTGGCAAAATGATTGCCCCCACAACTTGTTATATTTTTCCAATACACAATTATTTTAAATATGATGATTTCCTGGTTTAAGTGTCAACATCAATGCACCAACTGCTGCATATATATGATTCCATGTCTATTTATTACTATTTATCAGTCACAATCACAAATTATCACTATATAAATTTGGTTTGATATTGAGATCACCATATTAATGCTTGTGGTTTCCATATTGAGGCTTGTATTTAACTATATATGAATGCAAGTATTGATCTGTATGCTATGTTAGTAGGCTGGAAATTTTGTGAAAGATGAAATATGGCATGCCTTCATTGTTGTGATAAGCAATGCTTCCGAACTTCAAGGGTATACGGTAAGGGCATTATACAGGGTAGTCCAAACGTCAGCTGAACAGGTGCTTACCAGTTACTTCTACTTAGACCAAATATATACCTACTGTTGATTCTCTCTTGATGGCATTTTATATTAACATCGATTAATATTTTTCATCAGGAAAGTCTTGTTCGAGTGGCAGTGTGGTGCATTGGAGAATATGGTGAAATGTTAGTCAATAATGTTGGAATGCTTGACATAGAAGATCCAATAACAGTGAGTCTATGCTATCTGCTTGAAATTTTGCACATTAGCTTTTTACTATTGCTTCATGTTACCTGGAGATGATAATAAATCACATGATGACAGGCAACAAGTTGATACATTTTGGTCTCAGAAGCTTTACTGTAAAAGACATTCTAACAATACCCTTTTTGATGGAGCTTACCATTTTAAAATTCCTTTCAAGATGATGGGTATGAAGAGATAAAACCCATGTGTCTAAGTACTTGTTTGCATCTTTAATAATTATCATTTGTTTTCTTTTTCCCGTTTGTTTTGATACTTGAACTTAAGAAGGAAATGCGGCAAGCCCTGGAATTTGTTTGACACATTTACCTGTTTGACAAGTATTAGTAACATACTCTCTGGCAGAAACTTGCCCAAGCCATTTGCTAATTTGCTGAAATCTTGGCAAGGATATGTACTTGATGCTAAAACCATAAACTTCAGTATTTGGTTTGCCTCTTTTCTTTTCTAATTCTTCTTGCTTACTTTGATTGTTTCATAGAGTAAAGAGCAAATATCCATTAAGTCTCTTCCTTTCTTTATCATAGAGATTCTTCCTTTAATAGCAATGATTAGACTATGGACTACGTACTGTTGCTGCTTTTAATACAATCTGCCTGTATATTGCAGCACATTGGAGAACAGTTCTTTAAAAACTCTATTTTGAATTATTCCTTTTTTTTCTTTGAAGTACTTTTTTTATTTGTTTATTTTATGCAAGCAGGTGACGGAGTCAGATGCTGTAGATGTTGTAGAAATTGCTATAAAACGGCATGCATCAGATCTTACCACTAAAGCGATGGCTTTGGTTGCTCTGTTGAAACTATCTTCACGATTCCCATCTTGTTCAGAGTATGGTCTTCTTTTCCAATGGTTTTTTTAACATTTATTACACTGTACCTTTAGGTGAATTGGTTTTTACTTTTCCTGCCTCTGCTTTAGAGAAATGCAATATAATTAATATTCTAGGAAAAGTCCACCAAACCAGGTTCAAGATGGTTTGAAACACTTGTAAACAGAGTGGGCCCTCTCTGTGCATGCTACTTGATCTCCATAATAAACCATGGATTTTTTCCCTCTTTCATTTACACACACCAAACACTTGTAACACCTATCACAAACCCCTTTACACTTGTATTTGTATAATTTGATATCAAAATTTAATTCTCTTTTAATAATGTGTATAGGAGGATCGGGGATATACTTGTTCAGTACAAAGGAAACCTTGTGCTTGAATTGCAGCAAAGATCAATAGAATTCAATTCAATTATTGCAAAGCATCAAAGTATCAGGTAAGGTTGATTATTTGCTTGATACATAGTAGTCAAAATCGTGCGATTTGCGATTTAAATTGCATGATTCCATCCGATACGGATGCCCAAAGATTCTAATCGCCGGGTGAATCGAAGGCTTGCATGAATCATGGTGTGAAGAATTGTGCAATTCATGCCAAAAATCGTGAATCGCACAATTCCGGCAATTCTAAAACTTGTTCAAGGCTGGGTTGTTTTTTTCACCTTTCCGGTTGTTAATAACATCGTAGCTGTTCATGGCTGTGTTGTCTTCTTTGGATGTTGATAATATCGCTGTGTTCTGATTACTTAGGACTCTTGTCTCATGGCCAAGTTGTCCGCTTCGCCTATTCAAAATGATACTATAGCTGTTCTTGTTTATGCCTGGTTTGTCTTCTTCGGTGTCGTAGAGTCTGTTTTAATTGGGTCTCTTTTCTGCTTTTTCTTTTAAGAAAAAGAATAAGATAGAGTGAGACAGAACGCTACGTTTCAATGTTCTGTCTCATCCTATCTTATGAATACTCTCAAATAGTCAAATCTATTTTAAACCTTTGGTGAAAATAGATATGCTTGTTGTATCCAATAAAAAAGGGAATGAGAATGCTTCCAAATTACGAACACCTCAAGTAATGTTACAGTAGGAAACTAGTACTAGGAGTCATCAAATTTTAAGCATAAACACTTATAAAGAGCAATCTTTTAAGTGTGAAAAGTCCGAGATCCTATTACTTTTTTAAGACTTAATAGTTAATTACTTTTTTATATTGTTAGAGTTAATATATTTGAGTATTTTACTTATATTATTTGCTTATACATCTTTTATATTATATATATTTAAGCTATTTTTTAATGTGTTATTGAATCGTATGATTCGATACGATTTGCAACAACAACAACAACATGTTCATGCGTGTTGTTGTTGTTGTTGCAAATCGTATCGAATCATACGATTCAATAACACATTAAAAAATAGCTTAAATATATATATTTGCGATTCACAATTTAAAAATATGCCATCTAATTTACGATTTAAATTACGATTTGACAACTATGGCTTGATATATTATCAAGAGCCTGAATTCTTACTTCACTCTCTTTAGAGGATTCTTAATATGAGAAAATATTTGTCATCATGCAGGTCTGCACTAGTAGAAAGGATGCCAGTTTTGGATGAGGCAACTTTCATTGGTAGGAGAGCTGGGTCATTGCCAAGCGCAGCTTCAACTCCAACAGTACCTTCAGTTAAGCTTCCAAATGGTGTTGCCAAACCTTCAGTGGCTCCTCTTGTAGATCTGCTTGATCTAAATTCAGATGATGGTCCTGCACCCAGCTCTTCTGGCAGTGATCTTCTTCAGGACCTTCTTGGTGTTGATTTGTCACTAGCGTCACAACAGTCTGGTTGGTTTTTGTGGTGCATCTTAAAAAATTATCATAATACACAAGGAAGTGAATATCTTTTATCTAATAATTATTATTATGTTTTACAAGTATAATCTGCAGTCTTGTCCATAAAAACAAAAGCAAGTAGCATATCTGTGAAGGCCTTTTTATGTTTTATACCTCTTGGCCTATTGCTTCGCTACTTATTTACAAATTGAAAACCTTTACAATTGTATTGTAATTAATGGTAATAGAGTTTGGGTTGTTTCATCAGCCATTGGAGAATTGACCCCAAGAATGCAACTTGAATCACCCCATTATTGCAGTGGAATGTATTACCAAGAAATTTATTGTGTTCTGTGTGTTTAGCATGAATGAAGTTAAGAGGTAATTTTTTGAAGTGCAAAAACGAAATTTGTGAGGGAGCTTGCCTTTTCAGTGGAAAAGATGGAGAGGTAGCAAGACAAAAACACATGCAAACTTAAGTACATTACCCTTTTGATAAATGTTAGGGATATTAATAAAATCATTCCTGGTCCTTATCCTAACAGCTTAAGCTTTTGGGATAAATTGGTTTTTGACAATAAACAATCTAATTCAACTTAGCCATATCAGGTCTGACTTTTATTTTGCATTTTAGGTGCCGGTCAAGCTCCAAAAAGTGGCACGGATGTTCTTTTGGATCTTTTGTCTATTGGATCACCTTCTGCTCAAAGCAGCTCATCTACAACAGACATCTTATCCACCAGTACGAATAACAAAACATCAGTTTTGCCATTGGATGATCTCTCATCTCTTTCACTTTCTACAAGAGCAACTTCAAATGCTGGAGCTGCTCCTATGATGGATTTGTTGGATGATTTTGCCCCCAGCCCCCCTAAAGATGGTAAAGTTTGCTTAAGTTTTGGGCATTATGCTTGATCGAAGTTTAGTCGAAGTACTGATTTTCCCTGTTCCTCTCTCCCTTTGACTAGAAAACAATGGACCGGTTTATCCATCTACAACCGCATATGAGAGCAGCTCCTTGAGGTTGACATTCAATTTTTTGAAACAACCAGGAAACCCACAAATAACGATTATCCAGGCTACCTTTATGAATTTGTCATCTAATGCATATACAGATTTTGTTTTCCAGGCAGCAGTTCCAAAGGTATGCCAGTGAGTATGCTGTTGGGCATTTTATATGTACTGCTAACGTCACCATTATTGGTGTTAAACTTAAAATTTGAGATTAATCTCAAACTGCTATCATCAATATTATAATCTTCATCATTGTTTGTTGTATTCTCTAGTTTTTGATAACCATCAACAGTTATACTAGTTGCTCAGTTGTAAACTCATACTTTTGAACTGTTGTTTCTTAGTAACATTTTTCATCGTGAAGCACTAATGTATTTTGGAACTTTGATTTTCAGTTTCTTCAGTTGCACTTAGACCCGGCTAGCAGCAATACTCTCCCTGCTAGTGGTAATGGATCTGTCACACAAAATTTGAGAGTTACTAATAGCCAGCATGGAAAGGTATCTGAAATGCGGTTTTCCTTATACATGACCATCATGTATTCCTGTAGATAAATCCCATTTAATGGTTGTTCTTTTCTGCTACATTATCATCTGGCCATCTGGTTTGGTTTTTCACTTGTTCCTTGCTAACTATGCTTTATTATAGATATTTGTGTTCTATCATGTGCCTAGTGATTTACATTGAAATGGAATGTTGATCTGGTGATGCTTAACGATTTGTTATGAAAAAGGTAGCCCTGCTTCATGTTATGCACAGTACATATTTTGCTGCCATCCCTAGTCGTATTTTGAGATTGACTATTTTCTCTGGGGTCATGACCATGGAGGAAGATGCATCCATGTCCTTGTCCAGGCACAAAAATTAAGTGCGTTTTAGACAATAACGTATTTTAGATTCTGCATCATAAAAACATATACCAAAACAGTTGGTCGCTTTGCATTGTTTCATATTATTTTTGTTCAGTGAAGTAAAATTTGCCATCAGTTATGCCTGTACTGCGGTCACGGGTAAATGCTTCTGATATGTAATGATGTTATGGCGACACTGCTAGTGGTCACTGCTTTAGTTCGGGCTTCATAAAAATTCAATGAAAGTAGGGTACAGTTCTATTACAGAAGTAAACTTAAATTTGTTAGTGTAAATACCTGGAGACTTCGAAAGTCTATTAGACATTATAACAATTTTCTTATTTCTCCTACTTAATTAACAACCTCCCCCCTCCCCCAGGGCTCCTGTCTTGTCTTGTCCCCTCCCCATTTATGCTATGTGAATATATGGTTATTTTTCCCCTCAGATTAT
Organism: Gleditsia sinensis; assembly: GCA_037074535.1. Lineage (NCBI taxonomy): Eukaryota > Viridiplantae > Streptophyta > Magnoliopsida > Fabales > Fabaceae > Gleditsia > Gleditsia sinensis. The sequence goes on from CM073471.1 coordinate 7,577,112, forward strand.
ATTATCATATCATATACACATGTATGTGTAAGTGTTTCTTAGAGAAGAATTAATAGCTAGAAACTATTTTTTTCAGAAATCTCTTGTCATGCGCGTAAGGATAGCTTACAAGATAAATGGCAATGATAAGCTGGAGGAAGGACAAATCAGTAATTTTCCTCCTGGTTTATAAGGGCTAAATGGAAATGACCGGTGGTATATGGCGATGCTCAAGGGCCCTTGTCTTTTTTGGCATTTTATAATCACTGGCCCAGTTTTATGCTTCTTTTCTTCGAATGAGGGTGGTATGGTTCGAGCAATTGGGTCCACTTTTTGGCTCAAATGTGAAGTCTGCTTGGGGGCTTCACATATTTGCTCTAATTTTTTCCCCTTCTTCCTAGGTGGTTTTTGTGTACATTAGTACAATATACTGTATGAAAATGTCGAAATCAAATTTTGCCTTCTGAGGCACAGAGAGTTCCAGTGTCACTTTGAGAACTTGTGCTTTCTACTATTTTTCTGGAGTTACCCCCCCCCCCCCCCCAGTCATGCTGTTTGAGGTTGTAGTGTTGAATTCAATTTGATAATTAGACAATTGGTATATTATATTTGATTTTTATGTAACATTCTTTCCCCTCAAGATAATGAAATGTAACCTCGTTATGTCAGCTTATTTCTTGCTCAATTTCTGACTGTTCAATTGAAACAGAATTCTACATATATATTAAAGTTGCTAACGGTATAGACATGCCACAAGAACATCTCTATTTTGATGAAGTTCTTATTAAAGTATATGGAGACTAAAATTTAATAAATATTATCAAAACTAAATATATAATTTGGTTCTTCAAAAATATCATTGATTGTAATTATTTCTGTTGGAAAAAAAAATACTATTAAGTCTTTACTTTTTTATTTTATTTTAATTTAATTGAATATTTTGTTTGATTCATGAAAAGACCAAGTCAATCTCATTAAAAAAAATTAAGGATTCAATTATACATTAATTAATGACCCATCAAATTTACATTATATATTTGTTCTATTATCAACATCCGACGAAAGTAACCTAACGTTGGTTGGTTGGTAAGACGAAGGTGTGGCACAAGATTGTAATTCTCTTGCCCGCTGTCCTTTTTCATTTTGAACTGATAATCATTAATTAGAGATACAAATTGAATTGAAGTGTGTCACATGGTGCTATAAATTCCAATAAAGTTTCAGATATGGAGTTGTTAAAATTCATTAAAGTTTTCTTAGAGATCCAAGGCGAATAACATACTATAAATAACATCGGAGTTTAATGTTATTAGCTGGCAGCTAGGTAAGAGCATTGAGAAGGGTTGTTGGTATGTTAGGCTATCAGAAAAATCAGCCTTCAAGATTGCTACTGTCAAGTGTCAATTCAAGTTTCATTATTATATTACAAAACTTCCATCTTCACTGAATACTCTGCAATTTTAGTGCTGTCATCCAACTCTTAATCACTCAACTGCCCTTAAATTTATGCTTAACCACCTCGTTGGCCTTTGGCTCCACGCATGGCCCCACCTCAAACTGTGCAAAAACTATTCTCTATCAATGAATCAAGATGAGAGAGACAAGCGTCATTAGGTTGTGTTTTGACCTTTTTGAATCTCTCTAATCAGCGAGAAAAACAGAAATTGGGAGTCTGTCTTGCATGCCTTTTTTTTTTTTTTTTTGTTTATGTATGATTCACCCAACCACCTCATACTAAAGAAAGTTTTTTTTTTTTTTCGTTTTTCAGTGTTCATCCTTAGCTTCTCTGTCTTTTTGCTCAGTAGCAGTCGGTGAGCTTCTACTAGAGATGTGGCCCATTCTAGGTCAATAATGACGAGGGGGGACAACCTCCCCATTTTCTGCCCAGGTCCCAGCGTCAATATGCACTGATTCGTTGCCTTCCTTAACAAAGTAATTGGGTAGTTTTAGAGACTAATTATACGAAAAATTGATATCGTTAAAATGGTATAATTCTCTTAAATAAATTTACTTTATATATATAATTGAATTTAAATTTGAGACAATATATTTAAAATTATTTTTATTGTTAAAAATTTGAATTTAATCTTAATATGAGTCAAATAAACTAAAAATACTAATAAAGATTTCACATTTTTGTTTGCTTGACTTTTAAAAATTATTAGTATATTTTTTTATAATTACTTTTAATTAGTATATCAACTATACAAATTTTAAATAATATACTTTAATTTTAGCATCTTCCTTGAGATAACAGTATACTGAATGAGTCTTTATTCCCAGTATCTTAATCTCTTCTTATGAATAGACGTTAATAAATTATAAAAAGTAATCATCACCACATGTAGAGGCTAATCCTAAAAGATATATTGGCGCCTGTCCCCAAAAAAAAAACGAATATATTTGGCATATTTTGTAGTTCTGGACGGTGCAGGTACGAGTACAAGAAGAACTTTCGGTTTAGAAGGGTACAAGACTTGAGACTATGCAATCTCACCCTGCGTAGTAGCCTTATTATTTTGATTTTCCTATAAGAAATATGTCGTCATGTCATGTAAAGTTTTCCAAAGAACAATTAAATTGGGAGCACTGTTATGACCCCACAATCCACCCTACTCATCGTGACAAGCAGGACTCCCTAGTCTTAATCAGAAAACTCCTCCACCCCATCTTTTCACCCATCTTGTTTATCTTGGTACTCAAAAAGCTAACCCACCCAAAAAGAAAAGACAGCTTCAGTAGAAAGGAGGAGGAACGGAATCCTTCATTGTTTCTTTCACCCTTTTTTTTTTTTCTTTTTAGCCATAAAGTGGAAAAAGCCAACTTCCACAGAATACCAGAGCATACAAAAAGCATCCGCCGGTTGACTTTACTTTACTCTTCGTACTCATTGCTGAGAAAATGCAAATAAAGACCACTTTTGTCACTTAAACGAAAATCACATGGCATCACGGGCCCACCTTCGAAATTTATGCTGGAAATTACCTGGCGGGATTCTAACCAAATTTTTACTCTATTCTTTCTTTTTCTTATAACTTCTGCAAAGTATATATCTTTCCAAGAAACCCATAAGAGAAGAAGAGATTGTTTATTCTTGTAATCTTGCAAGGAAATTACCAAATATGAGCAATAATATAGTACAACCCATATTATATTTTTGTTTGAAAAGAATGCTTTGCCTAACTGACACTTCAGAATAATTTTCATTCAAAGGTTACAGCTCGCTTAAGGTTTTATGGCATAATTTACAAGTTTTATCAAGTACGATTAAAATATGGGAGGAAGCAGGAGCTCAACTAATAGATTCATTGATATATGAAAGTCGTAAAAATACAAAATAATGAGTAGCTTCATGTACCTCGCGTCCTATTCATCCATGGCAAATTTGCAGTGACAGTAGAATTTCCCATATGAGTTTCCGACGGACATGGTAATTTATCCTTCTTAGACCATAGCCAGATCTTGGAAACAGAAAAGCTTTCACCTTTCCTTGCAATGTTAAGTTTTTTGCCCTCAAAGTCTGCATCAGTGGAAGGATTCCCATTTTGAGTTGCTCGCCCTTTCAATTGTCTCATACTGCCACTACCCCCATCACCTCTATTGGGGCATAAAGCTACCCGCAAATCTGAATCAGCAACCACATACTGGAAAGACCCCATTGAATAGCATCTCCTTACATCAAAATTACTGCTGCTGCTCTCCCCTTCACCTCTGTCTATTCCCTCTCTATTATTTGAGCTTCTAAATTTTCCAAGTCTGACGGAAAACACCCTTTTCCCACTCATAATATGATTTTCTGCAGGTTTGTTAACCGAAGTAGCCCCACTTCCACCACTGCCTGAAACCCCGTCTTCTTCCCTTGGATCTTCAAAGTCAAAGACCGGGTTTTCAATGGCAAATCCCGATGCATAAAGAGTCCCTCTACAGAGCGGACAAGTTGAATTAGACAATAACCATGTGTCTATGCAGGCAATGTGAAAAGCATGGTTACACATGGGCAGCAATCTCAGCTTGTCTTGTTCTGAGAATTCACAAAGGCAAACGGCACAATCAAATGGCTCTTTCAAGCCAATTATCTCTTTATAAAGGAAGACGGGGAGAGCATCTATAAAAGCCTGATCTAGTCCGGAATCGTGAAGATGGAAGAGCTGCTGTAACTGTCTCTGGTAAGCATCGGATTCAGACATATCTGGGTATCTATTGGACTGAGAAATCGACGAAGACGACCTATGCTTTATCAGAAATCTAACAAGCAAGTGAAGGAGACCCGAAATGAAAAATACAATAGCTAGAACAACTATGATAAAAAGAACTGCTGGGCTGATTTTATTGCCAGATGAAGAAGCCGGAGGTGGGCTTAATTGCTTCTGGTAGTTAGAACTGTAAACCAACGAAGACGACGACGGGTAAACAGTAGGGTAGCGGGTCATAGCACCATTGTCCCGCCGGATTTGAGAGTGAACCCAAGACATTGTAGAATATGGCATTCCAATCAGACGGTGTCACTTCTGGAGTCCAAAGCAGAGAGTGTCAACTATGTTGCTTGAACAAGTTATAATCTTTGCTTCGTTCGGGAATCAACCCAACTCACACATTGTGGAAAACAAGCAATAGGCACATTATTTGTTGCACCTCGAAGAAACCTAGTGGCACATAGGATGATTAAGAAACACCCAATTAGACTCAAAATCTGCTCTTGCTCTAACATGAATCTCAAGACCATTAGTGCAGCAATAGCATTGAAAGGAAACAGGCTTCAGAGATGTCAAGGTTGCCGTTGACCTACCTCAATTGTTGAAACCCCGGCTATTATTTCAGGTATTGGTTGAACCCACCTGGGAATGGGATAGTCCTCTTTCTGTGAAAGAAACCCTAATAATAAGCTGTCGTCGAGTCTTGAGGATTTTGGTTCTATCGCTGCTCCAATACTTTGTAAGTGAAAGCGTAGAGGAGCCGGAGGTAGCTTCCAAAAGCCGAGCTTGTGGGTCCCTATGGACCAGTAGAAGCAAAAAAGTCATGGTAAAATTGTCATTTCCAAGTTTAGGCGCTCTTAATTTTACACGTGTCAAATCCTTCGTTAAGTAAAGTAAATTGGCCGTACATACTGTTGGCCTTCCAAGCTTTCCTTTTTCTTTCTTTTCTTTTTTATTATTAAAAAATTGTCTTCAATTGAAGTCACGCTGCGTTCGTAGAATCAATCCCACTACACTAATTTTTTTTTATATATTTTAAAAAAAATTGGGTTATTTTAGTTCAATTTTATAATTTTTTTTTTCAATTGAATCAATTTAAATAAATATAATATAAATTTTTAAAAAAATCAATTTAATTTTGTTAATTAGTAATACATATATGATATAATCATAACAAATTAATAATAAAATAAATAATAAATTTGATTATTTTAATTTATTTATCAAAATTAAATAACTAAATTTATATTATAAATTATAATAAAATTAAATTTACGGGTGTCTAAAAATAAAGATACAAAAAGTAGGATTAAACCAATAATATTTAGTGATCTACTAAGTGAAGGAGGGAACTGGGAATCTATCTCTTCCTTAGGAGACAATCTAAACCAGTGGTGCAATGTCCTCTGTGCATACATTAAATATGTGACTGAATGTGATGTGGCAGTGGAATCTTCAATTATTTTCCAAAAAAGTTTAAATTCAATCGCGATGGTTCCAATAAAATTTTGTGGAAATCAACCAAAGGCCCAATTCTTTCCTAGGAGCATAAAATAGTAGTGTGCTAAGACGTGTTTAATTTTTTTGTTTTGTTTTTAGTATCAAACTGTTTTGACCAATTCTATACGGCCCAAAGTTAAGTTGGCCCATTTAGTCCACATTACCAATCGGTAAAAGCCCAAAACAAATAACATTATCTTCTCTTATGCATTGCAATACCATTCGACGAGCTTCGGCTTCTGTTTTTAAAAGAAAAATCAGCTTTGACCAAAAGATAGAAAAACATGGAAGAAGGTGGAAGGCATGCACCTCCAAAATATCCTTAAACATATTTGCCTATAATATACCTGATGTAGAGTTTTGGAATATGAGCTGAGAAAATGTTGGAGGGATCAGGAAAACTTTCCACCTCAAGCATTCGGTAGTGAAGGTAATAAGTTCATTATATTTTGGAAACCACGAAATTCCTTTTGGTTTTCCCTTCTGGCCTTTCTATGTTCTTTAATTTCTTTTGCTTGTTCGTCAGGTTTCTGCGTGTTAATTTTGGCGTTTTAATTAGGAGATTTTAATGTGATACATATATATACACTTCTAACTCTATCGCCAATTAGCCATAAAAAGAATAATTAAGCTTAAAATTAATTAATTAATCCTTTGTGGAGTTAGGTTTGTGCATAATTTATATATAAATAATACTAAAAAGTGACAGAAAAAATTTAGTGAACTATGCGTAATGACGTGTCAGATAAAGTTCACATTAAACTTTATATATGTGCCTGACTAGTTGAAGTTCATTTCTTAATTTTTTTTAATTAAGAAAATAAAATAATTTATAGTTAGAAGAGAAGGATTAATTAGTTATTTAATTACTAGCTTACGTAAGTAAATAAATCTGCAAGCAAGAACCAACCGCCAAAAGAGAAATATATTACACCGACACAATTATATATATACATATGCCAACAGTATTCGTAGGTTAATAATAACTATTTCCATTTTCATATTCAACATAGTACGAAAGGTAATAACTAATAACCCAGAACAGGATGCACAAACATTAGGATGCAGATATAATAGTTATTAGAAAACTCAAAATCACTTCATTAATGAATTAATTAAACTTCTAAACCTAAAAGATTTGGTGGAAAAATTAGCTGCTAGCTAGTGTCAGATCTCAGCATAGATAAAAATACCAAAAGAGAATGACTGAAAAATAGTCTACACTTCAGGCATTACCAAAGACGCAAGGTTCAAGTGCTGGGGTCGGGTTAAGAATACAAGCTCGTGCGCTGTTAGCGTACACTGGTTTCCAAATCTCAGTTCATGACTTGCTGCTGAAATGGGTCTATCTTAACCAAGTGCATTGCTTGTCGTTTCGATTGGATTTGAGAGTATGTGATGTGCTTAGCGTTTTCTGGTCATTAATTTTACACGGAAAAAAAGTTTGCAATATTAATTTCAAACCATTTTAAGAATCTATTATGCAAATCAAGTAAAATATGGCTATTCATAATTTCATACTGAACAATAATTTAAGATGATGTGTGTTTTCTTCACTTGTTCATTACGTAAGGAACTTTTAAGACGAAGATATTTTGCCAAGTTCTCTACCATATAAAACCAAAAAAACAAGATGGCACTAGAACCAGAAACGACCTTGCTTCATTAGAACTCGGAATATGGTATTTATACGTGGCCAGGAATAGAGGCTTTTATATATGGATGGACGTGGTAGGCCATGGATTCCACGTTCGTTGGTCTGACATTGTTAAGATCTTTACCAAAAAAGCATACTTGTTGGTATAGAACATGGCAATTGTGGCTCCAAGAGCTTTCTCTTCCTGCTCAGTCTATGTGACAAATTAATTAGGGGCCTCTTGCTCTTTTGTCCTTTTGGTGCAGGTGGTTCGATTTAATGTTGTTTAGACTCGTTGCAGTTTTAAGGTTGGCAATGGTTAAAATTTTGCTCTCTTGTCACCATGCATCTATTTTGTCAATACCCCCTTTCTATTTTTTAAAAATGCCCATTTCGTTGGCACTGTGTGTGTGTGAAGCCTAGCTAACTAGCAGCAGGTAATTACTAGGTATATATGACACATCATTCTAATATACATTCCATTATTTAATTTGTTAACAACTAATTAGCATGATTTTTTTTGCATAAGTATGTTAATTGAACTTAAAATCGGATATATCAGTAACTTGAGCTTCTTTCCTTGCTCTTAATTACTTCTTATAATTGGCACATAAGACAAAAACTTAAATCACTTTGTTCCAAATGTTTTGATGTTATGTTGAAGAACGTACTCAGCTTAATTATAACTAAAATCAACCAACTTTATGTTCAAATCAATCCGATGTCTACTCTACTTTAGATTAAAAAATAAATTGTGCCTAATGGTTTATCTGACATTTTGTAACATGTCCAAAAAATACCAATCTCTCAAAATTTTCAGCGAGAAGAGTGTGAAAACATTCTATTACTGCACTCTCAGCCAGCCAATTTGGTACTGGCGTGAGTTTCCTGAGTGGTTAATTGCGCAGAACTTGGTTATTTGCACTAGGAATTTAATTTTAGGTAATCATACATACATTTAAATTCCTATAGAGGATATTAATTACTATGTAAAAGTCAAGGATTGATTAATTTATAATTAACTTACAGCCAAAAGGGTCTAACCAACATTAAGGCATGGTTGACAAAACTATAGGGTGGGACCACACACCTACTAGACTGCTTTAGAAGCTCTTGCTCTCTGGGTAAGAGAAAAATGTACGTGTAGCAGCTGAAAACACGACAAAAAGAGGTAGAGAAAAAGGGGTGGGGGCACTGATAAATTCTAACATATTTGTTAAAGGTTTATCTACTCTCTCTTACCCAAGCTCGTGCTGAGTCTGTTGACTGGTAAGCAAAGACTAGCCTCATGAACCAGTATGCTTTAATTCCATCTCTCCTCGCTATTTCAAGTTCATAATCAGAAGGCCGGTGAATTCCCCAGGTTTATATATATATATATATATATATATATATATATATATATATATATACCTTTCTATTTGGATTGACTTAAACCTTATGATCCATGAGCTACTATTCATGAAATTGATATCTGTTTTCATGCTGCAAGTGCATAAATATTCTAGGCAACTGCTTCAAGTTTGGTTATTAAAAAAAACCAACTACAGAAGAGAAAGTTAGCCTTGCTAAGATGCTTTTCCATGTCCATTTTCTTTTCCTACACATATATTTTTTTCCATCAAACTGCGCGCAATAGCAGATAATAAATGCCTGCATTGCAGGTGCCATATGTGAAATTGTTAGTTACATAATAATTAGATATACGCTTAGTCAAATCAAATAATTAAAGATAGGACTATAATGCTTACCGAAAGAAAGTGTGGAGAAGTCTACCGGCTATAAGTATAAACATGGTCTGTTAAGTGTTAAATCTTCAAAAAAGATTGAAAAATTTTCAAACCCTAGGAATATTATTGTAACTTTTACAGCTGCAATAGAGAAAAACAATGAAAACAACTTTTTGCTGATGAAACCTACAGACACCATTTGCACGGCAAAAGAATATGACAACAAAAGGAAGATAAACACACTTAAAGAAGGAATGAAGGAATTAATAGATATCTTATATCATTTTCATTAATCTGGAAAAATTGTTTGATATATGTCCTATCCTGTAAATATCCATGCCATTATTTCTGATCCATACAAATTATTCATCATCCACGGCATCAAAGAACGGAAGCCAAAGAAGGTGTCCCAAAAAAGCTTACACACCGTAAATAGAGAGAGGAGTACAAGTTGCACTTAAACGATTACGAAAAGGGCTTAGAAAGCCACAATAACAATGATAAGCACATACGTTATATTCTTATATTATGGTTTGATTATCTTGGACAGAGCCTGCAAGACATTAACTTGCAGCCTCAACTGCAAGATGTGTTCTGCTGTCCGGAGAAACAGCCGGTCCGGTTTCAACCCGCTGCCGCCCGGAATCAGCCGTTGCAACTTCTTCATCTTCCTCTTCACGGTGCCGCCATGACCCGCCTCCTGCCTCTTCCTTCTCCTCCACTTCACCTTAGAGAAATCTTTGCAGCCCATTGTATCTCCGGCCAAATCAAAACAACAAAAACGAAAAACTTGAAAGAATAAACCACAATGCCCTATAAATTCACAAAGAGAGAGAGAGATTAGATGAATGATGATGCTTGTGTGTAAGAGAAATGGAATAAAGAAAGAAAAGAAGAAGAGATGGTGAAATTTGTTGAAGTTGTAAAGAGGAAATGAGAAATGAGAGGGCTATAAATGAAACTTGAAAGGCGAAGTTAGGAGTTATTGGAGGGGCCATGTGAGCCGAGCCACATTGCTATGTTTCTTTGGCTTTGGGACATAACTAAACGAGAATATCTTGTATAGCCCGGCCGTGTCCATGCAACCCCGTTAAGATTATTACGGAGAAAAAAAAAGAATATATGATAATGATGACAAAATTAATTATTTAGTTTTTATAAATTCAAACAACTTAATAATAATTAAACTAAATATAAACAAAGGAAATTTTTTTGAAATATTCCAAGTATGTCATTATTTTCTTTATTGATCAATTTATTAATTATTTAATTTATCTTTTTGTTATTTTAATTTAATAACTAATAAACCTACCAACAATACATGACGCACGTGTCGGACAGCTCTCTCGCACGCTCACATCGCCAGACACTACGAGTTTCTGTTACATTCGCGCCTGTGGTGCGCGTGTCCTAGTAATCCTCGAATCCCGACAGTAGCTCCTCCTCCACACGGTCAAGACTCGATCGGTTGCGTCACGCTCCATCGTAACCCGAATCAAGTTAGTTAATCCATCGGTTGATAAGTTTGATGGGACCGACCCCACACGTGAAATTCGGGCAGGCACTTGCGGGGTCACATGCGTGGTCTCCAATTTGTAGTGAGGTACAACCAGGTTCCAGAAGTGAGCTTAGCTGCATCCACCGCGAATGATGTGATCAAAATCTTGGAGCCATGGCCCACCGAACAAGTTGGGAAAGGTTTTGACCGTTGGATTTGGGTATGTCCCCTAACTGTTGCCTTCAGATTGTTCAAAATTAAATTGAATCCCATAATGTTGGGCTGGCAAAATTGGATAGAGTTCAAGATTAGTCTATTTATTTAATTAAAAAACTATTTAGTGGTTAGTGAATGTAGCAAATGATGGATCCCTCCCTTTAAATAGTAAGGTAGATAGGTCATATTATTGATATCTTTTCTTTTCATATTCCCCTCCATCATTGTTGGTGGGGTTGATTGAAATCATACATGAATTAATGGAGCTTAGATTAAAATATAAAGAGTTTTATGTATGGGCAAGATTTTTGCCACCTAGTGCAATGCTTGAATATAAATATTGACAAATAGTTATTTTCTTATGTTTGCATTATATATATATAAAAAAAATTGAACAATTTTGAAGAATTTTTTTATATAAATATAATTTGGTATATTTAAAATTTTTAATCTTAGACTGATTTCTAAATGTAACTCTTTTGGATATGCTGCCTTTGTTTAAGGAAACTCTACTTGCACATCTCATGAATTGGTTAATTAAATAGGACCCAGAAAAAATTGACTTGACGTATATATAGTTATGGGCCGATCGATATCAGCTAGCTACATTTTTGTGACAATAAGTAGAATTAATTAAAGGTAATTAATATTCATATATTTATTTATTTATTTTCTTTTGTGGTTAATTAACCGCGCATTAGGTTATATATCAAAATTAAAATGGGAAATATTTAAATAAATAAAGAACATGTAATAGAACATCTAAAAGAAGCAGCTAATTATAGCCTTCCCAACAGAATGTTTTCAACTATATATTGACTATTGCTAGCTATATGCCAAAAAAACCATTAATTTTTGGCCCTCTTTTTAGTTATTCGAAACCCATTATAACGTATATAAAATAATTCCACAATTAGTTGATGGGACGTGCACTGATTTTTTTTTTAAAAAATAAATATCATTAATTAGGTGTTGAAAAAATTGGTGGCAAAGTCACGTATTTCGTGGATAAGAGAAACATGTTTCCATATCCCACATTGAGCATATATGCCAACAGCCTAACTGTAAATCATGATTTTGTCTGTGAACGTAACTGCGATTTAGACATAATTCACAATCTTGTTTTGATCAATATATAGTGAAATAGATATTTTATAAAAAGTTTTAGTTTATATCTTGCATGAATTTTAATTTTATAAAAAATAATTTGATACACTGTCAATAAATATTTTTATATTTATTAATAATATTTAAATTATCACATGTGATAAAAATAATTTTTTTAAAATTAATTTTATCATATATTATGATCTAAATACTGTTAATTAATAAAAAATTATTAACTGTCAGTATATTAAATACTAACTCTAAATTTATTTATTTTTTTAAATATTTTATGCTTATGTATTTTATATATATAAAATAATTTAATTTATTATCAATAAATAATTTTTTATTTATAAATAATGTCTAAATCGTAATATATAATAAAAATAATTTTAAAAATTATTATTTTTATCATATATTATAATTTAAATACCGCTTATGAGTTTAGAATTTAAGTTCTGTTTAATAAAAATAGCTTATAAACTTTCAGTTAATTTAAATTATTCAAATAAACTCGTTTATTAAATATCTCTAATTTAATCAAATAAACTTATAAGTTAATCAAATACGTTATAATTTAGTTTATTGGAATTGTCAAACACATTCTTAATCATAAATTTGTACAAATAATGCCATAGCCCCTTGTAGAAGATAGCAGAGCAGCCAACTCCATGGCTGGTAGCTGAGTTAAATGTAGCGCGGTCCCTATTGGATGAGTGAGAAAGTTGCAGAGGTATTGAAAGGCAGGGCATGTGAGGGGTTGACGGGGACATCATCTGAGGACAGAAATTAAGATGCGCAAATCACGTAGAAGAGAAACACGTAAAACAACGTCGTACCCAGTACTTCGTTCACATTCACGTATTAATTATGAGAGTTATATCATTCACAAGCCGTGGAGGTATCTCTGATCTTATTAGCCAGGTACCTACAGGCTAGCTCCAGCATTGCCTCAGATATTGCTCGTGGGCTTCACTTCAAGCTAAGTGGGGTAAACTCAAATGGCCAAAAACTGGCAACCCTCACGTGCATTGTCCCACTCCATCCCCAAGTTTTGCTACAAGCGATAGACATTTAATTTGATATAAATAGAAAGTGTGGATATGACTCAATGGTGAAAGGATGGCTGGATTTAGAGCACCGTGTTCACCGGAAGGATGGCCGAGCTCATGTCTGTGTGGTCCATTACGTCGGGTCAAGTGTTGGCCGGCTTCTATAGGCCTTGTCCGATGCCAGAGGATCCGAGAATAGATCGATGTTGAAGAAAGGAGGAAGAGGAAGGCAAAGATATATTAATTCACCTTCAACCAATGGCGGAAATTAATTTTAGAGACATTATATTTTGTAACTTTTCATCGTGAACTAAGTTCTGCTCAGCCTGTAGACAATATTAATAATAAGGGTGAAAGAAGAGAGAATAATATCGTAAAACACAAATTCTCATGGTACAAAAAATAGTGTCCATAACACTGAAGATGGCAAGTACTATATAGGATAAAACTTGAATGTAATTTTTAAATATTTATTATTTAAGTTTTTTTAATTAAAGAGTGAATAATTATTTTAATTTAAATAATGAATCCGGTTTGAAGATTGGGTATTTAATTTAATCTTAGAGATTTGAAGTTTGAACACAAGCTTTGCATAATCTTCAATGGATATTCATGTCATTTTCATTAGGAGGAAAAGCTAGCTAATTAAGTTTATGAAGTGCTAATTTAATTATTAGGAGGAGTTTTTCCGTTTTCTAATGAATCATCGATCACGAGTTGATGATAAAGAAAGTTGACAAACTAATTAAGCGATAGAAGAGGAGGTTTTAAAGGGATCTATATATTAATTTGTCTATAGCTAGCTACTTATATGGGATCGTTAATTTGCTTGCTTCCAACGTATAAAATGATCAGATTTGTACATAAATATATGGTGAGAAAGAGGAAGAACGACAAGGGTGTGATAGAGAAGGAGCAAGCTAATTGCGTGTGGTGGCCTTCCAATATCGGTTCTTAGCTGGACCCTGTGGTGGGAACTCAACGCACATGCATGATTCCGCATCTTCCTTTGTTCTTCAAGTTAAGTTTCTTCTTTTACCTCTTCTCTTACTTATCCTCTTTCCAATCTAAGAGAATGCCCTCGACCTTAAGTAACTTTTACCTTGGACCCAGATTTCTTTTTTAAACTCCCAACCAATAATGCTCCACTCTTGCTCTCATAGCTCTCTCTGATTAATAAACACAAACAGTTGGTATGCAATTTATGAATGATATATTATTTAGCTTCTTAGGCACCTCATAGACTTGTATGAAAAGTGTACATTAATAATAATTTGAGATGATCAAATATAAATGTATCAAAGATACCCTTCATCGAATTCCATCGCTAGAGTAATTACATCACAACAATGACAACATAAGATATTTATGAAATAATTACAATTGGAGTTCGATTCTAGATGACGTGTCAGGTACAACTTAGCTAACAAAATATTAAATTAAATAAGCTGAATTTTTTTTTTCCAATGATTAAAGGGCCACAATTGGTTTTCCTCTCTTTTCTTTTAGCTTACCGAGTTGGTTCACCGATTCGGCCACAAGGCCCTCAACCTGCGTTCTCCAATGGGCTTCAAACAAGCTCTGACAGCCCATTAGCCTACGAAATGACAGTGGGCCACAACTCACAGAATATCCCAAAAAAAGATGGTGGGATGTCAATCATCATGTCTGGATTTGGCTTTTCTTCTTGATGGCACCCTCCTCTTTCTTTTTTCTCTCTCTTATATTTACCCTTTTTAGAAATGTTTGTTTCTTTCAATAGGTCTTTTCTTTTCACCACATAAGTTTTCCCTCTTCCTTTAAAAGAGGTCAAGATCTTACATGCCATTTTATTCATTTAGATTTATAATATTAAATTTAAATAAAAAAAATTAAATTTATAAGACTATATTTATAACAAGTAAATTTTTTTAAAAAAAATAAGACATGCTGTCTCTTAAATGATATTATTTTTTTGTATATTATAATAACTATATTTTTTTATATTAAGATATAATATTTAATATATTAAAATTTAAGAGATGTATTGTCTTTTAGTCATAATATTAATTTTTTTGTATTTTTTACTTTTAAAAATTGTAAAATTTATTTATTCTACTAATATCTTTGATTTGTTGACTTCAGTTTCTGTCTTTATATATAAATAATAATATTTTATTTGTTAAAAAAAATTAACTTTTTTTATGTTGAATATAGTTTAGAGAATGTTGTTCGAAAAAATAAAGTCACAGTTTATAAAACGAAGTGAAAATAAACAATGAGCAATGAGAAAACTAAGAGAATAAGCAATATTTTAGTATATAATTAAAATGTACTAATATTTTTATCAAAATAGCATTATTAATAAATGTTAGATGAACTTATATATTCTCATTTAATTTTGAATATCTCTATCAACTGGTATCAATAAATTATCAATATCATAAATATTTCTTTTTCAGGACAGATGCTATCAAATAGCATACGCATGCATGAAGTGGAAGTTCCTTGGTTGTAAAATGACTAGGAAGAATGAGATAAAGAAGCTACAAGAACAAAACTAAACACCTAGGCGAAGCTGAACTCAGGAGATGCCATAATAAATTATTATACTGAATCTAATAACTTAGTACAATCAACAACTTTAATTAGGACTTGAGGACTAATTTTCACTATCCCTGATTCCCATCTGTGACTTAGCTTGATGCCTGGGTTTATTACTCAAAATCCATCATTGGCTCATTAGCTTCGTTACTAGCCGTGATGCTGATGATGGGAATGGTAGGGCATGGCGCTGCTGCTCTCACCTCCCTCCACTTCAGGCCTACATACCTCCTCATCAATATCTTCCTTTACTACTTTCTGCATTCCCATAAGTTCGAAGGACATTTGGGTAGGTAAAATATGAGACTGTGGGTGTGTGGATGGTGGAACCACTGAGGGTAGCTTGGACAGCAAGGCCTCTAGGCTGCTCATTGAGGGAGTTATGTTCAGTGGCTGGTTGAAGTGGTCATGAGTTTGGGCTGCAAAATTGCCTTGGAAATGCCCTTGCTCTGGGACCCCATGATTGTAGGGGGATGCAGAAGATGACGGGTGTGGCAATAGCACTCCTGGAATGCTCTCTATGTAGCTGAACTTTTTTCTCAATAGAACCACGTAGCTCAGGTCTTCAATTACCTTCAGTAACATGGACAGACAAAAAGAGAAATGAACATGGTACGAGTAAGTAAACATTGTAAAATTCTTAAGTATACTCTGGCCTTATACAACGGTGCAAGAAATTTCTGAAAATTCACTAAAATAGTTGTGTCAGTAGATGCATCCTTCTACTGAATTTTCATTCACTCTTAAATATTTCTCGTGTTAGAAAAGAGAATGAGAGAGGACCTTGTGAATAGCTCCTAATTGAACAACACCTTCTCTTACGGCAATGAGGGCTATGGTCTGCATCAAGATACAATATCTAATTGAATCAAATAAATTGAGGTCCGTCTGAAAGCCAAGGAGGCTGAATATGAATCTCATACCTTTATACCAGACTGGAACTGGGCTTCCCAAGTCCTAGGATGCTGTAAAAGAACATATATAGTAAGGATACCAACAGATTTTTCTTTTTCTTTCGTTTAAATTCCTTCTCTTGAAGAAAAATTTAACATGAAGTCACATATTTATAGCAAAATTTTGACATTAAATGCTCTTTGAGGGGTTTTTTTTCTCACCGAGTCTGCAGAATTTTGCCATGCTGACAAGACGTTGGTTTCTTGATCGTTAGGTTCTTTGTATATCCACTTGTGACTGTGATCTGCAGCAACTTTTCCAATCAACCTGGCCCATGAAATCTAATTAACTTTAATCTGCATTGAAAATAGAGAAACTCTTTTCTACAAATGAAATGAGGAATGCAATTCATGAATTGGGTAATTTACTAGTAATTGATAAATAGATACGTGCCCTTCTCCATAGTTGTAGATCTCATGTGACATCTTGAAGAAAAGCTCAGGTTGCAGCCCTTGAGAGTGCTGGAATTCACAGTTCCCATAAATGGATGAGCTCATTTCAGGCGCTGATGATGAAGCAGCAAAATTGCAGAAACCATCTTCCCATACCAATATCCTGCATGCATTAATTTGTGTTAAGCTATTGCTATCCTGAATGACAAGTTAAAACCATTAATTAATAATAATTACAATGAAGCTAAATAAGAAAATAATACCAGTTCCTTCTGTTTCCTCTTGATCTGTCATAAGCCCCCTGACCATCCCACCTATATATGAAGATATATATAAGCATCAAACATCATTCAGCATATATAATATACTATGATCTTTTTGAGTTTCTATCATGTTTTTGAGCTAAAATTGAATGACTGATCTTCTTATCTCCTTACTTGGGTGGTGGGAAGTTTCTTGGCAAGACCCTCCAGAAGACTGCGTAAACCCACTGACAATTTTGATGGATGCACAAGCTTCTGAGTGTGTGTTGAAGAAGATGGGTAACAGGCAATGGAGTGAGATGGTCTTCCATATCCTAACAATCAATTGTAGGCGCTATCTGATCTTCCCTTTAATTCACCCTTACCTAGCTATCTTTAATAGTGGGGAAACTGCAACATTTTATCCCACTTTATATAAGCCCACCAAAAAGGAAATCTCACATTTATACCTCTGTCTCTCTCTCTCATGCATTTCGGGTGGGGGTAGGGGGTGAAATTAATACATTTTAATCATTTTTCAATTTACCCAAAATATTTTCTTGAGGCCCCACACCCCTTAATTTCCTTCTCAGACCTCAATTTCAATATCCTCCTTTGAAAACCATCCTCACCCAAATTCATGAACCACCAGTCAGCAGCAAAAGCCAATGTTACACAATTCCATTATCATATCAAAATCTTGTTAGAGCCATACTCAAAAAAGCTAGTGAAATCCAGTGAGATCTCCACACATATGTATGTGTGTGTGTCTATATATATATATATATATATATTCTTGCACAACATGACGATTCATGAGATTGGTAGCTCCTGAACCCCAAAGCAGCATCAAGTTTTATTTTTCTGTTGCTTACCGTTCTGTTTCCTGACATTCTAAGGTAGCTCATGATTCCACCAGAAAAACTTCCTAAACAAGGCTACCATTTATTCAATTCAAATAAACCAGCACAGGTCATAAAGTTCCACAGAGGATATTTAATTTTACATCTGAGAGGTTTTTTTGGTTCTTCTTCCTATTATAATAATATATTATTGTTGTTATCTTGGGTTATCTGCTAAATGAGAGTAACAAGATAATGGTGACACTGCCAAGGCATCGATCCGTACGTAGGTGAAAGCGAAATATCAACCTTAGATGACTGTGTTATATACTGCTACCTAACAGTAATGACTGCTAAAACACTGTTTATATATTCCTCCTCTGCATTGCTAGGGAAGAATACATCTGTTCCAATCTTTGTTTTCTTCTTTCCAAAATTCAGCCCTATGCTTGGAAAAAATTTCTTAGGCCTTTATTAAAGCAATATTGTATCGAAGTTTGAAATTTTCAAATTGGTTTATAATTCGTTTAAAATTTCCATATGACAATTTAATCAGTAATAAAATGATTAGAAGCTATACTATACTGCTACCTAGCATTAGTAAGTAATAAACTCGTCGCATTTTCTAGCTGTTATTTTTGAGTGTATAGTTAACTCAGAGGTCTAGTTATTAAGTTATGGAAATAAATTAGTTTAAGGGCTTTAATTAAGAAGAATGAAGCATTCAACCTTACGTGATAAGACAATAATTAATGAACTATGAAGGCGAAGGTATCCTAATCTCTATCTAGAGACTGTTTCTCATGTATGTGGTATATATGTTCATGTTCATGTTCTTGAGTTCCAAGATGGAGAAATCTTTTGGTTAATTTAAAATTGACACGTAGCCCTATGATAATAGAAACTTTATAAGATTGAGTATAAGACTGATAAGCTCAAAAAGAGAATAACTAAATTCATGCAAGCATTCGTTGCATTCTTTACTTAACACTCATATCAGCATAATTAAATGATTATGTCAGCTCTCAACATGAAAAAATCTCCATTCTAAATCAACCATATAAGCCACTTTAACTAATTATAAATTCTCGAAAAAAAAACTAAGATAATAAGCACTTATTTAGGGCCCTCTTGGCTTTTCTATACCAAAGCATACATAAAAATAATTAATAACAAACTCATGTAAAAGCTATATATATATATATATATATATATATATATATATATATATATATATATATATATATATATAATGCATGCTATGTGAAAAGCTAATAACAATTAATGCATAAAAATGCTAAGTCATGCCTAGAGCAAGAATGTTAAGACACACAAGTATAACTGATTTTTCTCGGGATAATCCAACTTAGTAGGCTCCATTAAGTTTTCTACTCCTTACCGGGTAATCTCAAGGGAAGGCACTTAATTAATCCACTCATTCTCTAATCCTTCGGGAATAGGCATGTCCTGTACTAAGCGCTCTTAATTAGTGGAGCTAGCACTAGTTTTAAGTATCCTATTTAAGTCTCAAAAGTATATCAACTCAATCTCAACATCTTTATTTCTCTAAGGTTATAGTAAAATCTCGAATACTTAATCTCTAAAGACCTTGAGGACTCTCATTGATTTTAGTCTCTAAGTTAACATAACTCTGCCTAAAAGGTTGTTGTCTTCGAAAGCGCTTCACTTTCTTTCTCATTCTTAGATTTTGGAGCATTCATTACTTTAGTTCATTCTTGTTTTGGTTCTAATACTCTAAACGTTCTGTATTAAAGTCTTATTCAAAAACACTCTTATAAGTCTATTTCAACTCTTACGCTAACACTCTAATTACTCTATCAAATAATTAAATTATCTTAATTACTCTATTAAAATTAGTGCAGGAACAACTATTAAAGATTAAAGATTTAAATCTCCTAATATAACCTACTATATATTTACCATATCTTCCTATCTTGACAGTACTGACAGACACTGTTATCAATCTCCATGATTTTTTTATACGGATTCCTGCTGTATCTTGTACAATGCTTTTGCGTTTGTCTCTGAGTATCTGCTCGTACGAGAGAGAGAGAGAGAGCTTATAGTTAAATTATTTGTACATAATAAATGATAACGCAGAGAAAGGTAGTAGAGTTGGGGACAGACGACTCTGAAAACTGTATGTAAACAGAAGGCAAGAATTCTGGGGGCTACAATCTGAGGCTTTGGAGTTTATCGAAGATAGTGATGCTAGTTTACAAATATATTGGTATTGTGTTCTTTAAAGAAACTCCTCGAAACAATTTAATATTTGGCCATGGAAATATTTATTTGTTTTTTTTTTTTTGTGTAGACTCAGTGTAGAAAGTCATTTATAGACTTCACTTATTTTATGAGTGTGAGTAAATGATAAAAAAATTACTTTAATATATTAAAACCCCCAGAATTATGGGAGAAATACTAATCGATAATTTATATAACCTAATTAAACTACACAAAATGCCTTGAAAGAAAAACAACTCATTATTGAAAAAGTGTGAGTTCCTTAATGTGTCTTCACAAGCTAATAAATTACAAGACAATAAAACATAGTATCATGTAATGCATACTTCTAAGCAGGCAAAAGATCTTCCTCCATGCACCTCACTTATATTTCTGCACAGTACTATCGTACGTATAGGAAAATAACTTGGTATGAGGGAGGAAGAGCGTAGCTAGATATTGTTTGCCTTATTTGGTGGCATATATTTTATTTGGTATTATGGTTAGGGTTAGTTTTTCTTTTGATTTGTTATTTATTTGGTTTCAAGCTTTCTTGGTGGCATTAAGGTCAAGACTCAGAAGTTTGAGTTCATGTCATGAGAAGTCTGCAAAGGCATCCTGTCTGGCTTCTCAATAGGTTAACCCATTAAGTACACTATTTCTTCTATAATATTCTCGAACCATCAATAACCCCATCTTGCTGGGGCGTGAGTTTTTAATTATTTTATTTTTGTGTTCAAAAAGTAAAATTCAAGAGTGAAAAGTATAAATTAAATAACATAAAAAAAAATTAAACATAGATCAGGCTTTTGGACCATTAATATTGCGGGGTAGGAGGGGGGATGAGAGAAAGAAACTAAAATCAATGGGGATCTAGAGAAAAAGAAAATTTCTTCCTCAAAATTGTATTAACTGACCTTATTATTTATTCGGGAACTGTAGTACTCTGTATTGTTCAGACAAAAACAGACGAATAGCATGATCATTACATATCAAATAATTAACCTTCATTTTTTTTTCATAAAGTGGATCAAAGCCACCCCATCTTGCTGGATGTCACCACTTTTAATGGATCACAAAGTGCAGAATGCAGGACACCCTCAAAGAAAGAGCATATTATAAAACATTATTAATTGAATAGCCTTAAATTTTATATGTAAATGAATATAGAAGCATGAGTTTATTTTTTAATTATAAATTAATAATAATTAAGGCCTGCAGCCTCATATAAGTACCAGTGGTTCAAACATAAATGGAAGAGTATTAAATATTAATTTTATTTTTAATATAGGTTTGATTGAAAATGACCTAAGGAGCGTGAAGATATATTAGTAAAATAGGTTATTATTGTTGTATAAATAAAAATAAAGGTGTAAGTAGCTGCCCATTTGAATAAATTTCAAAAGATTATGTTGAACATTCTAATTTCTAATTAATATGTATTAAAATTTTGTTTAGAAGTGGCTAAAAGGAGGTTGAGAATTAATTATGAGAATAGATAAATTAAAGTATTTTTTTTAATTTGATCGAATTGTAACTAGGAAAGGGAAATTCATAAGAAAGAGGGTATGAAAAGCGAAAGTTACAGGAAAGTCCAGAGAGTTTTTCCCCCCCGGGGGGGGGGGGGGGGAATGAGGCAGTCAGATGTATTAAAAGTCCACGACTTGTAATTTTTTCCAACAGAGAAAACCTCCAAGACATCACGTGAAAGCATTGATAAATGCTAATGCTAGTCACAGTCGTAGTCATAAAAAAAATCAAAAGAAAAAAGAAAAGAAAGAAGAGGAAGGGAAGAGAATAATAGCCAAATTAAAGAAAGCCAGTTTTTTATATTACAATCTCCTTTCTTAACTAGGAATTTAATGCAGTAGAAACTGAAACTGAGTCTCTCTATTTACTAAAAAAGAAGAAGCAGTAATATACTTTTCCAATATGGGTGGTATATTTCAAAATGCACATTGAATGTATGGCTTGAAATGATGAGGCCACCCCTTTGGTAGGAAGCACCATATATATTTGATAAAAGGCAAATTCTTTTTGGTTAAGTTAGTCAAACTGAAAGTGATTGATCAAGCCTTTCAATTATATTGAAGGGTAACATCCACTGTAGAGCTTTTTCAAGCATATCTGCTGTTAATGTGATGCAGTCAAGTTCAACTCAAATTCTGCAAAGCCCTAGAAGGCTTCACTCTCACGCCCCTTTTCACCATTATATTTACTACTACACCCAGGTTCACGTCACCCATCATTGTCATTTCGGACAACTAGGGCAGAACTAGCTGCAAAATTAAGTAGGTCCACTTTTTACCTTGCACTTTGTATTCTATGAAAAGATATATTTAGATCAATTTAAAAAAAATTAATAAATTAAATCAGTCATTTATTATACTAATATATATTTTTAACAAAATTAACATAATTAATTTAGACTATACTTTTTATTGACCGAATTTACTAAAAT
This sequence comes from Gleditsia sinensis, assembly GCA_037074535.1. Lineage (NCBI taxonomy): Eukaryota > Viridiplantae > Streptophyta > Magnoliopsida > Fabales > Fabaceae > Gleditsia > Gleditsia sinensis. The sequence goes on from CM073471.1 coordinate 7,599,741, forward strand.
GTTTGTCATGGGCATAGCTTTCAAAATAATTGACTTTATTTATTGGGGTAGAGTGTTTTGCATTATGGTTGCAAGCATGCATAGGGAAGAAGTAGGCATGAAGTTTGGAAACAGAGGCTATAATTAAGTGTGTTAATAATTTGTCATGTCAGTTAATGTTGATTAATGATTTTGATGTACGAGCTCTTGATGATGATGATGTTGGTAACTACTTTAGCCAACAGAGTACTGAAAGGGACTTGCACAGACAGAGTGATAGAGAGATGGAATTGGCATCCCCAGAACATGACTCAGATACGTGGGTGGGGTACCTAGAGAAATTAACTAAGGAGACAATTTATTCGTTTCTCATCTAAGAAGATAATTAAAGCCATTGATCACTTTATTTCCGTTTATCCGCCCTTAAAATCTTTATATTTTCTAAACGAACTTGATCATGATACCAAAGATTATGTCATTCATGTCAAATAATAGCAACTAAATTTGAAAATGTCTTGTAGCTTGAATTTCATATCTATACTCATTACTTTTGAAAATATGACAATCATTTAAAAGCATCAGGCCCATCGATCTTTGAGTTTCAAAAGTGGCCATGATTATGAGGACCAAGTGCGTTGAGGCTAACGGGGTTTTTATGAATTACGTTACGTACCTTGAGATGCATACACCACTAAGCAAGTGCGCCATGACCATTCCATCTCTAAGGAATAAAGATCCCACATTGTGTGAATAAACTATGGGGCCCTTGTGCACTATAATGCAGTGGTAGGTAACCATCAACGTTTGAAACCTTGTGCAGAACCAAATGAGAAAAACCCAACATCCTCCTTCAATTATTGGAATTTTGCATACAGCTTGCTTCAATATCTTGTTATACAACAGTAGGAGCATTGTGTTTGGCCACTATGAAAGAGAAGATGACCCACACTGTACTATGCCCCTCTGCTTTTTCCCTGCTTTTTATATGGAGGAGTGAGTGAAAAAGAAGGGGTTGCATAGTAGGAGTACTTGGTACTAGCAGTAGGAGCCAATGGGTTGCGCCGAGTAGTCCCTGTCTCTCTCTGCAACTGCAACTGCAAACGACGTAGACAAAGGTGGAGACGGAGTAGATGAACCTGTACTTCTGTTCAAGGACTTTGTCATGTGACTTCCACATGCCATCTAGCGATAGCGAAACCTGCACCCCATGATCCCACAAAACTCGGGTTTCTGCTTCTCCAACTAATCATCATCGTCTCTCTCTCTCTCTCTCTCCCCTACCTCCCCATCATTTCTATGATTGCTTACAAATTATGACCTTCCTATTTCCCATGTTAACCTGAAAGTATCCCAAAGCTACCATTCTAACTTCCTTTGATGAAAAGCCAATCTTAACGATCTGAAGAATGAAACCCATCTTTAAGTTGTTATCCAAAACTTAACCTAAAAACTTTGTGGGATTAAATGATGGAAAAAGTAGCGATATCTTGCTAAGTTCACCCCAGATCAGAATATATAAAACTATATTGCTCACTTTCATGTTTTTGCATTGTTGTGGACAAACAAGAGTACAAAGGAACACAGCACATTTGTCTGTGTAATCTCAGTTCAGAGGGATGATCTTATAGACGTGCTATATTTAAGTACTACAACTGAAACTGTTGATAGAAGGAGAACAATAAACAAGCTTAAAACTCACATATAAGAGAAAACATTCATTGAGAAATGACAAGTACATATATAGTAACAAATTCAAGGGGGAGTAATTTATATAGCTAGGATACTAGAAACCAGGTCTTTGACATCTCATTGGCCTTAAAAAGTCACTTTCGGTGACCAAATATGGTAGCTTCCGAATCGCAGACCAATTACAGAGAGCTTCAAAATGGTTAACATTTGTCCTAGACAGTATACTACTGTCAACATTGGGACAAGTTTAAATATAGGAGAAAACGTATATGGTGGTCCAGTTTGTAAGTTTATGACTGGGAAATTAGCACTTCATTAAGTCTAGCAAGACTAGCTAGTACTATGATCTATATATCTGTCATGTAAACTTCACATGCTTTTATTAATTCTTAATGCAACATTAATTCGAGGGTTGGGTAAAGTGTCATCGATCCCAATAGCCATTCTATTAAACCACATTGATAACGGATTACAACCACGTACGTATAGCTAGTTTTGCACACACGACTCATACTTTACAACGTACAAAACTGCATTCAGTTATATTTATCAGATAAATTTTGCAGTACTCTTGCACGTAAAATATGTATTTTCTATCAAAATCAACAGAAGTCGTGAAAGTAATGAGAAAGGTTATGTCCCAGATGCATGGATTAATTTTGTACATGAGAAAATGACAAGAACTTTTTGTTTGGGCTACATTATACATTTCTACTTGTAAACAATACCGTCCTGCTTGATTCCCAAATGGTTCATGCACCGAAGGCTCTATATTAATGTTCAAGCCTTGTATGATATTCACAAGCAGCAGTTTCTCCATTCCATCATCATCAGTAACTTAAGTAGTGAAGAGCTTAGGAAACTAGCGTTTATTTCAGGCACTTAAATATGGGATAGGGATAGTGTTGATTAATATAATTTGCTTCACTGTCAGAACCAATAATAAGATCAACTCGTTCACCCAAAATAAAAGATTAATGCCAAATACCATCAGAATAAAGGTTCTTCATTTTGATATAGAAACGATTCATCCCGCTAACTTTCCCATTCTGCTGCTTCTCTTTGACTTTGTCAATTTAATATATGATCTACCAAATCTTTTGGCATCATTTCCAGCTCTTGTTAACATCACCAAAGGTTCTTTTTTGGGTTCACTTTTGACTTTACCGGAGCTAAACACATGGTCACAAAGAGAGAAAGGCCAAAAATGAGTTATTCCTATCTAATCTTTTTGTATAGACACATCACATATGATTTAAAGCGTTAAACTATTTCTCTGTTATTTATTAATGGTGGTAATTTGATAAACACAGTTTACTTAAATTTTTTTTAAAAAAATCCTTTTTATAAATGGCTTTTCATATTGATTTGCATATCAATCATATAATAGAATGAAAACTGTCCTATTACATGTATGCCTGATATATATCGTCACTCTAAGGAAATTCTGTGCCTCCAATTCCGCAGGCAGTAATAAATAACAAATTTAGGAGAAATAAAAAAAGTTTGTAGCTAATTTAATTTTTAGACGTTAAGTTTATTAAATTTGATTTTTTTTCATGTGACTTTATTAATGTATAAAGAGAGATATAGATACATAATAATTAATTAAAAACAAAATAATTTATTATGTTTATCTCTCATTTTACAATCATCTTAAAAGAATATTTATGCAATCATATATCATGGTCGTCATTGTTTATCTTTTTAAAGAGTTGAAATTCAAACTTAGTATAGAATATAATTTTAAATTAAATTTATATATTAGTTCAGTGAGAATTTAATAGAATGCACTAATTACAACGCTGAACATGAATGTTGACAACTCTGAATCCAGCGTGAGATTCCTGAAGCATGATTTTAACAAAGTCCGTGAACAGCAGGCCTCCTTTTTCCTTTTTACTTTTGGACCATTAAGAGCAATGACTGTGTAAAAGACATGCACTGTCTCCTTGATCGCTCCATAAATGCATTGGCAGGAGTTGCAAGTTGCACTAATTGGGCTTGCAGTGGTGGCTATTAGATTCCATTGTGCATTAGATGGGTTGGAAAGTATATATTCTAAAGGAACAGGAATAGCCTAACGCCCAGCAGACTCATAGCCTAACTTAATATTCACAGTCTCTCTTTTCAGAATCCAGAGCTTCCCTCCAAATGTTCCACAATAGCCTAACTCGAAGCACCGAATTTATGAGGCTCAACAATTACTATAGAGTTTGTCATTAAAATCCTTGAGTGCAAAGGCAAAATTCATTTGAGTAGTAAGCTAAGAAATCTCAAATGATCAATTATCACATATGACGATGATATACTTAACATAAATAAATATCGGTGACATTAAATATTTAGTAACCTTAATAAAGAATGAAAAAAAAAATGAGTGTCTAACCAAGTTTTTCTAACCAGAGAGGCTTGTTTAGGCCCATGCAAAACTTCTTTTTTAGAGCTGTTAAAATGGATTTGAATGACTTTTCAACCCTAGCCCTTTTTAAGATAATAGTTAGATTACTCATTTTATTAATTATATTCAACTTAGAATTTGTGTTTGGAAAAGAATTAGACTTTCAAGGTTAATACTTGAGAGTTTTCAAATGAATGTTTGTTAAATTTAGATTAATTACTATCGTTGAACTATTAAAAGTGAAATATTACTTGTTTATTTGAATAAATATATTTACCAAACATTAATTTTAATACTTACAATTGTGACTACCATAAACTAATAACATTCTGTACTTCTGTGATATAGAAAAAAAGTTAGAAACTGTTCAATTAACTAAATTGATATTAAACTAACAAATTTACTTCTAGTTGCAAATATTAATATGAAATTCAAATTAACTAAGAATATATTCAACATTTTTCTATAAGAAAAATATACCACTCAATAATATAGATATATGAATTATTTGAAGATTTTGAAAAAATAGGAGAAATTAAGTGGGATGAGATTGATTGGAGTAAACTTTAATGGACTTATTATTTATAGTTTATGAATTACAATATCATTCATGGAGAAGTGAATTTGAAAAGTAAAATTTGTAATATTCATTATAATTTAATTTAGATTATAATATACATGGTTTGGATACGTATTGAAAAAGAAAAGTATTGTTTCATTCTCTAATTATATTTATAGAGAGAAAGGAAAGATGAATATATAATTTTTATATTATAATACAAATCTAAAGAATTAAAAAAAAAAGAAAAAAGGAAGCGCCAATCTAGCCCAACCCATGACCCTCCGGGTTGCCAAAATAGCAGTCCATCCAGGAGTCAAGCTTGCTCCATCCCCATCAAGTCCCCAAGGGACCAAAAAAAAAAAAACACTAGAATCGATTATGTGTATGGGCTGCCGAGTTGGTTTTTAAAACAAAACAGTCCCAAAAAAAATCATCTGAATCAGCAAGCCTACATCAATCGCTTGTTTTTGTTATTTGGGTTGAATTGGTTCACGATTTTCTAAAATTAAAATTTGGTTTGAATTAGAGTCGGGTGAATCATTTTTACATAATTTTATAATTTGGCATGGATAACTCAATACAACAAAGATCACTCTAGCAACCTTAAGTAGATGACAGCAAGGTCAGCCTGTACATAAGTTATAACAATTTGTTAATGTGATGTTTTTTATTGCAACAATCTGCTAATAACAATAACAATTTTGTTCTCATGCCTGGTCATTGAGAACAAATTGCGTACTTCCTTCCCTTTCCTCTTTGCCACCCTTCTCTCTCTCTCCTCCTCTACATTCTCTGCCAATTTTTCCATTCCTTCGTCAACTTGTAAGAAAACGATGTACCCAGATGGATAATTTGTGTGCACTGCCCCCAGCCGATTTGGAGAGCCATAATTACAATAGTCATCCAAGATGGAAGAAGAAAGGTTGTAAAAGTACAAACGCCTTCCGAAAGGATCTACTACAGCTGAATCAACAACCAGCACTTTAACAAGTGCCCTCAAACCATCGAAGAATAAGAAGAACTTAATTAACCTTTTTGCTTCACTAGTTTTGAGTTCCTTAATTCTTCATGTTTTAGTCCTTTCCATTCTTTTACTATTCATAATAAAGATGACAGTTTTTTTTTGGTATTTGCTACATCCAGTTTACTACTAGCGTCAGAGATATTTTATAGTAAAAAACAGGTGCAGGGGGAATTTTTTCGGTTAGTAAACGTTAACGTAGGTGAAATGGTGTCGAACTTCGAAGATGAAGAAATTAATTAGTAGGGTTTGCGGGTTCTTGCTTTGTCGTCTATGCTCGAGGTTTTTCGACATTGTTTTTTTAGTGATTTTGAGTTCTTTCGACATTCTCTCATTTGTTTTGTGTCCTTTAGACCTTGTTTTAATTCTCTGCGTTCTTTTTGTCTACTTTAACTATTCATAAAAAAGATGATACTTTTCTTTTATTTGCAGCATCCAGTTTATTACTTGGGTCAGTGATATTTTGTGGTAAAAAATTGCAGGAGTAGAGTTTTTTCGGCAAGGAAAACATAGATGGAATGGTATTTTTCTGTTACATTCTTCTTCGGTTTGCTTGTGTCTCACTCTCAAACATCAAAATCAGATCAACACTAGCACTCCAAAATATACTACATTTATTTAGAAAAAAAATTAAAATTAGAGAAAAGCCTTTATTAATGCTACTTTTTTTCAGTAAATTTAAAAATATTATGATTGTAAGCTAAGTCTGTTCCAAATTTGTCGTAAACGTACCAGATTTGTTTACAAAAGAAGTACCATTGCATTTATTTACAAAAGAAGTACCAGATTTGTTTTGTTTTGTTTTTTACTTTTCTAAAGGAAAGATTTTGCGTCTCTATCATTGGTGGGTTCCCTGGAAAATGGAAACCAGAACCACTCCGCACAAGCACAAGCAAAGCAAAACAGAGAGGGAGAAACAGAGTGCTGAAATGCAGGGCATAGGGGTAACCACGGCAATGGTTGCGGTTCTGTTCTTGCAAGTGGGTTTGAACACTTTAATCAAAGCAGCCATAACCAAAGGGATGAGCAATTTTGTTTATATTTTGTATTCCAATGCTGTCGCCTTTTGCTTCCTTCTACCGGCTACCTTCGTCTATCACAGGTTTATACCCACCATTTATCACAAGCTTTTTCTTGTTTGTTGTTCCTTCGTTTTGAATTTGATGCCTTACCAGTTACCAGTTTGGAATCACAGAAAAAGAGCTCCTCCTCCAATTACGATCTGGATTCTCTTCAGAATATTCCTTCTTAGCTTTCTCAGGTGAAATAAGCTGATTTTAGCACAAATTAAATGGGTTTTCATGCAATTTAAGTTTTGGGTACGCGGTGCGCCCCTTTTGTTAGCTGTTGCGTGCAGACGTTGACATACAATGGAATTGGATATAGTTCTCCCACTCTGGCTTCTGCCATGGAGGATCTCGTCCCAGCTTATACCTTCGTACTTGCCATTATTTCCAGGTGAGTAACCCCTGATCCCTTCATCTGGTTCGTTCCAGTTTAAGCGATTTTACCCTTCTGGATTTGTGTGAGTGGTCAGAAAAAGTCGATACCCATGAATAGATTCGTCGAAGAAAAGTAGAAAAATTTGCTGAAAAATGAAGTTACGATGATCCGAATTAAGGAAGACAGATAATCTATTCATGATGGCACGTACTTTTCAGGATGGAAAAGCTGGATCTGAAACTACGAAGCAGTCAGTCAAAAAGCCTTGGAACTGTGGTCTCCATCACGGGGGCATTAACAGTGACCTTATACAAAGGCCTCCCCATGACCAGTGGGACTTTCCTCTTTCACCAATCCCAGTACTGGCTCTTCGGTGGCCTTCTCCTCGCAGCAAGTAGCCTTTGTCTTTCCCTCTTGTTCATCGTCCAGGTAACTAAACTTCATCCAAAGAGTTCGCCTTTGCAGAACCAAAAACTCCATTTTTCTATATTATGCAGACATGGATCATCAAGGAATATCCCGCAGAGCTCATGTTAACGACCATTTCTTGCATTTTTGTGGTCTTCCTATCTGCCATAGTAGCTTTGGCTGCAGAGGAAAATCCAAAAGCATGGGTTCTCAGACCTAATATGGAGTTGGTATCTATATTCTATTCGGTAAGTATAGACAGCAAAAGAAGTAATGTTTATGCCGAACTTATAATTTGCTATGTTAAATATTAGCTGTTCATATTGTAGGCAATATTTGTAATATCATTGCGAAGTGTGGTGCATGCATGGGCTTGTAGGAAGAAGGGGCCAGTGTATGTTGCTATGTTCAATCCTTTAGGGATAGTCATTGCACTATCTATGGGAGTTGTATTTCTGGGTGACTCTCTGTATCTTGGAAGGTAAAGAGTGAAAATTTTGTGGAACTTTTGAGTTTAATACAAAAGTGAGAAGTCTAGAATTATCCTATTAACTTGTTAGATTTGATTTGTGGTGCAGTATTATTGGAGCAGTCATAATAGCGATTGGGTTTTACGCTGTGATATGGGGACAGGCCCAGGAGGAAAAGAGGGTCAATCAGAGAAATGAAATCTCTGCCTCTGTCTCTGTCTCATCTTCTTCCGTAGCCCCTCTCTTGCAGAACGAATGCATGGGTGGGTAGGTAGAAGTGATTGTTTTACCAAAACAAGAGAGTAATTTAGTAAGATATTAATGAAAAACATAATCTTCTTACATTTTGTTTGATTTAACAATTATGACAATGTTGTCTTCGTGTGGATGGCTTAACGGTGAGCGCTAAGAAGTTGGTCTCAGTGGTGAATGCGTAATTACATTTTCAATTACGAGTAATACACACTTGGGGTACTGTAATGAAAGTAAAATTTGACCCAACGTGTTTTACTTGAGACAAATAAGGAGGAAAAGACAAAACTACAAAATAATACTAGCAATAGATTCCATCCAACGTTGTCCTTCCACTAACCTCCTTGTCGTGATTATTGCTTGTCCCCCAACCACTCTAGGCAGCCCCTCGCTTTCTACTACACTTATTTTTCTGAAGAAAATATCTATGGCGTATCATCCCCTCAAAGTTAACTGACATTAACATGGCTTTCGATTTCCTGATTAGGAGATATATTTTCAAATTTTATTATTTCTATGAAGTGAGGATACTTTCCATAAGATTAAGATATATTTATCTTCAAATTTTTACATTATAAAATCTAAATTCTAAACTTCACACTTTAAGTTTAAAATTTTACTTTTTAAATTATAAAATTTTAAATTTTAAAAGTCTAAATCACAAATTTAAAATTTTAAAATTTTAAAATTGAAAATTTAACTTTTATGTTATTTAATTATATAAATATTTTATCTTTTATATATTATAAAGTAGTAAAAATAATTTTAAAAAATTGTTAAATATGTTATAAAATATTGATGCAAACCAAATGTGAAAACACTAAATTCTAAAAAAAAAAGAGTAAAATATTTGAAAAATATTTATACTGAATTAAATATAAAAAATTTATATTAAATATAAAAAATATTTGTGACTAACATAAACTAAAATAACATTCTGTACTTCTGTGACGGAGAAAAAAAAGTTAGAAACTGTTCAATTAACTAAATTGATATTAACATAACAAATTTACTTTTAGCTGCAAATATTAATATGAAATTCAAATTAACTAAGAATATATTCAATATTTTTCTAGATGAAAATTATATCATTCAATAATATAGATATATGAATTATTTGAAAATTTTGAAAAAATAGGTGAAATTAAGTGGGATGAGATTAATTGGAGTAAACTTTAATGGACTTATTATTTATGGTTTATGAATTACAATATCATTCATGGAGAAGTGAATTTGAAAAGTAAAATTTTTAATATTCATTATAATTTGATTTAGATTATAATATACGTGGTTTGGATACGTATTGAAAAAGAAAACTATTGTTTCATTCTCTAATTATATTTATAGAGAGAAAGTCAAGATAAATAATTAATTTTTATATTATAATACAAATCTAAAGAATTAAAAAAAAAAAAGAAAAAAAAAAGAGTAAGCGCCAATCTAGCCCAACCCATGACCCTCCGGGCTGCCAAAATAGCAGTCCATCCAGGGGTCAAGCTTGCTCCACCCCCATCAAGCCCTCAAGGGACCAAAAAAAGAAAAAACACTAGAATTGAGCTTCTTTTCCCTGGCAGGCTGGCATTGCGAGCTTTGTAGAGGGAATTGCCTTGGAGTGTACAAAAATTGAAGCAGATCGAATTGAATTAATAAAATTAAATAAAATTAATTAAAAATTAAATTAAATTAAAAAAATTAGATTTAATTTAATTTTTTTAAAAAAATCGATCGATTCGATTCAGTTTTTAGCTGTGACCGAATTATATATATTATATTAATTTTATATAATTTAATTTAATTTTTATTATATTTTAAAAATATTTTACATATATATATTTTTAAAATTGGCCATCTTTATTGAAAATGAATACAAAAATTAAAGATTAATCTTTAAATTCAAATAAAAATTTGAAATTAATACAAAAATTAAAAAAATTGATTCAAAAAAATAAAAAAAATTTAAAAAATATGTTTTTCATTCAAAAAATCGAATCAAACCGAACCGCTGTTTAGCAGTTTGGTTTGATTCGATTGGATAGAACATAATTAAACCTATCAAATCCATTTTTTGTAGTATTTTGGTAGTTCAGTTCAGTTTAATCGAGCCCCAAAATCGAACCGAATTGAACCTTTGAACACCCTTAGAATTGCCGTCAATGGCAGTTCCCTCCTTGGTCTCTTTTTTTTATCTATCTTTCAATTTTTTTTTTGTAGCTTTTTAATTTAGAAAAGTCTTTTTTTTTATTAGGAGAAGTTTTTTATACTTTCAACAGAGAAAATTTGTTCTCCTTTTTTAAAAAGATACGGAGCTATAAGTTTATGCTCTTTACATTTAGATCTGTAGTTTGATACTCATTTAAATAAATAAAAATATTAATATACAACTTTGTACTTATATTTATATAAAAGAAATTTTAAAACAGTTAATATTTAGAGAGGGTTGAAAAGTGTATTATTTTTTCCTTTATGTGTATTTTTATTTTTTATTTTTAGTTGTATTAATTGTATATCTATAATATTGAATTATATTATTTAATAAATTAGTATTTATAAAATGTATTATATCTATTTTTTTATTATAATATTTATTTATTTTTTATATTTAAAAGTTGCAAGATTAAACCTTTTTTACTTATTTGCCGTGCCTTTGTTTTCTATTATTAATTTTAGTGTTTGTTGTAATTTTTTTAATGCATAAATAGTAGTTTCTGTCTGTTCAAAGAAAGACATCTAGTTCCTCACCCATTTTTGCCACTTCTCAAAAGTAAAATTAATTAATGTTAATTTAAAAATAAATTTTTTTTATCAGATATTAAGAATTAGAATTTATTTTTTACTGAATTAAGAAAATTCTAACCCATGTCTTATAGAGAAACACTAAGTTAATTATTATATCGAAGCACTAAGTTTAAAATGAAATTGAGAACATCAAATATAAATATATATATATATTTTAGATAAAATCAAAAGATTATAATATTCAAAAGTATTCATATATGCTTATCTCTTCGATTATGTGTATGGGCTGCCGAGTTAGTTCTTAAAACTCAAAACAGTCCCAAAAAAAAAAAAAAAAAAGACTGAATCAGCAAGTCTAAATTAATTGCTTGTTTTTTTTATTTGGGTTGAATTGATTCACGATTTTCTAAAATTAAATTTTGGTTTGAATTAGAGTTGGGTGAATCATTTTTACATAATTTTATAATTTGGCATATATAACTCAATACAACAAAGAACACTCTGAGAAACTTAAATGGATGGCAGCAAGGTCAACCTATACATAAGTTATAATAATTTGATTTAGTTTGAATATATAACTTAATTAAGTATTTATATGATAAGTTCTTATGTAAATAATATTTATAAAATTTTTTTTAAATTAAATTATTTAATATTTAAATATATATTTTAAAAAATATTTTTTAAATTTATAAATTTTTAAAAAAATATTTGAATATAATTTTAATAAAAGAAGAAAGATAAATGATATAATTTTGATAAAATTTTAATTTGTAAAAGTACAACATAACTTTTTGATGATATAAATTTAAATTTTTATATAGATTTTTGTTAATAAATTTAAAAAATTGACTTATGAAATAAATTAAAATTAATTTAATAAAAATTGATAAATTATTTATTTAAATTTATTTAAATATTATTTGTTTAATATAAAAATATTTATATTAATGAATAAATTTTAATAAATTATAAATTTTACAATACACGAGACTTTTGTTAATGTGACGTTGTTTTTATTGCAACAATCTGTTAATGTATTTTTTTTTTTCATTGACAAAGTCAACAATAACAAACTTGGGTTGAAAGCTTAAAAGAGAAGAGGGACCCAATAAACCATGAGCTATCACAATCAACTCAATTTAGCCTTCTACAACCCGAACCAATAAATTAACGACGCGGCACACTCTAAAAATTCAGGAACCTTCTACATTTTCTAAAAATATTTGGCTTTCTCCGTAATCTCACTTGTTGATCTTGCTTCCTCCTCTAAAAGAGATTTCAATTTTTTTGGTAATTGAAAAGATCAATTCCGGTTTAGACAATCTTTTTTTAAAATATTTGCCACCAAGTGGGCAACTGGATTACTTTCCCTCAGTCTTCCATGCTTTTTGCTTTCTTCAATCAATTCTCTTATATTAAAAAGTTTTTATTTCAATCAATTCTCTAAAATATTTTAATCACTGTTTTCCTTTTTTTGAGAGTAATTTCAATAAGCATTTTAAAACAATTTCATCAAAGAATCCCAGAAGAAACACAGGAACATGAAAGCGTTGATCGTTTTGTTCAATTAGGTAGGTGCGTAACGCTAACATCACAAGCAAAACTCACTGCAACTAAGTTACATTTTGGACATCAGAAAGTGGATGTAATTGGCAGACGTAAACATCAAGTACGAACTAGTGTGAAGAAGCTAAACCCCTCACGCAGTCACTCAAAGTCATTAGTTCAATTGGTCCACAGCAGCAGCAAGAGAACCCTAGCGAGAAAGTTTAGAGCGCCGCGTAGCAGCAAGGGGGATGGCTGCCTTTTTCACCTGTATCTTTGTCTTTTTTTTTATTTTAAAAAAAATTTATATATCCTATTTTTAATTTTATTTGTTAAACTCAATGTCTACATAGATATGATCTTTTGACTTGTCAAACAAAAAATTCAATTGGTCCACAAAATATTATTTATTTATTTATTTATGATTAATTTCGAGTGATGTCCCAAGCAAAGAAACAAAAAATTTACGGCGACGTCTAGGTAGATAAGGTGAAGGGGCCAGTCTTATGACGCATGAATAAAATTAGACCGTGGACATGAACATGAACAGCACAAAAGAAGTACCAAAATTTGTTTTGTTTTTTATTTTTCTAAAGGAAAAATTTTGTGTCTCTATCATTGATGGATTCATTCCCTGGAAAGTGGAAACCAGAACCACTCCGCACAAAAACAAGCAAAGCAGAGAGTGAGAAACAGAGTGCTGAAATGCAGGGCATAGGGGTAACCACGGCAATGGTTGCAGTGCTGTTCTTGCAAGTGGGTTTGAACATTTTAATCAAAGCAGCCATAACCAGAGGGATGAGCAATTTTGTTTATATTTTGTATTCCAACGTTGTCGCCTTTTGCTTCCTTCTACCAGCTACCTTCGTCTATCACAGGTTTATACCCACCATTTATCACAAGCTTTTTCTTGTTTGTTGTTCCTTCGTTTTAAATTTGACGCCTTACCAGTTACCACTTTGGAATCACAGAAAAAGAGCTCTTCCTCCAATTACGATCTGGATTCTCTGCCGAATATTCATTCTTAGCTTTCTCAGGTGAAATAAGCTGATTTTAGCACAAATTAAATGGGTTTTCATGCAATTTAAGTTTTGGGTACGTGGTGCGCCCCTTTTGTTAGCTTTTGCGTGCAGACGTTGTCATATAATGGAATTGGATATAGTTCTCCCACTCTGGCTTCTGCCATGGAGGATCTCGTCCCAGCTTATACCTTCATACTTGCCATTATTTCCAGGTGAGTTACCCCTGATCCCTTCATCTGGTTCTTCCCCGTTTAAGCAATTTTACCGTTCTGGATTTGTGTGAATGATCAGAAAAAGTCGATACCCATGAATAGATTCATTGAAGAAAATTAGAAAACTTTGCTGAAAAATGAAGTTATGATACCCAAATTAAGGAAGACAGAGAATCTATTCATGATGGCAGGAACTTTTCAGGATGGAAAAGTTGGATCTGAAACTACGAAGCAGTCAGTCAAAAAGCCTTGGAACTGTGGTCTCCATCACGGGGGCATTAACAGTGACCTTCTACAAAGGCCTATCCATGACTTTTGGGACTTTCCTCTCCCACCAATCACAGTACTGGCTCTTCGGTGGGCTTCTCCTCGCAGCCAGTAGCCTTTGTCTTTCACTCTTGTTCATCGTCCAGGTAACTAAACTTCATCCAAAGTGTTCGACTTTGCAGAACCAAAAACTCGGTTTTTCTATATTATGCAGACATGGATCATCAAGGAATATCCCGCAGAGCTCATGTCAACGACCATTTCTTGCATTTTTGTGGTCTTTTTATCTGCCATAGTAGCTTGGGTTGCAGAGGAAAATCCAATAGCATGGGTTCTGAGACCTAATGTGGAGTTGGTATCTATATTATATTCGGTAAGTATAGACAGCAAAAGAAGTAATGTTTATGCCGAACTTATAATTTGCTATGTTAAATATTAACTGTTTATATTGTAGGCAATATTTGTAATATCATTGCGAAATGTGGTGCATGCATGGGCTTGTAGAAAGAAGGGGCCAGTGTATGTTGCTATGTTCAATCCTTTAGGGATAGTCATTGCACTATCTATGGGAGTTGTATTTCTGGGTGACTCTCTGTATCTTGGAAGGTAAAGAGTGAAAATTTTGTGGAACTTTTGAGTTTAATACAAAAGTGAGAAGTCTAGAATTATCCTATTAACTTGTTAGATTTGATTTGTGGTGCAGTATTATTGGAGCAGTCATAATAGCGATTGGGTTTTACGCTGTGATATGGGGACAGGCCCAGGAGGAAAAGAGGGTCAATCAGAGAAATGAAATCTCTGCCTCTGTCTCTGTCTCATCTTCTTCCGTAGCCCCTCTCTTGCAGAACGAATGCATGGGTGGGTAGGTAGAAGTGATTGTTTTACCAAAACAAGAGAGTAATTTAGTAAGATGTTAATGAAAAAAATATGCTTCTTACATTTTGTTTGATTTAACAATTATGACAATTTTGTCTGAGTGGTGAATGCGTAATTACATTTTCAATTACGAGTAAAACACTCGGACTCGGAGTACTGTAATGAAAGTAAAATTTGACCCAACGTGTTTTACTTGAGACAAATAAGGAGGAAAAGACAAAACTAGAAAATAAAAACTACAAAATAATACTACCAATAGATTCCATCCAACGTTGTCCTTCCACTAACCTCCTTGTCGTGATTATTGCCTGTCCCCAACCAATCTAGGCAGCTCCTCGCTTTCTACTACACTTACTTTTCTGAAGAAAATATCTATGGCGTGCCATCCCCATAAAGTTAACATTAACTGATTAACATGGCTTTTGATTTCCTGATCAGAAATAGGAGATATATTTTCAAATTTTATTATTTCTACGAAGTGAGGATACTTTCCATAAGATTAAGATATATTTATCTTCAAATTTTTACATTATAAAATCTAAATTCTAATTTAAATTCTAAACTTCACACTTTAAGTTTAAAATTTCAATTTTTAAATTATAAAAATCTTAAGTCACAAATTTTAAATTTTAAAACTTTAAAATTAAAAATTTAACATTTATGTTATTTAATTACATAAATATTTTATCTTTTATATATTATAAAGTAGTAAAAATAATTTTAAAAAATTGTTAAATATGTTATAAAATATTGATGCAAACCAAATGTGAAAACAGTAAATTTTTTTTAAAAAATTAAATTATTTTAAAAATATTTATTCTGAATTAAATATAAAAAATTATATTTTCAGAAATTTATTGAATAAGAATCTGGGTGAAATACAAAAATATTTAAGTAACTAACTTTGAGTCTGGCCAATTTTTATTTTTTCGTATCAACTAATTTTGTTTTGAACAGTGAGTGTCCCTGTACACAACTTTTCGTTTGCTCTCAACGTATTTAGCTGCAAACTAGTAACGCAGGGTCCCCAATTCTGAACCCATTTGGGATCGGAGTTTATGCCTTGTGCCTCTGTCTTCTGTATTGTGTTGTCTCACTCCATAGCCAGAGATCGTGGAGATAGTCCATCCTTTTCAATATATTCACTCAAAATAAGATATTTTGTGTTCTGTGCATTTGGGTCAATTTCACGGGTAGTCCTACATTAGAAACAGGACTCGGGTCATTTTCTTGTCAGAAGTCGCACCCAAAACGGACAGTAATGAAAGGTTATTCATTTGCTAAGCTGCTTCTGCAATAAAGCATTTCCGGTTCATCGGCAACTATGAAGGATTTGGGAGTGATTGGGGTCATGTTGACGGTAGAGTTCTTGGAAGTGACTATCAATACCGTAAGCAAATCCGCCATGAAAAGAGGCATGAATGACTTTATATTCGTCACGTACTCTAATGCCTTTGTAGCTTGTGTACTCCTTTTGGTAACCTTAATCTATTACAGGTGTATCCATTTACCCATAATCTAGTTTAATTGACTCATCCATTTCAATTATTATTAGTTCATTTACTCGTTTTCATTTGAGGCAGGAAACGAACTCTTCCACCTCTCACATATAGCATCGTCGGCCATTTATCTGTTGTTGGCTTTTCTAGGTAATTCTTCGTTTACTCTAATTGCAGTATCAACGAGCCTAATTTAAAATTAACCAACTTGTTTACGAGAGTGGTTTGTGGATGTTGTTATTATTTGACTCTTTTGCGGGTGGCTTGCGGTTGGAGTTTGCAGGTGCTCAGATTTTTGGGGATAGGCTACAGCTCTCCTACTTTGGCCTCCGCCATGTCTGATTTAGTCCCAGCTTTTATCTTCATTCTTGCCATCGTCTTCAGGTTGTTCTTCCTACTGTAATTTACAGCTTTGGCTTCTGAGAGTGAAACCTCAGATTTACGTGTCTCATTCAAATTCCCAACACAACTCTAAATCAAGAGGTCTGATGACCTATTTGCAAGTCTCTCCTTTTTTTCTTTCTTTCGATTTCTTAGCCCTTTGAATTGAATTGTGTAAATGGGCATAACTATGATTTCTGGACTAAATTTACTGCTCTGTATCGGAAAACATACTTTAGAAGTAAGGGATCATTACTATCTATTGTTACCCACAGGCCAACCAACCCAGGCATTTTCTTACCTCTTCTCTTTCTGTTTTTCCTGTACGCTTAAGTATCCTGTAAGCCCTTTAAGCTTGGCTGTCCTAAATTCAATCAATTGGCACACGTTAATAGTTTTGAATAGTTCGATGTATGTTATTGCAGAACTTGCTGTGAAAAATCCTTGACATAATTCAGTAAATGGCTGTGTAGGATGGAAAATTTGAACTGTAAATCTAATAGTACCCGGGGCAAGTGTATTGCCAGTTTGCCACTTTGGTATCTATCACTGGGGCATTAATTGTTACTCTGTACAAAGGTCCCCCAATCATAAGTCAAATAACTGACAAATCATTCCATGAACTTCATTCATCGTTTCAATTTAACTGGGTGTTTGGGGCAATGTGTTTTACTGGTCAGAACCTTATTCTCTCATCAATGTTTATATATCAGGCAAGTAATGCTAACTCTGAAACACCTTTTGGCTTATTTTCAAAAGAAAGTACAAGATTTAATTTACTGTTATTTCTTTTATATACGTAGACACATGTAGTCAAAAGATACCCGTCAGAGCTCATGGTAATACTCATTAGCTGCATATTTGTCACTATACTATCTGTACCAGCTTCTCTGAATTCCGAGAGAGACCCAAAAGCTTGAAGATTAGGACTTAATACAGAGTTGATAGCTATTGGATGTTCAGTAATAATACAAAATATGATGGTCTTTTCTATATTAGCATGATTTTCTTGCTCTAGCTTGAGATTAACTTTTCTTCTGGCTAATCCAGGCAGTTTTGGCTGTAGCTTTTCGAAGTGTTACCCATATCTGGGTATTAAAGAAGAAGGGGCCTGTCTATGTTTCAATGTTTAAGCCACTCGAAATGGTCATTGCAGCTGTCATGGGGATTACTTTTCTAGGGGACACTCTGTATCTTGGAAGGTATAAATCTATGTGCTATTTAATTACTTCATATGAAATTTCAGTGGTTTTCTTAAAGGGGAACTTTCTTGTTTCTTACAGAGAAAGAGGGTTGGGGAAAACAGATAAAATATTTTTTTTGACAATCATTTTACCCGCAGTTCAGAAAGAGTGTGCATTGATGAGATTCAAAACATCTCTTAGTCTTTGAAGGAGCAACTTTTTTTTCTTTTTTAAATTTATTTAGAGTGTGATTGGAGCAGTCATAATAGTTGTTGGATTTTATGCTGTGATTTGGGGAAAAGCCAAAGAAGAAACTGCGGAGCAGCAACACATAATAATCTATAGCTCCCAGCCATCTCCTCCTGAGGTCCCTCTTTTGCAGAACAAGATAGTCCTTCCAGATATAATGAACAAGACATGCACTAACAATATAAGCTAATACTCGTGATGTACATTCACTAAGCAAGATATTCTTCATGAATAGAAATAAGGTAAATTTTTAGTTCGCCCCCAAAATCAGTATGTTTTGTAGTTTAAATTGTGTGTTCAAACCTGTAGTAATCTTGAATAGGTAGAAATTCTGTTAAGGATGACATATTGAAGCTCTCAAGTCTTCACCCATTTCAAATTCTTTTTAAGTACATGTACATGATTAGCAACTAGACATACAGATTGACTCTTCAACCTTCTAAGTTCTATATGCTTGGCTTGATCTGTGATGCTTCAAGCGACAAGTGCGTGCCTCGCTGGGTTCTGGGCTTTGAAACGAGAGCCAAAAACCCAAGTGCAAGGCAAAGAACAAAATGAATGATAGGAACGAGACCTTTTAAAATCTTAGGTCTCATCTATAGCATAATATCAATTTGAGGGTTTTGTAACAATATGGAACCCTTGTTATGCTATTCCTCTTGAGACAACGTAAAAAAAAAAGAAAAAGAAAGAAATAGTGTGATCATTCATCATCTCAATTTTTTAGTTAGTTGTGCACTCCAACATTCAGTGTATAAAATAAATATATATAAAAGTGAAGTTTTTTGGATGGTTTTGAAGATTTGTTTGGTTTTATTTTATTTTTAAAATATTTTTTTGTAAAATAAAAAAATTTGTTTGGTAAACTATTTTTAAATTTTTATTTATTTTTATTTTTTAGATGTTTTGAAAATAAAAGCTATTCTCTCTTTTTTTTAAAACAATTTATTCTTATAAATTTTTTTGAAATAAAAATAAAAATAAATATTCAAACTATTTTTTTTGAAAATAATTTAAAATAAAAAATTATTTTTAAAAAATTACCAAAATTAGCATGCTAATTATTAAAAAAATATTTCAGTCTTAAATATATAAATATTTCTCTTTTACTTTCTCTCAAATTTTGAAAGAAATATAAACAAATAATTTTTTTTATTTCTTTTTAAATCTGTTTTTTTTTAAATCTTCACTAATACTTTCAAAACATAAAACGAAGTGATTGGCGTAAAAAAAAAAAAAAATTGGCACGTTACAAATTGTCGCGTGTAAAATGTTTTCGTTTTTATTTGATAATGAACGGTGTTTTTATTAAGGCCAAGTGAATCGCGATCCTCCTCAATCCTCATCGCAGGACAGGAATTAAGGATAAAAGCAGTGGGAGAGAAAGGGAGGATGGGAGGTTGACTTTCAACAGCTTGTAGTAGAACAGTGTCTCAAGACTCTGAACCACATCTCTGAATTGTGATTTGCTGCCATTGGGAAGAGAATGGGGAAGGTGGCACTGCCATTTCTGGGAATGGTGATGGCGGAGTGTGCCCAAGTTGGCTTAATCATATTGAGCAAAGAAATCATGTCAAAAGGGATGAGCAGCCTTATTTTCATTTTCTTCTCCAATACGCTCGCTGCCCTCGTTCTGCTACCTTCTTCCTTGCTCGTCCACAGGTATCTTCTCTCTCACAGACCCACAATCTTTATTATATTTGAAGTTGCATAATTGGACCTCACTATATCAATATTTCCGTATCTGGATTCTTATTTTGAGCAGATCAGAGCGTCCTCAAATCACGTTTTCCACTCTCTGTGGGTTCTTCTCACTTGGGTTGCTAGGGTAAATTCATTCGAGCTATATTCTATATGCATATGAAAATTCAAATTCGGTAACTTTGGTCTCAAATTTAGCTGCTTATTTCTGGGCCACATTAATTTGTGTTTTCTAATATGAGTTTCTTTTTCCCCAGTTATTTGGCGCAGGTCTTTGGGTATGCTGGAATTTACTACAGCTCTGCTGCACTCAGCACGGCCTTGCTCAACCTTGTTCCTGGTTTCACCTTCATTCTTGCCGTTGCTTTTAGGTTAAACTTAATCTTATCTCCTTGATGCGAGTGAAAATTTTGCTATCGGGCACCTGTGATCTGCGGTTCATATTAACTTCCAATGTCATTATTCTGTTATTTCACTGGTCATTGCCTCTGGGAGCTGCAATCAGCCTATTTGGTGGCACAAAACTCCCTTAAAAAATTTTCTTTGATGCTGTTTTTGATTCTTTCTTTCCAAATCCAACTCCTAAATTACTGCAGTGAATTGAGGTATGAGAAAGTAGGAATGCATTGTATAGGGGATTTTCAAGTTCTGTGTGATCTGAGGACTGTCTACCCCTTGACATTTTAATATAAAGAATTTACTATATTCCATTGGGAGTTACTGAACTGAATAGGGCCATAGTGATTGAAAAGAATATTGATTCTGCAGATATTAGGATGAGCAGAATTGCTAGGGAAATTTTGGTTCTTTAAGATTTGTGTTTATGGCATTGCATTGTTGTTCTTGTGTCTTTCAGCTATGCAGTAGTTCATTATCTAACCATTTTTCTTTTGAGGAGGTTTTTTATTTTTTTATTTTTATTTTTCAAAAAGGG
Source organism: Gleditsia sinensis (assembly GCA_037074535.1). Lineage (NCBI taxonomy): Eukaryota > Viridiplantae > Streptophyta > Magnoliopsida > Fabales > Fabaceae > Gleditsia > Gleditsia sinensis. Next base: position 7,620,575 of record CM073471.1, read on the forward strand.
TTTAGATAACTAAATATGCATTCAAATCAATGTACTGCAAAGGATGACATGGTTGTGCTTTCCATCTGTCATTTACAGCAGTTCATTTGTCTAAACTGATTGAGCTTGTTGGTTTCAGAATGGAGAGGTTAGATTGGAGAAGCTATAGTAGCCTAGCCAAATCACTGGGAACCATAATATCAATTGCAGGTGCATTTGTTGCGACTTTATACAAGGGCCCTCCACTTCTAACGAGGCTATCACCTGTCAACGTGTCTCAGCAACAAGTTTTCTCACAAGAATCTAATTGGGTACTTGGAGGAATATTTCTTGCGGCTGATTGTGTTATGGCTTCAGCATATATTATTGTACAGGTGAGATTACTAGTAGTAACAAAGCTTTCATGGTCTGTCTTTTCTATTTAAGAAGTGGAAATACTCTGTAGTTATAATTTACAATTTTGCAGGCTTCTGTTCTTAAGAAATATCCAGCAGAGTTGATTTTAGTATTCTTTTATTGTTTCTTTGTGGCCATTCTATCCGGTGTGACCTGTCTGTTTGTGGAAAGAGACGTAAGTGCATGGAGCTTACAACCCAAGCTGAGATTGCTTGCAGTTCTCTACTCGGTAATAAAACTTTAAAGGAAATTAATACAACTAGTAACTACTAACTACTACATGACTAGTCAGTTAAAAGTCTAAAACGTCATCTGTGAACATGTCCAGGGAGTTTTCGGCTCTGCATTTCAAGTTGGTGTTAGTACATGGTGTCTCCACCAGACAGGGCCTGTTTTTGTTTCTATGTTCAAGCCCTTAGGAATTGTCATCTCAGTGGCTGCAGGTGTTATTTTCCTTGGGGAACCATTCTATTTGGGAAGGTAGGGTGTCTCGCTCACTTTCTCCTAGATTATATTGTGATGGTGTTTGGTTGTACTGCTGAGCATATTGTCTCTAAGAAATTATTTATGTTTGTACTCCAATGCAGTTTGGTTGGTGCTACAGTGATTGCTGTTGGGTTCTATTCTGTGTTGTGGGGAAAAGCCAAAGATATTGAGGATGCTGGCACGAGAAGCTCAGAATCAAGTGTTGAAGAGACCCCTCTTTTAAAGTAATAGCAGTGAAGAGATATAAAGGTGTTGGGTTAATTCAAAGTAACAGCACATTCTGCCAGCAAATGGGTTGGTTCTCTTGCTTTGCACGGAGAAAAAGAGTCAGCTCTAAGAGCTATTTATTTATTGGGGTGGGGGGAATGGCGCTGTAAACTGTAAAGTGGGCATCTGCCTCACCCTTGAAGAATAGGCCAAAACATTTTTAGTCATTACATGTAGTTACCAGAATTCAGACTACATTTGAAACAGAATTTTAAGTTTTAGCTTGTAAGTTGTAATATTGAATGAGTAAAAAATCTCTGAAACTTTTCTAATATCGTTCAAGAGTCCCATTTAGTTTGGCACTCAAGAGATTCTTCAAAGAAAGAACAGTTATGGGTAGAGTTTCACTCAAGTCATTTTTACATGCCGCCCTTGATTTGAATATATCTCATACCATATTGACCAACTCCATTTTGCCAAGAAAGTAAGCTCATTCAAGAAGACCATTTGTTCTCAAAATTGGAAACTGAAGAACGCTTGCTCTTTTTGGGTATATATCCTCAGAAAGTGCATTATCAAAAAAATTATAGAATTTGACTTCAATTAATAATTATGAAGTAATATATATATATATATATATATATATATATATATATATATATATATATATATATATATATATATATATATATATATATATATAAGAAAAGCTAACCTCCTTATTGTTGTGTGAAGGTTACCATCATCCACATTTTATAACGGATTAAAGAATTATTACTATGCCAATGACAAGTCTTTAAGGTTGATAATTTCTCCTCAAGTCATGGACGGATACAAAAGAAAAACACTAAAATTCACAAGTCAGTGCTATCACATCTACAAGTGTTGTTCTGAGGGACTACGTTTGTGACTAATATTTCTAGATTTTTTTTTCATGCGAAGAACAAAAAGAAAACAAGTCCTCTCGTCTCATCACTACCCCTTCAAAATGTGAAGGAGCATTAGCAACTATGACATGGGCTCAATTTGCTAGTTAATTTGTTTCAACATTCTACTGAGTATTGACTCTGTCTGGTTTATTACTTGTGAGGCTTGAGCAATAGGCCCACATCAACTTGGCAAGCAGCTGCACACAAGGGAGTGGTCACAACCAAAGCTGACTTGGATCCATATGTGTTTTGACAAAATTGGGTACTGTCTAATGGGTTCACAGATCCCCACTCACTAGCATATCACAACTCGACACATCAGCGCCACGTAGACACGATGTGGATATGATTTGACGCCTAATAAGCAATTATGTCATGCGAGTATCTAGAAGGTTCTAAAATCTTCTAGAATATTTTAGATAATTCTTGAACATTCTGAAAATTTTTAGAAGTTAGTAGAAGACTCTAGAATATATTAGAATACTCTAGAATATAGTAGAATACTCTAAAATGTAATAGAAACATTTTGTAGGTTCTAGAATACTCTAAAACTATGTGGAGACATCATGTAAATACAAGTAGAACTAGAACTCTCTAGAAGCTGAATGTAGACCATTGGATTAAATTGATCCTAGCCATTGATTCAAGGGGAGGTGGCCTATATAAACCCCTCACCCCTTCATTTATAAACAATCCAAGAAGTTCTCATCAATATAAGTTTTCTAACATTCTCCAAGTTCTCTTACTTTCTCTCTTTCTCTCTTTAGTCACTTTGCCTCTTGGAGAGGTGTTTTGAGGAAGGCTGACTTAGTTAAATATTAGGAGAAGCGTCTTAGCTAAGTGCCGCTCGATTCTTACTAGGGGAGAAAGAGTAAGTCTGTGACAAGTGGTATTAGAGCTCGGTTCGTGAAGGGCGTGAACGACTCTACCAGCATTATGTCGCACGTGACAGATGAGCAAGTAGAATGCGTGAAGGGAAGGGATGTTTCCATCCCCACCGGTGGTGGCAAGAAGTCCCGTAGTGCAAGTAGGCCACAGATTGAAGACTTTATTGTCTTGGAGGAAAGGGTTACGTTGCTGGAGAACACCTTGGAGGCCATAGATATGCGCCTACAAAGGAGTGAGCACGACAAGGAGATCTTAGAGTTTCATGTATTGGGACAACTTGATCTCATAAAGGAGGACGTGTTCAATGCTCAAAAGGGTGAAGAGGAAAGGGCTGAGTGCCTTGATACCCTGGAGAGCAAGATAAAGATTGTCATAAGGCAACTTGATAGCCTTAAGGCATCTCTGAATGAAGTCAGGACACGATCTAACAGTTCTGCAGGTTTGAGTGGTGTGCGAGAAACTCTAAGGATCGATCTCCTCAAGCTAAAGGAGTTCAAAGGCGTGAGGGAAGCCAAAGAAGTAGAAAACTTCCTCTGGCAGATGGAGAGATATTTTAAATGCATGAGCATTAAGGAGGAACATATAAAGGTACGCACTGTTTCCCTTTATCTTACTGATAATGCAACTCTATGGTGGAGAAGAAAGCACGCAGACATGCAGAAAGGTCTGTGCATTATCAATACATGGGAAGAATTCAAGAAAGAGTTGAAGAGGCAATTCTTTCCAGAAAATGTGGTCTATGAAGCCAAGAAGAAACTAAGGGAACTCAAGTACAGGACTACCATAAGTGACTATGTTAGGGAGTTCACATCTCTCACACTCCAAATCCCTAACTTAGCCACCGAGGATGCTCTTTTCTTTTTCGTTGACGGTCTCCAACCATGGGCCAAGCAGGAGTTGCAGCGAAGAGAAGTCAAGGACGTTGATGAAGCCATTGCCGTGGCAGAGTCACTCATCGAATACCATCGAGGTGAGTCCAAGACTAAACCCCCTTCTAAAAATAATTATGGCAAAGGTGGGGGAGACAAAGGGAAGGGTGTTGCCAAGAAGGAGAATAAGTACTATTCAAAGAAAGAGTATGAAGAGAAAAATAAGGTCTTCATGCCAAGGACATGCTGCTTCGTATGTAAGGGACCACACCCGATGAAGGAATGTCCTAAGCTAGGGACGTTGGCCTCAATTGCATAGGAGAGAGAATATCAAGAAGTTGCTAACATGGGATCTCTCTAACTGTTGAATGCTGTGAAGACGGCAGATCCATCATCTTCAAAGAAAAAGAAGGGACTGATGTATGTGACCCTTCATCTAAACGGGAAGCCAACTGAAGCGATGGTGGACACTGGGGCTACCCACAAGTTTATCACACCGAGGGAAGCCGAGAGACTTGGACTAAAGGTCTCTCAAAAGATAGGGTAGCTTAAGACTGTCAATGCTAGTGGTCACGCCATTGCTAGAGCAGCTTACGGGGTAGACATGACTATGGGTTCTTGGAAGGGAGCTGTGGATTTCTCTGTCGTGTGCATGGACGATTTCAAGATAATCCTAGGGATGGATTTCTTGAGACGGGTAAATGTCTTACTTATGCCATTCTGCGACTCAGTGTGCATCATGGAGAAGGGGTCTCCATCTATGGTTCCCACATTTTCCAAGCAAAAGGGGACTTAGCAGATCTCTGTTATGCAACTGAAAAAGGGACTTAAGAAAGGGGAAGTCACCTATTTGGCTACCCTAAAAGAAGAGTCCACAACAGAGAGAGAAGATGATCTCTCATCCAGCATCAAGAAGGTCCTAGAGGAGAACAAGGATGTTATGCCCCCTGAGCTGCCGAAACAACTTCCACCTAGGAGGAGGGTGGATCACAAAATCGAGTTGGAGCCAGGAGCAAAGATACATGCTATGGCGCCTTACAGGATGGCACCTCCAGAGTTGGAGGAACTAAGAAAGCAACTTAAGGAACTCCTGGATGTTGGTTATATTTGACCGTCTAAAGCACCTTTTGGGGCACCGGTGTTATTTCAGAAAAATCACGATGGGTCGTTGAGGATGTGTATCGACTACCGGGCTCTAAACAAGGTAACTATAAAAAATAAATACCTCATTCCTTTAATAGCTGACTTATTTGATAGACTTGAAGGGGCCAAGTGGTTCACAAAGCTCGACTTAATGTCAGGTTATCATCAAGTGAGGATTGCCGATGGTGATGAATCCAAAACCACTTGTGTCACACGATATGGGTCCTATGAGTGGTTGATGATGCCTTTTGGCTTAACCAATGCACCAGCCACATTTTGCACTTTAATGAACGAGATCTTCCATCCATATCTTGATCGGTTCGTGGTAGTGTACTTGGATGATATTGTCATCTATAGTAACACCTTGAAAAAACATCTTAAACACCTCCAGATCGTATTCAAGGTATTGCGGAAAAATTCTCTATATGTGAAGAAAGAAAAGTGCTCTTTTGTGAAGAGTGAAGTACACTTCTTGGGGCACGTTATCAAGGACGAGACCTTAATGATGGATCACACTAAGGTGAAGGCTATACAGGAATGAGAGCCACCAACCAAAGTCTCAGAATTGAAATCTTTTCTCGGGTTGGAAAATTACTACAGGCGGTTCATTCAGGGCTATTCTGCCATAGCCGCACCCCTCACCAACCTTCTGAAGAAGGATCATGCATGGAAATGGAGTGAGTGGTGCCAACAAGCCTTTGAGGAGTTAAAGGCTGCTGTGACGAAAGAACCAGTGTTAGTTCTCCTAGATCACTTAAAGATGTTTGAAGTACATACTGATGCCTCTGACTTTGCTATTGGAGGAGTTCTTATGAAAGATGGGCATCCAATAGCATATGAAAGCTGCAAGTTGAATGATGCGGAACGGCACTATACAGTGCAAGAGAAGGAGATGACAGTGGTGGTGCATTGCTTGAGAACCTGGCGACATTATCTACTAGGGTCACATTACTTTGTCATCAAGACAGACAATGTGACTACTAGCTATTTTCAGACTTAGAAGAAGTTGACACCAAAGCAGGCAAGGTGGCAAGACTTCTTGGCTGAGTTCGACTACACAATGGAGTACAAACTAGGGAAGGCAAACGTGGTAGCAGATGTACTAAGTAGAAAGTGTAACGTCCGGGTTTTTTTTTTTTTTTTTTATTTACGCATGTTAAATACGCCATATATATAAACACAATATATATATATTTATACATCTTTATTACAAACCTCATACATCTTATATTTATACAATACAATATTTCAAAACACAATATTCATGTTTACATATATATTACAAACCTCACACATCTTATATTTATACAATACAACATTTCAGTACATAATTAAGAGTCTTTATACAGCACTTCACCCTTGAAATACAAAGGGTGAGGAGGTGATACTGCCATCTAGATCTCCATCCGTAACGTCATTTTGTGTCACATCTCATTTCTTTTTATCTGAACATAACACCACAATAATAGTGAGAACAAAGGTTCCCAGTAGATTTAACATAAATATGATGAGAAAAACAGGGGTTATGTTCAGCTGTATAAGCTACAGAAAATATTAAGATCTAGTGATAAAATCATCATTTTTAAAATGACCTGCCTCACTCGGCGATCTGGTCAATGCAATTTGATTTGAAAATGACCTGCCTCATTCGGCGATCTGGTCAATGCAATTTGCTATACGCATAGTGACCGATCGACTACAGTCACAATAAGTGATCAGGGAATGTGAGTACATCACCCAACTGCCTCCTCACATTACCACCGTCACCCGGTTGGAGCGGCCCTCCCCCGGCTCACTCAGGCTAATAGGGCGTCCCCTACTCGGTACCGTATCAAGCCATACAACCCGTCGATATTCATCCATACATATAAATACATATATATTAATGCATATTCATCAATTAAAATGTAAACTTATCAACCAACTCGCCATGAGTTTTACGCTTGTCATAATTATCAAGCAACTCGCCATGAGTTTTACGCTTGCCATTCAATTTCTTTCATAAAATAACATGCATAATTTTCATATCCAACAAATAATAATTATTCATCACATATCAAATATCCAATATAATAAATTTTGAATCAAATAAAGAAAAGGGTAATTTTCTGGACGTATTCTGTAACCTTTCTTCCCTTATTCAATCATATCTCCCTCATATGAGTTCCGATTGAGGTGATTTCAAAACCTATAAAAATCTAAGACAATTATCTACAACTTTTATGTTTATCATTTCTTCAAATTCTTTACGGTTTATTCCCAGAAAATTAAAAATAAAACACTTAATTTTACTATCCTGAATTCCGACCTTTACTTAATTAATCAACCATATTTCCCTCATATAAATTCCGATTGAGGTGTTCTCAAAGCCTATAAAACGCTAAAACAATTATCTACAACTTCTATGTTTATCATTTCTTCAAATTCTTTACGGTTAATTCCCAGAAAATTAAAAATAAAACACTTAAGTTTACTATCCTGAATTCCGACCTTTGCTAAATTAATCAACCATATATCCCTCATATAAATTCCGATTGAGGTGTTCTCAAAGCCTATAAAACGCTAAAACAATTATCTACAACTTCTATGTTTATCATTTCTTCAAATTCTTTACGGTTAATTCTCAGAAAATTAAAAATAAAACACTTAATTTTACTATCCAGAATTTCGACCTCTGCTCAATTAATCAGTCATATCTCTCTCATATGGACTCCAAATCAAGTAATTCCAAAGCCTATAAATCCGTGAGACATATATCTACAATTCATATGTTGACCATTTCTTTAAAATCCTTATCAAATTTTCCCAAAATTCCAAAAATAGAGGCTTTCCAATTATTCCGAAATTTAGCATAATATAACTTTGATTTTCTTTTATATATTCCCATGCACCCATATGCATGTCCAAACATCCAAAAATAGAAATTTCATATAATTCTCCAGACCACATGTTATTCATAATAAACAAAATTTATGAGTGGATGTTAAACCTACCTCAGATAGATCCTTAAACTTGCGTGTTTAATTCCTTCCACACAAAGTAAAATCCTTGATTTTCCCTTTCCTCTTCCTTTTCCTCCTTCTTCCTCTTTCTCTTCTTTCTCTTCTCCTCTTTTCTTCTTCTCCTTCTTCTGCCGACACACTTTTCTCTTCTCTCTTTTTTTCTTCTTCCCTTTTCTCTCTTTTCCTTTTCTTTCTTTTCTCTCTTTTTTTTTCCTTTCTTTCCCTTCCGTCACCTCCCCCTTCCCCTTCTTATCTTTTATTTTTTTATTATTATTTTATTATTATTTTATTCTATATTTTCTTTTCCCTTTTTACCCCCTACCTACCTCCTCTCTTTCTCCAAAATACCCTTGCCACCATCCCTAATTTCATAAATGCCATCCTCCATTAATTACAAAAATGCCATTTCAATGAAATTACATAAATGCCATTTTAACCATCCTACTATCTTCTTTTACCTGAGTAAAATTGTAAAACGATTTAATCCTCCCGTGAAGTCCAAAATGCTTTCTCCTCTCTGAACAAAATTTCCAATTAGTAACATAAAGGAAAAATCGGGGATGTTACAGTTCTCCCCCCCTAAAAAGAATTTTGACCTCAAAATTTAAGGTTTACCTGTCTTCAAACAGTTGTGGATACTTCTGTCTCATGTCATCTTCCCTTTCCCATGTGGCTTCTTCCATTGTTAAACTCTCCCAACCTACTTTCACCAATGGAATGGTTTTATTTCTCAACTGTTTCACGTCTTTATCCAGAATTACTATCGGCCTCAGTCGGTAGGTTAGATTCTCGTCTACAGTTATTATTTCTTCTTGAATTATGTGCGACGGATCTGGTAGATACTTTCGAAGTTGAGAAACATGGAACACATCATGCAGATTTGACAAATGCGGAGGAAGTGCAATCCGATACGCCGATGACCCTATCCTTTTCAGAATTTGATAAGGTCCTAAATATCTCGGACTCAATTTCTTAATTTTCATTGCTCGGCCAATTCCGGTAGTAGGAGAAATTTTCAAGAACACATGCTCACCTTCTTGGAATTGTATCGGTCTCCTTCTCCTATCGAAATAGCTCTTTTGTCGACTCTGAGCTGTTCGCATTTTATCTCGAATTATCTGTATTTGCTCAGAAGTGTGTTGCACTAACTCAGGCCCCAATAACCTTTTCTCCCCCACTTCATTCCAACATAATGGCGAGTTACATCTCCTACCATACAAAGCTTCATATGGTGCCATTCCGATACTAGAATGATAACTGTTATTATACGCAAACTCAGCCAGTGCCAGATATCCTTCCCATCCTTTTCCTTGCTCTAGCACGCACGATCTTAGCATATCCTCTAAAGTCTGTATAGTTCTCTCCGTTTGACCATCTGTTTGAGGATGATATGCAGTACTAAAACACAAACGAGTACCAAAAGCTTCTTGTAATGCTCTCCAAAATCTGGAAGTAAATCGAGGATCTCGATCTGAAATGATACTATTAGGAATTCCATGCAACCGTACAATTTCCTTCATATACAACTGGGCCAACTTATTCAACGAGTAGTTTTTCTTAATGGGTAGAAAATGCGCAGATTTTGTCAGTCTATCAACTATTACCCATATCGCATCATAACCTGTCTGAGTCTTAGGTAATCCAACAATAAAATCCATAGATATACTATCCCACTTCCACTCAGGGATTTCTAAAGGTTGTAACATCCCAGAAGGTTTTTGATGTTCTATCTTCACCTTTTGACAAACCAGACACTTAGACACATATTCAGCAATGTCTCTCTTCATTCCTGGCCACCAGTATAATCTTTTCAAATCTTGATACATTTTTGTAGATCCTGGATGGATTGTATACTTACTTTGATGAGCTTCTTCCAGAATCTTAGCCTTCAAATTCTCTCCTTGTGGTATACATGTTCTGCCCCGGTACATAATAATTCTATCCTCTGACATTGCAAAGTCAGGCTGATCTCTTCGATCTTGTAAAAATTGATCATGTGTTTGTGCTTCTTTAATCTCAGTCTTCAAGTCACTTTCAATTCTTAATTCACTAACAATCAAACTACCAGGAACAGTCATAACTGATAATTTTAAATTTCTGAATTCCTCAATTAACTCCATTTCCTTTATCAGTATTTGACTTAAATGCAACGATTTCCGACTCAACGCATCAGCTACTACATTTGCCTTCCCTGGATGATACTTTAATTCAAATTTGTAATCATTAATGAATTCCATCCACCTTCTTTGCCTCATATTCAATTCTTTTTGGTCAAAGAGATACTTTAAACTTTTGTGGTCACTGTATATTTCAAATACAGCTCCATATAAGTAGTGTCTCCACATCTTCAGGGCAAAAACTATTGCAGCCAACTCTAAATCATGAGTAGGATAGTTCTCCTCATGCGGTCTCAATTGTCGTGACGCATAAGCAACTACTCTACTTTCCTGCATCAAAACACAACCTAAACCTTTCTTGGAAGCATCCGTATAGACTACAAAGCATCCAGAAGGGTTAGGAACAACTAGAACAGGTGGAGAAGTCAACTTGACTTTAAGCTCTTGGAAACTATTCTCGCATTCTTCAGTCCAATTAAAGAGACTCCCTTTCCTGGTCAATCGAGTCAAAGGCAAAGCTATTTGAGAGAATCCCTGTATAAACCGTCTGTAATATCCTGCTAAACCCAAGAAACTTCTAATTTCAGTCACAGTTTTAGGTCTCTCCCATTTTAGCACTGCTTCAGTTTTACTGGGATCCACCGACACGCCATCTTTAGAAATTACGTGACCCAAAAACTTCACTTCTTCCAGCCAAAATTCACATTTTTCCAACTTAGCGAAAAGTTTCTTTTCCTTCAAGACCTGAAGTACTAATCGGAGATGCTGGTTGTGTTCTTCTTCACTCTTAGAGTAGATTAAAATATCATCTATGAACACTACTACGAATTGATCCAAGTAAGGTCTAAAAATGCGATTCATATAGTCCATAAAGACTGCAGGTGCATTTGTGACCCCAAAAGGCATGACTAAAAATTCGTAGTGTCCATACCGAGTTCGGAAAGCTGTTTTTGGAATGTCTTCTTCTTTAACTCCAATCTGATGATATCCTGACCTCAAGTCGATCTTAGAGAAAATAGTAGCTCCCTTTAATTGATCAAGTAGATCGTCTATTCTAGGCAACGGATATTTATTCTTAATAGTCGCCTTATTCAATTGCCTGTAATCAATACACAATCTCAAACTGCCATCTTTCTTCTTTACAAACAATACAGGCGCTCCCCAAGGTGATACGCTAGGTCTGATAAAATTCTTTTCTAACAGCTCTTCGATCTGCTTCTTCAGCTCTTGTAGTTCCACAGGAGACATTCTATAGGGAGTAATAGAAATAGGCCTCGCCTCTGGTGCTAGATCGATGGAAAATTCAACTTCTCTCTTCGGTGGAGGTTCAGAAATTTCGGAGGGAAAAACCTCTGGAAATTCATGGACTACTGGAATCTCAAGCAGTTCCCGTTTCATACTCGGGTTGATGGTATACAAGAAAACACATTTCAAATCTGCATTCCTCATCTCCTTATAGAGTCGGTGAGCACTAATAATGCTATACTTTTGGTCCTCCGGTGGGTCCGAAAGGAACTCAAAAGTCTTATTGCAGCAATCTAGTAGGACTCGGTTCTGACTTAACCAATCCATACCCAAGATGACATCTATACCGTCCAGAGGTAGACAGATCAGATCCACTACAAAGGATCTGTCATTCAATACAATAGGACAATTCAAACACACTGAGGAGGTAATTATTTTTCCTCCTGTAGGTGTCACCATCGCTAACTCGTATGGTAACTCCGCAATAGAGTGTTGTAATTTCCCCACACATTTTATTGCTATGAAAGAATGGCTCGCGCCAGAATCAAACAATACATTCAGAGACAAATTGTTGATACAGCACGTACCTTGCATCAAATCAGGAGCTGTCTTTGCTTCAGCACCGCTCAAGGTGAAAACTCTTCCTGTTGTTTGTTGAGTTCGTGCAATACCTTTCCCTCTGCCCAGTGGACACGATCGTGCTATGTGCCCCTTCTGTCCACATTGGTAGCAAGTAACTGGATCAGAATAACATGGATTATTCCCATGGAATTTCCCGCATTTTCCACACTGACCCGTTGTCGGATTTTTCAGAAAAGGTCTGGGTTCCACAATTGCTGGTTGTTTACCTCTCATAATATTCTTCCCTCTGGTATTTCTATCCATAACTGGGAACTCTCTCTTCCGCTTCCACTGAGTCCGCCTCTCCTTTTCATCCTCGACTGCTTTTAGACTTGTCGCCAGCATCCGACATTTATTTACCAACGAGGCATATTCCCGAATCTCTAATGCCACCACAGCATTTCTAAGCTCCGGGTTCAGTCCTGATTCAAACTTCACTGCCTTCCAAACTTCATCTGGATTATTCTTCAAAGTACTTGAGAACTTAGACAATTCTTCAAACTTGGTAATATAGTGCTCAATGGTCCCATTTCCCTGTCTAAGCTGAAGAAACTCAATCTCTTTCTCAGCTCTCACATTACTGGGAAAATATTTGTTCAGAAAAGTCTCTCGGAACAAGTGCCATGTAATTTCCCTGTCTTGATGTACCAGTAACTCTTTGGCTCCTCTCCACCAGTATTCAGCTTCTTCCTTCAGCATATATGTCCCAAAATTGACCTTCTGCTCATCAGAACAATTTAAAACTTCAAAAATTTTCTCGAGTTCCGTCAGCCATCTCTCAGCAACTATTGGGTCATATGCACCCACAAAAGACGGAGGTCGCGTTCCCATAAATTCAGACCATCCATTACCATTTCCAGTTCTGTTTCTATTTCGGTTTCTTTCATTTCCCCTAACCTCGTCATCATTATTAATATTCTGAAGATGCTGCAGAATCTGATTCGTAGCAGCTGCCTGAGCTTGAATAGCTGCGGCTATGTTATTTAAGGTAGCATCTACGCTGCCTGGCAGATCCCTTCTTGGTGGTGCCATAACTCACTGTAGTAGTAAAACAAAATATTAGTCACTATTGAGGTGATCAAACTCAACAGCAGTTCAAAATTTTACAGTAGTTATCACACTACACAAGATTATAAATAGGAAATACTAGTACTTTCCTACTGTATTTATCTGCTACCTTACACAACATTTCCACATAACTTTTCAAGACTCTTCTAAGTCAATTTAGGTGACCACCCACCCCATGATCGCCTAAGATCGACCGCTCTGATACCAACTTTGTAACGTCCGGGTTTTTTTTTTTTTTTTTTTATTTACGCATGTTAAATACGCCATATATATAAACACAATATATATATATTTATACATCTTTATTACAAACCTCATACATCTTATATTTATACAATACAATATTTCAAAACACAATATTCATGTTTACATATATATTACAAACCTCACACATCTTATATTTATACAATACAACATTTCAGTACATAATTAAGAGTCTTTATACAGCACTTCACCCTTGAAATACAAAGGGTGAGGAGGTGATACTGCCATCTAGATCTCCATCCGTAACGTCATTTTGTGTCACATCTCATTTCTTTTTATCTGAACATAACACCACAATAATAGTGAGAACAAAGGTTCCCAGTAGATTTAACATAAATATGATGAGAAAAACAGGGGTTATGTTCAGCTGTATAAGCTACAGAAAATATTAAGATCTAGTGATAAAATCATCATTTTTAAAATGACCTGCCTCACTCGGCGATCTGGTCAATGCAATTTGATTTGAAAATGACCTGCCTCATTCGGCGATCTGGTCAATGCAATTTGCTATACGCATAGTGACCGATCGACTACAGTCACAATAAGTGATCAGGGAATGTGAGTACATCACCCAACTGCCTCCTCACATTACCACCGTCACCCGGTTGGAGCGGCCCTCCCCCGGCTCACTCAGGCTAATAGGGCGTCCCCTACTCGGTACCGTATCAAGCCATACAACCCGTCGATATTCATCCATACATATAAATACATATATATTAATGCATATTCATCAATTAAAATGTAAACTTATCAACCAACTCGCCATGAGTTTTACGCTTGTCATAATTATCAAGCAACTCGCCATGAGTTTTACGCTTGCCATTCAATTTCTTTCATAAAATAACATGCATAATTTTCATATCCAACAAATAATAATTATTCATCACATATCAAATATCCAATATAATAAATTTTGAATCAAATAAAGAAAAGGGTAATTTTCTGGACGTATTCTGTAACCTTTCTTCCCTTATTCAATCATATCTCCCTCATATGAGTTCCGATTGAGGTGATTTCAAAACCTATAAAAATCTAAGACAATTATCTACAACTTTTATGTTTATCATTTCTTCAAATTCTTTACGGTTTATTCCCAGAAAATTAAAAATAAAACACTTAATTTTACTATCCTGAATTCCGACCTTTACTTAATTAATCAACCATATTTCCCTCATATAAATTCCGATTGAGGTGTTCTCAAAGCCTATAAAACGCTAAAACAATTATCTACAACTTCTATGTTTATCATTTCTTCAAATTCTTTACGGTTAATTCCCAGAAAATTAAAAATAAAACACTTAAGTTTACTATCCTGAATTCCGACCTTTGCTAAATTAATCAACCATATATCCCTCATATAAATTCCGATTGAGGTGTTCTCAAAGCCTATAAAACGCTAAAACAATTATCTACAACTTCTATGTTTATCATTTCTTCAAATTCTTTACGGTTAATTCTCAGAAAATTAAAAATAAAACACTTAATTTTACTATCCAGAATTTCGACCTCTGCTCAATTAATCAGTCATATCTCTCTCATATGGACTCCAAATCAAGTAATTCCAAAGCCTATAAATCCGTGAGACATATATCTACAATTCATATGTTGACCATTTCTTTAAAATCCTTATCAAATTTTCCCAAAATTCCAAAAATAGAGGCTTTCCAATTATTCCGAAATTTAGCATAATATAACTTTGATTTTCTTTTATATATTCCCATGCACCCATATGCATGTCCAAACATCCAAAAATAGAAATTTCATATAATTCTCCAGACCACATGTTATTCATAATAAACAAAATTTATGAGTGGATGTTAAACCTACCTCAGATAGATCCTTAAACTTGCGTGTTTAATTCCTTCCACACAAAGTAAAATCCTTGATTTTCCCTTTCCTCTTCCTTTTCCTCCTTCTTCCTCTTTCTCTTCTTTCTCTTCTCCTCTTTTCTTCTTCTCCTTCTTCTGCCGACACACTTTTCTCTTCTCTCTTTTTTTCTTCTTCCCTTTTCTCTCTTTTCCTTTTCTTTCTTTTCTCTCTTTTTTTTTCCTTTCTTTCCCTTCCGTCACCTCCCCCTTCCCCTTCTTATCTTTTATTTTTTTATTATTATTTTATTATTATTTTATTCTATATTTTCTTTTCCCTTTTTACCCCCTACCTACCTCCTCTCTTTCTCCAAAATACCCTTGCCACCATCCCTAATTTCATAAATGCCATCCTCCATTAATTACAAAAATGCCATTTCAATGAAATTACATAAATGCCATTTTAACCATCCTACTATCTTCTTTTACCTGAGTAAAATTGTAAAACGATTTAATCCTCCCGTGAAGTCCAAAATGCTTTCTCCTCTCTGAACAAAATTTCCAATTAGTAACATAAAGGAAAAATCGGGGATGTTACAGAAAGACTGAATTAGCTGCCATCTTTCAAGTCTAAGGGAACATCATAGAGCTTATCAAGGAAGGGATGAGTCATAATCCCTTGGCAGAACAACTAATAGAATTTGTAAGAGAAGGCAAAACCAAAAGATTCTGGGTGGAGGATGGCATTCTTTATACCAAAGGGAGGAAACTCTATGTTTCGAAATGGAACAGCTTAAGGAGGGACCTCATCAAGGAGTGCCACGACACAAAATGGATTGATCATCCAGGATAGAGGGGGACCTTGGCACTACTGGATTCAGCCTACTACTGACCTCAGATGCGAGATGAAGTGAAGAGTTATGTGAAGACTTGTCTTGTATGCCAACAAGACAAGGTGGAAAATAGAGCTCTGAGTGGGTTATTGAAACCCTTACCAACACCGGAGCAACCGTGGGAAAGTATCTCAATGGACTTCATCTCTGCATTGCCTAAGTCTGAGGGGTTTGGCTCCATCATGGTGGTAGTGGACAGGTTCTCAAAAGTATGCTACATTCATACCTGCCCCTACAGACTGCACAGCCGAGGAAGCTGACCGAGTTATTCAAACTCTTGGGTTCGGAGCTACACTTTTCCACAAGCTTTCATCCACAGACAGATGGACAGGTTGAGAGGGTGAATGCGTTGTTAGAATGTTATCTAAGACATTTTGTGAGTGCGAACCAGAAGGACTGGGCAAAGCTCTTAGACATAGCACAATTCTCTTACAACCTTCAGAAGAGCGAGTCTACGGGGAAGAGTCCTTTTGAAGTTGTGACTGGGCAACAGCCACTTACGCCTCACATTCTTACAAACTCTTATCAGGGGAGAAGTCCAGGAGCTTACCACATGGTAAAATCTTGGTAAGAGCAAGCTGATGTTGCACGCTCTTACCTGAATAAAGCGGCGAAGAGGATGAAGAAGTGGGCAGATAAAAAGAGGTGGGACGTGGAATACCAGATGGGAGACATGGTCATCATAAAGCTTCTCCCACAACAGTTCAAGGCCTTCAGAAAGGTGTACAAAGGCCTAATTTGTAAGTACGAACGTTCGTTTGAGGTTGTTGGGCGAGTAGGAAATGTTTCCTACAAATTCAATCTTCCTCTAAGGATGAACATATATCCGGTCTTCCATGCCAATATGCTCAAACCCTACCATGAGGACAAGGAAGACCACGGAAGGAGTGACTTCAGGCGAGCGTCTACCATTGTTATCAAGTCTTTTGATTGAGAAGTGGAGGAAGTCTTGGCGAGCCGAGTCCAAAGAAGGAGAGGGGTATCACCAGGTACCCAATATCTCATCAAATGGAAGGGATTGCCAGAGAGTGAGGCAAGTTGGGAAGCAAAAGAAGATCTTTGGTAGTTTCAAGACCACCTAAAGCGTTTTCACGAGATGAGCGCGACGAGGACGTCTGCACTATAGGTGGGGGAGAGTGTCACAACCCGACACATCAGCGCCACGTAGATACGACGTGGACATGATTTGGCGCCTAGTAAGCAATTATGTCATGCAAGTATCTAGAAGATTCTAGAATCTTCTATAACATTCTAGATAATTCTTGAACATTCTGAAAGTCTCTAGAAGTTAGTAGAAGATTCTAGAATATATTGGAATACTCTAGAATATAGTAGAATACTCTAGAATGTAGTAAAAACATCTTGTAGGTTCTAGAGTACTCTAGAACCATGTGGAGACATCATGTAAATACAAGTAGGACTACAACTCTCTAGAAGCTGAATGTAGACCATTGGATCAAATTGATCATAACCATTGATTCAAGGGGAGGTGGCCTATATAAATCCCTCACCCCTTCATTTATAAACTATCCAAGAAGTTCTCATCAATAGAAGTTTTCTAACATTCTCTAAGTTCTCTTACTTTCTCTCTTACTCTCTATAGTCACTTTGCTTTTTAAAGAGGTGTTTTGAAGAAGGCTGACTTAGTTAAGTATAAGAAGAAGCGTCTTAGCTAAGTACTGCTCGATTTTTACTAAAAAAGAAAGAATAAGTCCGCGACAAGCAGCTCCACAGAAAAACATTTTCTAATGATTTTAATAAAGTCTTCGGTAATTACACTCCAATTTCGGAGTTATATCAATATGTTAAACTAATCCTTTCATGGTAGGCCCTCGAAAGATGTCTACCACAAAAGCATTTCCAAAGATACTAGAAAGCTCTCATTTATTGGTCCACCATTATTCATTAATTATTCTATGACACAGTAACCAAACATAGAATAAATAAAGAATAAATTTACATGGAATCTTACGATAAATGCATTAGGATAATAAGAATAGATCTGCCAAGATAACCAATATTTTATTATTTAACTTTATTTTTTATGTTGATGTATATTCTTCATTGGTCAAGTGAATTTATCTTACTTTATTTAACAGTTTTCTTGAGTTGATATCAAAGAGGACAAGGATTTTTGTTTTAAAATAAAAGAAAGAAAGAAAGAAAGGAAGAAGGAGAACAAAGATCCAAGGATAAGGGAGAAAATAAACACAAAATGTGGTCACAGGAATCAGGAACTGCCGAAAAAGAAACTAATTTTCATAATTAAAAACTACCTGATACGTCATCTTTGATACCTTGTTTAAGATTTTGGGACACTCGAGTTGCAACTTCTCTCCAAGTAGCTTCACCATTCTGTGAAGGGTTACCTACCCCCATGCATGGCCCCCCAACCCCTTCTCTTCCCTTCTCTCTCTCCTTATATTTTCTGCACAAGCAAGCTTCAGTTCCAGCTCAAAACACACAGACACAAGTCGGGTTGCTCTGTGAACTGGAAGCGCAGGCATAGACTATTTATTCTGATATTCTCAGACTCAAAATCTTATCTATTCTCTAGCTTTTCACCATTACATATTAGACGACAAAAAACAGAAGATTAATGGAGGCTAAGTCACAGATATGGGAAGTGATGCCATTTATAGTGATGGTGATCATGGAAGGATGCACTATAGGACTAACAATTTTCGCCAAAACTACGATAACTAATGGAATGAGCCCGTTTGTGTTTATTGTATATACAAATGCTCTGGCCACTATTATACTCTTCCCTTGTTCCTTTTTATTACACTACAAGGACAGGTCTTTCCCCTCCTATCCTCTTCCTTTCTACCAGCGTTCTGTGTTAGCGTGGACCCTTTTATTTAAGTTCTGATCTTTATCTTCATCTTCTTTGCAGAACGGAGAAGCCACCTTTTACTTTTACTTTGTTTCTGCGATTCTTGTTCCTGGGTTTTACAGGGTACACTCTGTCTCTTTCACAGTTTCAGAAATCAAGATTCCATTTGGGTATATACTGAAGACGGAATCTGGATTAGCAGCATGTAAAGAAGAATATTTATGTAATATAAAGAGAATAAATTGATCCCAATATATTCATTTTATTTTTTATCATTGATGAGTTTTGCAGGATAACCATGACTCACAGCTTTTCATTCCTCGGTCTTAGCTACAGTTCTCCAATACTTGCATGTGCAATGGGTCACTTGATCCCATCGTTCAGTTTCCTGCTCTCTGTCATTCTCAGGTGTCTCATGCAACTTCCATGTTAATTTGCTTGTTTATCTCTTCATTTTGATGATGATCTCCACGTGTTTCTATCAATACCTGAATCACTTTAATTGATACTGTTTCAGGAAGACAGACTTAGATTTAAGAAGCTCTGCTGTTCAATTCCAAGTAATGGGCACCTTGGTATCTATAATGGGAGCAGTACTAACTGAGTTCTTCAAGGGTCCCCTTATAAGGAACTCTTCTCACCAACTTCGACACATTAGGAAATTTTTCATCTTCTCCTCCACCCCAGAGTTTTGGGTTCTTGGTGGTGTTTTGCTCACTGCAGCTTCTTTCTCATTTGCACTTTGGAACCTTATCCAGGTACCGTTTTCTGTCATGCCCTTTCATTTTGGTTTTAATCTTTTTATCTTGATTTGTGATGATCAAGCTTTGTTCTTTTCTTTTTACACTGTCAGAAGGAAACTGTTAAGGTATACCCAGAACCAGTGAAGGTGATCTCCTATTATAGCTTTCTTGGGACAATCCTGAGTGCTATAGTATCGTTGATGGTTGAAAGAGAGTTAAATGCTTGGAAGCTAAAGCATAACATGGAGCTTATTCTCATTGTTTTAACTGTAAGCAGTAGTTGAATATCATTGAGATACATAAGCTTTTTATAATGGCTGAAACCTGGAACTATATATACTGATCAGTATATACGGCTATGTTAATTATAGGCATTATTTGGGGGTGTGATTCGTCCCACTGTCCAAGTCTGGTTCACCGGGCTGAAGGGTCCATTTTATGTGCAGTTGTTCAAGCCCTTTGGCATTGCCTATGCAACCACTTTTGGAGTTGGCTTCTTTCCTAATAGTCTTCATTATGGAAGGTACTCTTAATTTAAGTACAAACACAGGATATTATATGATAAAATATATAATATTTTAATGTATTTTAAATAGTCGTTGGACACACATAAAAAGCAATACTATTATATTTTTGAAATATATATGCTTTATACCTCCTAAATAATGTTTTCTTTATAACAAAAAAAAAATGATGCAGTGTGATGGGAGCAACCATAATTGGAATGGGGTATTATACAGTGATGTGGGGACAAATCAAAGGAGATGAAGACAAAAGAGGTTGTGACGAAAGCTCAGATTCATTGGACCAGAAGGTCCCGCTATTGCAAGAAAAGATGGAAATGGAAGTGTAGTAAAAGATTCAGAAGGAGAGGGTTAAGGAAGTCAATTATTATTGAGAAACTCTCTCTGTTCTCTACAAAATGGAACTACATATCTTTTCAATTTGTGTATGTATATACAAAAGGATTGTCTTTGATAATCATTTGTGGCAAATATTTACGTTGTAATTGCAAGTGTTTATATGATAAACTAGCCGTGGAGACGGTGAGAGCATGGTGGCAAATTTTAATGTCGAGAACTTGGACTAATTTGAGACTTCACCTTATATACATACATACATTCATAAAAATAAAATAAAAAAGTCCAAAAAATGATTAAACGTTATCAGTCTATACAAATATAATTGTGTGACAACTATTACTTTTCATCGATGATGTTATTTTTATATTTCATATATATTCAACCACGGGTATAAGAATCTCCCTCATTTACTTTCCATTAATCCTCAGCAAATTTCAAACATTTTGGAAATTGGTTAATTATTATGCCCTTCAGCCCCATAGAAATTGTGTTTGCCAGGGTTTCTTTGTAGTCTTCTGTACAGAATAAGTTCACATGCCTCTATTTGTTGCTTGTCTCAAAATAAGTTTGCGCAGTCTCCATTTGGTATTACATAATGACACACTTTCTTGAATATATATGCTAGAAATGTTGTGCTTGGGGACAAAAACAGGATGGGGCAAACTGGAGAAATGAAAGATGAGTTCAGCATACAATGATTACTGTTTTATAAACTTTATTCGGTCATATTTTTGGGGGATAAGATTTTCTTTTATTATATATTTTAATTAATCAGAACTTCTTTGAACAATATGAGGAACACAAAATACTCACCACATATGAAAACGAGATATAGATGGATTCAATTAGGACTGCATGACATTCTCTTCCTAAAAAGTTCTAAACCTTTCACAAAAATTTAAAAGTGTGCTTGGTGGGAACGAACATGGAAAAAATTGACAATGTGTCAATCATTTGCTAAGCATCTTACTCTCAATGATATATCAACAAATATGAATCCAATGGGATATACAGGGCAGGGCAACACATTCTACAGGAAATGGTTTCTGGTATGGAACCCACCTAGTAATCTTATTTTCAAATCCACCAAACGCTTCGTTATGCATGAGTCACCATGGCCAAAGAAGCTGAGGGTCTAGTTGCGAATACCTCTGAGCAATTCTGACAATGCATGGGTTTATGAAACTACATATCGCCAAATGTCTTCACCTGATCTGGGGGACTAGTTGATTATTTGAATATGTTTAACCCTCCAAAAATCATCCGCATCTGAGCTTGCTATTTTCTCTATGTGACTTGAAGGCGTACCCCACAGCTGCAGACATTTTAGGTTCTGGAGGTGCTCAATGCCAAGAGGCACCGTTTCTAATTCCCTACATGATGTGATATACAGCTCCCTCAGCTCAGGCATAGCTCCTTTTGCCACGTTGATTTGTTTCAAATTTCTCATCAGATATACAACAAGCATCCTCAGCCTTGGATATCCCTTAGGACTACACCGTAGTTCCTCTCCGTCATAAGCTCCTCGCAGTTTTAGCACAACCAAGCTGGGAAGCGCCTGGAGAGCTTCAAGTGGGTCTTCCTTTATCTCAGAGTTTTGCAGGACTAGCTTTTCAAGATATTGTAGTGAACAAATCCATATCGGCAAACGGCATTTGACATATAGACGCTGAAGAAACTCTGGAGGACAAATCTCACGGTTCAGCTGTAAAACTTCATCCTTGTTTATTGAGACCATGTATAGTCCGGTAAGATGTTTGAGCCTCTGCAATGTATAGCAAAGATCACTCGCACGCTCTTCTCTAAGTTTTAAAATGCCTAACCTTCTAAGTTGGGTTAACTTTTCTGTTTGAAAAATAAAATCCTAAGTTAAACAAAATAAGAGAATGGAACACTATTTATAAAGTGAAAAATAATAGATCTAAAATGATTCGTCATTTTAGAATAAATTTTTTTTTCCAACTCTCTTTCTTTTATGAAAATAGTTAAGACTCGTTTATAAATTTCAATATTTTTCAACTCCCTAAAAAATGTTTCATTATTATCTACTTCAACACTTAGTTTTTGTAGATTAGTCAGCTTCTCTATTCCTGTTGGAACTGGCGTTCCATGTATGTCTACAAAGTAAGGTGGAGCATTGAAAGTATAATGATAACAGCGAAGGTGTTGGAGACGTTTTAACTCAAGTATCCCAGAAGGCAAAGACGACACACCACTAAATTTCAAATCAAGTATTTCTAAGTTTTTGAGCTTCCCTATGGAATCTGGAATTTCCTTGATTTGTTTATTTTTCAGACTTAAATATCTCAGAAAGTCCAATTTAACTAAACTTAGAGGGAATTGAAAAAGAGGTGCATTTTCCAGCTCCAGTACTCTCAACAATCGAAAGCCTTGATATGGTACACTTCCAATGGAGCTTGAAGAAAAAAATCCCATTGAGTTGAATGTTAATACAGATCGAACCTTAGTGAAGTTTTTGTATAATGCCAAGTTCTCAAAATTGTCATGAATAGAAACTCGCCAAACATTCTCATTACTTGACATGTTCACTTGATCCATATTTGTAATAAGTGAATCTTCCCTGGATCTAACGAGAAGAACTTCTCGCATAAGATCATGCAATTGACAGGTATGAACCCTATTAAAGTGATTCATTTTTACCACTTGAATCAAACTCCAATTCACCAATTCATTTAGGCAACTTTCAGCAACCTGCTCCAAGGTGAGCCCTTGCTTCTCTTCCACAAAACTTTCAGCCACCGACAATCTGACAAGCTTCATTCTTTTGATTGCATAGTCCTCTGGGAAAGCACTCATATACAAGTAGCATGTTTCGAGGTGGTATGGTAGATCATTATAACTTAGTAGAAGTA
Source organism: Gleditsia sinensis (assembly GCA_037074535.1). Classification (NCBI taxonomy): domain Eukaryota; kingdom Viridiplantae; phylum Streptophyta; class Magnoliopsida; order Fabales; family Fabaceae; genus Gleditsia; species Gleditsia sinensis. The sequence goes on from CM073471.1 coordinate 7,643,802, forward strand.
TTCTCCCAAGGTTATTTAGCTTACCGTCAGCACCAATCTCAGCAGCAAGACTGTCAAGGACTTTCATCCACTCTGAGACAACCTTATTTTTCTTTGACAGCATGCCTCCTATTGCTACAATCGCAAGTGGCAATCCTCCACACTTTTTCAAGAAGACACGAGACAAGCCCTCCAATTCTTGGGGACAAACTCCCCCACAATCCCCTCGGAAAGTTTTCAAGCAGAAGAGGATCCAAGCCTCTTCCTCATGTAAAGGTTGAAGCTAGTAGATATGACCAGCGGTTTCCATACATGCAGCAACCTCAATCAAACGGGTAGTGACAATAATCCTACTGTTACAATTACAATCAGGAAGAGCAAATCTGACTGCTTCCCAATTAGCTATGATACATACATCATAAAAAACAACGACATACCTCTTTTGCTGCAGATAATTCCTCAAAGCATCAACCAACTGGGATTCTCTCATTAGTTCTATATCCTTGTAAGCTGGATCTATTGTTTTCTCCACAAATCCATTGAGCATAGCCTGCAATAGCTCCAATAAAGTAATGGATTGGGAGAGTGACCCTGGATTGACAATCAAACCGTGTTTTGACAATTTGACTGTCATAAACTTTCTTTAACAAGGGTTGTTTTTGTTGAAATTTGTAGGTAGGCCTTAATAATTTTTATAGTTCATGCCTTATAAGATGTAAGAAGTCTTTTGTTTCAAAATGACTAAGTCATTTTGGAACTACTCTTTTTCACTTTATAAGTTGCTTTCTATTTTCTTATTTTTTCAATGTGGGATTTTATTTTTCAACACTTTCCCTCAAGTATTTTTTGAAAACCTCAAAGGCTTGTTTTTTTCCTGCTAATACCATGTTGAAATTTGTAAGTGAACCTTAACTATTTTCATGTGAGGGAGAAGGTTGGTCTATGTCTTATAAGATGTAAGAAGCCCTTTATTTTAAAATTACTCAAGTCATTTTGTAACTACTCTTTTCCACCTTATAAGTTGCCTTCCATTCTCCTATTTTTTCAATGTAGGACTTCATTTTCTAACACTCCTTCTCAAGTCCAATTAACATGCTCCAATTGAGACTTACCTTTATTGCCTGGGCTTGTGTTTCTTAAGCCTCAAAGACTCTAAATCTTCTTTCTTTTTTGTTTGGACTTGTACTCTTTGAAAACCTCAAAAGTCATAGGTCTTTTTTTTTTCTTTTCTCCTTCACATTATTGGTTCTTTTGAATCCTTTGATACTGTTAAGTTTTAGCTCTGATACTGCGTTAAATTTGTAAGTGGACTTTAACCATTTCCATGTGAAAAAAAAAATTGGTCCATGTCTTATAAGACGTAAGAAGATTCAAGTTATTTTGAAACTAATCATTTCAACTTTATAAGTTAACTTCCATTCTTCTATTTTGTCAACCTAAGACTTCATTTTCCAACAATTTTCCCAACTCCTCCCATGCCCACAACAAAGACACACGTTAGTTTCTCTTTGCCGTGTACCAGCCATTTAATCAGTGTGCTTCTAGGATTCTCAATTCCTACAACATCTGCTTCATCTATCTATAGCGCAGCTTGCTGGGGATCAAACCCGTCCTGCATGGAGGAATTGGAATTGGGTAGCTTGTGGATAGAAAATTCCTCTCTTCTCTTAGAGATGGCTGTGATCCTCAGCCTAATCGATCTTATCTGAACAGCCACCTGGTGTTGTGCCCTCAACTGCCAAACGGAACGGAACCAATTAAGAAGAGAATGGATAAGACCTTGACCACTCGGAAGTGCTAATATGAAGAAGAATTCTTCAACAGCATCCTCAGCATCATAAGCCAAATCCCGCACTTCTTTCATCGAAGTCCTGACTCCCTCATTGTTTTCGCTTTGGTTCTCCGCGTCTTGTAGTAAAGACCTCATGCTGTCCAGATCGTCCCTTAGCTCATAAACCGCTTCATGAACCCCACCGAGCAATTGGAATTCTTGTGCAACCAGGGAAGCCAAGGTCTCTAAAGCAGTATCAACTAATATCATGGCCATGTTTTCTCACTCGATTGCAAACCCAAGCTTCCTTCTCTCCCTCTAGCCACTAACTGTTTCCCCACTCTAAGATTTTCTTAGCCATATACTTCTGCAAAACTGTTCAAGAGAACCATTTTCTTGTTTGATGACAAAGCCAACTAGAAAAGTCGAAGTCAATCCAACATCTGTATTGACGCTGCCTCTGTCAGGACCAATGGCTTATTAGGTGAGAGATCACCCACAATGCCTTGTTTCACTAACGTGAGACTTGTAACATTTTATTTTTTTTGAAAAGTCAGACGCTTACGGATGACCCACTTTTAGCTACCTATTCAGAGTGATTTTTACTGTACTTGTCAGATAACTCTTTCTCTGGTCGCTCCTTTTCAAAGTCGTCCCCTTCTGTTGCGTTTTCGTCTCTCAATGAAAGCACCAATGTTAGGATTCAAACTCAAGACGAGAGCTCAACCAAAAGATTAGTCTATTAAGTGAGAAAACCTATCAAACTTAAGTACCACCTCATAATGGCTTATTTTACCAACGTGAGACTTGTAACAGCCCCTCATAAGTCATAACGGCAGACATGACAGCATTTTTGAACACTATGTGATCATTTGATTCTTATAGAAGATAATTTTATAAATAGGCCCTCCTTATAAAATTTATGTAATATTATTATTTGATTCTTCACTACCAATTGAATCATTTAAAAATGTCAAACTAACAAGGATTCTTCATACAGCTCCCTCTGTTTTTTTACTCTGTAGCTTTTTCCTGCAAAGCTTCTTCTCAAATTGCTAACATCAAATAAGTGTGGCTCAGGAAGAAGTCCTTGGGGGAAATTGATAGGGACTCCTAGACGTTATCATATGGTCGATATTCCTCTCTTCAAGGCTCAGGAAGAAGTCCTTGGGATAAAGGTCATAGACCCTGAGAAATTTCCTGTGATATTTACCTTGGGTGAATGCTATAAATAAGCTGCCTGTGGTGAAAGAGGCAACCCCTTCCCATGAAAAACTGGCGGGACTAGTTCAATTTATCGGGCAGGGTGGCAGACTGCTATAAAATCTACTGGCTGCTGCAGCGTCATATCCTAGTAAAATGGCATGCTGATTTTAGCTAGCTTGGGTTTTGGCAAACAAAGTTCTCCTGTTTAGCCTCTTGTATTAAGCCATCTGATCACCACTTCCGCATAATGAGATTCTAATATTTGCATTTACAATTAGATTCCTTCGTTGATAAGACAACTTATTGACCAAATGAGCACATGAACAAAGACTGGGTTTTATTTATTTATTTATAATGAGAAGGTCGATTCATCGCTGAACTTGTGATGTGTTTGCACCAAAAAATTGAACCAGTCAAGCTTTACAGTATGCTGATATGAGGAGTTGGAATTACAGCATTTGGCTGTTTTATGATGAGCACCTTTGGATATATGAGCAGCATTTGCATGGTTATAGCTTAGCCAGCTAAATATTAATTAAAGAGAATATGATATTTCAAGTTGTTTTTTCTTACCCCTATAGCTTCATGGACTACTTGTTTCATTTCAATGGTAAATTCTCTCAGGGTGATAGTGGATTAGATTCTGGCTCATGTTATTAAATTAACTTACTCCCTGGCAGTTTCTTAACTCTTTAAGGACTGTGTTGTGGTTCTAAATGTATAGCAAGTGCGCATTCTCTTTATATTCTCAAACCCAATTGATAGTAGGATCAGAACCATCAAATAGTACCATCGATTCATTTAGCCAACGCAAAAGCTAGGGTAGGGCCATGTCCTGTGAACTAAACATCCCTTTCATGTCAAAGGGGAAATGGTAAAACCACATTATTTATTAATCCATGTACTAGACCTTCATCAGCATCTCACCTCTATGCCTTCTGAACATAGGCATCCACCTCCTGGAAGTTCTTCACCGCAAATTCCTTGATGACATGTGGATCAGGAACCTCTTGGCTAGCCTTTTCATACTCACAGGACCAGCTCACAAGGGTCCCATCTCCCTTGGGTGTTAAACTTATGTGTGCCTTAAATTGCTTGAAGTACTTCAGGAGGTCCCCATCAATAACACTATAGGTCATTGTCTTCTTTGCATCATCAACAGCATCAATCTTCTCTTTTGATTCCTTCACAATTGGAGATCCTGGAACATAAACCATGCAAAAAACAATTCAATATGCAAATAAATAATATTTTGCAGTTGACTAAGAATACAAGGCATAACATGATAAAAATACTACAACGTGACAAAATATAATGTTCAAATATTATTTAAAGTGTAAGGTCTGGTACAATCCAGCTCAATTTTTTATAAGTATTGGTTCTTTGTAACAATAATCTTACACCAATAGCATGATCTTGATTCTTGAAATTAAATGGAAGAAAATGACCTTCTGTGTCATTTGGGTTTAGCTCAAGTGACGGAAATAGAGTTTTTACCATTTTAGGCTTGACTTTATTATAAACCAAAGAAAAAAAAAACACAACTACAACAAGAGAATGCCCTGATCTTCCCCAGGAAGAAAGTTTTTACCTTCACCATAAGTTATATGACGGACAGAATTAGGAGCCTTGCCATCACCCTCAAGAATTTGAATGCTCTTGTAGTCATTTGGGAAGGCCTTGGGGAAGATAGTTGCAGAGTCCCTAATGGTTCCCCAAAACTTTTCTGCATTAGACTTGACCTCAACTTCTACCTCAAGCTTTCCACTGGCAGCCATGGATTATCAACTAGAAACAAATCAAGACTGAGATATATTACAGATTGAATATGTTGTGAGAACTTGAAAATAAGAAAAAAGTATATATAGAGATGACATTTGATTCAGGACAAAGGCAATAAATTCATTAGGAGCCAATTCAACTACCAATTGATGGAGCGTCATTAAAGTTCTCATGATTTTGCAACTATTTGGGACCCAATCACTTAATGTTCCAAAGTATGGGTTGATGAAAGTCGGGTCGTTCAATTTAACGCGCTTTCGGAACATGTGGGTCTGAGTTATAATGACTATAGCTTAATCAGGTAAAAATATATATATTATGGACTAGTAATTTCGGCCCACAATTTTCAATGCAAGAATCTCAACTTTGAGTGGCTATGACAATATTGTCGGTGATGTCATTTAAGACCGCAGAATCAGTTAACTTTGGAGGAGATTACAGTGAAATAAGAATGGGCTGGTCAAGAATCCAAAAACCCAAAGGCCTATTTCAGAGCATTATCACAAAGGAGGCCTTGTATGGCCTTAATCAAAACTTAGTCATAACGTTTTGTCCCAAAAAAAAAAGGAGATTAAGAATTTGTTATCACATGAAGACTATGTTTGAAGAAGGTAGTTATGCTAATTTGTTTATCTGGGCGACTGCTAGTGCTAGAACGAACCAGCAATATTTGTACTAATTTAGTTAATATGTATGACGGTGTAACAATAAAAATGTACTTAATATATAAAGAATGTGTATTATATAATTCATTAAATAATAATAAAAATCATATTTTAAAAAGGGGATAATTGCAGCATACAATTTGCTTATTTATATATGAAAAACGATATAGGAGCGGTCCATTTCCATTTTCATCTGGACCCAAAGTGACCATGATCACATGGTCTAGCTTGAAGGAGCTTTTTCCACATTTTAACCCTTCAAACGGAAAAAAGAGAGGCATAATTATACACTCCGTTACAATTCATAAACTTTATGGCTTTATTCTTTGATTTCAAATACTGCTCTGTCAATTCCATTCTTCTCCATGACCCAGAACAAAGCCCCTTTACTTCCAGCTACTCCAAATGAAATATAAAGAAACAAGGGAAAATTACCCGTATACCATTTCCCTCAACCCGTCCAAAATTCAAAACAAGGGGAAAACCAAAATGTTTCCACTTCCAACCAACTCTCTTCTCAGTTTTCATCTTTCACCCACAAAAGAAGAAAAGGAAGAAAAAAAAAAACACATTCTCACTATTTTCTTCTATAGTATATCTCTCCCCTTGACTTTTACGAGTATACACTGCCCCCTTTTTCATCTATACTATCAATCTTCCCTTGACATATATTTTCAGGGTATAGTAATTTGGAAAAGAGTATCGGATCTTGGGTCCCACAGGAAAGCTTAGTCAATTGCTGATGATAGTGCACATTAATAGCAACGATGACAGTTACACCATACAAGAGAAAGATTAAAGAAGAAGAAAATAATTTCTATAATGAAGGGAACAAATGAAAAGGCCATTCCAACTCGCACTTTACTTTCAATTTGTAAACGGTAAAACGTAATAGATGAAAACGGAGTATGAAGCAGCAGTTTGTATTTCCCTATCAAACTAAACAGACCCCACGATTTCCCACCATAGGTAAGCAGGCCGTACCTACTTTTCCTTTCTCTGTTCCTTTAAGTACATATCTCTTCCTCTCACCTTGTGCTGTTTGTGTTCCTGAAAAATTCAGGTTGTTGGAAGATGTGTCATTGAGTATTCTTCTAATCTAACTCCACTTGCTCCATACGTACTGCCATAAATGATTCCCATACTATCCAAATTTTTATATGGGAAACTCGTGCAAACATTCCAGATTGATTTACTTTAAGCTTCCTGGCGGAATCAACCTCTATCACTGAGGGTGTAATGAAACTAATCTCCATCCAATTGTCTGTTCATTTGTTTGAAAACCATTGAAGGTAGAGCGATCATGCCATTTGGGTTGGTCTCATCCTGGAGCAAGCGTCGGAGAAGCAAGTCTCAAGATCATACAGACCCCTGTATTTTCTTCTCTCTTCTTTATTTTCACCCCCTCCCCCGGTCTTTGTTTCTCTTTTTCTCATGCTATAAGGCTGCACTAAGAGTACCATTACATGCCACAACCAAATTGTAACATTCAGACACTCATTTTAGGGATTTACAAACCCATGGAGTTTTGGCAACTTGAAGATCAAGCACCACGGCCTCCAAAAAGGCAGCACGGATCATCTGTTTTCACACTCAAGGAGATGGAAGAGGCAACATGTTCATTCAATGATGATAATCTGCTTGGAAAAGGAGGATTTGGAAGAGTCTACCGGGGCACTTTGCGGTCAGGAGAGGTAATATGTTCTGGATATAACTTTCTAGCAGAAAGGAATTCATCTTAATTCTCAATATTCTGTAACCACAGTAGTAGCTTCCATAAACAAGTCATGATTTTTATAACTATCAGTGACACCACCATTCAATACACATAGCAGTAAACAGTAAGTCATGGCAAAGTAAGTGACCTAAAACTTGTGATAAATAATACAAATACATACTAATATATCTCCCTCTCAAGGTTGTAGCAATCAAGAAAATGGAGCTGCCAGCAATTAAAGAAGCAGAGGGAGAGCGTGAGTTCCGTGTTGAAGTTGACATCTTGAGCAGACTTGACCACCCAAATCTTGTTTCTTTAATAGGCTATTGTGCTGATGGAAAGCATAGATTCCTAGTATACGAATATATGCATAATGGAAACCTGCAAGATCATTTAAATGGTTTGTCATGTACCCCAAATCCTCAATCATTTCAAAATTCCCGTAATCAAGCTTCTAATAATGTATGCCTTGTTTTAGGAATTGAGCAAAGAAAAATGGATTGGCCTCAGAGACTCAAAGTGGCACTGGGAGCTGCTAAAGGTCTTGCATATCTCCATTCAAGTTCTGCTGTTGGAATTCCTATTGTCCATAGAGATTTCAAATCCACCAATGTCCTCTTAAATATCAACTTTGAAGCAAAGGTATAACTAAACTCACAACAAAAGTGACTCATAACATTTCTTTCTGACAGTAAGGTACAGAGCTAACATTAATAACCTTTTTGCAGATATCTGATTTTGGGCTGGCCAAGTTAATGCCAGAAGGGCAAGAGGAGACACACGTGACTGCCAGAGTTCTTGGTACCTTTGGCTACTTTGATCCTGAATATACATCGGTATGCTTCTATGGTACAAGGATTAGAATTTTTTTCTCCACTTTGATTCAACACCATCTGATTCAAGTTTCTTCTAGCTTTTCTATATGTGGCTTACAGTTCAAGTTATATATGATTTGAACATAATTCAAATTAGTAGGGTGACAACCAGTGGTACTTACAATTATTTAGTGATATCAAGCTTGATATTATCTATCTAGCTCTCCGTCTGTCAACGTACACATGCAAACTGCTTTATTACTCAAAAGCCTATATATCAAGATGCTATGTTGCTATCTTGTATCTGTGGCAAGCCACTAAGATTGGTCTAACTCCGATACTTTATTTCCTTTGACAACAGACTGGTAAACTCACTCTACAAAGTGATGTTTATGCTTTTGGTGTTGTTCTTCTTGAGCTTTTCACTGGACGTCAAGCTGTAGATTTAAACCAGGGTCCAAATGATCAAAACCTTGTATTACAGGTAAAAAAAAAAAAACCATACGATATGGGATAATGATCCTTAAGTTTTGGACCTTGTCACCAATACTATTATTATCTTTCATTCAAAAATATTTGGTCATCCAATTACTAGTAAGCAATTATTTTCTTTTTTATCTTTCCTTTGTAATCCTTTTTTCTGGCATCCCTATACTCTCCGTGTATTCGCATTGCCAAAGATTATGGTTTACAAGTTCTAAAAGGTTTGACAACAGGATTGATATGGTTAGCATTGATATATAGGTGAGGCACATACTGAATGACCGCAAGAAGCTCCGTAAGGTGATAGACCCAGAAATGGCTCGAAATTCTTACACCATTGAGTCTATAGCCATGTTTTCCAATCTGGCATCACGATGTGTCCGTACTAACAGTAGTGAGAGACCTTCTATGGCAGAATGTGTAAAAGAGCTGCAAATGATTATCCATACAAATTCAAAAGGCTTGGCAATGGTTATGCATAGTTTGAGAATGATATAGTGAAATCCCATGTTTAGACAACAGGTTTATGGTGCTTTCCTATCAGTAAAGCAGATACTAATTCCATTCAGATTCAGACATAAAGCTAAATAATACAAGCAGGAAGTATTTGGCATAATCCTGCATCACTAATTTGGATGATCTACCAAGAGAAAAAAAAAAACAAATCTACAGAGGAAAAAGCTAAAGGAGCCTTTCCATGTCTCTTCTCCAGCCCCCAGCCCCTTTTTTGTCACTAGACAAAAGCAACAAAGGGACCAATGCATGAACAAAACACTTTACTGGAAAATGTCCCTTTACCTCCTAACATTACCAATTTGTTGTTTTGGAATGATTGACTAGGTTCCACAGATTGGGTAAACATTGCTCAAAAGTAGAGATGTACTGCTATAAATTTAATATTTGATTATATTGAAGAAATTCAGAGTAACTTTGAAACGTACATTCCATGCATCTCTAGTGCTCCTAGACTTCATCAAGAAGTCAGTATGTCCTAGCAAGGTATTTTAAGACAATTTGTAAGCGTTACAATATACATGACTTTCATATAAGTAGAAATAAAATAAAATATATAAAATATAATTTTAGTAGAAGGTGAACAAATACAAATTTAAAAATAAAAATTGGAGATCATCTTATAAACTAAGTCACAGACTTTAAATATCTTAGATTCATTATACAAAATAATAGAGAAGTAAAAGAAGATGTAAACTATATGATTCAAGCGGGATTGATGAAATGGAGGAAGGTTTCAAATATCATTTATGATAAAAAAGTGCCGTTCAAAGTTAAAAAAAAAAAATTATCATACAGTTACAGGACCTGCAATATTGTATGATACTGAATGTTGGGTAGTTAAAAAAACAATATAAAGATAAATTCAATGTTGCAGAGATGAGAATGTTATGTTGAATGTGTGAACACACTCGAAGATATATGATTAAGAATGAGTGTATTATAAAAAAAGTTGAGATAACACCTATTGTGGAGAAGATAGTAGAATCTCGTTTAAGGTGGTTTGACCATGTGTGAAGAAAGCATGCAAAAGCTATATTGAAAAGAGTAGATTAAATGAAGAGTAATTTGATAGTTAAAAATAAAAAGAGGTCAAAGAAAACAATAGGTGGAACCATTAAAAAATATTTAACAATTAATAATTTCTCAATTGATTTCATTTATAACAAGTCATTGTGACGTCATTTGATTCACGTAGATGACCCACTCAGTGAAAAAAGATTTAGTTGTTATTGTTGCGAGCTTTGCAATCTTTATATCATCAGGCCGCAAAAGGCAGAGAAAATCAAGGATTAAAAACAAATGACCTAAAGTTTCTAAAAATAATTTAGTTTAAATTAAAAAAAATTTGTTCAAAATTTTCTTAGATGATATAGGCAGATCTTTCTTTGCATATACAGCACCAAATTGCCTAACTCAACTTTTCTGGTTTTAAGGATGGACACGTCAAGACAAGATTATTAACATTATTAATATATGATTCCACTGCCACATTGCAATTTAATAATCTATATTTTATAGCAAAACGCTTGAAAGATCATATTCCAAAAAGAAAGAGTAATTCACCATACTAAAGGGTGGGAAACTTGGAAGACTGCAATATCACGTAAAAAAATTGATGGAACAAGTCAATAATCTGTTCATTGATGATTTCAATAGAGATTTCTGGTGTGATTTACCTGCAACACAACATGTCTCTGCCCTACAGATAAGAGGACACAAATAAGGATCACTGAACCACTCATTTGACCCCTAGTCAAAATTCAACCCACCATGATCACTGTTGCTACCATTTCTGTAACAGGAAAAAACACATACAGGAATATGAAAATTTATCACACGGCATATATGAGCATAAAATAATGCAAGAGCTAAATATAAAATGAGATTCTAAACAAAATTAGACAATGACAGTATCAACTTAACCACATAATTTGCAGCCCTTGCCTATATTAATGTAGTCTTTTCCATATCAGTGTCTGACTGATCTGATTCCGAAGGGTTACTTATGACAGGAAGTTTCTTGTACATCAAGTGCTTGCGTCTCTGCAGTGTCAGCAGGACCAAAATACTATCTGTCTTCACAATTCTGTAATCTGCTTTTGTATACATGTTTAGTGGGGCTGCATCAATCATTCTACAATGCAAGTAAACCTCTCTTGAGAAACTCATCTGAGAAATTAGTTCCTCGCTTGCCTTTAGAAGATGCCAGCCAATGCCCCTCCTGCAAGGAAGTACCAGAAACACACACTTAGAATGCAGTCACATTCAAGATGTTATACAGGCACGACAAGGGATTTAAGAGGTGCATTGCTATGGGGTTTTGAGAATAGCATTAGTGGTGTAGAACCAGTAGAACAACCACACAGAATCACCACTTAAATAATCCACTTTGGAAATAACTCAATTTTATTAATCAATATTCAAAGAATGAAAAATAATAATCAAGAAGACTCATATATAGACATATAAGTTGTAGAATCCTAAACTAACTAAAATACTAAAACAAATAAAATAATAGTTTATCCATAGATATGGATAACTGAGACTCAAGCAATTAACTAACTAAACTTTAATAAAATAAATCTAAGGGATAACAATTACTCAAACTCAAACACCTCAATGATAACTTTAACTAATCCTAAAATTATTCTAATATAACTAATTATAATATCATAAATTCTAGAGATAGATACATCAATATTAAATAATAAAATAGGTTACAAATGCATCTTTTCATCCTGCATCATTCTCCCCTTGTTGGAAAAGCTTGTCTTGAGTTTTGTAATGAAAGAGCCATAGAAAAATGCAGGCAGTAGTTAGCGATGTGGCAATGGTAGAGGAAGGACTATCAGCAATAATACTTTTGAATTAATATAGTCTTCAAGGAAATAACTTCAATATCTATAAGCTCATCAACAACTTAAGTATTATTGATCTCTTTAACCACTTCAGGAATAACAACTTCAATATTGTTTTTCTCTTCAATAACCTCAACTATGATAAGCTCTAACTCTTTAGATTCTATTTCTTTAGCAAGTTGTATCTGTAGTGGTTCATTATTTTCTTCGAGCTGTAGAAATTTTTCACAAGCCTTTTCACATATTCACGCATCTTAGTAATTTTTTTTTTATATCCATGAAAAGAACACAGTTATTGTCTTGATGAGGACATTTTTTATTATCACTGTTATTACCCGAATAATTAGAATTTGTATAATATTTGCAATAATAAGAATGAGAATAAGAATCCCTTTGATCATACCTTCTATTTCTTTTATAATTATCATACTACTGCTGATAGTAATGAGCCATAAAGCTTAGCACATTAATAACTCATTCATGATGAGGAGATGCTTTGTCACATGTCGAAATTTTAGTTAGATGACAAAAACATAAATCAAAGGCTCAACTGTTATGTAGATGGATCGATGTTATGCTCTTAAAAACGTAAGGTTGAAGGCACAACGATAGTGTAGAAAAATCAAAGTTAGCTCTAATACCAATTTAGAACCAATAGAACAACTATAGAGAATCGCTGTCTTGCGAACATTTAGAGAATCACCACTCTACGTAAGAGAATTCACTCTGGAAATAACTCAATAATATTAATCAATATTCACACTCTGAAAAATAATATATATATATATATATACACACATGTAGAATATAATTAATATTAATCAATATTTACAGCCGATTGATTTGAAAATTCTAGAATACAAGTTTTAAGAAAAAGAATAAAAAAAATTATGGATGGGATTGTATTATGAGAAGAATTTCAGGCTTTCTGGTTAACATTATCAACAATTTCAAAGCGATCACATGCCAAATACTCAAAGCAGTGACACCAGGACTATGCTGAGTTACTTAACTTAATGAAATCTAAGACTTGGTAATAACATGACATTATATATGTGTGTGTGTGTGGAGAATAATACTTAGAGGGACTAAAGGTGTACGACAAGGGTGATGCCATTCAATCATTACAATTAACAGACTCAGCTCATTATTTAAAATTGTAGAATAGTTGATGGTGACACAGATAACTTGATTATTTAAACAGCAAGTTCTTCAACTCAGATTGCTACTGATAAAAAGTACATCTGGATCCATAATAGGGGCAAGTCAGAATTGTTTGTATCCTATATTGTCTGCACAAGTTCAGGTGAGTTAGAATTGGAGATATACAATAGGCTCAATCACAATGTCTCAATATCCCATCTCAAAATTAAAAGCAGTGAGGACTGAGGAGTACACATCTACCTTCCAGAAGGTCATAAGAATAAAAACCAAGTTGCTTCTTCGTCTCAAGATTTTATCCAGAATTTTATTTTAGTGAAGGATTTTATACAGATCTTAATAATTAGAAGACATTCTAATTACAGTACATGGAGAAATTACATAATTCAAATAGAAGCCTCAGAATAACAACTTCGTTCTCCAATAATAAATGAAGTTTTCCAAATACAACTGTTAGGCGTATTTGTTGCACAAGATGACTCAACAACTCAAGGTCTGATTCAAGTTTCTGACCAGTTAAATGTTTAGGTATTTGTCTGTTTACTTTAGTTCATCACTTCACCATTTCAAGCATTTCCTGGGCTAGAATTCCTAAATTCTAATATCCCTTTTCTGCCAATAAATTTGGGTGCATTTGTGTGACCTTACAATACTAAAAAAACTAATCCAACTTGCATTTTAATTACTGCAGTCGGAAGTCTAGGAAGCCCCAAAATGGGGGAAAATCCTATTCCCTAAAGAAGGACCAAGGATGCATGCTGTGACTGATAAATCCAACAAGAGCATTAATCAACCAAGACACAAGAAGTAAATTATGTGATCGATAAGTTATTAAGGCAAAGGCAAAGTTACCTCCTAAGAGATTTTTTTACGGCCATGTTGCATATGTAAGGCGAATCCTTGGGAGGCGTCGGTGTGGGGGGAGAAGCATTGGCACCCCTCTTGTCAAAACAAACCTCCACAGTCCCTACTAATTTCACCTCTGGTTCTTCACCACCTTCCACCATTTCTCTGTAAAACCCGATAAGCGTAGCCGTGTGCGGCATCAGAGTTCTTCTCTCAATCAAATACTGCTTTACCAAGAACTTCAACACAGAAAGATAACCAGAGGGCAGTAGCATTGACTCGGCAAAGGATTCGGCAAGCAACCCAACGGTGATATCCATTTCCTCTGCCCTCATTACCCGAACCCACAAAGACCCAGATTTCAATTCCTTAAAATATCTGAAATTTTCCAAGAATTTGAGCTTTTCAAGCTCTTCGTTGCTCAGAAATCGACCAGTACGAAACGGGTCTTCGAGGTACGATGAGGCGGGTGTTGTAGTTGTAGTTGAAGAATGGGAGGAAGAGGAAGAGGAAGAGGAAGATGAAGATTTGAAGCTGCTTGTGCCCTCTCTATGTAAAGTTGCAAGTGGGTATTTGTAGCCGGGTGATGACCGAGTAAAGGGACGCGTTTGAAGAGGTTTCCAGACAAGAGTGGGCTTGAGACGACAGTGATAGTGAAGATTCTGCGGATCCAAGGGAAAGGAGAGTGAAACGGAGGCAGCCATGGAAGGAAAAGAGAGTGTTGAATGCTAGTGTAACGGAATCTGATCACAGAAACTAAGCGAAATCATGAGAACAGAAGTAGCATCGCATCACCATTCATGTGTGGTCTACGAAACAGAGAGGTAGTGGTGAAAGGAGAGCTGTGAACGACATCGACCCACCAAAATTAACTGAAGTAGTAATGGCGGGCGGGTAAATGGACTTAGACTATGTGCTATGATCCGAAATTCGACAGCAGCAAGGAACTAAATTTATTTTTATTTTTATCAAAACGATTTTTTATTTGTTGAGCTGTCAACGCAAAATAAAATTATTAAAATAAAATAAAATATTTATTAAAAAATTATATTATTTTAATTAAAATTATTATATTTTAAAATATTTCGATAAAAATATTTTTATTTCGATAAAAATATTTTTATTTTGAGTTATTTTGACGTAAATACTTTTATTTTAAATTATTTTAATAAAAATATTCTTATTTCGAGATATTTTGATAAAAATATTTTTATTTTAATAAAGAAATATTAAATTAATTTTAAAAATAAAAAAATTAATAATCTAAAAATAAATAAAAATAATATTATATCACATTCAATACCAAATTATTTTTTTTATAATTTACAATATTTTTATTAATTTTATATTTTATTCCTTTATTTTCATGACATTATTTTCTTTCGTTATCTTTATTTTAAAGAAAAAACTATAAAAATGATGAAAAGAGAGATTGAAAAAATAGAAAGATACTTAAAGATAGAGACAGAATTATAATCGAAAGAGAAATTTAAATATAAATGCCACAAAACAGTTAAGAAAAATATAAAAAAAATAGATGTAAGAGAGATAGTGTTGTTGAATACTATTAAAATTTGAATCGAAGTCCCTACTATAATAATATGTTTATTTACTATTTAATTATAAACATTAATTTTAATTAATTTTAATATAATTTTATATATTTATATCATTAATATTATGTTAAAATCTTTTAAAATTTTTAAAAATATTATTTAAAATTATTTAAAACGTTTCTTAAATTTTTTTTATTTTTTTAAAATTTTCAAAACGTTTCGAAATATTTTCGTTTCTGAAATCACTGAAACGATACTTCAAAACGAAATTTAGTATTTTGGGTAGGAATACCCTCATCATTCTAATAACTTAATATATATTTTTCTCTATCCAAAAAAAAATTAATATATTTTTTTAAAATAAAATAATTCCAAAATTTTAAATTAGGTACTCAGTATTTATTATAATTTTATAATTTTGAAATTAAGGTTTTTATATTTTTTTATAAAGCCAAAAATTAAGATTTATATATTTAATTATGTGATTTTGTATGGTAAATATATATATAGCAATTAATATGAATTTAAATTCTCTAAAGTATTTTAAAATTACTTTACAGAAGAGAAAATATGTATTAATAAAATTAAAATTTAATAAATTAATAAAATTTATTGATTTATATGTAAGTTGTATAAATTATATTTTATAAAATTTTAAATAGTCTCAATCTGTTGAACATGTTTTTGAAGGAGATCATAATCCACCATTTATTTGCTTTAAATCACGTCCGAAAAACTGTGGCTCAGATTGAATATGGACTTGCCTGCGTAATTTGTTGAGAGTTTTCGTAGAAAAGTTCAATGAGTAATGATGCGAACTAATTTTAAATCATTTATCATCTCCGAATTATAAAAATTTTAAAATTTTAATCAAATTTTAAAAAAAAATTGTGAATACTTATTTAACCTTTTCACGAAAAACACTAGTATGCAGTTAACTTTAAAATATTTATCTTTTATCTTTTGGATTAATTAATAAAACTAATTAATTTGAAAGAGATTCAGAGAAATAATGGTAAAAAATAAAATTAAAAAATATTAAATATGTGATTAGTTGGGAATTTGTTGAATGAAATTGCCTTTTTAAAGATAAATATTTGAGGGCAAATTAAAATATATATGCAACGTATTAGAGGGAACGTTTGTTTTTGCCATTTTTATCAAATGAGAATATGGGTTGCAAAATGTGAAATGGTCTAAATTGACCAACTGTCTTTAGATATCACTATCCCCATTTCTAAAAACACAACCCAGGCCAAGCTATAATAATAATAGCCCGGCAATGTCTTGACATAGAAGCACATATAAAGTATATTCTGATGCTACAATTGGAAACCACTAGCCACTCATGTACTCAGGAATTGAACCCAAGGAGATGAAAAAAGCAAAAGTGGTTCCCAAATGAACCAAGAGGAATTCCTTTTAGTGAAACAAATAAACCAGTAGACAGAAAATTGCCCATGCGTTTTTTACTCCTTCACAACTTCACAATTCCTCCTATCTCTGTCCTTATCAACGTAGAGAACTCTTTGAGAGTAAAATAATAACTATGCGTCATTTTATAAAAGAAATTTAGTCTCTAATTAAGCTTGAAGACAGACCATAATATAAAAAAAGAAATAACAATTTGTATATTTCTAAATCACCGATCTACATAAATTCCAAAAAAACATTGTCTTTGGTACCCTTAATATGCATGTGTCTCCAGTTTTCCTCATTAAATGTTCCCAAATGCTTTCCTTTCCATTATGGTAGAGAAGAGCCCAAGCAGAATAAACAATAACCAATCATTCCCAGAAAAAAACATGGCTCTCTTCCATTTCAATATCCATCACCCACATGGAGGAAACACTAAAGAGTGACAAAGCCAACAAGATTTGAGAAATACCTCATTCTTCACTCCTTGTCTAGTCCTCCCATTTCTTCATCATCTCCAGAAAAATCTCATTCCATGTGTCTACAGGCCCAGGCAAGCACCAATGAACACAATCATTCTGCACACGTTCTTGAATCCCATTTGCAAATGGAAAAGGATGCATATAAGGGCCTGGGTGGCCATCTGGTCTCATTAATGCTAATTTGGTTACATCCAAGGCTTCCAACCTAAACCCTCCAAATTTATTGGCTTTTACCTTCGCAGCTTCCACTTCTTCTACCTCAATCTTTCTCATCTCAGCATCCATTCCTTCAAGTTCCTTCTCTCCATTTCTAAAAGGCTTAGTCTTTGGACAAGCACCAGCTTTATCCCATTCACCTTCAAAATGAGCAGGTGAAAACGTCGTCACTATTACATCAATTCCATTGCCCTTACTTGCTCTTCTCTCAATGATGCTATTAAGGGTTGTCCTCAAAGCTTTTCTTAAAACATCATAAAACCCAATCTCGGTATGGTTAAGACCAGGACAGTAATGACAACCTAAGACAGAATCACCCTCATAGTAAACTGCTGGATGCAAAAACCAATGCCCAATTGATAGTACAATCAAGTCCATTTGATCCATATCCCTTGCCCACCTCTCATCAACAAGATCCAAATACAATTTATTGTGATTTGGCCCCGTGTTTGATTTTTCAGTACCTTCCACAAGAAATGGGGACCAATAAACCGAGACATTTGCATTGTGAGAAGGAAAATGCCAGCGGCGAAATTTGTGGTCCTCGCCGTTTCCGTAGACAAGGTTAGGGGTTGAAGCAGTGCCTAGCATGCAGAGAAGGGACTCTAATTGATTCCTAGCCATGGAGTCCCCAACAAAAGTCAAATGCTTGTTCTTGAGGAGTTTGAGAAAAGCATCAGGCTCAAACCTCGGGAGTTGGCACTGACTGGGTTTCCATCTCCAGTAAAGATAGCCCGAGTCAGGCCTGCCATGGGTGATGCAGTTCTGGCCTTCTTTGATGGTACCACAGGTCGTACCATTGTACAAAGGGCCTCTCCTGTCGCGAACCCATTTGCCATTGAAGTAGTCACAGGGAGTCTCGGAAGCTTTAGCCTCTTCTGCAATGAAGAACAGCACCAATAAATCCCATATTCCAAGTTACTAATCAAAATCTAAGACAAAACCCACTACCAATATTATAGTTTTAACCAGATAAAATGATGTATTCATATACCTGCAGAAGGAGGGGGAGAAGGAGCAGAAAGAGAAGAGTGGGAGGGTATGGTAACGAGGGTGGAATGGGGAAGCTCAGTTTCTGGAGACTGGGGAAAGGGAAGAGGGTAAAAGTATAGGCGAAGAAGTGCTACGGGAAGCAGAGCGTAGAAAGTCCAGGGAAGGAATTTCTTGGCGAGGGAGAGGGCTTGATCTTTGAATGAGTTTGTCGTTCCCATTTTCGTAGCCTTCTTGCTTCGCTTTCTGCTTCCTTTTACTTTCCCCTCTTTTTATGTCTCTCCTCTCGAAAGACCAAAATCATCTCAAGAGCATTCCCATGATGGCCGTAAATTTCCAACTAATTTTATAGAAACTTTACTGTCATTCCACCGTTGTCCTTACTCCTGGTTATCATCAATAAAGTTTTTTTTTCCCCCAAGCAATAATCTTCAACTTCTCTTTATTTTCCTTTCTTCTGTATATCCACTTTTTGCTTCCCTACTTCTTTGAAAACCTTTATTTATTTATTTATTTGTATTTGGTACATAAACACAGACCCTTAAACTTAAAATTTTCTATTACTTTTCTCATCTAATAACTCTGTCGTAATCTAGGCGAACGTTGACAAGAGGACGTAGACAAAGTTACTTTGTTACATCAGAGATAGAGTAATCCAACCTTCCAATTAAATAAGAACACGCGAATCTATCGGCTTCTAGATTCCGTCCATTGGGAGTATTAAGGTGGTAATACTAGTGACGCCGACAAATTTTAAAAGTAAAAAGCATTTTTGTGTGCTTGCGTTTGTGTTTGTGTAATAATTTGAGTACTATGATTAAATAAAAATAATTGTCTTAATTAATATTTATAATTTTTTATTTAATGAGAAATGTTTGATTCAATAATTTGTCCATCTAACAATCTAGTTTAAATATTCATATTTAGTATATTAATATTTAAAATATTTATTATGATTAAAAATACTTTAATTTTAATTTTAATTTTTTATATTATATTATAAGATATCATTCCATTAGATTGGCCGAAAAAAATATTTAATCCATTAAGAGTTTAATGTATGAAATGGGATAAAATTGAAACAGATTGAATCCAAAAAACTAAAATTGAGTTATTTAGATCAATTTTTCAACTATTAGTTCAGTTTGATTTAATTTAATCATTGGTTGAAAAATAATTCAAGTAATTATGAATGTGAAATGTAATATAATTATTGAATTAATAAAAAAAATTAATTTATATTTTATTATTATATTATATTATATTTTGGCATTTGCTGATGATGTTTTAATAATATTCAAAGGTAATAATATAAATAAATTTGTAAATAACATTATGTTAATTTTTTTTCGGTAATATTAATAGTAATTTTTAACTTATAAAATTAAAAAATGTATGTAGAGTAAATTTAAATAAAATTTAAAAAATCGTTCAACAAAATAAATTTGGTGCATTTAAAGAAAAAAAAAAAAGAAGAAGGGAATTTTAGGCTACATTTAGCTGGAAATGCAACTCATAATGGCGGAAAGTATAGGATGCTCAAAAGTAGTTCACCCACTTCATTAAGACTTGCCACCTAAAAGGCAGAAGAGATGACCGTCATAATGGCGTGAAATACTTTCCCATGAACATCACGTGAAAATTTACCTGCTCTTAAGGATAAGACAGTGTTAATGCATAAAAATTTAATTTTTCATTCCCACTTTTTAATGCAATTTTTTAATATAAATAAATAAAATGATGCACGTTAAAAGTTAATATTATTAAAAAATATAATTTTTACTCACAAATTTTTAATTTAAATAATAAATAAATTTAAGTTTGTAATTAATGAATCTCTATGATATTAAGAATTTTAAGTTTATAATAAAAATATTTATATAAAGAGATTATTTTAACATTTTATATTTAAAATATATAACATTAATAAGATGCTCATGTCTTAAGAAAAAAAAGAAAAAAACTCTTCACTCACTCAATTAATAAATTTATTTAAATAATTTAAATTAATTATAAAATTATAAAATATATATTATTTTAAATAATATATAATTTATAAATTATTTTTATTAAATATAATTATAATCGTCAGACAAAAAAATCAACACTTTCAACCGACATATATTCTTTATTAGTCATATATAGATTCCATTTCTAGGTTAATTATAGCATGATTTATGGTGCATATGTTTTCTGTAAATAATTAAAGCACACATATTTTAATTTAAATATTATTTTACTATACTTAGAAAAACGCATAAAAACAAATTGACCAAAAAAAATAAAGGACGTTACGATCTCAAGAAGAGTGGTGAAGACGGCGGCTGCAGCTGTAAGTTGAGTGGTGAACAGCTCAGCATTGTCGGGAGTCAGCACTGGGGACGGGGTAAATGATGGGCTCCACAAACCACGTGCCACGAACCCCTTAACTAACATTAATTTTTGGAAGAATCCAGAACAAGAAAAAAGGCTAATTAAGAGAGACAGCTTGTGAGTAACAACGACGGGCATGAAGACGGAGGCCATGTTTTTGGCATCTGCTATGTTATATTATATTTTTATTTTTATTAATTAAATTAATTATCTTGTGCCGTATCCTGGATCCACGTTGGTGCAGTGCATGATGCATTTTTTTATTTTTTATTTTAAAGAAAAGTTACTCATCACATCAGTACCTAACCTTGCTATTTATTAAACGAGTTTAAAAATTATTTTTTAAAAATAAAGTTATAAACACTTGAAACAAAGAGTGTTTCATAAATATCGTGAAATAGTTTATTTTGAAAAATAAATGAAAGTACATTATCATATTGAATAATGTCAATAAAAGTAAGGATTCAGCAAATTCAGTAGTTGAAAAAATTTTATAACGTTAAATGTTAAAATTTTCAAAAATATTTGTAAAAAAATAATTTTAATATTCAAGTAATATTATTTTTGTATTCAAATTGTGTGAACATAATGATTTCAAAAAAATGATAATTGTATATGGAAGTAAGTAAGTAAGTATATATATATATATATGGAAAAGAAGGATGTAACTTATATTTGGATCAATATAGCCTCACTTAGCCCAACCCAAGCATCATTTTTTATTTCTTCAAAATTATGCATAAAAAGCCCTTACCAAAAGGGACAGCCCAACCCACTTTGAGCCCAAATCCCAAACCAAAATCTCGGTGCATCTCCTGCCATTCAAAGCCTCGAGGCAGATTCCGAGATTCTTCTGCCGCCGGAGGCCGAATAAGTGCGAAGTTTGCATCATTTGAGAAGAATTGTAGCAGGCAAACAATGGCGATGGATGGCAGCAACCCGGAGGACTTGGCTGTGGGGTGCTTGCTATCGATCAAGACCACCTTAGGTGACGAATTCGAAGGTCAAGTTATCACATTTGACCGCCCTTCTAACATCCTCGTTCTTCAGGAAGCCTCGAAACCAGGACCTCGTCGGAATATTAGGTTGCTGAAGGCTAATTATATCAAAGATTTCACCTTTTTGCGTCAGGCAGAAGACCCACTGGATCCAAACAACTGTTACCTTGACCTTACAGCTCTCCAAGCTAGGGAAGAAGCAGCTATAAGGTTTTTCTTCTTCTTCTTCCTCCTCTTTTTCTTTTGCCATTTGGATTCGGTACTCAGCTTACGGTCATTCTTCGGACCTTTTCACGATAATGATTTGTAATCCAAAAGGAATTTCATTGTAGACAAGCAGAGGCAGACGCAGAGAGAATCGGCGTAGGTGTGACAAGCGAGGCACAGAGCATTTTTGATGCTTTATCTAAAACGTTAGTGCCACTGCCCCAAATTTAGTTTGTGAAGAATTAGTTAACCTATTTCACTCCTTTCATTTTATTCTCTTCGTTTAATTAATGTTTTAAAAAAAAAAAAGATGAAAGGAAACCATCATTTCACCCACATTCCCTTTCCTTTCCTTCTTTCTCCATTCCTAAAGATATCTTATGTGATCCACACTATGAAATGTTAAACGAAAACGTTTATTAATTGTAATATTTATATTTATACAAATCTATTTGTTTTAAAATATCAATCATAACTGTTTAGTATCATGAATTTGTGATAATATTTGGGGAATTTAACTAAACGGGCAGATGGGGTTATGTCAGGTTTCGTTACCAAGCCAGTATATGCGCGTTATTATGATTTATGGCTGATACCTTCTTCTTTTTTATCTTCTTTAGGGGGAGTAATACAGCAAAAATACTCTTCGTTTAGAGATAATTTTTCCTAAATCCAGATGTCAATGTTATAAGTATTTCACATAACTGTATCTTTTATAAGATTCATTCTTACTGTTCCTAAATCCAGATGTCAATTTTAACTTTCAATCATTATCTGAAATTTCTGTGGGTGTTAATTAGTCAAATACTTGAAATTTGAGCAATATTCCTGTATGCTGTCCCAACCTCAAATATTGAATTATGTCAAATGCTGTTGTGGAATAGCCTTGATATGCCTTTAAGTCTCTTCTTGTCTTAAAGTTGTAGCGAATATTCAGTTGGATGTCTAGTGATATTACAAGTTGATTTCCTACACCAATGTATCCAAAAGAAAAAACTGTTTTGACCTGGCGGACTGTACTTGATAGTTGATAGTGATAGCAATTATCAAACATTTTGTGATCAGAGTTTCATGCTGTTTTGATATTAAAGCACCATGCAATGACTAGCTAACTGGGCATTTGATGGCAAGATACTTCATAATCTATAAAGCACGGATATTAACAAAATGAGCTGTGTTTGTATCTTAACACGTATTGGATTCTTCTACTAAACATGACATTACATATAGACACTTCAAATTTTATAGTGTCACAGTGTCAGTGTTAGTGTTGTATCACGTGTGTATGATTCTTCATTCATAATTCATCCATATTCCCTACTTCTCAATATTTTGATAGAACAATGGTTCAATTGAGAAGGGCAGTATTTAAACAGACGTGACCTTTTTTGACCTTTTAGACTTCAATTTCTTTATTAGACTGTAAAAGTTTTGTGTATGCATGGATGTGAAACCTGATTTTAGTTGCTTTAAATGTGTTATAAACCTTTTGTGGTATGGATTGGATGTTTAACGACTGTATATTTGCTCTTTTAAAAACTCTAAAATTATCTAGCTTTTATGTAATTTTCTGCGAAGTGTTTACTCATGAACTACTGATTAGTTATCCTTTTAACTGATGGCATAAGCATTTAATCAGGCTTCCAGTTCGCTGGGACAAGACTGTCATAGTTGTGATGAATGAGGTGCGGGTTAGCAGTCCATATCTCCCTGAATCTGTTAGTGGAGGTACTCCTGCTGCAAAGGAGCGAGTGAAGAAAGTGGTATGGGCCTAAAACAATAAACAATATTTGTTATATAGTTATTATTAAATATATGAATGCTATCAATTTATACAAATGTTTATAGTAATGGCGTACAAAATTATGTATATATTGTAACACTGCATCATGTATAGTTGGGCTGCTCCTCCATTGTGCCTTAGAATGAAGTATTACTTTAAAGTATCATTTAGGAGAAGCAAAATGATAAGTTGAGCAAGGCAACGTGTGTTCTTCATCAATGTGGATTATTTTAGTATTTTAAGTCAAACTTTTGTAGTAATTTGTATCCATTAATTGGGTGTCTATTGGTTTAACATTTAATATATGAAGCTTGGATTTTTGTACATTTTTCTAAATGGTTGTTATGAAAGAAATACAATGTTCTGCTGAAATTTTTTTGGACGATGTTAGACTGTAAGTAGAATGATGGTGTTAAATGTTTTTGTTGGTACATAATAAATAAAATAAAACCTTTCCTGTTCTATAGAAAATTTAATCAGCTACTGGAATTTAATCTATTGTTGATTCTTCCTATTTCCATTCTGTAGCTTGAGTTTGAGAGAAAGAGGTTGCAACTTCGTGCTGGCAGTGGTCAGTAGGGCCCCTCATTTGCATGGTATTGCAGTTAGAAAAGCACCTCCAAGGAGGATACGTGATGGGTATGTTGCTTTTAGAAAAGCCCTAAACAAGAGGATTTCCAAGGCATCTTGTTGAGTACAGATATCTTTTGATTGTGCCTTCTTGAGGTCTCGAGTTTGTATTGCTTATGGAGTGCATTCGAGGTAGTCCCTCTAGTTTTTTCACAAGAATGAATGCTGAAGTGGAATTTTTGATGCGTTAGAAGTTACGGCCCAAATAGGGTTGTCGGTTTATAATGTAATTTGCAGGTTTATCATTGTGAACAATTACAATGAGTTGGTATGAACTCCAAAGTTAGCTATCTTCCTTAGATAAGGAAGCAAATACTTTCTTATCAGCTATTTCCTTCTTATATTTTGGTGGTATGATTTGTTCGACCAATGGTAGAACTTGTTTGCATTTTGTAGGAAGATTGCTTGCATGGAGAATAGTATCATTGATAAACAATAAAGATTAGGCGTGGTCCTTGTATAGAAGAAAGAAATGCCAAGGTCATACGATTCTTTATATTTAGCCTCCCATATAAAATGATGAAAAGTAATCTCATTTTTATTTATTATCCTGAAGGATAAACAAGAGTATAGTGAAGAGATGGTGGAGTCCCCAGTGTTCAGGATACTCGGAATTGGTCTTGGGCCGGAAGTGAGAGGTTCGAATTACTGACCTGAAAGGCTGAAATGGCTAACGTAGTAATGGTTGTCTAATGATGTTGTCTTCCTGTGGAGTAATATGTTTAAGCCAAACCACCTTTCCACTCAGGATGCCTTGTATGTCAAGTTCAAGATCTTCCTTTACCCCGAGAAATATCCTTTGCTTTGCCCACTAGTCAAGAATCATCACATAATAAGTGAAGAGATTCTTCCCTAGATTCTGTTTATTTAAATAAGTAAAATGTATTTAAAAATATTTTAAATAGATTTGATTTATAAAAGATAAATAGATTAAGATAATTTTTTATTAAATTTATTTTTATTTAAAAAATTAATAAACAAGTATATAAATCTATCAACATAATGTAACGCAAGAGAAACATGTAGAGGAATTCCCTTCTGACTAGCTCAATATATGGAAGAATAGCCCAACTAGCTTGTTCCCCCATTCATTTTGTGAAAATGTTGAAGAGCCGAGGTCCATGACATGGTTCACTTTTTGTATGCTAAGAAAATGACGCAGGAATCATGTGGCAAAAAAGATATGAAGAAGTTGAATATCCTAGTCAACATTCTTAGCCACCAGAAACCAAAAAAAAATTAATAATTAATATTATAGTTTGGGAGGGTAATAAAGAATTACGAGGCAGGCCTTTTACTCGTTAAAATTCATTTAATTTTCTCTCTTCATTTTTTTTAATCTAATCCAAATCTATTTATATAATTGAGATCGTCAACTTTTTTTTTATATTTTTAATTGTGATCACGTGCCTTCATCTTGCTAAGAAATCAGATCACACTTTATAGCAACGAATCAAATGCAAATTAGTAATCCTCATATATAGTATGTGAAATATTATTGATTCACATTGAAAACCCTTCAAAACCCTTGTGTAGCATCATTTTCTATTCTCTATAGTTACGGAACTCCATCATTACTTGGACCGCAATGATATTCTTTTAACTTACAAAACAATGGTCCAATGTTCAACGATACACTACTCCTATGAAGCCTACGTTTTTTTCTAGTTTTCCATTTGGAATCATGAAGGCCGCTTTTCACTTTACAGTAGTGGCGGTGATCATAGGTCAAATGGAAATTGCCTATTTTCAAAACAATTTAGTTTATATAGCCGAAAGGAACCTAAAGTGGCTTTAGTAAAAGCTTAAGTATGTCTATATATGTTTGTGTTTTTATCAAGCCTTTGAAATTCAAATGAACTGGCACCTACTTTTAACCACGATTCCTAGGTGTCGGCATAGACATATAGGCATGAGTTTTGTTGCTAATAAGGTTACGAATTAGCGTTTATGAAATCTGATAAAAAGATTAGTGTCCATTTACATTGCATCAGCAGTTTTCTATCGTGGTGTCTTTAGAAAAGTAAAATATGGTTTTCAAGAAAATTTTTATAGCCCTTCTGGTTAGCTCTGTTGGGATTGGACCAAACCAGTCAATTTTCTTCATATTCTTTTGAAAATAAAAATAAATATTTTATTTTTCTTTTACGAAGTATCATAATCTCTTTCTATGTTTAGTCATCTCTTTATTTTTCACTCTTTCTATTTGTGACCATCTTATGAAGCATGGAAGAGACTAGTAGAAAACGCGTATGGAAGAAATGAAACCCAGAGGGGAAAATCATTGTACACTTTACTTGGCGAAGAAGAATGAGAGAAATCAAGTAGCTGGCTACTATTTGCACTAATTTTCTTATAAATTTTTACATTACTGAATATTATCAACAAAAAATGCTATTTCAACCAATTATCTTATAAATCTGATGAGTATTACTGATTCTCGTCATAACAATTATATTACTTCAAAAAATTACTAGTAAAATTATTGTAAAACAAATGAATTAAATCATAATTTCCTTTGTTGTTACAGGAAAAGGAACATTGCTATTTGCTAGCACTGTAACACCCTTCTTTTATCTTTTTGTGGGGAGAGAGAAACGAAATTTGGGTGGATCAAATGGGGCCGGGAATAAATGCTTTCGATGTTTCTTACTAGAAGAGTCAGAGACAAAGAAGGATCTTGGTAAGTACAAAAGAAAAAACTAGGCCAATCCATCAGCAGAATTAGAAGATTGTGACTTCAGTCGCATAGAAATGCGTCATTCTGCTATAGTACTATTTTACAAGTGAAATGAAATTTTCAAGTGGGTGGTGGAAGTGTTAATGGAAGAACCATCTCGTTTCTTCATATGCCAAAGGAAAGGATTTGAAACTTGGTTTGTTAATCCAGATGGTATAAAGTTTAAGGCAAAACAATTGAAGTGTTGTTTATAATATTCCAAAAACTAAAGGTACTGTCTAATTCCAAATCTCTGATAACTTAGTAGAATTTGTTCCTTAGTGATCAATGACTGAGACTCACTTTACTATCCGTTCATTCAGCAACCCATATGGTATGACTAAGGATATATGCCTTTAATTGTGACCATTCGAGGTACAAATCTACCCAGACAACTATCCCAAAGTGGAGAATCTTCTTAGGCATCAAATTCTCCCAAATTGATATTGTTAATTAGTCAAATTGAATTACCCAGAAATTTAAAAGAGCAATGCTACTCAGAAGAGTCTGGGAGAACACTTTCATACTGTCACAGAGAGAAAATTCAGTTTGCACAGGATGCGTCCAATACAGACAGCCAAGTGTCCAAGTACCAAGCAAAATCAGACACCGAGACAGAACGGAGAGGCTAGTGTGAATGTTTGGCAATACGTGAAAGGAATTGACTAACCGGTTACACCCGGAAAATATATATCTAAAAAACCTGCAACCATACTCAAAATCTTGTTTTTTCTTTTGGTCAGAAAGTTACAAAGCTTGCAACCAAGCTGCTCCTTCCTGTTGATATTCAAATTCTAGGTCAAGTTGAAAAATAAGAGCTTTTGATCATTTGCAGTTAATACTAGCGCGGAGCAAAAGGGGTGGAAATGATAAACTTTATGCTGTGTCAAAGTTCTATTCTGAAATGGGTGAAAGAGTTCTCGTTAGCTTCATTTTATTTATTTATTATTAGTTAATAAAGGTGAAGGTGAAGATGCTTTTTCTGCAAGCTTTATCTTTACGTGTTGAAGAAAAGAAAGGCAGACTTAATTAACATTATTAAAGTAAGATTAGAATATTGTAAAGAAATGGAACTGAGAGATTCTTTTGGGTCACAGAGAGGTATTTTGATTTCTTTCTCGCTTTAGGAGGAGGAGACTCGCTCCTTTTGCTTTTTTCCACATCTTCACTCACTTTTATGTTTCTTGGCCTCCAAGTGGTCTTGGGCTAAGAAATACTCTTGCATTGCTGCATTGCATTACGTTACTACTGACTACTGACCACTGACAAGGTGTCACCCCTGGACTGTTCATTGTTCTTGTTTGAATTTCCCAAGTCTCAGAGAAGAAAGTTTTCATTTTGTTTCTTCCCTCTTGGGCTTCTCTTGTTTTCTCTACCATTCGCCCCGCTATCATCATTCTGTGTTTCACCTGGAAAAATACTCAACTGGGATTTTTCTTTCCACTGGTTTTGTGGTGTCTGTGTGGAGGTTGGTCATAACAATTGAGGTTGATATATTGATTCAGGAATTATAAACCTTTTCTTTTAGCTCAGTTGAGTTCGGAAAGCTTTGGCTTTCGGTTGTTGGAGTGCATTTAGATTAAACAAGTTTGTAGGAGTTAGAGAAGAAGAATGGCAGGAAGACCTGCGCCGCTGCCGAAGCAGGACGAGCTTCAGCCACATCCAGTGAAAGATCAATTACCGAATGTTTCTTACTGCATTACAAGTCCTCCTCCCTGGCGTAAGTTCACTGCTTCATCGAAACCAATCTTGCTTTCTGTGCTACAACTTGATCCTTTTGTTTTAGATTTTTGGCCCGTAGTTTCATTCATAGTTTTTAATAACGTGATGTTCCTTTCTTTCTCTCTTTGATTTCTCTCTAATTTTGTAGAAGCCCATTTAGATTTTTTCTGCTCTTCGTTTGAAAAGTTTTTCTGTTCTGCCACTTGAATTTTTAATGATTGTCAACTTCGTGGAAAGTTTCACATACATTTGCCCTTCCGAGTTCTTCAGAGATTTTGTTTTTCTTTATAACTTTCCAATCTGCATTCATGTTCAATGTGAGGATTGAGTATAGAACTTTTGTTAATGAAGCGGAGGCGATCCTACTCGGTTTCCAACATTACCTGGTGATGCTGGGCACAATTGTTCTAATACCCACTTCTCTGGTTCCTCAGATGGGAGGAGGCAATGTAAGTCTTGACAATGAGAGGGAGAGAAAATCAAATGGTTCTCGATCTTGTTCTGTGCTTTATCAAATTGATAAAAATTGCGATTTTGGTTCATTAGGAAGAGAAAGCAAAAATGATTCAGACTCTATTGTTCGTGGCTGGCATAAACACATATTTCCAAACATTATTTGGGACTCGTCTACCTGCAGTCATTGGGGGATCCTACACCTTTGTCCCAACAACTATTTCAATCATTTTGGCTGGTCGATACAGTGACATTGTAAATCCTCAGGAGGTTGGTTCATTGTACTATCTCCTTGGTCTTTACGATGTTCCTTTTTTTTTTTTTGTGGGTAACATAGGATATTCCTATTTTTGTTATATCATCATCCTCGTTTACCTGATTTGTGATAAAAATGCAGAAATTTGAGAGGATAATGCGTGGAACACAGGGTGCCCTTATTGTTGCTTCAACCCTTCAAATTGTTCTTGGCTTCAGTGGTCTCTGGCGCAATATAGTGAGGTTGTTTATTTAAGCTACTTATTTTTACTTTCAATCTCTTAAAATCATCTTGGTGAATAATCTGATTTGTGTTTGTTTAGGTTCTTGAGTCCTCTCTCTGCTGTACCATTGGTTGCTCTGTCAGGCTATGGGCTTTATGAGTTGGGTTTTCCTGTGGTATGTACATTTTCAACAATTATTAGTGCTTATCTTATTTCTTGCTATACTTCAAAATATATTTTGTGTGATACAATTTTTTTTCTTTTACTGTGGCCTTTTGAATTCTAGCTTGCGAAATGTGTAGAGATTGGGCTGCCAGAACTGGTCATCCTTCTAGTATTTTCACAGGTGCATTATGATTATCTTGATGCTAATAATCTTTCCTGTTTCACATTAGATTCATAATTTGGACATAACTAAATACCAAACACCTACCTCAGATGAATTTTTTTGTTAGTTCTTGTTTTGCTTTCGTTTATTCTCTTCAATTTAAAAGTTCCATATTAAAGTAGTGATATGTTTTTGCAGTACATTCCTCATATGATGAAAGGAGAAAGGCCTATCTTTGATCGATTTGCAGTAATATTCTCAGTGGCGATTGTGTGGATTTATGCTCATCTTCTCACTGTGGGAGGAGCTTATAAAAATGCAGCACCTAAAACGCAATTGACTTGCAGAACTGATCGTGCTGGAATTATTGGTGGTGCTCCTTGGTAAGAAGGATCTTGAAAAACAGTATTGATGACTCTTGAAACTTGTATCGTTATTTGCAGCATCTTGAATTAGAAGAAAGAAATGGGTTTTCACTTGGGTTCTTTTCATACCTTATGCAGGATTAGAATTCCATATCCTTTTCAATGGGGAGCTCCTACATTTGATGCTGGAGAAGCTTTTGCTATGATGGCTACTTCATTTGTTGCTTTAGTAGAGGTTTGACTGATATTCTGCCTTTTCTTCCTTTCTCCCTTCCGTGTGGTTTGTTGCATATATTCTTTAATGTTTGTTCCTCACAAAATAAATTTGATTGCTTAGCAGTCCACTGGTGCTTTTATTGCTGTGTCAAGGTACGCAAGTGCAACTCCGTTGCCACCTTCAGTTCTTAGCCGTGGTGTTGGTTGGCAGGTAACAAAAGTCATGAATAAAAAGTAAATTTTTACAAATTAAAGACTTAAAAATGAATTAAAAAAATCATAATTTATTTTGCCAAACCCATTAATTCTTCTCCATGATTCTGATATAAACGAATTCAGCCTATATTTTCCCTGCATCCTTGTTCTCATGTCAGCGAGTATTTTGATGATGTCTTGTTGGTTTTCTACTCAATTCTGTCAACATTAAATGTTATTTCTGTTGTACCAGGGAGTGGGAATTTTGTTATCTGGGATCTTTGGAACCGGGAATGGATCATCAGTTTCTGTGTAAGATTCTAGTTCAAAACCTCTATATGCTTAAAGATATCATTTTCTTAGTAGGGATAGAATATATGAACTATTAAGAAAACCCTCCTTTGCTTTTCCCCAGAGAGAATGCTGGACTTTTGGCTTTGACACGCGTAGGTAGCCGAAGAGTAGTTCAAATATCAGCTGGATTCATGATCTTTTTCTCCATTCTAGGTAAGTTTCTGTAGTTGACAATTCTGAAATGATTAATCTGTTTCGTGGGAAAACCTATGTACCAAGTATGATTGCTATGCAGGAAAATTCGGAGCTGTCTTTGCTTCAATCCCAGCACCAATAGTTGCAGCTTTGTATTGTCTTTTCTTTGCCTATGTGGGTATGTATTATCAACTTAAGAAGCCGGCTTCACCTATAATATATAGTTTCATTCAAACTTTGATTGTTTACTCTGTTTTTTTTTTTAATTCCCACAAAACAGGTTCTGCAGGCCTCAGTTTCCTTCAGTTTTGCAACTTGAACAGTTTTAGAACTAAATTTATCCTAGGTTTCTCTGTGTTCATGGGTTTGTCTGTACCACAATACTTCAATGAGTACACAGCATTTAAGGGCTATGGTCCTGTCCACACTGGAGCGAGATGGGTATATATATCTTTGCTTCGTTTCCATTCTTGCCTGAAGGATTTGTTCAAAGCACTTACTATTTGTTACTGTAATGACAGTTCAACGATATGATCAACGTGCCATTCTCATCAGAAGCATTTGTTGCGGGTTTGCTGGCACTATTCTTGGACGTGACATTGCACAAGAAAGATAATCAGACAAGGAAAGACAGAGGGATGCCCTGGTGGGACCGATTCCGATCCTTCAAGACAGATACGAGGAGTGAGGAATTCTACTCTCTTCCATTCAATCTAAACAAGTTTTTCCCATCTGTGTGATCATTGAACCATGTTAGTAATATCTCATTGCGGGCTCTGCGTTTGATCCATAACTCAGGCCAAGGTGGATCACCAATTTCTTCATTCTTAACTATAATTCAATGTAGCAGTATGATTAATTATCTTCATTTACTTTGATTCTGCTCTATAAATGCCGTGGAAAGAGTTTTCACTTTGTCAGTTCAAGTATTTTTTAGGGTAATCTCTATCCTACAATGCATCTTTTTTAAAATGCCTATAACTTGGAAGGTCATAGAAGAATATAAAAATGTTGTAAGTTAAGAAACAGCCATTTTATTTTTCAGAGTGTATTATGAGTAGGCCAATACAGTGTTGTGGGGGTGGATGACTTTTGTTTGTGGCCATGTCTTCTCATAATGGAGTATTCAATGTACACACAATGATTCTTCATTAATCTAGTATATCTTTCCCAAGGCAACTTTATTTAGCTGAGTGTGCTGGTAGGGGCAATATCACTTTTTCTTTTTTAGACGTCACGAATAAACACACATTTGAATATAAAATGTTAATATAGGGTTGTGTCATGCTCAATTATCTCATCTCTCTACACTCACGTATTTATTCACGAGGCCAAAGTCACCAAATTACATCATCTTTATTCTTTTTCTTATTTTCAAATACTACGTTTATTTGTTTTTCTTTCCATATTAGGCCACACTTGTCGTTTCCAATTTTTTTTTTTTTTTTTTTTTTGCAGAAGGATAACATTTCATTCAAAGTAAAGTCTAACAGCACTTATAATAATGATAAAAATTTTAAAAGATTTATAATTTCTTCTTAAATAAAAATTTTGATTTTTTAAATAAAAAATTGTCACTCATTAATATTGCAATTGCAATGAGATAATCACTTCTTTTTACATTATATCAAATACAAAAAAATTGAAATATTATAATATACCTTAATCAAAGTAAAGAAAACTATTAAAACTCTAATCACATGAAAAAAGAACACCTATTCTAACGAGAATGAGATAAAAAAAAAAAAAAAACAAAGTTTTCAAACTTGCTTAAAAGACAAATGGAAACACTTTTTTAAATATATTATAAAAGATAAGAGGAAATGCCTATGGGTAGTAAAAAACAAAAGGGTTAATGATGAAGTTGAAATAAAAGCCAAATTAAACTCAGTTTCTGAGTTCCTTAAAGAAAAAATATAAGTTCTGGGCATGATGCTGAGAGGATCAGAGAATCCATAGATGCAGATATAGGAAGCTCTGTCCAGAATGGCCAAATCTGAACTATATGGTATCAAAGTTGAATTTTCTTCAATGTTGAATCAAGTTTGTGGATAAGAAAAAGACAGAAGGTGGCATACATGAGGGTAGCCCACAGCTAGCCTAGTTTCATAAGTCATAACCTAGTACTCTAGCCTGGAGACTGATCCAAACAAGTTGACACTTCACTTTATTAATTATTACACCCCCATCTGTTCATGTTCTACCGATTCTCGGCACAGGATCTATGGGTAATCCCTCTTTGTTCATCCCGCATGGATAGATACTAAGTAAATATTATGAAAATTTGCAAGGTTTAGGATACTATAATCTTTGTTCAACCGCTGTTTTAGACTTTTCAGCTCGCGTGATAAGATAATGAAAGGTTAACAGTCAATGTGAAGTCATGGTCATGATATGGAATATAGCACTATCAAATTTTTTTGGCAATTGCCCAAGAAAGGTTAGACATGAAAATGAATAAGTGATTTGGGATTAAATTTAGGAAAAAAATTTAGATGAAAATTTTCAAGTATTTGCCATGAAATTTTACGGTAAAGACATGACACATGAAAGATTTTTTTAAAAAAAAATCACATAATGCTAAGGTATAAAAAAGTATTTACCTATCATATTTTTATTATGAAATTTGATAACAAATATTTCAAAAATTACATGTAAGTTTTATCTTTAAATATATTATCTTAATTGAATTTTTATTTTTATTTTATTTTAAAAGTTATACTAAATGTTTATCCTCGAATGAATGGCTGTAATAAAACAAGAAAAAAGGTGTACAGACAATTGTGACTTATTGTTAAAAAAAGGGGTGTGAATAACATTACTCAATTATTTATGTAAGTTAATAGTGCAACGAAAAAGTAATAACCTTTTTAAATAAAAAGTGTGCAAATAATTACTTATTTATGATTGATAGATTGATTAAAGATGAATTTTTTAATTATCAAACTGTAGAACTAATATATAATATTATTTGACAGTTATAATATATTTTACTAATGAGTCAATTAATTTAATGATATAAATTAAAATCGTCATCAAAGCTGATAATTTTAAGTTTGAGTTTCGTTCCACACCAAATAAACAAAAAAAAAATAGTATTTTACACTTCAAAGCATGTTTATGTTAATTAAAAAACTAAGAACTTAACCATATCATCTATTTTCAACACAATCAAAATTTCCCTCTTTATAACAAGCTGTTTGAAGTTTAGTTTCCATGGTGTTTAATTTCTCCCAAAGCTTCTCAATTTGTTTAATTGAGATAATAAAGTTCGTGTAATGGAGGATGAAGTGAAAAGATTTATGTTCTGGATTATGATTCCCCCAGATGAATTCCCTGGGAAATGGACAAAAGGTTGGCCACCCAGTTTGACAGAAAATTGACACCCAAACCAGAAATGTTTCTATTAAGGCAAATAATTATGGCATTACCACCTTACAACTGTCCCCAAAAACAAGGACACAACCAAATTGTGATTTGATTAAACCAAAATTATGTGGGCGACTAAGGTGACCACCACAAAATCGTGGTGTCCATTTCTCACATCTCTTCAAACTATTCTCAGCATCCCTTTATTCTTGTCCAACCAATAATGCTAATCGAGTTTTATTCACTCGTGCTTATCTGATGAACAAGGGAACATTTAGAAAGTTAAAATCATAGTCACTCGCAAATGATCAAGTGCAAAGGAAAAAAGATGACAAATCTTTTTCCATTCGTGCATGAATTTTTCGATTTAACGTCAAAGCAAAACAACCACTTTACGATAAAGTGCTTTGTTAATTAGAAACGTTCTGATCCATTTGTGCTTTAGAGAAAAAAAATATTAGTCATAATTCAATCACATTAAGCCATTGCTCTATCACCATCCATCGTGCGGTCATCCTACCAAACAAGGGTTCTTTGTATTTGGACCAAACTCTAGCAAATTCCAATTATGCATAAGAAAAGCTTTTTGTTCGATCCAGCATTCACTATTTCAATCAAAAGTTATAATTTTTAATCTCTGTATTATTTTTTTGCTTAATCATACTAGTTGAAGTACCATGATTTAATTATAACTCAACCCTATGTTTAAATTTTTATCATAAAACAATTACTGTTATAATTTAGTCAATATTTTTTAAATATTTAACGTGTTAGTCAATATTTTTTAAATATTTAATGTGGCTATAAATATCTCTTTCTTAACTTATATGACCTAATTATAATAGTAGTAATGCCAAAAACCTCTAAAAGAGGAACTATAAAACCCATATTTTGATGAGAAGCTGGACAAATGTTCAAGAATGGGTGGAATTATAGGCAGAGTCTCCATTGACAAAGCATCCTGAAGTTTGGTGAAGCAGTGGATAAGAGTATGAACAGAAGTTTTGATACATGACAAAATTTGACAAGCTTGTGATTGAAGCACATCTTAAAATTGTTCTCGACCTACATATGCATATGCTTAGCCCCCTATAGCTAGGGCACTACCACCACATGCCCGCTGCAAGAATCCTGGGAAGACGTCTTATCTTGCATGCATGGTAAACTCAAGCGTCCCATCCGGTTTTCCCTCTGTGGATTTAGTGATTTCTGTCATTCCCACTAGTACAAGAGAGAAATAAAAGCAAACAATGTATAATAGAGAGAGAGAGAAAAAAAAAACTTTGATATTTGTAATTTTTTTTATTTATTCAAAGATTTTGTTTTCCGATGTGATGGATGATTGAGGATTTAATAATATTGATTTTAGTTTTCTCCGACTTCAACTTTCGAGGATTTTATTTAATTTTTATCCGACTCATAATAATATCAGCTATATGACAAAAAAAAAACATAAATAGAATTATTGTTCAAGATGTATCGAATCTCTAAAATAACACATTATAAAATGTTTTCTCATCTACAAAATGTAAGATTTCTTTTCTTTTGGAAATGAAATTTTATTATCCATCAGCACCTTTTTTTTAATGTGAAAATACATATTAATAATAATAATATCATAAATATTATTAGTTCTTGAAAAGTTAAAAGCATTGTATAGACTTTAGACATGATTTGAGCCCTTGAAAAAAATTATAAAAATAGTGTAATTAATCTGACAGATATATAAATTGACAATATGATATATATATATATATATATATATATATATATATATATATATTCTGGAATTGGTGGTTTCAATACTCAGTCCATATACAAGAGACCTGTACAATTTTCTTTTTCGAAACCAACCATTATTTATATTTTAGACCATGGTCACTTTGATCTAAAGGCACTTATTTCATGATTACAAGGCTTCTACATATATGAAAATTTTCTCGAGCTGATAACCTATAAGTTGACTCTTTTATGATAATAGAATAAGATATAGGAAATCATATGCTGCCCCTTGGGACAATTATATACATCAATCTGCACAAAGAATTTAATAATATTCTCCACCAACTTTGCCATATAAAATTTTGAAATAATTTTAATCATGCAAGTTAGGTCGCCTTTGTAGGACAAATCTCCGTTGTTGTTGCTAAAATTGATTCTCTTTCAAACGTTAAAGAAGCACTTCCCACTAGAAATGAAAATCTCATGGATATACAATACTAGATTATCTGAATAAGGACCATTAATTAAGTGTCCCATAGCCATACAGCATATACCATCAAAATCTCTCGCCAATTAAAATAATTGTTTTTAAATGCATTAGTAAAATTATTCATAGATTTTCTATTAATAATTTGAATTTTTAAATGAAATGTTCTTGAAATGCAACATTTAAGACCATTAAATAAATGAAAAACCAATTGGATGTCACAAACTGACACTTGATGAGATTTGAGATTTGTCCTACCTATATAATTAGTGAACTGAAGACATAAAACAGAAACAGTGAGACCAACCTGAACTATGTTTATAGAACCTTGCAGAAGAGGACAGTACTGTCCATTAACTCAGGTTCACAACCCAAAATTCTGCAATTACACGGCTGCTGTTTCTGTAAAAGAATGTACTAAACTTGTCTCAGACAGAACACTGTAAAAATCCAGCACATTGATTGGTACTTAAATGTCCTCAAAGGACAGTGGCAACCCCCCCCCCCCCCAACTTACCATTTTCATTAGGGTGTTCAAAGAGGCGTTCTTCTGCTTCTATAAATTATTTATACGGATCTGTTTAATGAGATTCTAAAGTTATTATTTTTTATTTAGTCAATTATAACTGAAGTCTATGAATAATGTGATAGGTTGAGCTAAGCTAATTAAAAAAAAATTCTTTAGATAAAATAATCAGCACTGTTTTCATTTTCTCATAATTTTCCTTGAGCACCTTATGGATGGATGGTTGTGTTTTGTATTATGGGAGAAAGAATGTGAAGAAAGCTACTCTGAGATCATGTCTTTCAAAACAACAAAAGTAAGGATAGCCCCACCAAGAAGAGAGCCTTTAAGAGTCCAACGTTTGGTAGGAAGGTTTAAATTAAAAGGAAGAATGTTTAAAAGCCAAAGTACACAAGACATGCAAAACCTAAATTTGGTGCCCCCCACAAGTTGCAAATATATATGAACATTATGGAGTTTGATATTACCATCAACCTCTATATATATAAAACATGTCCTAACATTTAAATAGTCAGACCCTTAGGAACGCCAATTAATTAAAAATGAATGGTTGCCTTATTGATGGCCACAAAGGGACGAGACTGTTATTAGTATAATAGTACCCTACACGAGTCATGTTTGAACAAGAAATAGTCCATCCCTCATTTAATATCTGAGCCAAAGTTTTCCAACACCTCACATGGCTTACACAAACTGACATTATGCAGAGATGTTTACACCATGTGAATCAAAGACGGATTTTTCAAACCTTGAGGTTCTCATAGTTTGAAGTTATATCAGATTTACAGGAGTCAAATATC
The DNA here is from genome assembly GCA_037074535.1 of Gleditsia sinensis. Classification (NCBI taxonomy): domain Eukaryota; kingdom Viridiplantae; phylum Streptophyta; class Magnoliopsida; order Fabales; family Fabaceae; genus Gleditsia; species Gleditsia sinensis. The sequence goes on from CM073471.1 coordinate 7,682,122, forward strand.
GATTACCATTGTTTATTATCCCAAGGTAGTGATAGTTTTTAAGGGAAAGACAAAAACAAAATGATAATGTTCTGTTATTGTTTTTGCTTGATGATATGGGGATAGAAGCTGACGAGTGACGACCTGATTTGATCGGATGGAACTTGCATATTTAACTTTTGGGTAAAGGCGGAGAACTACTAAAAAACTACGGAGGTCCTTCATAAGCTTGAGGGCATAACCATATAGATGCTCATATGTTCAAGTTGATGAATCAGTTAGTGATTTATTGTTCATGTGAAATTGTTAGAGAGCACAGTCAATTAAAAAAAATAGAATATTTATATAGATACTCGTATGTGTTTATTGATTAACGTCACATATTTATATTAAACATGACAAGAAACAAGTTATATTTTGTTGCATCACAGTTTTTATACTTGTATTCGTATCATATTTTGTATCTGTATGGCTGTCTAGCTTGCTTCTTTTATCTAAGAGAGCCGAGCGTCACTTTGCCATCAGCCCTGAATTTTTGTTGGTAGATCTTAAAGCTTGTACCAAAATGCAGATAGGATATTGACTAATATATCTCAAGAAATAGTATGAAGGAATTGGCAATTACTTTTCCATTACCTCCAGATTGTTGGAGCTTCGTAAAGTTGTGTTTGTTTGCTCCACAATGAAGTCTATGCAAATATAATTAATAGCATGTTTGGTTTTACGGTGGATAAAATTAAAAGCTCATTTCCTTCTAAATGTGATTTTTGCAGAAACAACACTTTGTTGTTTCTGCAAAAATCACGTTTACATAAAAATTACCGTCAATCCAAACACACACTAAGCCTGCTAACATTATTATAAATGCATATGGTTTACAATGACTTAGTCCAATCCACTTTCAGCAACACTCAAAGGATAGAGCCTAAGGCCTAGCATACATACAAATTTAATTAACTTGTGATGGTTTGTTTTAATATTTTATAGAGGCATTTCAAAAACAATCTCAATTATGTGCCACTTATAGGTCACTTTGAAGCTACTTAAAATTGCATTGGACTTCGAAGCATTCAAAAAAAAAAAAAAAGTTGTGCACACTGTATAATATTCCATGCCCCCAATGACTGAATACACATCAATTTTTCAAAACATGTTACGTAGTGGTCAATAAAGCTGGACTGCAAGTTGCTAGCCAGCATCCTAAAGCTTGTTTCTTTCTTTCTCTTTTTCTCGAAATTTCTTGCCAACCAAACAGGGCAATTAAGTCGTCAGTTTCTGTAACGCTGACAAGACGGTGCTGCGTCCACCCAAAAAAATCTCATTCACCCGCACGCTTTGGTCGAACCCTTTTTTTTATCTTCAAAGTTTTTGTTAGTAACAAAGTTAGGAGACCCTTTTGTCTTACCTTAAAATTAATCCTTGACCCCGTAAACATCGCCGAACATATCCGTCCAATCTCCATGCCCTACTCATCTCTCCACGTGGCACTAGCACCAACTCCCAAAGCCAGTGCCGGTGCCAATCAGTTGTTGCCGAATATTAAATAATAAAAATAAATAATTTGCCACATTATCTTACTAGATTCACAATTATTAATCACAATATATTTTTGTCATGCCCCTCCTATTAATGTTAATTTTGGCTTAAATTGACTTGCCTAGGCTTTAGCATATGTTAGTTGGGAAGGCCTGCTTTGGAGAGCTATACCCTGTGTTCACTTCTATATCTGTGGGGTGCTAGGACGAGCTGTAAAGAAAGAGACCCTTGCTTACTTCACCTCCTTCCTCTCTTCTTCCTCCCTTATCTACCATTTCCATCATCACCTTCTCCTCCTTCTTCGCTTCTTCTTCTTCTTCTCTTCTTCTTCAGTTTTCGTTTGTAATAGAGAGATGGGAAACTGCCAAGCTGTAGATGCTGCAGCTCTAGTGATTCAGCATCCATGTGGGAAGATAGAGAGGTTGTATTGGCCAGTGACTGCAAGTGAGATCATGAAGATGAACCCCGGTCATTATGTCTCTTTGATAATTCCATTGCCTGTGCCTGATCAACAACAGAATCAAGAGCAGAAGACTGTGCGTTTTACCCGTGTCAAGCTGCTCCGGCCTAATGAGACGCTCAATCTCGGCCATGCTTACAGGCTTATCACTACTCAAGGTATATACCATGGTGTCCAATCTTTTCTGATGAATCCTTCGGTGCTTGTCTCTGATTTAGAAGGATCTCTGTTTGTAATTGTTTCATCCTCTGAAACCTTGTGTTTCTGGTTTTAGAGGTTGTAAAAGTATTGAGAGCAAAGAAACATGCAAGGACGAGGAAGACACAGCCAGAATCGGTTGAGAAGAGTACAGCGCCAGAGAAGCAGAGTTCAGCAAGTGAGGCAGAAGAAGGCAAGACAAACGCACCAAAGACTTATGAGGTATCTCTTAGTTACCCATCAAAACTGTATTTTTCCGCTTTGCCTAACTGTGAGTCCTCTCTAGGCTTTGATCTGCCACTTCACTCCGGTATTAGTGCTGATTCTCTCTGGTGCAGATTTCTTATTTTAATAATTCTGATGATATCAGTTTAAAATGCCATCCTCGTTTTCCTGATCAAAACATTGGCACAAATCCATTACATAAAAGCAGAGGAAATAGTATCTGAGGTGTCATATTTATGTGCAGCCCAGCGTTTGCAAATTTATGGAACATAGAAAACACACACAGAGATCAAAGCCAAATCGAATATAATTTAGTAATTTGATCCATGTTTTAGTAGAAACCAATTTTAAAATTAACTTCTTATCTTCTTTTATCAGTAAGTACTCATACAGTTACTGCATAATGATTTTCAGTCAATGAGAGCGGAAAGACACAGGCAAAGGGCAGTATCAGTAAATTCTGCTGCTGTGAAGTCAAAATCCTGGAGGCCCTCTTTACAGAGCATCTCAGAGTCTGCGAGTTGAATGGTGCTACTGGATTGTGACATGCACAGTGGCTCACACATCATAAGACTGCCTCTTCCATCTCAGATGCTCTTCCTAGATGAATTCCTGATAGATGGGGGAAAAATTCAAGAGTTCGAACCAAGATTTCTCTCCCATCATCACTATTCACCGCCTTAACTGTAAAAGCATGCTCCAGTGACCGCATAGTTATAAGGCACCGAGAAGGGAAAAAGAAAAAAAGTGTTGAAATTGAAAAACTATTAGAAGTGAATTTTGTGATTGATACAGTTACAGGATCTCCATCTTCCTTTTACTTCATAGCAAATGAGCAGTTCTCAGGAATAACTACAACAAAACTTGTAAATAATAATAATAGTAATAAGAATTGTAAAGTGGAAATCACTTTATTTTTGAGTTCCAAACTTGCCAGTCCTCATCAACATAATTTTGAGCCCACAATAGGGACGCCCTTGCAGCCAGAGGTGCTCCAGGCAATTTCTTCTTCTTTAGAGCAATTAACATATCCGTGAATGGCTCCACCAATAATGTCCCAGGACCTCCGTACTCTTTGTGCAAAAAGTCACTAAATATCTGTTCAAACCAAGGCTGGTTAATATGATAACTCAAAAGAGTTCAAAATGGAATTTTAATATTCTAGTTTTCAGCTTTCAAGCATAAAACTAAAGGCATGATATCAAAAAATTGTCGGTTTACTATCTGGAAATTTGTGCTCTCTAAGCAATAGTTTTTTTTTTTTTTTTGTGCGTGAAAAGGGGGGAGGGTCAATTATTGTACCATTTTAGCCTAGGCCTGACCTTCTGGTAGGAAAGAAAGGAAAAGAAGATTGCATTTTGTAGAAGGAAATAAACACTCTGTAAGACTATAGCCTGCTGAAATTGAGAAAGCTTTGCCACAATCTAAAGTTTTATGAGCCACAAAATTCTGATAATGGTTTGGCCAACATTCTCCGTTAAGTATTGGATGGAAATAAATCACAGAACGATTCTTTGGCTGTTCCCGTATAACAACAAAATGAAGACACAAACCGACATATTCTCATAAGTGCACAAGAAGACTTTTACGCAAGGGTTCTATTTCCCAACTCAGCCTTCGATATGATTGTACCAGTAAAATCCAATGCGTGCTCATAGACGTCAAAACTAAAGTCAATTCAAATTAATTATATGTTGATGTCCTGACTACTGAGATCTGAAGCTGACTATGATTGAGATAGCAAATTATAGGGGTTAAGCCAGAAATCTTCAACAACTTCCATCACATAAGAAGGTCCAGCATCAGTAACTGTGTAAGTAGCTAAAAAGAATCAGCCCGGATCTTATATTATCAGTAACCACCAAGCACATCCTAAGAAGAACCAGCACGCAAAGTGCACTGTTACGAAACTCATAATGACAGTAATAATTGTTATTATTGTTACAGTATCTTTCTACCAGGTGCTTAGTGTTTTTGCGATATTCTATAATAATATATACCAGAGTGGATACAGAATACATAAGTAAAGAAAGCCACGTAATTTATTTAACAGCGTTCCAGGTCTCAGCGTTTCAAATTATCAACAATGTCTAGTACTGATTTTCATTCATCTCAGCCTTCCAAAGGGCTTCATCTCACCACATGACTAGACCCCAAAAAGGAAAATATCTACTTATTGAGGTCTAAATTAGTCTGGCTGTTCGGTCAACCAACGTTGGATTGCAAAATGGGAACATAAATTAAGAGTCAAATGATTCTGGGAGATCATATGCAAATACATTTGTCAGTCTTTCATTTGATATTGGTTTTCCTTATCTTGTTTGGAATGGAGCGGTGATTGCAACCATAAACAGGTAAACCCGCGTTAGGTTTCTTGATAATCAAAATAAAAAATTATTATACAAAACCTGTCAACTTAGGACCACATGTCAAATCTCGAATAAATTCTTACTCTGAAATGCAAAAGAAATGGCCAAATGAAATGAAACCATAGGCAATTGGGGATTTGGGACCATATTGTGACTTATCAGTCTTCAGTAGAATTTGTGATATTCTTATTGATGTTGCATGAAAAGAATGTCGGCACAAGCATTAATGAACGAATTCCTTTAAATGTAAGAATATTTAGCCACAAATTATGATAGGGAATGTTCTTTAAATTTAGGTATGGTAATCAATAAGGGTGTTATCATTAAATTAAATGCAGGTCTTTCAGCCTCATTATAAGATCATAGGCATCAAACAAGGTGAAATTTCAAATTCTTTACTTTACCCTTCTCTTCGACAGCAGTAAAGGAAGATTTTTTTTTCAAAGCTGTCATTGGATGTTATGGCTCAGATGTCAGATGAACTTCACATTGCGCTAAAAACCAATAAATCAGCAATGATCTGCTTCAGTCTTCCAAACAAAAAGCTGGAAAGATAAATGCATAATATGATAATTGATTTTTCCTTCAAAAGAGATGCTGAGGATAACAAGGAGACTTAGTCAATATGAGAGATCAATTAATCTCCAACCAAGAAGAAAATCATTAAATTTATAAACAGTTCCTGCAAAATTATCTCTTGGCATAATGCTTATAATATCTCTATTAAAATAATAATAATTTTTATAACATCAGAAGTGGAATTCTTTTCTTTTGCTAATAACACCAGCACCAAAACCAAAGTAGGCAAATATGAGGAAGAACACATTAGGAAGGATACACATGCTGTGTCAACTTGTTTCCTATAGAAGACTATATGAACAAAGAGATTAAATGTCTTATAACGTTTAATAATTAAACTAGACATTGTCCCATTTTTCCATTAGTCAATGAAAAGCATACAAAGAGATTATTATGCAATAAAAATCTCTTCTCATATCCAAACTTCAATTTTGCAGGCAGGAGACAACAACCTTAACATAAAAAATTAAAAGAACACAAAAGAAGAGATAGACAAGGGAAACTCATTGACATACAGGAGAATCTCTTTAAACTAGATTCACAAAATTTTGGAGCAATGAGGACAAGAAAAAGTAGCAAACATTTTACTTTTCAAATTGATCTCATCGCTAGAATAAAAATAAACAGTGAAGACAAAAGATGAAAGACTACATGTATTCCATCCATACTTGAAATAGTAAGTCAGGTTCTTTCTTAACTCTTACTATCATATCACACAAAAATTATAAATTCTTTGAAGAGGTACCAAAAAGGTGCTTGGTAATCTGACAGCATTTGATTGTTTAATTCTCTTACCAGAACCCCAAGTCGAAGCAGCTCACTACTTCCCAAGCATAGTGTAACAGTATGGAGAATCGAATAATCAGTTTATCGGGGAACACAAATTTATAAGTGATGGAAAGTTTCACTGTTCGTACATAAACAAGAAAATTATGTCCTTGTTCACGCGTTTTCTCAACCACGTAGCACTCAAGTACTATCGACACACAACTCAATCACCAGCTTCATAAATAATGCATCAAGAAAACAAGTAAACAACATTCACCTGAACGCAAACGTCGATTACCGCATGGAGCTCTTCCCCAAACTCGTCCTTGTCCTCAGATAGCGTCTTCAACAGCTCAGCTCTGAACCTCTGGGTCTCCTGCAATAGCCGATAGAATTAAATAAAGACACAATCTTTCACCTCGTGAATATCACAGATAAAATTCATACTTACAGATTCCGCAAAATCAGGACTTGGGTCGGGATAAACGTGCTTCTGGGTCGGTGAAGCTCTGGGGATGCAAGTGAATGAGTTCCTGGAAATGGGTTTCAAGGAGAGAGTGGGAGACAGGGGCAGCGGAGAGCAGAGGCGTAGGATAAGGCAGGGAGTGCGTAGGATAAGAGCATTTGAGGTCGGTACTTTCGCGGGAGAGAGATTAACCGAAGGGTAGGATACCAGAGATGAAGTGCAAAGCACCATTGGATCTTCTTCTCTGGGCGAAGATAGAACTGCAGGTGCGGGTGTAATTTAAGAAGCCTGCGCTGCCTACTTCTGGATAAATTTGTGTTGAATTTAGAAAATCAAGGGAAAATTTTTCTTTTTTGGGTCGCTGCAAGACCCGAGATAACCTTCCAACAAAATCCATCTCCATCTTAATTTGGGCTGTAAAATTAAATAATTTCCATCTTTTTTTTTATTTTGTTTAATAAAAATGCAAGTCCATTTCAGAATAATTTGGAAACGGAAAGAGGACCAAAGAAAAGAAGCAATGTTCAGAGAAAGAGAAATTATTAATGGGCCAACAAACCAATTTCCTGGCCCATCCTTTTTTCCCCAAAATTGCAGTATGATTTTCCAATACCAAATCCCAAAACAAAAAATCAAATGGGCCTTACACTCATACCGAGTGGCTCATTTTCATTCCAATTATCTTCGCTGCCTCTATATTGGCACCATTCTCAACACCCTCTTCATCAAATCCCCAACCCCCACTCTCACACAGAGAAAGAAAAGGAATAAGAAGAAGAAGCACTATTCTCCTTAGAAATGAATAAAGAAAGGAAGAAACTTTAGGCATAAGATTAAAATAGGAACAAAATCTCACTGTCACTTTCCTTCCAAAAAGAAGCAGTAAAGGGAATGTCGCTGTAGAACATAACAGAATATGATTCTCTCTATCTATTTCTTTACATATATATTCTTTTTTTTAATTACATTCTTTACATTATTATAAAATGATTAGACAAAATTCATAATGGATTAAATCAATTAATTCATTAATTAACAAGCCCGATAATGACAAAGACCTTGTACAAGTTTCCTAATTGCAAAGGCAAAGTGTATAAAGTAATGTGAACATGGTGCTAAAAAGAAAAAAACTTTTGGCTTATAATAATGCTTTAGGTATGTTCTGCACGCATGAAGCTTTTTCTAAATAAGAATATAATCTTTTTTTTCCTCCTATTTTTCGTTTGACAAAGATAAGTGGGGATTGGTGGCTGTAGTGCAATGAGTACATATATTTTTGTGTAATGCCATTGAGGTGCCACCTTTAGCTTAACTATGTTCTAATTTTTTTTAATCACAAATCTCAATTAGATGTATGAACTTGAAAAATAGTAAAAGATTGAATCTATTGGTTAAAATACAATTTAATATTATGTGCATGATTGCTGTCATTTTCATTTGATTATTCTATGATTCAAAAATTGATATTTTGTTATTATAAAAGTTATTTTATTAACACAATACTATGCTTGAATTTTATAAAATATCAAAAAAAATTCTAAATCCCAATTGATTTTTCCAAATTTCTCAAGCATTTGTCCCTTGCGCTGTTGCACATAAAACAAACGAAATCTTGGTCTTCCAGCCCCTTTAATTAATAAGCTCGTGGTTGGTGGTTTTTTTTTTTTTTTCTTTTGGCTTTTGGGTGGGGAGGTAGCTAAGGTTCATGGTGGGAAATTGATGTGGAAAGCACTATGAGATTTCTCTCTCTTTTTTCCCCTCATTTTGTTCTGAATTGTACATCTTGCCGCATGATTGCAAAGATGGTTCAAATAAGAATAAAAAGTAAAAATAAAAATAAGCCCAAGCACCAACCACCGAGATCTGATTTGATGTATTTTAATGTTCCTATCACCAAGCGAACCAATGCACAGGAAATTAAAGAGCACGTAAGAGAGAAAGAAAGAAAGTGTGGAGAATTTACAGTTCGTCTTTACACTTTCGAGAAAGATGAAAAGAAGGATATAAATATATAAATTAATGACCAAAAGGAAAAGATAAGCAAGTGATGATGAACCTTATTCACTATATTTTATCAGTCCTATCTAAGCGATTTCCTTGTACTTTCTCAACCTCTGCTCTTTTAATTCCTTTATTCCTTCATAATGCAATTTTGGTACGAGCTTTTGCCTAAACAGTCTCCCCTTCCTTTACTATCTATTCCATCTTTTTCTTACTACGTCTTCCCTACTATCTACATGCGAGCGCCACAATAAAACTTTAGCTGCAACCAAATCAAACTTTACTCAAAAGATAATTTTCTCTTTTTCTATTTACTTTTATCATGAAAATGAGTTTCAGTCTTCTAGTTAATAAATTTCAGAAATGTCATGTTGCTTTCGTATAAAGATTTTGTTGGTTGCTTTTTGTTTAACTAAGACAAAAAAGAAAGTTCAACATAATATTTAAATGACAGATAAATTATTTTAATTCTAAGACAGTATGTCTTAATTAGTAAGAATCAAATTTAAAATATTTTGATTTGTAACATAGTTTGCTTTTACTAATTGAATCAATTTGGCTGGAAAAAGTTTATTTGTTTAGAATATAGAATTATGTAATAACTTGAAAGATCAAATTGGTGTTGAAGAGGTAGTGTGGTGTGGGGTGATGTATGGTGGCTATGGAGTCTTGATGATTAAGAAGAAGACTCTTCAATTTGTCTCCACTCTCTCACTATGGAGGTCCATTGCAGGCACTATCACATTCACAAAGCAATAATAAAGAACACCACAGACATACCCACGCTCCCCCTTCTTCTCTTTCTGCTTTTTTTTATGGCATCCAAGGAGAGAAATGCATGTGAGCTGGAAAAGCCTACACTTTCAGCTAAACAAAATTTGTGCTCCTTTTAACCCATCTACAAGTACATTCTCCTTCGTTGTCTACGGAATACACAGCACAATTTATAACTATAATGTACTAATTTGAAAGGGAGAGAGATGCATATAATCATATCTGCATGTGAGTCTCCTTATCAAATGTAACTTAGTTTAATAGAAGAATGTTAATCGTATAAGTTTTTGAGTTGAAATAATTCTTAAATTAAAATCTCTATAACCAAAATTTTTATATTTTGATCTTTGATGCCTCTAACATTTAATTAAAATTAAATTTGAACACGTTATGATAAATTTATGTTTTGTCTATATTTTAAAGTTAAAAGATTTTTGTATAATGCCTGTTAGATGTTATAATAATAAAAAAATTCATATATTTTTACTTAAAAATCTAATTTTCTTTTAATTGAAATGATGATTTACAAGAAGAAATCAAAATGATCATATATGTTTGGGACTTGTGAGGATGATATTCATTATGAAGCAGACACATAAATGGGGGTTTAGGTGCCATCATTTTATTGTCTTAGCTTCCTTTTCGTAGCTAATCTTCTTCTTTACTTTTCTTTGATTATACCTTTCTTTTGTTCTTTCTTTCAAAATCTTGATGTACAATGGGGACACTGAGTGCCTCAAGGACTTTGAGAGTAGTGCTGTGTCTTGTATTCATCAGCAAAAAATCTCAGAAACCATATCTGAGAATTCAGCATCATTCTAGCTTTTGAACCCTTTAGCACTAAATATGGGCCTTTTTGCAGCAACCCCACGAGCATATGGCAAATTTCACAAGAAGAAAATCTAAATTTAAAAGCTGAGTTTTCAGGGTCCTATATCCTTGTCATGGCCACCAAAAGTTGGAAATTTCCCAACAAAAAGATAGGGTAAAGAGCTAGATTCTATGCATCCCACAACACCACCAAGTCCTACCATTAATTGGAAGGGAAAAGGAAGTTTTGCTTAAGGGTTTTATACTTAGGATTCCTCAATCTCTCACTTTAAAGATCATTCTGTTGACAAATAAAGGAACTGAGTGGGGGAGGCTATTTCTTTTAATGTTGTAAGATGACAAAGCAATAGATAAAAAGGGTCCTGCTTGGATTAATTTACATATTTAAGACAAAAAACAAAGCAAGCTCAGTGCCTAGTTGGTCCCCTTTCTGTGCAGCTGCACATGTCATCCTCTCATAGCTCACAAACTGTTAATCACAGTTTAACTTGCAGATTTGGTGACCATCATTATTAATTACTATGCTCATTGCTTTCCATACATGCTATAATAATAGGTAAATTATAAGCTCTACAAAGTCATCATCAAGAACCTAAACTTCCATATACTACTATTTTCCCTCATCATGCAGGGTTATTGGTGGGAACCAATTGGTGACGAATTCCAAATACCAAATTCTTATATAGTTCACCAGCTTTTGGTGACCAATGAGAAGGCATCACATAGCAAGCTTCAAAGCCTTTTTGAAAATTTTAAAGTAAATTCGGTATACCAAAAGTAATTAAATAAGTCAATTATAAATGATCCTATATGAAACAAACTTTTAGATAGAATTCACAAATATGATATATTTGTATGTTTATTTATGGTTAACTTTAATTTACTTCTTTTTTTGATAAATCGGATCTGTTTAAAAATTTATCATAAACCTTCCTATCAAAATATCCGTTGAGTATAAACTAGTCCCCAAACCCATCAGCCATATTTGATGTCTTTAAAAAAAAATACTACAGTTTATATATAAACCTTATCTAGACAAGAATATTAATACTAAATTATACAAGTGTTTCTTGTCATGGGCTATTTTATTCTTGCATCAACGTTGTGTCAAGGTTTGTTATAGCTTTGCATATATATACCAACTCGAATTAAACAAAGCAAAATACTATTTTAAACGTGCATTATTTTAAGCTAAAAGGTAAGGAAGAGGCCACAGTACTTGTGTGCGTGAGATAATAAAATTTTTTAAAGGGCTTGTCCTGTTATTTGTCCCATAAATCCTATAACTAAAATTCAAGCTTTTGATTAATGTCCATCAATTTTGTCGTACATGAACCTGAAGAGGTGGCTATTAAGATTTGTTTTTTGAGTGGATGATGATCACCATATACCAGACTTTGCACTTGGTTTATCTGTATAACCTGCTCAGTGGGGAAGATGGCCGAGATAATTAGCACTTAATCTAATTTTCATGGACCCCCACCAAAGTTGTTATTATGAGGAAACTTCATATTGCATGAATTTGATAAAATGACAAGTGGAATCAGACACTGTTGGAACTATCCTGAAGCCCCTTGACATAAAGCAGGAATTGCACGTATGAAAGGAGATGAGGAGTGAGGACTCTTATGAGCACCATCCAAAGGGTGGGGGGAATAATTCAGGTATAAAGGAAAAACTGGTGCATGTAATAAATCAATCAGATGGTCCAAGCACCAGTCCTTGATCAATGGCAAAATCAATGATACAGAGGAAGCATCCAAGAGCAATGGGAGGAATAGGAAATTGGCTAAATTTGTCGCTACGTTGCTATATTTTTCTTCACTGTGGTCCATTTGCTCAGTGGCATAGTTTGATCATGAACATGGGTTTAGACAGAAAAGGATGGATGTGTTGGAGAATAGGATGTTGTTTATCTAGTTAATAGGTGTCATGCAGTGAAGGGGTCAGGGGTGATAAGATTGACATATAGTTGCCTAACATGCATCATTACTTTTTTCTTTTTTTCCTCGAAGGTGCCATGGGAAAAAAGCTATTGTGTTGAGTTTAACTGTAAGTGTTATTTATGCAAAAACAATGTACCTAGTGTCGGGGATTTGGAGCTAAATGACAAACCCTGCAGATTGGGATTTATCAATTTTGAGAGAAGAAATTGTAGGTCATTGTAGCTTTTTAAAGATCGCTAGCTCTTTTTGCTTTGCTCTACCATCTTCAATATGTGTACAGTATAGTAGACGAGGCTATGATACCCATCTTCTTTATTGATGTAAATTTTGAGTGGTAAAACTTCATTGGTCAAACTATACACAATTGCACATGTATTTATAAAAATTAAAATTGGGGTAAGTTATGATAACCCTTGCCACTAATTAACATAATCCTCAGAGTAATTAAAGGCTTTTTCCCTGTTGGTTTAAAAGCTAGCTCTTCAGCTAGCTTCACTTGACACCCATCATTCAATTCATTATGAATCATTTATTGGTTGAGGTAGTTGATGCATAAAATGATATGTTTAGGTACCCAAAATAAATGATCCAGATATGAAGGATCTATGTATGTCTGAGAACGTACGGGAAGGACTTTCTGATATTTCAGGGAAGGAATAGTATAATAGCATAATAGAACAGCTGGAGATTGAGAAGGCTAAATTAAGAGTCAGAGTCACTGAATGAATCGTCTTTATTGCTAGCGGGACCAAGCAGTCCATTCGATTCCGGGCTACGGCTCACTAAATTCCAGAGCGTAATAAGAACAAATGGAATTAACAAACCTCCAGAGTATCTAATTGTCAATCATGTGCCATGGATGAGCTCACGCAAGTATACAGTGGGGGAGAGAGGAGATATGGGAATAAAAAACAACTATAAAATATGAAATGAAAGTATTACTAATGAATTCAATATAATACACAAACACGCATGAAAGGCCCCAAAGACCTTTAAGCCAGGTAACGAAAAGAGGGTCCTCCTCTTTGAAAAAAATAAATCGAAGATTAAAAACCCTATAGAAACGTGATTCCATACCACATGAGGACCAGGCAAAGAAGTCCTGTATAATTAGGCCAAAGCTCCAGGCCGAAAGAAATGAAAAATTTTCCGCCCAAAAAAAAAAACAGACATAGACACGTGCGTCTCGCACACCTGAAGCGTCTGCTCTCGTACCTTTAAAAAGTCCACAAAATGAAGCAAACTTCAATTTATTATCCTTTCTTTTTTGTTTTCTTGGGGTATCCCATCAGAGAAACGCGAAAGTTGAAGTAATGATGCTGGCCAAGATGAGAAGCTTGACTTAAAATCCCCTGCTCAAACTTCAAATTCAATCCCCAAAGTTTGCCAACTAAATGATTTCTGCTTTCTGCTTTTCTTCCAAGCTCGAGAGCAGTGTCCCACCATCTCCTTCCCTTTCCTCAATCATAAATGCCACCTTTGAATTCAATCCCCCACTTCTTCCACACTTAGATGACCAAACTATTAAATGCATCATTCTGATCTCTTCTCTCTCTCTCGCTTTCCCAAAGAAATATCATAATGCTAGAAATCCCTCTCCCTTGGGAATCAGCAAAGCCATTAATGAATGGCAATGCCACCAACGAAAAAACAAAAATAAAAAAAATAAACTCACCAAACTTACATACACTCAATATATATACTAAAATCTACACCATTGCTCAAGTCAATTTTTAATCTGGAATACCCTCTAAAAAAACATTGAGGTTTGTAGACAACTTGACCACCTTATTTCCTTTTTCTCCTCCCTCCTTTATTGCTGTTCTTTTCTCATTTCATTCGGAGTTTCCTTTGTCATCGTCTACCCACAAGCCGTTATTTAATTTCCTCCTCTTATAAGATGATGAGGAAGAGGAAGAAGAGGAGGACGATGAGAATGATGACATACTTGACCTCATTCTGAGCCGAGTAGTTACTCGAAGCTGTGGGAACACTTTAAGGGGCTTCCTCTGGTAATGGTTAATCGCAAGTTCTTGCATCAACTGGTAGCAGCCTATAATATTCTCCTGCAGCAATCAGATTTATTTACTTTAAGGCAACCTGAATGATCTGTTAATTTATTTCAAACTTATAAAGCCAATATTTTTTTATCATAATTTACCACATTGAATCCTTACTTTTCGAAGCCCCTCACACCATGACTCAGCATGCTCAGGCTTGACGAGAGACCAATTGGGAATTTCATTCGCTGCAGAGAGTATGGACGCGGCAGCAATGCATGATGGCCAGTACGCAAGAAAACTAGCCTCTGGACAAAAAGTGAAAAACGAAATAGCATTTTCATAACTCAAAATGCATATATGCGTAACGTCATTAATTTCAAGCATATCAAATAACTCCAAATTTTATAAGCGCATGCGTAGTACACATGTGTAAGTAAACCTTGGATATTAGATAAGATGATTTCTGTAGCCCGTGTAATGAGGAACCCAGTAAAAGTTCCAGTTGAATCGAGCTTGCACGCGAAGAAACCGAGGAAGCTGAACGGCGTGACTGATCTTAGTTTCCAATCCAAAGCACCCAGAACAAGTAGTTCCATCCTACAAATTGTCTTCGGATCAAATATATATTTGGCACCTTCTACCTGTATACATTATAAGAGACATACGATCATGTACATAGCTAATGACGAGCCGAACCATCATAGAATAATTTTATTAATTAATTCTGCCTTTTCTTAAGAGTGCGTTTAACTTCTAAAAGGGCTTTATTAAATTTGATTGAAAATGTGGCTTTACAGATAGGACATATATACCTGAAGATCCAAAAGGGACGGAACTAGAGGTTCCTCCATCTTTGCAGCTAAAGACAAACAAGCAACAGACAGAAGTTGCAGTGGCCACCCATTTGTTTGCTGAAAAAAGTATCGAAAAGTAAATGGAATATGTGGGCAAAAAGAAAAAGACGGTAAATGAAAATGTAACTCCTATCGTCATGTATAGTTGCTTTCTATAATACTGATTGGTCTTTGGACACAAACGCCAGTACAATGCACGGGCCAGGATGAGAGTACGGGAAGCATCGGTAAGCTATCATCATATACGTGGCAAAGTATAGTATATACGTACCTTCATATATACATATACATATACATGTATAAAAGGCAAATATCAAATATCAAAAATCAAATCTGACTAACTTTTTATATTAGTAATTATGGGTTAATGGAATAGCGATCCCTTTTGTTTGGAGACAGACCAATAAAGGCAAAAAGCTAGCACTTCTGATCTTCTATGGCACAAAAATTAGCATGTATCATATATAGTTGTACGTAACAATAAGTAATAGATATTTTGTACGTACGTACTGTAGGCGACAGTATCCATACATTATATAATTGGAATTAAATAATTTAAGATATGAAATAATATTTTATTGTACTAAAGACCTTTTCACGTTTGAAAAGTCAAACATTATTACCGCATAGAATTTTTACACGCATATGAGAATTCTCACTTTGGACCTTTACGTTTCATATTGGCTTTCTGATATCTGAAATTTAAGTTGACAA
Organism: Gleditsia sinensis; assembly: GCA_037074535.1. Taxonomy (NCBI): domain Eukaryota; kingdom Viridiplantae; phylum Streptophyta; class Magnoliopsida; order Fabales; family Fabaceae; genus Gleditsia; species Gleditsia sinensis. The sequence goes on from CM073471.1 coordinate 7,697,825, forward strand.
TGAAAGAGGAAAGCTCACCGGCAACCGCCGAGAATCCAAAAACCGATCCATGTAGTTGACGGAAAGATACGCCGTCAGTGGCTGAAAGCCATAATATGCTTGTACCTGCGAGATAGTAACCATCACGTATAATCACATTTAATTCATATATATATATATATATATATATATATATATATATGCATGAAAAGCATAACGGAAAAGCCACTATGTAGCTCATCGCTGCCGTGAACTCCGTCGGAGTTTGGCAATAAAAACGGTGAGGAACACGGAGGAGATGACGAACGGCTTAGATCTAGAACGTTTCTGAAAGACGGTTACCGCCTGTGCATTTGAGTGTCGTCCAGATAGACGCAAAGAATGCTGATGGAGTGGCATTAATGTAATATCAATGCAACGCGGTGCCCAATCATTAAAGAAGTTGAAAAAGGTGTTTGTACTGCTACCGGTTAGCAGTGGATTAAATGATTAATTACCTTGAGAATCCATGCAACAGATTCTTCTCTGGCGGAGGCGTCAAGCGAGTGAGATTGAAACCTGGACAAGTAGTTGACTCCGGGAACGAAGTTGCGCTCGCCTTCCATGAATTCGGCAATCGACTCCTCCGTGGACGACAGAGAGGAATCGAGGTCGGAGGAGCATTCCGGCGACTCTCCGGACAGGATTCCGGAGGTGTCCTCGTCGCAAAGAAGGTCGGAATCGGGGAAGTAGTCAGTGCAGGAAACCGACATGATGATCGCCGGCAGTTCCTCATTCTCTTCCCATGGTTTCGATGGAACCGTTGCCAGAACGTGATCGGAGAAGTCGCCGGAATGCTTTGTAGCGAGAGTGCTAGCAGAGAGACAAGACAGGACTGTGCTCAACGAAGATAGCGATTTGGTCTGAAGGCTCTCTATCTGTTTGTTTGGATATAAATATTTGGTGCGTGACTGAGGTTTTTTTTTTTTTTTTCCAATTCAAATGCATTAATGGGAACTGGGAAGTGGGGAAATTTCTGTTATTAGTTATTTATTGTTATTTTGTTATAAAATATGATTAAGTAATTTTTAAAAAAAAGGTAATTATTTTTTTACAGAAAATATTAAGCAAAATAAAGCTTGAAAATTTTAATCACATCGAATTGAATTATTTTAGCATTTCAATTCTATGTCAATTTTCTTTTAATCAATCGATGTGAAATATGTATATATTAAGAGTTCCACGCGGTGATTGTTTCATAATTTATTATTGTAAATGAAAGTGGCCTATATATTTTCACTTACACAAATTAAGCAAAGAAAAGTTAACTAAGCCTTTTGTTTAGGGAAGAAAATTAAATAATAAAGGTGGGGAAAGAAGTGAGATAGAAGAAAGTAGGAGAAAAATAAAAATAAAGGGCGTAGAAGATAATTTCGTTTTGATATTATTTTTTATTAGCATAAAGAAACAAAGAGAAAACAGTGTTGGTTTGAATCGCCGCTAAATCTGGTGGCATTTTATAAACGTTTAGGCAGAGACATGTTGTGTTTGTCCTTATATATCCCTGGCAATTCAGGTGAATTTTATTGGGCAAAACAAATAAGTTTTTTTTTTAATAAAAATAAAATTTGTAGGTCACATTTATAAATCATGGTCATTGAGATTAACTCGGGTGAATGAATAAGTGAAACTTTAAGTTTTGTACTGCAAATAATTATGGATGACTTAAACATGGACTCGTGTGAATAAACGGCGGTTGTAGGAGTAACGGAAGCCCTGCCGGTGGGTCATCAATAATTTTTTCTTTCGGCCATCGGGACGGAAACAAAGATTGTATGGAAAACAACTGCACTTTATATATAATACCAACGTCAGCCCAAAAGGAACGGAAAAGTTTGCCCTCAATTTTTTACTATAGAGACAAAGTTTGCAATTCTTAATTACCACGACGAGTCTATTATTTATTTTTATAGATTTAGCTTTTATAACAATAAAATAAAATATATTTGATAAATTGATCTTTTTGATTAAGCTACGAGTTCTTTTGTAAAGCATATTAATTTTTAATATACGTTTTTTTTTAAATTGCTCTGATTGCCAATATTATTAATTATCTTAATGTTATGTTATGAAAACTCGTATTAATTTTTTTTTTCAATCATTTTAAATAGTCATAGTAATTTATAATAATTCTATCAAAAAATAATACAATTCTCATAAATTTCTATTCTTATTTTTTCGAACAAAATTTATGTCATTCTGCAACAACGCCAACATAGCAACTTCTGGAAAATAACAGTATTTTCAGAGGGAACAAAAACATGTTTTTGAGTACAGCTTGAGCTTTGCTTCTCAGTGCTAATTAATTCCCTATCAAATGTAATATATAATATTGGGCAAAATGTATTTTGCCACTCTGATCTATGGGTGCAATTGCAGTTTCTCTCCCTTTCTTTTAATTTGGACAATGTCCTCCCATTTTTTATTTTTGTGACAATCTCCCCCTTCTATCTATTTTTATTTTTAAATATAATATTTAAATATTTGAAATGTCTTAATTATCCCTCAAATTTTTTTAAAAAATTATTTTTGGTATTTTAAAAAATATTTTATTTTTAAGAGTATGTTGAAAAATAAATTTTTGTTAAAATAAAGTATTTTTTAAAATACAAAAAATAATTTTTTTAAAAAAATTGAAAGATAATTAAGACATTTCAAGTATCTAAATATTATATTTAAGAGTAAAATTAAATGGAGGGGGGATTGCAACAAAAATAAAGAATTGGGGGACATTGCCCAAATTAAAAGAAAAGGGGAGAAACTGCAATTGGACCTATAGATCAGGGTGGTAAAATGTATTTTACCCTATAATATTTTATTCTCTTTTTCTAATTTTTTTTTAATCTTATTTTTCATTTTCTATATATATATATATATATATATATATATATATATAATAATATTTAAAAAATAAAACTTTAAAACGACAATTCACTGAAAAGTTAAGACAATATTTGGGAGTGCTGTAAAATTGTATCAACATCCCCTCGCGGAAAATTGTCAATAAGGGAGCTATTACTACGCGGTCTGTCATTTTCCCAAGGTTTGTGCCGCGCTGGCATTTGTAAGCCGTATGTGTTGATCCTTTCCTCGCCAATTCCCAAGCGCCAAGCGCCAAGTGGTAATATCCAAATTAGTACTTACGCGCCTTCCTCCTCTGTCTCTTCGTCCCTCCCATAATTGATTTATTATACAAGTAATAATTACATTTAATTTATAATAATTTGATAAAATTTGGATTTATTAATGAATACGGAAGTTGTTTTTTTAAAAAAATATTGTTGATCAAAATAAAAACATCACGTATCAACGTTATAATAATTAAAAATAAATATTAAAATTTGTATGATCCAAAAATCCTTGTTCTATACTTGGTACATTATGGATTAATTAATTGATCAATATTTATAAATAGCAGACAGATATTTTAGTACTAAAACATACATACTATAAATGTACTTCATTTTGGATTATGATGACTTTTTCTTCCCAAAATAGAATAGATTTTGGATTAGTAACTGCAACGCGAGCAAAGTTCTTCGCATTGTAAAGCTATCTATTAATAAAATATTCAGTGTGAAGGTACCGAGAACTTCCACGATTAATTTAACATTTTTTTTTTATAAGACAATATTATATTAAATTAGTTTTATAAACAGTACCACCATCTCTCTCTCTCTCTCTCCCTGTGATATGCACATGGAAGAATATTTTCTTTTTAGAGACATGATTTTACATGTTGAACAGTTAAAAGGCGCATTAATTAACTGAAATTATTAAGCATTTATGACTTGTGTCCCCGCATATCAGATTTCCAACTTTATCAAATATAAAATTTTGTAAGTTTCCTAACTTAAAACGATTAAAATTAAAAAAAAAATTATGTAGCACTAGCTAGTAGTTTTCATTTTGCATTTCTTCCCCCTCGTCACGTGAGGTAATAGTTATTGTTCAGAATATTAACAAAATAATTTAAATCTTTTTTAATAGTTTATTTTTTAAAATCTTATTATTCTTAACATTTTTTAATAATAAATTATCCAATAACTTCATGGTAATTGACAATATTTAGAGATTGTTAATTACAATCCCAATTTATTCACTACAAAATACCATTTTGAATTTCATGACAATTCTCTAATAATAATAAGTCTTTACAAAACCATTTCTTATTAATTATTAAATTGTTTAATTTAATAATAACAAATTATAATTATAATTATTCTAAATTAAAATTATTTTTTATAAAAATTATTCAATCTTAAGAGCTTAACATGATCCTATTCAACCCTTGAGCTAAAAAGTTTATTTTTAAAGATATTTTATTAATTCCACCTTATATTTTTAATAGTTAAATGAAGCGACCCATAAAATATTGTCCATATTTACAAGTCTATTCAACATCATAAGAACTGGAGTCCCTCGATGTAGTGGCAGCAAATGGCAATGGGAAGAAGTGTTGTTGTTTTGTATTTACACATCAATCATAAGGGATAGTAGTGGCTTCTAAAGTTAGCTTCACATTGTCTCCATAAACAAATATTCCAACAACCCAATAGAGATGTAACTATACTCTACCGCCCAGCAATTACTCGCCCCATCATTGCTTTTCAGATTTTTAGCCATTGGTGCCAGCCATCATGCAATCCTTTTTGCTTTTAAATATGAACATCTTTGCTATTTATAATAAAATGGGTATTTTAATTTTAAAATGGTGCCATTAATTTGAGCAAAATTAATATTGATTTTACCCATCCTTATTTTGTTCCCTGTTAAATTCCCCATCGATAATTAATTTTTGCTATATATATATATATATAGATATACTCAAAGTTAAATTAGACGACAGTGCCTTTTCTTTTCCCAGCAATATTTCCTCCTCGAGAATTCAACTAAGAATTAAATCGTCAAGATCTTTACATAAGGAAAGAGATACATGTCCTATTAGCTTGTTTTTGTTGTCCTCTTTTTTTTTGGATCTTGATTTCATGTTCTGATCAATACTAACCATTAATATAACATTTGGTAAAAAAATAATTATTAAACAATTTATATAAAAGTTGGTTAGCAATAATGATGCACTTTGGAATAATGCTTTGATCTATGCATGCAGAGTATATTTCATATTTTATTTTATGAGAGTTAAAATAAAATTAGAGAAGTGCATAATTTGCTTGCTTGCCCTATCTAACATAAAACGAAATTGACTTCTACGACCAACTATCATTATTACGGGTTAATTACCAAAACAAATTTATTAGATGACATATGAATCAAATAAGGTAAAATTTACAAAAAATGAAAACCTCACTCATATATATAATTTACATCAGGATGATGTCATATTATTATTTTTGGTTTAAAATGTCAATATGTATGTGATAAAACCAATCTCAATTAGTAGTTATGTTTCAATTTCTATACCTGGACTGGATGCGAATAATTTTTTATTATTAAATCAACTAATTAATTAATAATTATTTTACAAATATATAGAGTTATCTCACTTATAATAATTAATAACATTTTTTTAATCTAATTCTTCTCTCTTCTTCTCATTTTGATTCTAGCTAGTTTTATATATCCAAGACGAGACTAAAAAGAAAAAAATAAATAAATTGTCATTCATAGGACCCATTATATCCTTTTAAACTTTGGTCATATATTCATTCCCAAACCCTATTATTGTGCATTGGCTTTAAATTTTAGACGAATAGGTGGAGCGGGGTTGGTTTGGGTTGGTTCTCAAGTATAAATTTAGAATTAGGTTATTGAATGTCAAATCCAAATTATGATTTTTCTGTAGCATGATTTTGGTTTGTCCATTTATATGGTTTAATTAATGATAAGAATATGCTGTGACTTGTCTTTGTTATATATATTCAAAGCGACTAGAGTAATAGACTCCACCTAAAAGCTAATTCATTGTGTTGTAGAGATTGATGCAACCCCCCTAACCCTAATCCGCCAAAAGTAAATACCACCACTGTTTAAAATAATAATTAATCACATATTTAGTACAGATTGACCGTTTGTATCATTAATTCTTCCATCCTATTATTTACACGTGTCTATTAATTAGATCAACAATTACCATTACCGTAAACAAAATCCAGAAAAATTAAAACCAAGAGAATTATAATAAAGGAACAAAAAATTAGATCAAGAGCTTTCCACAGTGGCAACTCTTGTTTTGTTTGTGTGTTGATATTAAATTGTTTTAGTGATGGTCTTGTCAGTGCCTTCTTCTTCAATCTTTTCTTTGGCATTGGCACGATGTTAATAATTAATGTACATAAATCAATGAGTTGACCCCATGCCTTCAAAATTTCAACGCTAAAAAGAAAACAAAGATCCACATTGTGGGCTGCACCCGACGAATCGGTTTGTCCATGGCTGTAGCAGTTTCCCTTTGATTACCCATCGGTGATCAAATTACACTGAAATGGTTTAATAGTTTTGTCTTCTTACATAATATTAATTGCATGTAAATAACCCAGCTCGATGGATGTAAGAGAGAGTTGAAAAAGAAGGGCTTTTAATTTGCAGCAAGGTTTATAGGATTGTCTGCTAGTACTGCCAAACTCAACCCAAGTGGGCTCACAAATTGCTGGGTTATTCTTAACTTCTCCCATTGACTGACCGATAGTAACATTGATTAATTGAAATATCAAATAGTCTACACTTAATTTGATGGTTATCGAATTCTGACCTCCTAATTCAACGTATCCCCTCAATAAATATATGAAAGCAATGTCCCTCCTCAATTAAAAGAGTTTACACTGAAAAAGTAGCACGACTCTTGTATATTTTGCCATGTACGTAGTTATTTTTGTTAATCTTAATTTATTTGTCGTGGGTTTAAGTCCCAAAAGATGATGACAGCAATTGACACAAGAAGAAAAAGAAAAAGCCGTCCAATAATGAAATTCAAATAATTGAAAAGGGTGAGAGAAGAAGGTAATGGAGTAAGAAAGAAGCTGCTCAGAAGAGGCCAGAACTGGGATTTTGCACAGCGTGTTTGGTGGGGGGCAAACGTACATTTAAATATTAGTTTTAGCGATCAAGAGGTGTAAGAAGCTTTAAGCTAATTAATGGTAAATAGAAGGGCATGTACCGATTAATGCAGACACGGGGAGACACATCCCAAGGCTAGAGTGTATAATAACATGCGAAAAGGGACACACAGCTTTATTGTTGGGATACGAAAAACAAAACAAATTGTGGCGTCGCCCGGGTTCGAACCGGAGACCTTCAGTGTGTTAGACTGACGTGATAACCAACTACACCACGACACCATTCTGTATAAACTCCTTCATTGTAGAATAATAATTTCTTTTGAAAAAAGAAAAATTTGCAAACTAAGCCTCAAAACAAAGAATAAGATCTACATAAATAGTTTGTACCTGATATTACACCGGTCTGCATCAATATTATGTCTTATTTTTCCATTAAGCAGTTAAAAAATATCATTAGCACTCAAAATTTGAGTATCATTTGGATAATATGGTTTATTAGGCAGAAAATAATGGGTCAACTTTTGAACTCCAAAGCAGGATTTCTATTTATTTAAATATCTATGAGGACCATTAATATAGACTGAAAAGATTAAGAAGAAAGAGAGAAAGTTGAACTGATACTCATTTTCATTGATTTCTATTTGTAAATCCTTCTCTTCCATTTTCTTCACTAGTCACAAATTGAATGTTTTTCTCCCCAAGCATATTTCTGATCTAGGACTTGTAAATGGCTTGAATGACCGCCTCTAACCTTCATTGAGATTTCAACTTCTAAATTGAAACAAACCAAATTTTTAAAATTTTCTACCGTTAATCTCAACTTTATGATTGTATTCTCATTTTCAGACATCGGCAGAAGAAACTAGAGTCCTGGAGTTTTATCCAAAGCAGCAAGAGCAACAAGCAAAGCACCAAGGCTATGATTCTAATCTCATATTCAGACTTCAGTACGGGCCAACGAGTGTCCGCCAATTAAAGCCCAAATATAGACCCAACCACAATGATGCACAAGCCCGGTGATTTTATACGAGCCCATTTGTTTTAGTGGCTGTTGGGTATAAAAGTTTGAGATTGTTAACGACATCTAAATTGTAAAGACTCCTTTTATTTTTTTTATTTTTTTTCTATCATTGGGTTATGCCCAGGGAGCCTCTTATCTGCTGACTCATCCTCTCTGTATGGGTCTGTTAGTCTAAAAAAAACAAAATTCTGTACTAGCATGGCACAAAGCATTTTTATTTATTTTAAAAAAAAAAATTTAAGTAGTGTTTTGCATAAAACGATTTTAATTTTTAAAATATTTGAAAATTTATTTTTTAAGTGTTTGAATATAATAAATATAAAAATTTATATATTATATGGCATCTAAATAATATAAAAATCTTCAATAGGAAGATTTACAGCATCTAAGGTATCTGAACCTTTCTAATGGTGAGTTCAAAACTCTTCCCAAATCCATTTGTAGGTTGTGGAATTTGCAGATTTTGAATTTGTGCCAATGTTACTCACTCCAAAAGTTACCTGATCGCCTGAAATGCTTAAAATCTCTCCGACATCTATATTTAAAAGGGTGTGGATCATTATTCAGTTCAGCCCCTGAGATAGATCAGTTAACTTCCTTGAGGACCTTAGATACATACATTGTTGATAATAAAAAAGGGTTCCTATTGGCAGAAATAGGAAGCTTTAATCTCAAAGGGGAGCTCCACATCAAGCATATGGAGGAGAGAGTAATAAGTGTGATGGACGCCAAAGAAGCCAATTTGGTGAGGAAGAGCCTAAACAAATTGCTGTTGTCATGGGGAAAAAAATGAAGAATCAGAGTTACAGGAAAATGTGGGGCAAATTCTTATAGTGCTTCAACCTCATGCACAACTTAAAACTTTGACCGTGGTAGGATATATGGGTGTTCAATTCCCGCAATGGATGGGTAGTCCCACCCTTAAAGATTTATATAGTATAGAACTTGTGGGTTGCGAAAACTGTTTATGCCTTCCGCCCTAAGGATGCTACCCTCTCTAAAGAAGCTAGGGATATCTAACATGAATCATGTGAAATACGTTGATGATGAATCCTACGATGGGGGAGTTGCAAGAGGTTTCAAAGCTCTGGAATTTCTGAGGCTGGGAAATCTACCAAACCTCATAAGATTATCTAAGGAGGATGGAGAGAATATGTTCCCACGTCTTTCAACGCTGGAAATTTCTAGATGTCCTAAATTGGATACCTTACCCTGCCTTGGATCTGTAACTTTTCTAAAAATAACAAAGGAACACAGCCTCTCATTACTGGGTTCAATTTATAATCTCCACAATCTTGAAATCCTTTGGTTTCTTTATAATGAAGAATTGACATGCTTTCCTGATGGGATGCTACGAGGCCTTACTTGCCTTAAGTAACTCCACATTTGGAACCATACCAAACTCCAAGTACTCCCAACTGACCTCATGAACTTGAATGCTCTTGAAGAATTGCATATTGTGGAATGCTACAGACTTGAGCCCTTGACAGATCAAGTGTTGCAAGGGTTGCACTCTCTTAAAAGATTGAAAATTAGTTGTTATCCGAAGTTCAAGTTGTCTCCAGGTTTTAAGAACCTCACTTCCCTTGAGGATCTTAGGATTAGCAGTTGCTCAGAGGTGGAAGGTTTCCCTGAGGCTTTACAGAATATTAAAACCCTGCAATCGTTATCTTTATATAATCTCCCAAATCTAGCATCGTTGCCGGACTGGTTGGGAAACCCTGGGTCCCTTAAGTCATTGTTTATTTCTAGTTGTCCCAAGTTGATGTTACTTCCAATAAGCATCCAACGTCTTGGCAGTTTGAAAAATTTGGAAATTTACGGTTGCCCTGCGTTACTGAAGCGATGTGAGAAAGAAACAGGGGAGGATTGGCACGAGATTGCTCACGTTCCGCGGTTTCGTATGGAAAGCAGAGTGTTTATACCCAGTGATTATAATAATTCAAATTCCTTTCGTCACTTATAAAGGTTTATTTCGGATCTGGCTACGTGATTTATGTATGTTGCTTTGACTATATATAAACATTAGTACTTTATCCCAGTTATTCTACATACCCAAATGATCTGTCTCTACCTTTGTATAAGTTTCATGTTTGAGAAACAAAAATGTGTTTCTGCTTTGTGTTTCTCTTTGTGAAAATTTACATTATCCTCTTCTTCTTTTTTATTTGCAAATATTACAGACAGGATTTCTCTTTTGCATTATGTGTTTTCCTCTACAGCTGAAAATTTTTTAGTGCTTGTTCCTTCCCTGCTAGCTTGCCAATTAAGTTTTACCTGAACTTTTGCAATCATGTGTGCCAGTAGAATTTTAGAGGCTCGTGTTTTCTAATTTAGCATATTTCCATATGCATTTGGAATGTAGGGAGCATTTTGCCTATTGAAAGTTGCAGGTTCCTTTCTCTTCCTGTCATGCTAAATTTCATGTTTACTTTAATATTTGGGGAACTACAGTGTCTAACTAAACCAAGTACTATTTCTATTTGTTAACAAGATCATTTAATATAGATGCATGAGAATTGAAGAATAAATTTCCAGTTTCATGTTCTGGTTTATGTAAAATCTCCTTGGAAATGTGAAAAGGTTGTTACAGACAATGGTAATGTAGGCTCTACTCATTTTTAACTTTTAAAAGACCTTGAGAAGCATTAAAATTCTGATGCATGCCTTCTCCTTTGCGCATATTCCATCATGATAGAAGAAGAACCCATGAATGAAAATAATTAACATATCTAATTTAACCAATTATCCTAAGAAAAATGAAGCACAAAAATAATTGTTTCTTAAACAAAACAAATGGCAGCTGTAGATTTAAATATTGGATCCAGAACTCTCATATCACTACAACAAAAAAAAGTTTTAACGACAGAATTTTAAAAACGGTTAAAAAAAATTGTCCTTAAACATAAAATAACAACGGTTTTCAAAATCATGGTTATTTAGCGACGGTTTTTCAAAAATCGTCTCTATTTAGCAACAGTTTTTTAAACAATTATCGTTAAGTATTGTTAATTTTTGTTATTTTTTAAAATTGTCAACTTTTAGCGACGATTTTTTGTTCACAATTTAAATTTATCAATTTTTAGCGACGATTTTTTAAAAACTGTCGCTAAAAATATTAATTCTGGCGTCGCTAAATAACGACGATTTTCTAAAAACCGTCACTAAAAATTATTATTTGAATGTTAATTTTGACGCATTTTTGACGACTATTTTTTAATAATTGTCGTTAAAAATTGTTATTTGAATGTTAATTCTGGCACGTTTTTAATAACGATTTTTAAAAAATCGTTGTTAAATACTCCAATTTTTCTATAAATTTTACACATCTTCCTCTCATTTTTCATCATCATCTTCCCTCCATTATTTTTCATTTAGAGAAGATTTTTCTTTTCGATTGTGCCATTGAATTTGTTATAAAAAATACTTCTCTCTTTATTTTATCTCTATTTTTTTCCACGAAAAAGCAACAATGATGCAACTCTTTGTGAAAAATACTTCACCCTCATATTCTCTCTATTTAAATATCAGTTTTAATTCTAAAATTCAGTCAATTTTTTATTGTTGAATTTTTTTTATAGATATTATTATTATTGAAGATACAATTATAAAAATTTTAAAAAATATTAAAATAAAAAATAAAAATAAAATGACAATCTATAAGTAAAAGACAGAAAATGTAGTCTAATCTCTGTCCATAGTTAAATGATTGACTATTTGATTTTTTTCTAAAAAAAAGTGTTTAGCAACAGTTTTTAAACTTTTGCTAAAGCAACAGATAGGTTTGGCGACGGTTTTGAATCATCGCTAAAAATCGCAATTAAAACATTGTAAAAATAAAATAAAATTTAACGACGGTTTCAAAATTATCGTTAAATTATCGATTCTACGACAATTTTTGTAACCGTCGTTAAAAATTTTAGTGACGATTAAAACCGTCGTTAAAATTATTAAAAAATCGTCGTTAAATTTTATTTTTCTTGTAGTGTATACAAATTACATTGTAATGGCTAATCTTGTGATTATACCTCATAGTAGGTCAAGTTTTAACTTAATAAGATTTTGTCGGGCTTCAAATTAATCTTGTGCAATTTAATTTCAAATTAATCTTGTGCAATTTAATTTAAGAAAGAACTCTCCTTATATTTCCATGTTCTAATATATTTACGTAGATCATTTTATTCAACTATAAAAAATCAACAAATAATCCTTTTAGATGAACTATGCACGTCTTCTAGACAAGGGGAAACAGATACTGTTGTGCGCAACCATACCCATATTATCCTAGACAACTATGCATGTTTTGAAAGCAAAAGGGCAGTTATACATCGGTGCAAACCCCTCCAACTTGTTCAATTGATCTTCCATATAAATCTTTCTTTAAAAGTTTGTTGAGAAGATGGATATCCAAATTCTGGACACTTAACAAAAGCAATCATGTACAGGTGCATAATTCAGGAGGAAAAATCCATCCAACATAATTTCAGTTTGGGTTATAGTCTTCATGTAAATTGTAACACATCAGAATTATAATGAAATAAGGACGTGAGTTGACTATTTATCATCCACAAGCCCAACGCCACCTTGCCCTCGCTTCTTCACAGCGCCAACACCTATCCCCTTATTATATAGCGAATGCAAATTTCACATGGGATTGCGGTATCTGTTATAATTGGAAGCAAAGCGTGAAGTGGGAATCAATTGGAGTTGAGCCCCAGAAAAAAGCCTTAGTTTTGTAGTACTATTGTTTGAAAATATTATACTTGAAGATGTTGTGACAGCATGGTGTCGTGGTGTAGTTGGTTATCACGTCAGTCTAACACACTGAAGGTCTCCGGTTCAAGTCCGGGCGACGCCATTTTCTATTATTTTTTGCTGTACCAGTACTAGCCCCAATAATTAAAGTTTGTCCCTTTTTCAAAAAATGTGAGAAAGGTATAATACCAAAAAAAAGAATGATAAGTAATTAATTACATCATAGATGGGAAAATCCTAAATCATGCTATAGAAAATCATAATGTGGCTTTGACATTCAATAACCTACACCCACCAAATTCATATTTAATTAGCACTTCGTTCATACTTAATAGGGTTGCGTACGAGTGACTAAAGGTTAAAAGGATATAATTTGTTCTTTTTCTTCTTCTTTTTTGTTAAACAAGGAAATAGCAGTAAAGTTAGCTAAGTAATCTAGGAAAGCAAACACCTTTCATGTCTTCTAAATAAATATTCCTCCATCGTTGTGCGATGAGCTTGATTTGTCAAACAGTCAGCTACTAATTAGTTACCTTCTCTGAATGTGTAGACAAGCTTGACTTCCCAGATCCTCTCTAGTAGACTTCTTATGCTATGCATGAATCCTGACACTGGGTGTCTTGCTTCGTATCTTTCCTGGGAAAACTTAACGGCCAAGGTTGAATCAGCTTCCACTAACGATTTTTTCAAGCCTCGTTGCCAAGCTAATCTCAATCCAACGAGCAAACCCCAAATCTTAACAGTGACGGAGTTGTCAGATCCTATGGAATCCCACCTGCCGCGTCTACTCCAGAATTATTGAGCCATCTGCATTCAGTTTGTAGCAGTCTTGTTTGGTGAAAACTTAGCCTATCATCTGCTCACTCCTCAGTTTTTTAACTCCTCCTGGCAGGTTCTGATTGAGCTCACAATGTTGCTTCTCCTTCGCGATAAACCATGATAATTAAGGGGTACCAGTTAATTTGATTGCACTTTTTGTGTTGGAAGATTCATTAATTCATTACGTTGCAACCAGACTCGCCATATATCCCATCCGAAAATCTCTCCCCATCCACCACTGGAATATTCCTTAATTCCCTCATTCATTAGATAGATTTAATTAATATATATATCTACTCCTTCATCGATCTCTCAGGAGAAAAAGTGTTGCCACTGTTTTTGTTGCACCAGACTACGCCACGTTCTGTAGGACGGTCCCGATAGAAGAGCATGTATCACTGATTCACTTCGGCTTTTACATCTCGGGCAAATATTGTCTGTGAGTCAACCTTTTTGAAACCCTATTGACGTCTGTCATTTATCACTAGCCATATATATGAACATCCGAATGCATTGGGATCCAAGCGATCTCCATATTTTTCTCCAAATATGGTGATATAATATGTTCTATGAATGGATTTTTTTTTTCTTTTAAGTCTCAACTTTAATAAATAAATTATTACCAAGGTTCAAAGAAGAAAGAAGTAAAAATGAAAATGAAAATTTAAGAACTTGTTATTATTATAACAATAAAAGAAGAAAGAGAGAGAAATAGCCCCTATATATTTCTTTTATGACAATTGTATCATTGCGAAAACATATGAAATTTGTAAAACAATACACCAACTTTTGCCACCCGAAGTGTTTAAATAACTCATCACTTTTATTCATCAAGAAACATACAAAATTTTACAACTTCGTAAGAAACAAACACTGTAAAATTAAAAATCATCCAGTTTACAAAATTGAATGTAAATGGAGAAACTACTCGTGTATTGATGGCATCTCACTGCTGATGTTTTACCTCTGCATCTCGTGCAAACACATTTCCACATCGTATATTTCTTTCTTCCAATGTTGGTATTGAAATTGGATATAATTTAAAATAGAAGTATTTTTTCCTATAAAAAAAAATCATGTACTGCTGTTACTTTTTATTTATCCACACTTTCATTACATTTTTTTTTCATTTATCACAATTATATATTCTCAACTGATAGCGAGATCTGGTACCCAAATAAGAAATCTCATCCATGAGGATCACATTTTTTTGTCTCCCTGTAATTATCAAAATTTCTCAAATTATTGTATCAATATTTTAGCAACTTCTCTAGCTAGCTAATTGACCAGATTCACAATGTCTCTTGCTCCGTCTCATTTAAGAAGCAAAAGGACCTTGACAAGCACAACACAAGAAAACACCAAGTATGAGTGTCTTGTAAGTACTGCTCGGACACCTTCCACAATCATTATCTAGGCTTTATAACCTCGTTCTGTCGTTCCGTTCTTTAAGTTTCCTTTCATTACATTTTTTATTTTTTTGATAACTTGAGACAACATGAGTTATTTTATATATGAAAGAGTTTTCTATATTATTTTCAAATTACATTCAACTCTATATATATGCATCATTCAAGGTTACATCCTAACTTTCTGATACGCTGATATTATCGGAATATATATATACAAATCTGGTACCAGCTTCTATTTAAAAAATAGCTCCAAAAATCTCTCTAACTGTAGGTGCAACTTAATTACGTCAACATTTTTTTTTCCATTTATCCCAATCATTCTCAACTCTAAGAGATATCTAGTACACAAACCATGAGGGTCACATTTTGTATTCATATGACTATCAGAATTTCTCTAATTATTGTATCAAAATTTTGGCAACTTCTCTTATTTAGATCAGGTTCACATATATTTAACGAAAACAAGCTCCTTTTGCCAAATTTCCAAATCCTAGGCGTGACACTTGGAGAACATTCCGTTACCATACATTATGATATTCAAACAACTGTATCGTGAGGGGACTTTTCTTCTTCTTTATTATTATTATTTTATTTCAAAAAAGAATTGTTAACATCTGTTTTTAAATTTTTATGAACTTGTTTGGAAACAGTTTTTAAAACAATTCTTTTGTGTTTTTGTTCTACAAAAACAAAAAAAATATATTTATTATTTTATTTATAAATTATTTTTAAAAACTGTTTTATTCAAAAAATATTATTTTATTTTTTCTTTATTTTTGTGTAAAATTATTTTTAAAAACAACAATAACTATTTTATTATAGTAAAATTATAAATAATTTGTCAAAAATAATTATTAACTATCACGCAAATTATATACTTTTTTTAAATATTATTTTCAAAATTTACATCTAAATAAATTTATTTATTTTTTGAAAAAAATAATTTAAAAAAACAGTAAAAACACAGCCCTATTCCTTTCCTGTTTTCGCCTACGGGACTTCATAGACCGGCAAAGCCCAACGAATGTCAACCAATCAAAGGCTACATATGGAGCCAATCACAATTTTATTGCTTAACCTTTTATGTTAATAGAATAAACAATACACACTAATAAATTGATCAAACTAAACCGGCGGGCTAAATTGAAAAATCAATAAATTGATCGCCTCACCAGTTCGTTTAATCTTTTAAACCGTTCAATCAAAGAATTGGTGAATCAGTTAAAAATAGATAAATCAAAACAATGTGAATGAATGTTCACGTTTTTTTTCATTTTCTTCTCTTATTAAAAAAAACATTTTAACTAATTTTTAAATTTTTTTATTATTATAAATAGTATTATAAGGACTAGTACCGATTTACAAGTATTATATCGTGTAAAAATATAATTTTTTTTATATGTAATATAATTATGAATAAAATTTTAAATATATTTATATATGATATTTAATTATTTCTATTTTAAATATAAGTTCTTAAATTAACTTTTGAGCATTAATTAAATTAAATTAATTACAAAAAAAAACTAGACATATTAATTTAGTTGAAGTTGAAAGAATTGAACCAAATCAAACATATTAAAAATCAGTTTAATTTAGTTTAGTCCATTCAATTTTTAAACTTTTTAAAAAAAAAAAAAAAACTTTTTGTCACCCTTATAAATTCACTCTATGTACATCTTCTAATTTTATAGGTTAAAAATTACAACTAATATTACTGAGAAAGAAAATTAATGTAATGCAATCTATAAGTCCATTTATATCAGCACATGTAAATTTTATTAAAAGTTCAATCACACATACAAATAAATCTTAATAAGTACCCACAATTAATATAACAATGAAACATAAATTAATTGTTTTCCATTCATTTAATAATGATATTACATTTCACATTCATACTTTTTAAATTTTATCTCATAACTACTTAGATTATTTCTAGTTTCAATGTATAAAATTTATAAAAGAAACACTTAATGTAAAAGATAGCTCAAATAATTCAACTATTCTAAAGGTACTATATAAGAAATATAATATATAAAAAATATAAAATATACTTATATAATATTTTAGCCATCAATTTGATCTGATTTAATTAAAAAAAATTTAATTGACAACCAAATCAAATTAATTAATTTTTTAGTTGAAAAAATAATTTGAGACATTCACTTTTTTTTTGGTTCAGTTTTGTATACTTCTATTTAAATTATTTATTTAATTAATTTTATATAATTAAGTTTTAATATATTATATTTTATAATATGAAAAATTAAAAAATTTATATTATATATTTTATTATCAATTTAATTATAGTTTAACTACAGTTGAATTAGGGAACTATAAATTGTTATTTTTACTAATTTATTTTTAAAATATTAATACACACATAGATGATAAAGAAATCATTATTTAAGTATTAACTCATTACTTTTTGCCTCACGAGATATCGAAATTGGATGTAAGTATAGCTCAAAAGGCAAAAGGAAATACTGGCTGCTAGGTTTATATATATATATATATATATATATATATATATATATATATATATATATATATATATATATATATATGGATGGAAGGTAGATATTGGTAAAATCTTCATCCAAACAATATAAAAAAAATCTCATTTAGGAGTAAAATAATCAAAACTCATATACGATCGTGTTCTGTATGGCATGTATCAGATATTAATTATAAGGATAATGAAAATTATAAATTAAAAAATTCCAATCAATTAAAAATCTAATTTACTAAATTAAGTTTGATTTAATTTTCTCACAACCTGCGACTTATTCTCCGCCCATTTCAAAGCAACATCTCCAACGTATCCCACATCACTCGGCAATGGCAATTGGTATAAATATCAGTCATATCTAGGACTTTCCAAAACTATATTGGACACTGTGAACCAAAATAAACAAAGAAAGAACAGATAGTTTCCAAGTTTGAAAGATCGCTTAGCCCAAATATACTACTTTCAGACCAAAAGCGTATCAAATTCTTTCACATTATATACCCAAATCTTCAAAATAGTATCTTTCCGTATAATTTTCCTTTTGTATATCATAGTAGTATCTGAATTTAATTGGATTTGCACTGAATCCATTACGCTTCTATTAATGCATCAAAACTTTTTCTTTTAGGCTGAGATTTTTTCTTATATGCACCTTTACACGTTTTGTATGAGTACTAAATGCACGCATTAAAGGCAGTGGCAATGGAAAATCTCGTGAAAAATAAACTTCTAAATTAGCCTTCTTCAAGTTACAAGTGCAATGAATTCTGGGCCTTCATATCTTTCAGATAATATTGATTGTTGAGAATTTTCGGTGCACATAGCCGTCTTCGAGGCCTATAAAAAGGGTTGCGCACACAAGGAAGATCTACAGATTTTCACCCAAAAGTAAAAGAACCAAGTAGTAAAAATGGTGAACAGAGATTACAGCAAAGGGCTGTCCTCACTCTGTTCATTTTGGCGCCCAAAATGCAGTTCTAGCAATCCTTCAATGCCATCACTGCAGAAGAGATTGCTAGATGAAGAAAGCCTCGTTCAGTCAAAGCTGGAGACACACCACAAGAAGCCTGGATGGAAAGCCATGCCTTATATTTTAGGTCTATGATGCGGAATGAAATTTTACAGGAATTGGGAATTAGAGTTTTTAATTAGAGTAATAATTTAGCAATTTTAATCTTGTTCATTTGGGATTTTATCCTTTGTGTAGATAGGTTATTTCTTGAGGATTACTCATGCAGAAGGATGCAAATTACACCCCCCCCCCCCCACATAAACTTGAGCACCTTTTCTGAATTTGATAAATAGTAATTTGAGAATTTTCCCTGTTGTTAATAACTGTTATTAGATCTTAGTTCTGCATCAAACTATCTCTAAACATTGCTTAGTTGTTGACTTTGATTTTCCAATTAAATTATTTAAACTTGAAATTTCTATTAAACTGTGGAGCTAAACGTGCAGGAAATGAAACAATTGAGAGGTTGGCGACATTTGGGATGACAGCAAATTTTATGGTGTATTTGATGAAAGAGTATAACATGGATCAGGTGCTTGCTTCTAACATTTTGAACACATGGTTGGGTGCCTGCAATATTATACCAGTCTTTGGTGCCTTTGTTGCTGATGCCTATTTGGGAAAATTTTCAACAATTGCTGCAGCATCCTTCGCTAGTCTTTTGGTATGTCTTCCTTTTTTATTTTTTTAAACTTCAAGAATCATTGGACACTATAAAATATCAATACTTAAAAAAAAAATTATATTATATCATGTTCAATACTCCTATGAAATAAAACACGAATCTTCAAATTGTATTTTAATATTATAAATTTTAATTGTTTTGCAATATCCATATCATATATTGTCCCCTATTCATCTCAGTATCTGTGATATAACCTGATTTGGATTATAACCTTTATTCTTGAAATTGATTAGGGTATGGTGATAATAATGCTAACAGCCTGGGTGCCACAATTTCATCCTTCCACATGCTCCCTTCAACAACAGCAACTTGGTGTGTGTAAGGGCCACACTACTTTCCAAATGGGTGTCTTATTTATGGGACTATGTTGGTTAGCCATAGGGACTGGTGGGATTAGGCCATGCAGTGTTCCTTTTGCCGTTGACCAATTTGATTTGACCACTGTTGAAGGAAGGAAAGGAACCACTGGCTTCTACAATTTCTACTACACCACGCAGACAGTGATAATGTTGATCAACCAAACTCTACTGGTTTATATCCAAGACTCTGTTAGCTGGACTCTTGGTTTTGGCTTGCCCTGCCTCTTCATGTTTTTTGCCATTATCTTCTTCTTTGCTGGCACTAAACTTTATGCCTACGTTGAGCCTAAGGGAAGCATATTTTCTAGCATAGCTCAAGTGCTAGCTGCAGCTAAACACAAGCGCCACCTTCATCTACCTTTTGCTGAGGACTCACATGAAGCTTTCTATGACCCTCCACTGAAGGCAGATGCAGATTTAAAACTACCTCTTACAAAGCAGTTCAGGTAAGTGTTAGTCTTTGAAAGATTTATGTTCCATCAATTTAGTCCATAGTATCATCATTTAGGCAACATCAAGATCATATCGCTGAGTTTTAAAAATATTTGAAGTAAAATGATGACAATTATTTTCTAAGGACTAATTTGATGGAACACGCATCTTTCAAGAACCCAAATTAATAAATCTTGACTGAATCAACCTATACATTGTCATTTTGATGCTTGATTTTAATCCCTTAGGTGCTTAAATAAAGCTGCTCTAGTGGTGGACAATGACTTGAAGACTGATGGGTCAAGCAGAGACCCTTGGAGACTTTGTAGTGTCCAACAAGTTGAGGAGTTCAAATGCTTGCTTAAAGTTGTTCCAATTTGGGTAGCCAGCATCATACCTTACCTTCCAATAGGACAGCTAGCAATATTTCCAATCTCACAAGCCTTGAAAATGGATAGGCACTTGGGACCCAACTTTGAAATTCATGCTGGTTCAATCAGTGTGATACAACTACTGACCATAGCTGTGTTCCTCCCATTCTATGATGGTGTCCTTTCTCCAGCATTGGCCAAAATAACCAAGCAAGAAGAAGGGCTCACAACCCTTCAAAGAATTGGACTTGGACATGTTTTTGCAATCCTAACAATGGCGGTTTCAGGTTTGGTGGAGCACAGAAGAAGAGTTCTAGCCATTTCACTTGGAGCATCTGATGGGGTTGCCCCCATGTCTGTAATGTGGCTAGCTCCTCAGTTCATCCTTCTAGGCTTTGTTCAGGTGTTCACCATTGTTGGTCACACTGAGTTTTACAACAAAGAGTCTCCTGACAACATGAGAAGCATTGGCAATTCCTTGCTTTGCCTTACTGTATCAGGTGCCAGTTACCTCAGCAGCTTGATAGTGAACATTGTGCATAATTTTACTGGGAACCAAGGCCAACCTGACTGGCTGAACAATGACATTAATGAGGGCAGATTGGAGAACTACTACTTCATCCTAGCTGCATTGGGGGTTTTGAATTTGAGCTATTTCTTGTTCTGTGCTCGTGGTTATAATTACAAGACCGTTGTGAATGCACAGAACTCAAGCATACATTAATGAATCAGCACTAATAAAATACTTGTATAGCATATGGTGTCATACTGTTCCTACTTCCTGGTTTTGATATAAACTCCATTTATAAGATATAAAGTTTCACATTCTATGGCCTTTGTGCTTTGCTCATTAGTACTCTTGCTTCTTAACTTGTATACCGTAAGGTAGAAATGATTTCTTGAGTGCATTTCTTTGATGAATGGGTTTTTTTTTTCTTTGGATAAAGCTCCATGATTGTAGTTTCTTCTACTGAATATGAGCATAGGATCACAAAATTTGAGATTAGCGGTTTCAAAATTTGACTTATTCAAGCCAATTACAAGTTCTGGTTCACAAAACACACACACAAATAAGGCATCATTCTGTAGTTTTTCAGTCTATAATGGACCTCATGTCCCCCAAAGATGATGGATTTTCACTTAAAATGATGAGGTTTTCAGGTAGAAATCCTTTTTATGTTTTGAAGTTCAAAAGTTCACCCATTATTTTCTGCCTTATATATCCAACTTGTTTTGACTGTCAATATCATGCTGATACTTATAAGCACCTAACTGGAAAAATAAGACATTATATAAAGTCAGACTGGAGTAATACTCCATATATACTGATCATGTACTCTGAGATCTTATTCCTTGTTTGGAGGCCTACTTTCCAAACTTGTTCTTTGTCCAAAAGAAACAGATCTAAAGGAGTAAAAGCACAGACCATAGGCACATCTGCTGGAAAAAAAATTTATATATTTGGATTCAAAAGCAGAATCTGAAAATAAATGCTCTGATTCTAGTTTCAGACTTTAACGCATGCAGCTGCCTAATCATTGTCCCATTTCTCACTTCTCAAATCGACAGTAAAAGTAACCTTATCTCCTAATCCAGCAACTATAACAAAACAAAAGCTGCGTGATGAAGCACTAAAACTGCCCTCAACCAAACAACTTTAAGCATTGTACTTAAATCTTACATTTGGTTTTCAATATTTCTTCTCAGTTTAAGGACAACTTCTCGATAAAATATATAATTCAAGTTGTTGTTGTTTTGTTTGACATGTGTTTGAACAGCTCTTTGATAAGGAAATGAAACAATATGAGATGGTGTGGCCACAAATTAATGGAGGTTGTAATATCTGTATAGTTTTAATTTCTACATTAGTGGCAATCTCTTTCCTAATTTTGTTATCTGTTATGAGAAAACACTGCTCTAGACTTTTTCTTTTGGTGTCCTACACTTAATACAAAATCTTATCCAAATCTTTTCAAAAATCTTTAAATAAATTATTTCAATCTAGTTTTGTGTCAAACTCAAAGCTCATTTTATCCTTGCTCACCCCATGGTTCCTTTCCAATTTACAAAGATTTGAAATCTAAATTAATGAAAGCCTTTTGCTTGTAAAATCCGAAATCAAATAGTATACGTTATTTCTTTGTTTGTCAGAAATTATTTTTTGCTTAATTTCCCAGAAATTTTCCAAATGCACGAGGCAGATAAAAAGTCCAAAATAATCATGAAAGGCTATCGAGTGACAAAACCTGCATTTCCCCGAGTGAAGTGGGACAATAGCTATCTAAATGAACATGAGTTTTCAAGGATAAATGAGGTGTGTATAGTGCGAAGTGTGATAGGTGGGGGATTAGGAGCAACTATTTTGTGAACATTGAATCAAAGTGATAGGTTAAGGTATCAAGATCGTGGTGGTAACGTTGGTGATGATTAGGAGTGAGGATATGATTATCGTGGCTAGCAACGCCAATCACATAAATATAATCCTGCCAAAACTTGGCACAAATCTTTCCACTTTCAGGATCACTTGCTAGGGTTGAATTAATTTTCTTCATCCTGCATCCACCACTTGCTTAAGTTACAGAACTGGATTTTTTTTATTTATTAATTTATAAAACATATACACTTTCTACTTGAAAATCAAATATTTTCTGCATTTGGCAGTCCAGATTAATTTCTTCATGCAGTATTTTTTATTTGGTGTACAATAATTATATATGTTGTCATGCATTATTAGATGGAATTTTGAATGTGATATTTTTTTTAGGATTAACTGCTTTTCGAATTGTAGTTATTATTATTTTTTGAAGTCTGATATAAATATTGTCAACCTCCTTATTCTTTAAATATATAATTAATTTTGTTTGAAATATTAAAATTATTATTTTTTATAAATATTTTTTTGGGAATTTAAATTCTTAATATTTCAGAAATTATCTCTCCTCTCAACTATTAAATTTACTTAGACTTATAATTTTATAATTAAATAATTTGTGTTGTTATTGAAATATTCAGCTTCACCGATACTGTTTATTTTATAGCCACGCCAAACATTTGGAATAGGAGAAAAGGGGGACATACCTACTAAAAAATGAAAATTCAAAATGTAAGATACATTTTAAATGTAAAGTATAAAAGTGCATAATTATCATAATTAATGTAGCTTCTTGCTAATGATGATCAGTTTAATTTAACTCGACAAAAAAAAGTGAACCAATTAAAAACTCATAAAAATTGAAATGATTTACTTTTATTTTCTATTATTAAAATTTTAACTATTTTAAAAAAAATATTATTTCAAAAAATAATATTGTAATGATTATTGACTATTGAATATTATATTAAGTAAAAGTATAAATTTTTTATGTATAATATAATTACTAATAAAATTTCAAATATATACTAAAATATATTAATTGTTTTTTTTTATCTTGAATAATTTATTTAATTGATTTTATATCTTTAAATATTAATATATCATATTTTATAATATAAAAATTAAAAATATACTATATATTTTTAAACTATAAATTATTCTTTTCATTACTTCTAAGGCATCGATGATTAAGATTGGCTCCGTTGCAAGATCGAATTGCATTAATCAGAAGATATTTTATATTAAATCTTGTTTGTGATTTTTTGGAACTAACTTATCTAACTCCGTGACAACTTGTTTCAACTTTATTTCGCATGCATTAATTTCCAGTTGCAAGCAGACTGCTATGATATTTGAATGGTGATAAAGGGTCCCCACCCTTCCACTGAACATGGCAAACACAGCACGCAATCGGTGTACCTATGGCTCGTGCATGAGTTGGAACCTCTGAGACGATGGCACACGTCCTGCTCTCCTGTTTGGATGTATCCTAGTGCAACTCCAGGACACCCAAAACTCAATCCTACGCCATTCACCCATTCTCTATTTCTGTACAAATAAATCAGCGTCGTGGGTCACCTCGTTCCTTAGCTAAAACACTTAACACCAGTGCACAGAGATCTTGGATGCCAATTATATAAAGGGAGCTAGAGCCTAGAGACATAGAAGAGAGTGCGAGCAATGGCTGCAGAGGATAAGGGAACCAAGAACTCTGGCTCTTCTTGGTCGCTCCTGTTCTGCAGAAATTGCATTTCTTCAAGTTCATCATCAGCAGACAAGGAATCAGTCATTGAGAAGCTTGACAGCAGCTCTTCCGATTTATCAGCTTCTTCATCCCAGAAGAAGAAGCCTGGAGGATGGAAGGCCATGCCTTACATTTTAGGTCTCTTTATCTGCTTTTCACATTTCTTTATCGTATCATTTGATTGTTAGATTTTAGAGTTTTGGGTTAATTGGATTAACGTTACAGGGAATGAAACGTTTGAGAGGTTGGCAGTGTTTGGGTTGTTTGCTAACTTTATGGTGTACATGACAAGAGAGCTTCATTTGGACCAAGTTTCTGCTTCAAACATCATGAACATATGGTTTGGGGTTACCAACTTTGCGCCCTTGGTTGGTGCCTCTATTTCTGATGCCTATCTGGGTCGCTTCAGGACTATTGCTTTTGCGTCCTGTGCTTCTCTTCTGGTACACATTTCTCTCTCTCTCTCTCTCTAAATACTTCGTAGTAGGTTATTCATTCAAACTAACACTTTCCCTGGCTTTGGAGAATCTGATGGAGACGATGGTTGCCACTCTGAGAAACCCTCTTTCTTTTTTTAATCCCAGTCAGACAGTTTTTTTAACTTAGTTTTTTTTTTGGTGGCATATTAATTAATTTTTTTAATGGTGTAACTGAAAAACAAAATATCAGTTCAAGTTTTTGTTAATTAGCAAGTGTTGCACACTTTTTTGCTCTTTAGTGCCATAGTTGAGAAGGGTACAAATATAATTCATATCAATTTTGACCAATTCAAAAAGTTAATTTAGAAAAAAATCTCGTGATTTTATGGGTCAAAGACATTATTGACTACTTGCGATAGAATATTAATAATCAATCATTTCAAATTCCTGCATTCAAGCATGAAATCAATTCCTTGTCTTTAGCTCAACTAAAGTCACTTTCAATTAATCTAACCATTTTTCTGTTGATTTTTCCAATTTTTTTCACTGACTTCTCCTATTGAACATTGCTAATACACAGGGGATGATCGTTGTGACTTTAACAGCCTGGTTACCAGAGCTTCACCCTCCACCATGTACTCCTCAACAGCTAATACTGAATCAATGTGTGAGAGCTAGCACTAAACATCTAGCTGTTCTGCTTCTGGGGCTCTGTTTTTTAACCATAGGCTCTTCTGGCATAAGGCCATGCAGCATACCTTTTGGTGTAGACCAATTCGATCCCACCACTGATGAAGGAAAGAAAGGGATCAATAGCTTCTTTAATTGGTACTACACCACATTTACAGTGGTTTTGCTGATAACTCAGACAGTGGTGGTCTATATCCAAGACTCTGTTAGCTGGAAGATAGGCTTTGGGATACCTACTTTGTGCATGTTTCTCTCAATAATCATGTTCTTGGTTGGAACTAGGATCTACGTGCATGCAAAGGCAGAAGGAAGCATATTTTCTGGGATAGCACAGGTTCTAGTGGCTGCATATAGAAAGCGACATGTTAAGCTTCCGTGTGAGGAGAAGATAGATGGGATTTTCTATGATCCACCACTGGAGAGCACTAATGTTTTGTCAAAACTCCCTTTGACTTACCAATTCAGGTTAAATATCTCTACCATGGACCATCTATTATTTTATTCAAGTAGAGCGCAAACAAGCAAGTGTTCTAATCAAACGGGCTTTCTTGTATTCTTTACTATTGAGCATTAATCAGAGTTGGTCCCAGGAAAATCAACACAAATTGCTTATTATATTCTAATGACATCATCTGGTTAATTTTTTTATTAGGATATTAAATAAGGCTGCTCTAATAATGGAGGGCGAGGTAAACCCAGATGGGACCACAGTGAATCCGTGGAGACTCACCAGCATCCAGCATGTAGAAGAGGTGAAATGCCTAGCCAGAATCTTCCCAATCTGGGCTGCTGGCATTCTCAGTCTCACTTCCATGGCACAGCAGGGAACATTCACAGTATCACAAGCCTTGAAAATGGACAGGCACCTCGGACCCAATTTCCAAATCCCAGCTGGTTCACTTGGGGTCATATCATTTCTCACCATAGGCTTCTGGGTTCCATTCTATGATCGAGTGCTAGTACCCTTTCTGCGGAAAATCACCAAACACGATGGGGGCATCACACTCCTTCAAAGAATTGGCATTGGCATGGTGTTCTCTATCCTGTCCATGGTTGTAGCTGGCCTGATTGAGAAAATAAGAAGGAACTCGGCCAACTCCAACCCAAACCCAAACCCCCTTGGAATAGCTCCCATGTCAGTCATGTGGCTAGCCCCACAGCTAATCATAATGGGTCTCTGTGAGGCCTTCAACATCATAGGACAGATAGAGTTCTTCAACCGGCAATTCCCCGAACACATGAGGAGCATTGCAAATTCCTTGTTCTCGTGCTCATTTGCCGGGGCTAGCTATGTGAGCAGCATTCTAGTCACCGCAGTTCATCATACCACAAAAACAAACAGCCATCCCGATTGGTTAACAAATAATATCAATGATGGTAGGTTAGATTACTTTTACTATCTTATTGCAGGCATTGGGGCCCTGAACTTGGTTTATTTTCTGGTTGTGGCTCAAAGGTACAATTATAAGGGAAATGTGGACCTCCATGATGAAGGTCATGATGTGGAGCTGGCTTCACAGAAAGCCTAGACAAAATTATATTACTATGTATAGCTAGCTATGTATGAAAAAAAATATTAAATAAAGTAATAAGTGCTGTACTTTTTCCTTTTTCTTTTTAATATTCAGACTCTGTAACCAGCATTACTCATTTTACCTTTGAAAATCTCTCTCTTTTAAGAGTGATTTATAATAAAAGTAATGTAAACTTTTACAAATTCAACCTCTAATCATGTGATTTAGTTCGGAAATTTTTATTTTATTCGACATAATTAGTTTCCCTTCTTTTTTTCTAAATTTATATCAAAATATAATTTGACCTATGAGAAATTAAAATTATTGTATATGTATTGATTATTCCCGGTAGTACTGAAGTGATGAATCTGATGCAGAGTTAAAACAAAAGAAGAGTTGGGAGGGGGGGATGCACAAATAAAGTAAATTTTCTAATGGAGATTTATTTATTTATTTATTTTAATTTTGAAATATTTCAAACTTAAAATTTTGATAAATTAATATATAAAATAAAGTCTAAAATTCGTTCAACCATCAAGTCTATACCGAAAAGGCATTTTTTTAAAAAAAAAAAAATTGTAACAGTTGTTTTTTGCTGAGAATGTGACATGGGTAGGGCAATCTACCTAATAAGATAAGGTAAAGCACTAAAGGACCCATCTTTCTTTTTCAATTAAAAAATAAATAATAAAAGAACAATGTTGAAAACAAACTCCACATGAACGTGTTTTTAGATTTCCATTAGTGGGAAAGAATCTTCTAGCGCGTCATAATTCATCTTAAAAAAGAAAAAAAAAAGTATGAAATGGATGGTCATTAATGGATTAAATGTTTAAATTTGTATTAAATAAGCGTAATTTAGTAATATATAATTTTTAAAAATTAATTCTTTTAATTTTCTCATCAATAATTACCTATTTTTTAAACATATTTGTTAATGCAAGTGCATGAGATGTAAGCCTTTTTTTTATAATATCTCTCTCAATTTATATATTTTATTATAACAATCATTTCTCCACTTAAATCAAATGTTAAATATGATATTATAAAAGTTATGTACATTATAGATAACTCTTATATCATTTATTCAATTTAAAAAGTCTATTATACCTTTCTTTTTACATATTTATACGTGTTTTTTATTTATTTTTTCATTTATAGTATTGAACTCATCTTTTTCTTTTAACGATAATAATTTTTTGAATTGACTAAATTATATAAAAATTATATGCAATTAAAGTGATTTTAAAAACATCAAATTAACTTAATGTTCAATTTAGACACACAGCGTTGATTGTGATAAAACATGTAAATTGGAGAAGTCATTGTAATATTTTTTAAAGAAAGGAAATAAAATTGTGATTTGTGATAAATTGGTAACTACATATTTTGTGGCGTTCACCATTATTCCATGAAGTGCTAAGGTTCGCAAGATTCAACGTAAGTGATGAGTTTACATCCCACTTTCGCTCTGCTCTTTTTTGTTTTTTTTTTTTTTGTTTTTTCCATTCTGAAATTGACACAACAAAAGTGAATTCTAGAATATGATTAGTCATATTTGCGGTCTCTATTTACATCGATGTGTATTATTACCCAATGAAAAGGACTTGACAAGAAAATTCCCCCTACTTGAATCAACCTATCCGATTCCATTTTATCATAAACTTTAACAAAGATACCATGATTATCCTTCTCACTACAATTAATACAAAACCACTTTGCCTGGCTTACCTAACTCAAAATCTTTAGGGGTTAGAGTGAGATGAGCTTAATGTTATAACAATTCAAATCGACACATAAAAAACTATTACTATTATTATTATTATTATTATATGAAATTATGTACGTATCTTCTTTGGAGTTTGGAAATAAATAGCTGCTTATTGCTAGGGACAGGATTGAGCAAATCCCAGAAAGTAGAATCTAGCCATTTCCGTCCTACTTTCTTGATAGGGACTACCCTTTTTTTTTTAGGACCAGCATGTTCACATGAGGACAACCCATCCTCATAGTAATAATATGCTGGACTGAAGCATCAAAGAGAATGGTGAATTTCAAAATCTTAATTTGCCGGCCACAACACGTGGGAAAGTGATGACCTCAGACATAAAACCGGCGCCCACATCTTTTTCAATTATATATTCAGGAAAAATAAAATAGATCATTAAAACAATGTATTATCCCAATTGATAGACGTTCACCAAACCGAAATACGTTTTAATCAATGCAGAAACGACTCGAACGTTGTCGGCGAGCCCACATTTCTGTCAGTGCCCATAACCCTCCACTACCAGTGAAAGTGAAAGAGAGAAGCGTGGGTTTGAATAGCTGGGCATGCCAGTGTCATGGGGTGGGAAGATGCGGTTGTATGACCGAGAGTGAAAAATGAAGGACCATCGATGTTGTCTTTGAACTCAATTGAAATGCACGAGAGTTTTTGAATGGCAATGTTTTGGTTGGGACTTTTTGGCGCCATGTCATAAAAGAATCGTGTGCGCTTTTGTCTTGGATAGGCAACCATGAAATCCATCGTAAAAGACATTATATTGGTCAAATTAACTAATAATTGTCTAATAACTATTATAATTTTAGACAAATTAACTTTTGCACCGAATTAATGTGGAATCATTTTTATATACAAAATATATATTTTTTGACAAGTGGTGGACTAATTACTCCGATTAGTGCACTAGGTAGGATATGACGAATTATGTAAAATAGAAACTCAAAAAAGTCTTCCCATCCTCAATTCAGTACCTAATTCACCAGCAAAACCGTGCATCCAATCCCACTCTATGATCGTGCTTAAACTTGATTATGGCTATGTTTAATTTTTAAAAAGTTGAATTTAAAATTTGACAAATTTTTATTGGCCATTTGGCCCATACAAAAAGCTCACAAAGCCCAGTACTAAACCTAATAAATTGGGCCCATTCTGTTTACCATGGAGCTGACGAGAGTAGAATCCGGGTTAAATGGACATGTTGCATTGAGGCTTGCTTAATCCTTCCCGAAATCCGAACACAATGATTATCATATTTTGGACGGTGGAAATTTAGTCCCAGCAGCTACAATTCTCTCCTGCCAGCCACCTCTTCTCTTTTTTTCTTTTTTCTTTTTTTCTGTTTATTTTTGTTAACTTTTTTTTAGGAAAACATTTTTATTTCATTAAAAGAGCTTTTCACTTCCTATAGAGAAAGATTTTTTCTCTTTTTTATAAAAGGTGGTAGAACTTTCAAAATTTATATCTCTTTATTTAAATTTACAACTCTACTTTCAATTTCAAATATAAGGAGAGAAATATTAAATTTATATCTATAAATTCACTTAAAATAAAGTGAAAAAATTTAACTTTTAAAGAGAGTTAGAAGGTGTATTATCTCTCTTAAAAATGTCTCTGTTTTTTTTATTCTTTAAATATTATATTATTGTGTATTTGTAATTTTGAGATGTAATATTTGATATGTTAGTATTTGTGAAATGTGTTATTTTTGTATTTTCTAATTGTAAGACATGATATTTTATATTTTGTATTTTTAAAAATTGTAGAATTAAATTAATTAGACTTAGTTCACTTGCATTTTTCTTCTGATTATTTTTTGATTTTATGTTTGATATATTGTCTCAAATAGTGATATTTTACTAATAAAAAAAAAAGGGACAGTGGAAATTTAAACATGCAGAAATATACAAACTTACTAGCTTTCCCTTTAATTCATGACATAAGTAAACACAGACATCTTCAAGCACAACATACAAATGCTTCCTACTTAATAACTAGTCACGTTCATTAAAATTAACAACTTCATAATTTGATGAAACATAATCTCCCCCAGAAATCAAGCTATCACTGAGAATGAAAGCTGCCTCAGATTATCAACAAAACGATCAAAATCACCATAAGATGATCCGCCTCGAATTGTAGCCATCTCTGATTTCTTCTTCCATTCCGATGCCTTCTTTCTCATGCCCTTCCCCTTCTCTCCTTCCATCATCTCCTTCACGACTGCTTCCACTTCCTCCCTCTTCACATCGCTATCTATCTCTAGCCCAATCTCCCATGTCGTACAAGCATACCTACAATTCACTTGCTGCTCTGCAAAGAAAGGCCAGCAAATCATAGGCACACCCCCACATATCCCTTCCAACGTTGAGTTCCAACCACTATGTGTAAGAAATGCTCCAACTCCTGGGTGTGTTAGCACTTTCTCTTGTGGGCACCAACTCACTATCAATCCTCTATTCTTGGTCTCTTCTAGAAAATTCTCTGGCAACATTGCTGATTGACCCATCACAACATCTGATCTTATGATCCACAAGAACGGGTGCCCAGAATTAGCAAGTCCCCAAGCAAACTCTCTGAAGTTTTTCTCAGACATGACAGCGATGCTTCCAAAGTTGACATAAACAACAGAATCTGGTTGTTGTTTGTCCAACCAGGAAAGGCAATCTGTGTTGTCTTTCCACAAGCTGGCTCTTGCTGGGTTTGTGTCGGATTTGGGCAAGTTCTGGCAGAGCAGAGAGAGGGGTCCGACGGAGTAAGTGTTGGGGAACTTGGCAGATACAGCTTCCAGCACCTCGGATTCGAAATCGTCGAAGGTATTGAATATGATTGCGTCGGCTTTCATGCAGTCCCGAGCTTCTTCGAGCCACCTGTTGAAAGCAATGTCGTCTGGGTTTGTGCTCCGGACGAAGCTCGGCATGTCCTTGACTCGCATGTGCTTCATGCCCGGTATCCAATCCAGAGTGGTTTCCAGAAAGCCATTTCTCAGATCACTTTCCTCTGTTACAAATAAAAATAGGTCATAAGCATATTGATTCTTCCTATTCGTTAGGTCGTATTAGGATGAAAATTTTAAAAAATTCATGGAATTCGAAATATTATAGAAATATCTTATTTCGATTATTAATTAATTAGTATAAAGTAATCTGCACGTTTTTTTATTTTTATTTTCAATATTTTTATAGCTGCCCACCGCGGGGGTCAATGAGTGGGGTATGGGTCCTGAATCTATCTGTTTTTATTCACACAAAAAATTATTAAATTACTGAGAAATTCTAAATTCTTTAATTAATGATCAAAATGAAACATTTTATATTGAAAATTTCAAATACTCTATAAAAACAACTTTTTCCACTTAAATTACTTCCTCCAACCACACACCCGAGAGAATTTGCGGTGAAGGACTGCATTCTGAGCAAGTTTTGATAGATAGATAGATATAAATGAGAAACTTGTACCTTTAAGAGGGAAAATTCCCCTGTTGACAAGCTCTCCAAATTGGTAATAAGCCATGAAGCCACAGGTAGATGCAGTCCAGAACTGAATTTCTGGGATGCCCAGCTGACGGGCTACTTTGATAGCAAAGCTCATAATCCCATCTGAAATGATGCACCCGACTGGAGGCAACCCATCCATGGAATTGAGCTTCCTGATTAGGTCTGTGAGTGGAGCAGCAGAGTGCTTCTGAGTATAGTACAATAGCTCAGTGACACTCTGAGTAGCATCCGGGTTTGAGGGTGGCATCCCATCTGGGATTGTCTCAAACCTGAACCCAGGAAAGTTCTTAACAGCATCCGGACCCTTAGATCGGATTAGCCTGCTTTGGTTAAACTCAGTGTTCACAAAGGTAACAAAGAAGCCTCTTGAGTGCAGAAGCTTAGCTAGCTGCATGAATGGGTTCACATGCCCCTGTGCGGGGAATGGAATGCAAACAATGTGAGCGTTATCAGCCCCAAGAGAACCCATTTTACAATACAAAAAGCTTAATTAGCAAGGTTGAGGTATATGAAGCTTGGTTAGAAGATGGGGTTTATATAGCAATTGAGACTTGATTACATGCATGCATGCAAGTGTTCCACTTGGTTTGAGGGAAAACGAATTGCTTAGCGTGTTATACAATAATGGCGAAGTGGTCCACAAAACAAAATTATTAAAATGCTTCTACTGTTTGAGAGGGAAAGCTTCTTGACTCGCTCTCTGGCCGCCAGGGAGCAGGTAGAGCCACTTGCAATATACAAGTGGCATTCATTCATATATTCCATGAATCTGGGTAATAGTGGTTAAAATTCAAGTGGGAAGACTAAAAGAATGTCTCGTTCTGTTTTTATTTTTTATTTTTAAAAAATATTTTTAAAATTTTTAAAAATTCTGAAAACGTAAAAAGATATTTTTAAAATTTTTAATTTTATAGTGCATTACAATAATAAAATTTATATAATTATTTTAAATTATATAGACAATATTTTATTATTTATATAATTATAAAGTAATAAAAATAAAATACAATAATATAATTAACAAATAATAAAAATATAAATATAAATTAAACGTATTTTTAAAAATATTAAAATAAAAAAAAAAAAAAAAACATATTTTCGTATACTAAAAACACTTAAATTTCAGAGTAATACCTTTTCATAATACTGCAATGTTCCAAGAGTACTGGGACCGACACGGAGAAATGTCTCCACTTCACAAGACACTGTTTTTGTCAGGTTTTTCAGATTTTCATTTAATTATTTGTCTTTTTCTTATGAACGATACAATTTATGACTTTTCTAGCTAGCTAGCTAGCTACTTCACGTGGTTATCTCAGTTCACTTTAGCTTCTTTCCGTCGTGGACGGTCAAGCAAGTTGCTCCTTACGGTCAGTTTATCCTACTATTTTATAATGTTTTGGAGGTTTTCTAGCTAAGCTAGCTACTTCACGTGGTTATCTCAGTTCACTTTAGCTTCTTTCCGTCATGGACGGTCAAGCAAGTTGCTCCTTACGGTCAGTTTATCCTTCTATTTTATAATGTTTTGGAGGTTTTCTCCATTTACCCAAGAAATAAAAGTTCGACCCGTCACTCTCATAATTTAATAATATTCATTTGTTTAAAATATTTTTATTCAAATAATTAAAGTAACATATCAAATTAATTAACTTCCACTACTTTGTTAGTTTTATTATATTTTGATGATAATAAAGTTATTTAAAATTAAGTTTGGTAATATTTTTCAAGTTATTTAAATTTTTAATATGATATTTATATTAAATTAAATTATGATTATAAAGATTATAACAATATTTTTTGTACTTTTACGGTATGTTATTTTTTGAATAATTGCTAGATTAAATAAATTTAGCATCTTAAATAAAGAGAAAAGAAAGATATCTAAGTTGTATTTGAATTATTTCACTTATTGCAAATTTTTTTGAGTGTGCTAAATTAAAGAAAGAAATTAAAATGAGACATGGTGGAGAAATTCAAGAAAGTCAAAGGCAAGGCCCCAAATCATTCAAATTTAAGTGTATTAATTATTTGGAGGATTGGGAGCTCAAATGAATGAAGATTGAAGTTCAAAATGAATCGACTACAATCGGCCACCTTTAATAATTTTTGGCATTCAAAGTAGAATCAACTCAATTTCACTCTATACTTTTAAGGAGCGTATTATGCAACGATTAAGAGCAATTGAAAATACTATATAAAAAAAAATATGAAGATTCAAGAATATACATGAATTACGAGTGAAAGTTTCATTATTTTGTGAGAATATATTACTTCTCCTTCTAAACCTTATCTAGCATATTTGATCTATTTTGAGGAACATTTAAAAACTTTATTGTACAACCTAATCTATTTAATTATAACAGATTTAAAAAAGTGTTAAATATTTATTAATAGAGTAAATTTTAAAATATTTTTTAAACTAAGTTCATCTTTAAAAAATTAAATTGATAAAATAATTTTTAAAAAAATTAAATTAAATTAAATATATATATATATATATATATAATTATTATTATTATTAAAATAAATTAAAAAATCCAAAATACAACAAAAATATTGTGCTTTAAATGTGCAGGTGTTAACCTATTTGTGACACATTTATATGATTTCAAAGATAAATTTGAGACAATTAAAATTGGTGTAATTTTTCAGAAAAATAAAATAATAGAATTTGCACATAAGTTGGTGTAGTTCTTTAGAGACATATAATTTGGTATAATCTTTCAAGAACATATAATTGTCATAAATTGATGCAGTCCTTCAAAGATATATAATTTAGTATAATTTTTCAAAAACATATAATTGCATATGAGCTGATGCAATTTATCAGGAACATATAATTTGATGCGGTAATTCAGGGACATATAATTGCACATAAGTTGATGCAATTCTTTAAAGACATATAATTTAGTATAATTCTTTAGGGACATATAATTTGATACAATCTTTCAAAGATATATAATTCTACATAAATTGATGTAATCCTTCAGAGACATATAATTTAGTGCAGTCATTTAGGGACATATAATTACATCTAAATTGGTATAGTTCTTCAGGGACATATAATTTGGCGCAGTCTTTTAAGGATATACTAAATCAATAGAAATATAATTGTATATAAATTGGTATAGTCTTTCAAGGACAAATTAATTAAATCAATAACGATATAATTGTACATAAAAATTATTAACCTAAAAGCAAGAGGTAAGGTGTCGTGCTAATA
This sequence comes from Gleditsia sinensis, assembly GCA_037074535.1. Lineage (NCBI taxonomy): Eukaryota > Viridiplantae > Streptophyta > Magnoliopsida > Fabales > Fabaceae > Gleditsia > Gleditsia sinensis. The sequence continues at coordinate 7,733,487 of CM073471.1, forward strand.
ACGTGTTATGAAAGGTGTCGTGCTGATAACGTGTTATGAAATAATTTAAAAAATAAATAAATAAATAAAAATAAGAGAGTGAATCATTAATTTTATTCATATATAAGAGGATATTTATACAAGTATGTAAGAGAATCATAATAATGATATACAACCGTAAGATAACTCTTTAGTGATATAATTATCTTCTAAATAATATTAAAAATAATATATTATTATATAAAATAATTGAAAGATCAAAATAATAGACATCCACTTAATATATTTATAATAATAATATATTATTATTATTATTAATTATTTTATTATTTTTTGCGCAATATCGTTTTGTTTTGTTTTTTAGTGTGATTGTTAACAGAACAAGAGCTAGCCGTTGGCAATTCGTAATAATTTTCAGCTACTTTCATAAGAACAGTAGCCACCATTGCTCATTCAAATTTGTCGTCACATATGTATGCAGACGAGAGAAACATTATTGTCATCAAATGATTAAAAGATTTTTAAAAAAATTAATCGTAGCGAAATAAAAATGGAAATAGTAAAAATAATTCTGACAACAATGATCAGAGATTTGCATATCTTCACGTTGTGGCACCCTATGCTTCCTTGCCAGTACATATTATTAAGTACAGCTTGGCATATTAAGCAGAATAGCGTTAATAATTATAATTCTTAAACTTCACTTGGGACTTCAAACTACCACCATCTTACATAGTACATACATATATTAAAGACAACCACTGCATTTTAAGTTGAAGCGTTCAGTGAAAGCTTCACCAGATCCTCGACAAGCCTATCAAATTCAGCAAACGAAGATCCTCCTTGAACAGTGGCCAACTCTGATTTCTTCTTCCACTCCAAGGCCGCCTTCTTCATCTCCTCCCCCTTCTCTCCTTCCATCATCTCCCTCACATGTGCTTCCACTTGCTCTCTCTTCACATTCCCATCTATCTCCAACCCAACCCCCCATGTGGTGCAAGCATACCTACAGTTCACTTGCTGCTCGGCGAAATATGGCCAGCAGATCATAGGCACGCCCCCACATATGCCTTCCAACGTTGAGTTCCACCCACTGTGGGTCAGAAATGCCCCTGTTGCAGGATGAGTCAGAACCTTGTCTTGTGGGCACCATTCAACCACCAAACCCCTATCTTTGGTTTTTTCCAAGAATTCCTCAGACAAGATGGCTGAATGACCCATTACAACATCTGATCTTAAAATCCAAAGAAATGGGTGCCCACTGTCTGCTAGCCCACATGCAAACTCCTTGAGATTCTTCTCAGTCATCTTTGCGATGCTACCAAAGTTAACATAAACAACAGAGTTGGGCTTCTGATTGTCCAGCCATGAGAGACAGTATGTGTTCTCTTTCCAAAGGCTTGGCGTTTTATGGTCATTGCGGGTTTTGAGTTTGGTTTGGGTGAGGAGAGTGAGGGGTCCGACGGAGTAGAGGTTGGGGAATGTGGAAGAAATAGCGTCCAAAACCTGGGATTCGAAGTCGTCGAAGGTGTTGAGGATGATTGCGTTGGCTTTGAGGTTGTCCTGAGCTTCTTCGAGCCAGCGGTTGAATGCGATGTCGTTTGGGTTTGTGCTTCGAACAAAACTCGGCATATCCTTGATTCGCATGTGGGTCATTCCTGGTATCCAATCCAGAGGGGTTTCTAGGAACCCAATATTGCTGATATCGCTTTCTTCTGTCATTCAAAAGTTTCATATAATCACGTTAATTAATTGGAAGAAGATCACACGTTACTACAGAATTTAGATCCTCTCAAATTCTCAAAATTGACATCATAAATTTGACAGAAAGAAATGTTAAGGATTATAATAAAAAAGAGTTAATATTTGATACATAATACATAATTTTTAATTTATTAATAATATTTATATTGTGACGCATAATAAAATTAATTTAAATAAAAAAATTATTTTTATTATATATAACAATTTAAATATTATTAATAAATAAAAAATTATACTAACAGTAAATTAAATTATTATTTTATAAAAAATCTATTCAATGGTTTAAATTTTTACAAGAACATAAATAAAAAGATAGACACTCTTATATTTAAATTATATTTTTCCCTTTTTAAATTTAACTACAACTTTTGGAATATTCCAATCCCAACACTACATGCACAATAAATACATAGCATAGCCATAAATCTGACAACTCTCATCTCAACATTTGAACACTAGTAGAAATTTTTAAGTGAGTTTTGGTTTACAAAAAGAAACTGTTGGTTAGGATATGATTGATCATGGATGAGTATGTGAATATTTAAGAAGTCTAACATTCTTCTTTCTTAATTTTCTGTTTTAATTTAACAAATAATAATAAATTTTAGATATGATTTAGAGAGAAAATAAAGTCGCGCGTGTAGCGTATGCGCCTTGCCATGGCATGTGTGGAACTGGAAACCTTTGTACCCGAAAGTAACTAGAAGACAAGTTCATAGAAAGGCCAAAACTTAATAGAGAGAAAGAGAAATTTACGTTTTACTGGAAAAATGCCTCTTTCAACAAGCTCTCCAAACTGAAGATAAGCCATGAAACCACAAGTGGACGCAGTCCAGAACTGAACTTCAGGAATGCCTAGTTCTCGAGCCACCTTAATACCAAAGCTCATAATCCCATCTGAGATTATGCAGCCCACAGGAGGCACACCCTCCGTGGAGTTGAGCTTTCTAATAAGGTCTCTGAGAGGAGCCACAGAGTGTTTCTGAGTATAGTACAGGAGCTCAGTGACACTCTGGGTGGCATTTGGGTTCGAGGGTGGCATCCCATCTGGGATGGTCTCGAACCTGAACCCTTCGAAGTTCTTGACCGCGTCGGGGCCCTTAGACCGGAGTAGCCGGCTATGGTTGAACTCGGTGTTAACAAAGGTTATGAAGAAGCCTCTGGAGTGCAGAAGCTTAGCTAGCTGCATGAATGGGTTCACATGCCCCTGTGCAGGGAAGGGAATGCAAACAAGGTGAGCAGCATTCTCAGTGGCAAGAGATCCCATTGTACAACAATTAAGCTTGCTTTAGAAAAATGAGAGCTTGAGTTGAGTTTTGCCTGCTGGGATGGAGGGCTTTATATAGAAAATTGATCACCTAATGACGTACATACCCAGAAAATATCTAATACATCATGAAAGTTCATAATGCAAGATTCTTTACTGATAGGGTTAAATAATATTACTCCTTAAGCTAAAAGGAGACGTCCTTTTCATATTAACTAGAATGTTGAAAGTTATAAAAATTTAATGTCTTAATTGTTGGTGAAAAGATTGAAAGCATTTCGTTACATTTCAAAAGTTATAGTAAAACGCATTTTTTCTTCTTATTTATTTATAATTAAGAAACTTAAGTTGTTCCTTAAAATATTGTACAATTATGAAATTAATATACTGTAAAAAAAATTATTTTTCTTTAGTACCCAAATGTATGGTTTCATTCAAATTCACATTTTTAAAGGTAACAAAATAATATTATATAATTTTTCAAAATCAATACAAGTTTTTTCTTTTCAGAAAAAGATGAATTTATTTCACTAAATTAATGATATTAGAAAAAATCCTCACTATAGTAGAAAAAAATTAATAAATCTCAAATGATACAATCAACCTCACAAAAAAGTTAAAAAATAACTGACTGAATAAAAGAAAAATACAGCTCTATCTTAAAACTAACTGTTAAATAGGTGATATATAAATTAAGAGAGGTCACTCTCCTCTCAATTTTTTTTTAAATTAAGTTTTTTATATATTAATATTATTGAGAATATGTAAAGAAAATTTGAAATATTCAAATACACACACACATATGTGTGTTTGTGTGTATTAATTATAAAGGGGATGGGGAATTGCAGAAAAAGAAAATGGAGAGATAGGGGCCATCGAATGCGCCAAATGAAACAATTGACAGCCCATGATGAATGAGGTTTGAAATGTTAGTTACTTAAAAAAAAAAAGTTTTAACAGTAAAAATAATTTAACTATATTGTTCACAAAACATGGTTATAAATAAAGATCCTGAAAATTTAATTGACTTAGATAATATTATATGTAAACTTTTTTTTATACATATTATATTCTTCTATATTCCTCTCCCTTCGAATTTTAGTCCCAATAAATTAAACATATTTAAATAATGACCTAGAAAAGAGGACGAAAGAAGAAGACGATCGCAGGCAGCGACAGCAAGGCATCATTGGTTATGAGGAAAAATTTCCTTAACAAGTAGCCAGTGACAACCATACAACGTCGAGTTGAGGGCCCTACTATCCAACTTTTATTCAATTATGAAGTACGGCATAAAATTATCTTGCCCACTATTTTTTTTCTTTCATTTGTTTTCAAAATAATTTAATATAAATAACATTTTAAAAAAATAAAATATCAGTATAACTTAGATCCTGTTTAGTAGATAAAAATAAGGAGATAGAATGAGAATTTAAATTTTTATTTTATTAAATATAGTGTTTAGTTGGTGGAATGCTATTATTATAGAATGCACATTAACTTAAATAATAAAATGTACACTATTTTTAAAAATTGATAGAAAAAAAAAGAATGAAATGAAATAACATTAAAAAAAATTTAAAATATCTTTTTAAAATAAAAAAGTAAAATTAAGATAAAATAAAATAAATAATATTTAAAATATTATTAATATTTTTAATAAAATTTTTATATTACTAATATTTGTTATTTGTATCATTTTAAGATTAAAATAATTTTATTTTAATAATTTTATTTTTTTAAAAATATTTTTGTTATTTTATCAACTTTTTATTCGATTCTTATATTATTTATGACATGCTAAAGTTAAAAAAGTAATAAAAATTTTATTTTATTCTACTAAGTAATTTTAATAATAATATTATATATATTTTTATTTTATTTTCAATTTCTATTTTTATTCTTTCTTTTACCACCAATCAAAAGAGGCTTAATCTTTGATTGAGAAAATATCTACATACAAATGTGTTTTATAAGCTTATATATGATCTGATTTAATAAAACAGAAAGAAACTGAATTTTATAAAATGAAAGGGAAAAATTGTACAAAGTACGTACGTAGCAAGTGCACTTTAAAAAGTAACTAAAGATTTAAATATAAGTAGTGCTATCGTGACTACTAGGCTAAAAATTATAATTGTTTTAAAGATTAAACAAATTAATTTTACAGTAATATTTATAAAAATATCTTTAATTTTAAAAAAAAATTGAGTATTACCTATGTATTTTGTCCCCGCTTGTTTTTCTTATTATCATTAATTCAAAAGTATAAAACAATATAGTATGTAGTAATTAATGATAAAAATATTATATAAAAGAATTAATTATAAAAAAAAGAAATATACAAATATTATTGTTAAGAAAATGGCTACATATTACTTACTGATGATCAATATTGAGTGAACATATATATAGCAAAAGTATGATGAGCCAATATCTCTAATCAAAATCTACAAAATGATTTGGATTCAGTCCGATTAACACTTTTTAAAATTATTAATTTTTAATCAGCAATAAAAAATATTATCATTTGACTAAAATAGTTGTATATTTTAATTTACATACTCAAAAAAAAAAACTCAAGTGAATGTTTTTAGATGTTTACTAGCTATCACCAATTTATGTTTAATAAAAATATAATATTTGCATATTTTTATAATTCATTATTATATTATTAAATTTTTATAAAATTATTCATCATAATTTCATTGAATTATTTGATATTTAATATGAAAATTATTCTTTATTATTTTTCAAAAAAATGTCATGATACTTCCGGTAAATGATTTCACCTGAAAAAAAAAAGGACGGGTAATATGCATATTTTCGTATATGGGCATTCTTATTTTATCCCGGACTCGTGGACACCCCTCCCAATATATAAAGTTCTGGAGCGCATTTTACTAAACATTATAAATTATTGGTTTAATTTTTTGTAACAAAAATTGATTATATAAACAGAAACACAAAAAAAAATATATTTTAAAACGTAAGTGTGTTTTTTTTAGTATGTTAATATTTAAAATATTTAACGTCATAAAATATAATACTATTTTGATGGCATATCACATCACTTTAATTTTATTAATTTTTATAAAATATATTATATTATTTTTATAGTAAATTAATAATTTGATTTTTAAGTTTATTTAGACTCATTTAATTTTAATATTTAAAAAAATGAAATATATAAATTAATTTATAAAATTATCTAACTCATTATATATATATATATATATATATATATATATATATATATATATAAATTATTTTGATAGACTCTAAAATATCAAATTTATTATATATTAATCACTGAAAAGATTAATATGTAATGACCTTGATATTTTTAAATATTAATTTATATACTAAAAAAAGTTTGAGACTAAAAATAATTAAGTTAATTTATAAATTTTGATATGTAATTTTTAGTTTATTACTTTTTATCTCTGTGACAATTTTATACTAAAAAATATTAATTTTATAATATTTTTATATGATGATATTTCATACTGTATATCAAAGAATCTACAATTACAATATACCAATCGTTTACCTATAAACTAAGAATCTATTCACTTGTACGTTAAAAAAGAAAGGGTTCATTCCCAGCAAAATAACAAATTGTACGTTAAGTTGCTATAACATGAAAAACAAAATACAGGGTCCCAGATAATATGCACTAATAGATTCTTTATTTATAATTATCTTTTATTTGAATAATAATTTTAGAAAAGTGCAGTGAAAGGATCAAGCTTATGTTTCCGTGTGGCTTCTTTTTTCCAACTTATGTTTTGTGGCTTTATATTAAAGAATTCGGTTTTAATATAATTATGTTAAATATGGAGGATTTATGAGTAATTTACTGATCGTCATTTAAATAAGGGCACGGTATTTTAAAAAAAAAAAATTACGTTTAACGAGTTAGGAAAAACATCAATATTGGACAATGCCACAAAAGGGTCTTATTCGAGACCAAGTCTCATGAAAGACTATTGGCTCGAGTCTTCAAATCATGATTCGACTGCGCCTCAGAAGGAGAATTTTATACAATGCAATACCTTAAAACAACATATTTAAGTCTTCAAGGAAAACCTTACACAACTCTTCTTCTCTCTTATTCGTTCAAACAATGACAAAGTGCTTGGTTTATTCCATTAGAATTCTTCTTCATTTTTCTTCCTCTCTCATGTCTTTTCTTTAATTTTTGATAGAGTTCTACTATGTTGTTTGACTTTGCGTTGTTGTCTCAATTAATAAACTCTTCGAGGATTCATAATTTTTTCCACAAATTAAAACAATAAAAATGAATTAAAAAGATAGAATAATTATAAAATATTTAACTTTTTTAAAAAATTAAGGGTTTAATTTTTGAAGTGAAATTGTATATTTCTTCTAAAATTTTAATTTTAATTTTTATCTTCTAATCAATCAACCACTTTTAAACTCTTTTTGTGATGTTGTAAGGTTGATTGTCTTTTTCATAATTTATTAAAATATTTTTCTTCTGTTTCTAAAAAAAAATTTATTTTAATAACCAACGCTTTAAAAATTACATTTAAATTTTATCCTACAGTATATATATACCCTATACTATAGGAAGTATTTAGCTAGAAAGGAACAATAATTATTGATGATTTCAAAACATTAAATTTTATATCAATTTTAAATAGTAAAATTAGTAAGAAAGGATGGTTGGCTTTCTCATTCACATGCGTTTAATCCTTTTGACAAAGCACTTGGAAAATAAAAACCTATAGAAAAAATGCCCTTAGGATAATTATTCTAAAAGATTTATTAGGATAAAATTTAAAGATATTTTTTTTTATCATAATATTAAAATAAATAATAAGGCTAATTAATATTATGTGAAATATCAATTTATTAACGTATATTTAAATTTTTATTTACCATTAAACGCGTATATATTTGTACATTCAAACAATTATAAAGAGAAGAGTTGTGTATGATGAAGCGCACGTGGCTGATACTGAGGAAGTACGCTCCGCCAGTCCACTTGCCTACCGTAGTTGCTTCTTTTTGGCAGAGAGCACGTTGACAAGTCAAGAAAACTGGTCGAGCCAAGTGTGCTGGGGGCTACGTACAAACAATTATAAAGAGAAGAGTTGTGTATGATACAGCGCACGTGGCTGATACTGATGCAGAACACTCCGCCAGTCCACTTGCCTGTCGTAGTTGCGTCTTTTTGGCAGATAGCACGTTGACAAGTCAAGCAAACGGGTCCAGCCAAGTGTGCCGGGGCCTATGACAAACGGTTTGAGTGACTAATTTCAAGATGCCCATCAAAATAGAAGTCCGAAATATCTTGAAAATGTTATGTGTACGTCACTCAATCAACCCAACGATTTTTCTTTTGAAAAAAAAGAAGAACTGCTCATAATTTTGATTTTAAATTATAAGTTTTAACATTTTGTTATGGTTTTTGAGTTTACGAAATAAATTCACGTATTAGCAAATTACAAATTTTAATTTTTGAACCACAATAATTTAACACATAGGTTATATTTTAATACATATTTTAAACATAACGTTAAATTAATTTAAAATTGAAAATTATAGATATTGATAAACAAAATTATTTTTAAATTTTTCAGAAAATTATTTCTAAAAATAATATCAAAATTTTATTGATCGCATGGTAAATAGTTCAATATGTATTGCTCTAGTTATTTATTTTTATTATTATTTGATTCGTTATCTACAAGTAAACGGTAAATTAATTAGCAATATATTTAGATGGGGTACCATGTGATCCTAGTCCACCACCAACAATCTCGGAGATAATTTCTTTTTTGACTAATATAGGCAATAATACAGCAGATCCCGTCAATTTGTCATTTCATCGTCATGGATTTTATTTTGTTTTTCTGTTTATGAGTAACAGTTTTTAGTTGCATTAATAATAACCATTTATCTATGGTAATTTAAATGTCAAGTTTCAACTATAATTCAGCCCAACATTAAGAACTTTGTCATAAAATAATTGTTGTCACGAGCCAACCAATAGACAACAATATTTATAGATTATTATTAACAGTAGAAATCAATTTTAATTTTATAAATAAAATGTTTTAATTTCTTAATTGTTGAACTAACTCCCATTAACTCGTGCTTGATCACTTTAATGTACTAATTCAGCTTTGGGATTGACGTAACTTAGATCTTGCATCCTCAAACGTTATGTACGTTCCTTTTCATACTTCTTGATTAATATTCTTTTAATATTGAATGTTGGTTGTCGCTTATAAGATGCATCATCAATTATTTGAACGCTTTACATTAATTAATCCACAAGCACCCAACATCACACGTTCACGAACACGTTTGTCAGGATAAACGACAAGTCACATGCCACAATTATGTGTGTATATGCGCGTGTTGCATTTCTGTGCATTACTTTATATAGCTAATAGAAGGGGTTCATACAATTATAACTTCTTCTGGTCGTTGTCCTGAATTTTTTAATTTAAACCTTTTTATTAATTTATATTTAAATTACTTTTTTTGTTCTTCTCAATCTAAATATATTATATTAAAGCAATTATGTGATTATTCTCCACGAGATGGAATATGACTGTATGAGCATTTGAGTTCGGATTAAGAGTATCATTTTGCTTGCGTATAAAATATTTTTGTATAGTTTTTTTTTTTATAGTTATAGTATTGACGAGACGTGTTGTTAATTTTCTAATATTGTTGTTGGGCATGTGCTGTTTCTTGCTTTTTAATTTCTAGAAATTTCTTATTAAGAAGATAATCAAGACATGCAAGCATAAACGATGAGCTTAACAACAATTTCATGTCCAATAACAAATTAATTAATTAATTAAATGAAATTTCATAATTCTTTAATTTGCTGTCAAATTATATTCAAAAGTTGTGACTTAAAGTAATATTTTTTACTACAAATATTAGATAATCTTGATATATACTATTTACTTTTTATAAAATATCTTCAATATTAAAAAAATAAATCCAATTGTCTAATATTCAACCTTATAGTTAACATAATTTCTATCAAATAAATTGGAGTTAACTATTTTATTTTTTAGTTTATTTGATTTCAATTCATTCTCAATCTTGAAAACGATTTCAATATTTTTAAGCCACTTAGTTTACTGATTAGGGTAAGTGATTTACAACTCCAAAGCATCACTTTGTTTCTTTTCACTCCACTTTCGAAGTATACATCTTCCCCACGAAAAGTCTTTTGCCGTTCCCCGGTCGTTTACATGCCTGCCGCATTCTCATTGGAAGAAAAAAAAAAGGGTCTGTGTCATGATCAACATATAGCAATCATAAAATCTAATTGTATCGATCGAGAAGAACTACGTATGAAACTCGGGACACGTATATTAATTTGTCTCAATGGATTGAAATATTTAATTGCTCAAGACATTATTTTATCACTTCTTGTAAAAATTTCTTTCCGTCATGAATATATATATATTTTAAAAATAAATATTATTATAAGAAATAACTTCATATACTTACATGTTTATTTATATGTTTATATAAATTTACTAATAAATATTTTTTATATATGATTTATGAAAATAAATTATATTAAAATTTTAATTTTTTTTTATTGTTGACTCCTTACTATTTATAGGTGAAGTCTATATATGATATAGTAGATTGACAGACAACACACAAAAAAAAAAATCAACTATTAGTGAATTTGTTTTTTATATAGCTTGTATTTTATGCTTAAATTGCATATGTATATACATAATTTTATATGAATTTAAATAGTTTTATTGAATTTTTTTAGAATTAAACTTAATAATTAATAACCACTTATATAAGTGGGCAGTGTTTTGCAAAATTCTACTAAAACCATTACTTTAAGATACTAATTTCTTTTTTGGTCATGATCGTAATTGTAAGCTTCCTTTGTTTTTCTTTTACAGTTGTGTTTTGGTTCATGACAATTGGAGCATTCGATTTTTTGGACAGGACACAATCTCTTGCCACTAATAGACCATTCAATTTTTAGACACAATCTCTTAAAACTTTTTTCTTTTTTGGACGCCACACAATCTCTAGCAACTATTGGGGCATTTAACCTCTTTAACTCCATTTGGGCTTTAGACTATTAACACACAGTCCAACCCAGATTGGGCTTCATAATGGGCCTTAGTCTCTGATTCAACATCCACATCAATATTTTGCCACCTGTACTTCTTAGCGAGCCCCACCAAACTCTAGTGGGAAAACCATCTTGCTTCCTCGATTTGACTTGCCAAAAGCTTAAATCCTTTCAGCAACTGCCACCTTGGCTGCACATGAACGATATAAAACCCCGTACACAATTGACCGCCATACCCTCCTCGGAGCCTGAGAGAGCGCAAAAGAACACGCAGCGTTCGCATTTCTGTTCTTCTTCAGCTCACTTCGCTCTAACACTCAGACGACTGAGTTCAGTCTACACTCTCTCTCACAGACATAAACACTCTGAGAGCCATGGATTCTTCTTCCATGCCACCTTCTCTGCAGCTGGCAATGGCTGCCTTCTTTGGAGCCTCTTTGATGGCCCTCTCTGCCTTCTACATTCACAAGCGCAGCGTAGACCACGTGCTCCACCGCCTCGTCGAGATTCGCCGCAAGCCCTCACGCACTTCCGACCACTGGTTCCCAAACGAGGAACGTGAACAAGAAGAGCTCTACGACGATGATGGCGGCGGCGATGACCGCGGAGGAACGGATATTGATCTTAAGAATTACTCGAGAAGCTTGTCCAGGTCAATGGACGAGAACGTGCTTCGGAGTTATAGAATCTCGTCTTCGTTACCAAATGTCGCTTGTAGTAGCGATTGGTTCGAAGAGGACCCTAAGTTTGAGCAGTCAGTGGGTTATGGAGGCCAGGCTTGTGCTTCTTCGCTCGATAATCTCAATTTTGTCACCTCAGGGCTTCCAACTCTTCGAATGGACCAAAGAGATGGTATGTTTTTTAAATTCTTAATTAATTTCATGTTATGTTGGAGCTGTGATTTTATTTAATAGAATTCATTTTGAAATGCATTTTGCCTTAAATTTGGTTGAATAGGAGAGAATGCTCAGCTTTCATCTTCCTATAAAAGAATAACATCTGTTGGTAGAATTATAACTCCGAGGTCTCCCAGTCGTAATACATTTGAAAGTGCTGAAGATTCTGACGAGGAAGGACCAGACCTTGCAAATGACGATCGTAGTCCTTTCTGCCATGGGAATTTAGATTCTTCCGATAATTACGTGAGAATATTTATATGTATCTGCTTCTTAACTGTGCTTATACTGGATACTGTTTTTGAACTTTGTCAACTATGATCTGGTATTGAATACTTTATTTTCCTTCAACTATTAGTGGATATCTTAAGAATCATATTTTCATGCTGGTAATCATAATTATCAGTTACCATTATATCTGGATTCAAGTAAGGGATTTTTTCGTTTAACTTTAGATCTTAATGATTGCTTATTATTTGTCAAGGTAGTCTTTTGATAGTTGACATTTCTTAAAACATAAAAATCAGAGGCCGCGTTTTTTATTTGATAATTTTAATAGTACAGGTGCATGATCATCAATTTTCTTTCTTGAAAGATTGCTTGCTTTCAGTATATTGCTGCTTATAGTTCTATATCAGTCTTTTCAACTGGTTTGTGTTGCTGTAGGGAGTAAATTCAAACATATGCAATTTTTCAGCTGTTCCATTTAGAGGCGATGATGCAAATTGTGCAAACAATCAGATGTGTAGAGAGATTCTAAAGGGAGCAACAGCCAGTACAGATATGCAAGATGATGGAAAGAGAGAATCAACTTCAGCAAACTCAGATAAGAATGATCTCACTATTGTCAATACTGTCTTACCTCCAAGGAACACAGTGCAGGGTACTTTCACATTCCTATCATAATCAGTCTTCTTAATACTTTCATATTCTTTTCATGTTGGATATGTTTTAAATTATCACAGCATGTTATGTTACGTGTTTCTGTTATCTTTTGACTTTGCTCCCTATCTTGAGGTAAAATTTGTCACAGATATTTTTTAGCCATATTAAACTATGTACTTAATACACACACACACACTTTATATACTTTTATATGAAGAAAGACTGAAAGAGCTAATGGCTTGGTGCACCATTTTTATATTTACAATACTTTCAGAGTCAGCAAACATAGAAGAAGAGGAAGTATGCAAGATGATTCGTGAATGCTTGGATTTGCGTAAGAAATATGTTTACAGGGAAAAGGTTGCTCCGTGGAAGGCAGAACCAGTGGCAAAGAACTCTGATCCATTTCACTTTGAACCAGTTGAACCAACAGCGGTAAATTTGTTGATCGTCCATTATGGATCTGTCTTATATATTTTCTGCTGCATGTGAATTCTGTATGATTTATTTAAAGTCAAGTTATTTCTTGATAGGTCCCCATATGTGGGACATGAGGTGCTGGATCCTGAGAAGGACAAGCCCAAACAGTGGCTGGTTTATTCCAGGAGGCATAGGAAGAAGCAAACTGGTCTTGAATAGATTTAGGCAGTTATGTATTAGTTGTCACTTAGTGGCAGTTATTTGTGGGGGGGGGGTAGTGGTAGTTTTCATGAGTGTGTGGGGTTGGTTTTATGTGTAAGTGAGGGGTTGAGAGTGAAGGACGTTTTTCATTGTTTTGTTGTGTAAGGGCTGGGATTAGTCTCAGAACAAGCCTAGGCTTGTGGGCTGGTTGTGGAGTATTCCAACCAGATTGTACTGTTTGTAGTGTGTGGATTATTGGAATTACTTGATTATTTGGTGATTTACTGGAAAGTCTATTGGAATCCTAACAATTTGGTCCGACCTGCCGGATCAAGTTTGGAATTGTGAGTATAAGAAGGAATGCCAAAGATGTCAGATAGGGTGGATGTCTTGGAGGAGAGAATGGCTGGCCAAGAGGATAATATGGAAGAAATGCGCAATACTATGCAAAGGATGATGATCGAATTACAGCATGGGTCTCTTTTACAAGAAATCAGTAAGCAATTGGGGAAAAGAAAAGAGGCTGTGCCATAGGGGAGGCATCATCTTCAAATGAACGATCCTCTCAGCATGAGACGTTGGAAACAAAAGGAGAGCATGTGGATGAGTATAGGATGTCAGTAAAAAGGATCGAACTGCCCTCATTTGAAGGCCTGGATCCAGTCGCATGGATTACCAGGGCTGAAATATATTTTGATATGCAGAATATCTCTGATGAAGTTAAAGTGAAATTGGCTCATGTGAGTATGGAAGGACTTACCATCCATTGGTTCAATCTTCTGAAGGAAACTGAGGATGCTGAGGATGCCTTGACTTGGGAGAAACTTAAACGAGCTCTTATAACAAGATATGGAGGAGGGAAGCGTGATAATCCATTTGAGGAGTTGGCAACGTTGAAGCAGGAGGGTAGTGTGCAGGATTTTATCGAAGCATTTGAATTACTATCTTCCCAAGTCCCACGCTTACCAGAAGAGCAATATGTGGGTTATTTCATGAGTGGGTTGCAGCCAGGCATTAGGGGAAGAGTCCGCACCTTGCATCCTCAGTCCCGAGTGCAATTAATTCGCATGACCAGGGACGTAGAGGAGGAGCTAGTGGGGGAAGGTGATTCTGCGCATAAGACTCTGGGGAAGGGACGGTTGCTGGGAGGTTATGAAATGGGAAACAACGGTTTGGGTAATTTCCGTCCCAATGCGCGCTTCAGTTCGGGCCAGAGAGATCCGAGTTACTTGTCTCAGGGGAGCTGAACCGAGCACAACCAGGGATGGGGCACCAGCAGAACCCACGAGCAGAGAGAGTCGATCAATTCTGTGGGGGTGTTGCGCAGAAACCAGGAGTCTTCGTTGTCAACCACAGCGAGGCCAAGCGTCGGGGAGAAACGCGCAAATATGGATCGGTTATGTGGCTTTAGCTCCATTACGTATCCCGAATTGATGGAAAGGAGGCCCAAGGGGTTGTGTTTTAAATGTGGTGACAAATTTCACCCCCTTCATAGATGTGCAGAGAAGCAATTGCGTTTGCTTGTATTGGAGGAGAATGAAGCTTTAAATTCTGATGGTGAAATAGTGCATTTGGAAGCAAAACATTCTGGAGGAGAGGAGGAATTGGAATGTAAAATCATGGGCTTCTTGGGTATGGATTATGAAGGGGAAAATGCAAATAGGACCATGAAGCTGGAAGGCAGACTAATGGGAGTAAATGTGGTGGTGTTGTTAGACAGTGGGGTTAGTCATAATTTTATCTCACCTCAGTTAACCAGAGCTCTGGGATTACAGGTGCAGGAAACCAAAAAATTAGGCATTCGGTTGGGAGATGGGCACAAGGTGTTTACTAAGGGAAAATGTACAAGATTATCCATTCAATTAGGGGATTTTGTGTTTACAATAGAGGCTTATGTATTGGAATTGGGTGGCTTAGATGTGGTGTTGGGTGTATATTGGTTGAGGACATTGGGTAAAGTGGTGATGGATTGGAAAGAAATGTCTATGCAATTCACCTATGAAAATGTTCGAATCTCCTTGCAGGGTAAAGTGGAGTCAGTTAGGAAGAGCAAACAACCAGCTGAATGGGGACAGAACCTTGCTCTGTACATCGTCTTTTGGAGGGCAAGTTTCTATCTATTGAAGGACTTTTGTGGGCAGCAGAAGTTACTCCATTGTAAGATTCACCATCAACAGAATTGAACTTCTCACAGCAACAGGAATTAGAGCATTTATTGGACACATTCTCTGAGGTATTTAAAGAGAGGCATAGTTTGCCGCCACCACGGAATCATCAACATGCAATCATTCTGTAGGAAGGACAATGTCCTATTAGTGTACGACCATACCGTTATCCTCATCGTCAAAAGGAAGAGATAGAACGGCAGGTGCATGAGATGTTGCAGTCAGGAGTGATTCGGCCTAGTGTAAGTGCTTTTTCTAGCCTTGTATTATTGGTTAAAAAGAAAGATTTATCATGGAGGATGTGTGTGGATTACAGAGCATTAAATAAGGCAACTATTCTGGATAAATATCCTATTCCTGTAGTAGATGAGTTACTTGATGAATTATTTGGAGCCACATTTTTTTCTAAAATAGACTTAAAATCAGGCTATCATCGTATCAGAGTCAGGGAGGAAGATATTCTAAAGATGGCTTTTCACACTCATAATGGGCATTATGAGTTTTTAGTTATGCCTTTTGGATTCACTAATGCTCCAGTTATATTTCAGGCTGCCATGAATGATTTGTTTCGTAAGTTTGTATTGGTTTTCTTTGATGATATATTGGTCTACAGTGCTAATTGGCCTACACATATATCTCATCTTTCTAGGGTATAGGAAGTTCTTCTTAAAAATCAATTTGTAGCTAATTCCAAAAAGTGCAGTTTTGGAAAATCAGCAGTGGATTATCTAGGTCATATCATCTCACGACAGGATGTTGCTGTTGATCCCGCTAAAATTCAATGCATCTTAGATTGGCCAATTCCTCAAAATTTCAAAGGAGTGAGAGGATTCTTGGGGTTAACTGGATATTATAGAAAATTTGTGGCAGACTATGGTAAAGTGGCAAAACTTTTGACAGAACTGACTAAGAAGGATAATTTCCACTGGGGTCCAGCTTCTTTAGAGTCCTTCTTGGCACTTAAGCAGATCATGACTAATCCTTCGGTCTTAGCTCTTCCAGATTTTTCACAACCTTTTGAGATAGAATGTGATGCTTCTGGGAGAGGTATTGGGGCTGTTCTAATGCAAAACAGAAGGCCCATAACTTATTGCAGCAAGGCATTGTCTGACAGGACTTTGTCTAAGTCTACTTATGAAAAGGAATTGATGGCTTTAGTTTTATCTGTGCAATATTGGCGTCCTTATCTCCTGGGGAGGCTTTTTTGTGTGTATACTGACCAAAAGAGTCTTAGACATTTGTTGCAGTAACGGATCACGACCACAGATCAACAATGTTGGATGGTCAAACTGTTGGATTATAAATTTGAAGTAATTTATAAACCTAGATTGGAGAATAAGGCTGCTGATTCACTATCTAGAATCCATGAAGAAGGTGAGTATCATGCCCTGGTATCTTATCCTATGTGGGAGGACGGCAAACAACTTGTTGAAGAGGCTGCTCTTGATCCTAAACTATAGAAACTTGTGGTTGAGTTGACTAATGATCCAAGTTCACATCCAGGCTTTGAGTTGCACCAAGTAGTCTTGTTCTACAAGGGCAGGCTTGTTCTTTCTGCTACATCTCCTTCCATCCCATTATTCCTCAAAGAATTCCACTCTTCTCCTTTGGGAGGGCACTCTGGATTCTTAAAGACTTACAGAAGGTTAGCCAGTAATCTCTATTGGATGGGAATGAAGAAAAGTGTGCAAGAGTTTGTGCAAGCTTGTGATGTGTGTCAATGACACAAATATGTTGCTACAGCCTCAGGGGGATCAGCTTTTACCCATATCAGATCTCATATGGGATGACATTTCTATGGATTTCATCATAGGACTTCCTAAGTCAAAAGGGTATGCAGCTATTTTTGTGGTGGTGAACCGGTTATCTAAGTATGCCCACTTTATCTTGCTAAAACACCCATATACAGCCAAATCAGTAGCTGAATTGTTTGCTAAAGAGGTTATCAGGCTCCATGGTGTCTCTAAATCCATTATTAGTGACTGTGATCCTTTATTTATCAATCATTTTTGGAAGGAACTTTTTAGGTTGCAGGGTACTATGCTGAAGATGAGTACATCCTATCATCCCGAAACCGATGGTCAAACCGAAGCCCTCAACAGGTGTTTGGAGAGTTATTTACGCTGTTTTGCTTCTGAACAACCCCGAAATTGGGCACACTGGATTCCATGGGCAGAATTTTAGTATAACACTTCCTTCTATGTCTCCATTGGCAAAACCCCTTTTGAAATTGTTTATGGCAGGCACCCCCTACTCTCATCCGCTTCCTAAGCAATGAAACTAAGGTTGAGGTTGTAGCTAGAGAGTTATTTGATAGGGACAAAGCTCTACTTCAACTCAAATACAACCTCTCTAAGGCCCAAGAACAGATAAAGGGCTATGCTGATAGAAAACACAGACCCTTGCAGTTTTCTGTGAGAGAATGGGTCTTCTTGAAACTAAGACCTCATAGGCAGCAAATGGTTTCTCAGAGGATCCATCAGAAATTGGCAGCACGGTATTATGGGCCTTTCCAAATTGTTGCTAAATATGGTGAGGTTGCTTATAAACTCAAGCTTCCATCCCATTCACGGGTTCATCCCATTTTTCATGTTTCATTGCTTAAAAAAGCCATTGGAGACTATCATACAGAACCAGATTTGCCTAGTGATTTGGAAGTTGCAATGGGCAATGTGGTAGAACCCGAGGTTGTGATTGCAGGCAGGGAAGTAGTTCAGAATGGTGAGGTGGTTCGTCAATGGCTTGTCAAATGGAAAAATCAGAATATGCTAGACCCCATTTGCGAGGATGATTTCACTCTTCGCACCCAATTTCCTCATTTTAGCCTTGAGGACAAGGCTATAGCTGCAGAGGGTGGCAATGATAGGTCTCCATATGTGGGACATTAGGTGCTGGATCCTAAGAAGGACAAGCCCAAATAGTGGCTGGTTTATTCCAGGAGGCATAGGAAGAAGCAAACTGGTTTTGAATAGATTTAGACAGTTATGTATTAGTTGTCACTTAGTGGCAGTTATTTGTTGGGGGGAGGGTTAGTGGTAGTTTTCATGAGTGTGTGGGGTTGGTTTTATGTGTAAGTGAGGGGTTGAGAGAGAAGGACGTTTTTCATTGTTTTGTTGTGTAAGGGGTGGGATTAGTCTCAGAACAAGCCTAGGCTTGTGGGCTGGTTGTGGAGTATTCCAACCAGATTGTACTGTTTGTAGTGTGTGGATTATTGGAATTACTTGATTATTTGGTGATTTACTGGAAAGTCTATTGGAATCCTAACTAACATTTCTGAGGTGTTCTTTTTTTATATATTATTTAACTGACTTTCTGCTGTTTTAAACAGCATCACTTTAGGATGGAAGATGGAGTTGTACATGTTTATGCAAGTAAAAATGGTAAGCGCTGAAAGTTGTACTTAATAGGTGTCAAGGACAGTTTATATCCAAAATCTTAAGCTGTTAGGAAAATGTCTAGGATTTGTTTTCATTTATATCTTAATATGTCTCTCAACGAGAGAACCCTTTGGGCTTGGAGTGTGGACAAAGAATAAGTCCGTCATACTTTGTGTTGAAATTTAATTTCATTTGGAGAATGAGGGCTACCAAGAATCAAACTCTTGACCACGAAGGTTTTGATATCATATCAAGGACTATTTTGTCCAAAAGCTTATGCCATATTGTTAGAAACCCGGAGGCTAAAAGTAGAAAACACACTATATTTGATTAAATTTAATATCAGGTACAGCAGAATTCAACACACTCTGGTTGAAAAACCACTCCAACCAGTCCAGGCCTAAGCTTTCTTACGAGAAAACAGTTCTCAGACCCACAAACAACCAAAAATTAACAATGCCTACATCCTTCACTCACCCACTAACTTATACATATATTTCTCACTACACACACACTGTGATAACTACTCTAAAACATGCTAAAATAACTGTCTACTAAATAACTGTCTATTAACTACCAATTTATTAATTTGGGCTTCTTTCCCTCATGACCCAACACCACATGACCCATATCCACATGGCCCACATCCAGGTTCCTAACACATATGCTGTTAGGAGAAAGTCCACACTCACACACACACATCAATTTGGTTAAGACAATAGCTACTTTTTTTCCAGTGATCTTAATACCATTCTTTAATATTTAGCTTATTAATGTATGCAAATAATTGAACTTTCCAAGAAACGGTTTTGCAGACACTGAAGAGCTCTTCCCTGTTGCAAGCTCAACAGCATTTTTTACTGATATGCATTATCTTCTTAAAATTATGTCTATTGGGAATGCTCGCTCTGCATGCCACCATAGGCTACGATTCCTCGAGGAAGTATGTGTCTTTTTTAAACTTATTTATATCTGATTTCTTTTTGGCTTGCGGTGTTTGGTTATAACATCTATCTGATCATTATACAGAAATTCCGCCTTCATCTGTTACTACATGCAGATAGGGAGTTTTTAGCCCAGAAGAGTGCACCACACCGAGATTTTTACAATATCAGAAAAGTTGATACTCATATCCATCATTCTGCTTGCATGAATCAGAAGCATCTACTGCGCTTCATTAAGTCAAAATTGAGAAAAGAACCTGATGAGGTCAAAGCTGATTTCAATTTATTTGTTAATCTACGTTGGATTTCTACTTTATTTTTTGCAAGACTTAATTTTATAGGCTATTTTTCCCTTTCAGTTTTGCTCTTGTAATTTTAAGATTGCTGGTGCTTCTTTCACTATTATCCAATTTTGGCAGGTTGTTATATTTAGAGATGGAAAGCATATGACACTAAAGGAGGTGTTTGAGAGCTTGGATTTGACAGGGTATGCATTATTGTTGTTCTGCTGGTTTTTCCCTGGTTAAGGTCTGCATATATGTGTGTTCTTGCATGTTGTCTGAATGTCTGAATAGTGGCAATTGGAATGCAGGTACGATCTGAATGTTGATTTGTTGGACGTTCATGCAGATAAGAGCACCTTCCATAGATTTGACAAATTCAACCTAAAGTATAATCCTTGTGGACAAAGCAGACTCAGAGAGATATTCTTAAAGCAGGATAATCTCATCCAAGGTTTGTTTGAAAATAAGAATGATACCAATAAATTTCTTATATCAAGTTTAGTAACTTATGATGAATACTAGAGGAATCAGTGGATGCTTTTTTGAATTCATAATAGCTAAAGGCCACCCAAATATACAGGAAGGTTTCTGGCAGAAGTAACAAAGGAAGTTTTATCAGATCTTGAAGCAAGCAAATATCAGGTTTCTTATTTGTGTGTTACTCAGAGTTTTCTCCTGTTGATCTTTCATATCTTAATTGGTTTGTATACATAATTTTTTCAGATGGCTGAGTACAGGATTTCTGTTTATGGAAGAAAACAGAGTGAATGGGATCAGTTGGCTAGTTGGTTTGTTAACAATTCTCTTTATAGTGAAAATGCTGTATGGTTAATCCAGGTAATTGGTTATTCAGACTTGTATTTTTGCAGCATTTTGTATTTTTGAATGCATGCTGTTATGGTTAGTCACTAGACCCAGATCTGGTCCATCATGGTCTCAAGAATTGTCTCCGTCCATTTTTATTTTGTCTTTCTATTGTTTGATAAGACTGGCGTATTGGTTCGATCTTTTCCATAAGATTGTTACAGATTGACATCCTATCAGTTTAAAGCAAAACCAGTTTCAAATATTACAATAGCCTTTCTTTGTAAGTTTCCATCTGAAGTAGTTTTAGGACTTCTTTATTCTTCAGCATGAAATTGCAGTGGGCAATGGTGCACTATTAAGAAATAATCTTGAGGAGTGCTCGAATTAGCTATCAAGTTCATTTGTGCTTTATTATTCATGATACAAAAAATAAAATTTTCTGTTACTTCTGTGAGCTATAGGATTAATTTGAGTTTCAAAACCTCATCAGGAAATGTATGACCTATTTTCACAACCTCCAGGATGGATGATGTTTAAATGCATCGCCAACACCATACTACTGTTGCCAATGCCAACATTATTGTCTTTGTTGCTTTCAATTCATGCCTTCCTTCATATATTCTTCTTTCTTGGCTTATAATTTTTTTTTTTCTCAACTTTGGATGGATTTTCCACTTCATGGCCTTATGTTATTGCTAGTTTTTTATTACAAGTATTGTTACTGACAAGCATTGAAGCATGTTTGCTGTCAACAGTATCATCGTAGGATTGTTGACATCATTTCTCTCAGCCTCTATCGGTTGATGTGTCTGAAAGAGAAGCTTAAAGGATTAAGATTCTTTCTTTTTTTAATTACAAGCATTCTCGTTTTGCAGCAGTAAATACATTCTCCTTTAGCATTAAAATGTAAAAACCTTCTACTGATTGAATTATATTGCATGACTCTTTAGATTCATGTTATTCCTTAATTAGATGTCAATCAATGTTATCTAAATGGACATGGAAGGGAGGAATATACCACTTTTCTACCCTTATAATTGTTCTCTTCAGGATAAGATTATTTTGTCATTTGTGATGAGAATGTTGCACTAAATGTGTGGACATACTAAAAGAGATATGATTAGAAATAAGTGTATTAGAGAGAAAGTTGAGATATTATCTATTGGGGAGAAGATGGTAAAATCTCACTTAAAATGATTTGGTCATCTGTAGAAAAGACTTACAAAAGTTTTACTGAAAAAAGTAGATCAAATGGAGAGTAGTCTAATAGTTAAAAATATATGAAGGTTAAAAAAATAATAAGTGAAATTATTAAAAAGATTTAATAGTTAATAATCTATTTAGATCTTATTTATAATAAGCTACTGTGACGTCGTTTGATCATGTATCTGACCCTACTCAATGAAAAAATGCTTAGTTGTTGTTGTTGCATGCAACTATAAGTTCATTTGCAAAGCTATGGTCAACCTTTTTCATTATTTCCCTGCTTCACTGATATATGGTGTTAAGTGGGATCAACATTACTTGGAACTTAAGAATATCATAATGTAACTTATTTGTTTCAAGTAAATGGATATGGATTTTGTCATGTAACTTTCAGGCGATTCCTTTATAATAATTGCAATTCTTTCTGCAAGAAAATAAATATTGGTATAAATTGGATAAAAAAGGAGAATTACCATTTGTGGCAATTTCATGTATTTCTTTCAATGTAATGGTCCTCGTTTTATAGCATTTATTAAGAATTTTGTGTGATGCTTTCCCTTGGGTCTTCTTTGAACTGTGGAATTATTTGTCTCTTCATTTACTAAGTTCTTTTTCTGAACTTTCATTGTTGCAGTTACCACGGCTATACAATGTGTACAAGAACATGGGCATTGTTACCTCCTTTCAGAATATTTTGGATAATGTGTTTATTCCTCTATTTGAAGTCACAGTAGATCCGAATTCTCATCCTCAGTTACATTTGTTTTTGAAGCAGGTTAGTCAATCTTTATCCTTGTGTGTGAATGTGCCCTTATTTTGTGTCCTTGCATGTATTCAATCTTATGGTTACATTATTTTTCAATATTTAACATTTTTATAACAGTGACTATTTCCGGGTGTAAACTTGAGACAACTGTTAGGTTGACGCTTTGTTCTCGCTGCTATATGTAAACTTGCTTATCACTACTAAAGAATGTCCATATATTTCAAATCAAGTTGATTGTTTGCTTTGTTGCATTTTAGAGTAAGTACCATCTATGCAATGGTTCTTCATTGTAACAAAGGGGTGCATGTATGTACATGGATTTTTCACATTCACTTTAGTTATTACCAGTGGCAGGGGATGAAGTTAGATCTGTTACCCTCCATGCTCAATATTGCTTATTTGATTAACATTTTTTTTCTATGCTCTATATGTGTAGACTTGTAATGTTACTGATAGTAACACTCAGATGAAGGATCACTTTTAACTCTCCATGCTTTCTTAATAAAGGTTGTCACAAACTCACAATCATGAACAGAGGAAGCGATTATGTTGTTAATTGTAGATATTGCTGCTTTCTTTTTCTTAATGTATTATATGCAATATATTGAGCTTTTACCAAATACAGGTGGTGGGATTTGATCTTGTAGATGACGAAAGTAAACCAGAAAGGCGCCCAACCAAGCACATGCCAACCCCAGCTGAGTGGACAAATGAATTTAATCCAGCTTACTCTTACTACCTCTATTACAGCTATGCTAACTTGTATACGCTCAACAAGGTCTTCATTATTTCCCTCCAGCTTCAAGCCTTAAAAAATCACTAATTCCTTAAAATTTCCCCCCTTTTTATGGCCAACTATTTGGCCTTGGAGCACACAAACAAGAATAAAAGAAAAAAAAAAGATGGAGCAAGAGGAGATTAAGAAAAGGAATTTCTGGCTATCAACAAATTTAACTAATTTTTATTCTCTTGGTTTCAGCTGCGTGAATCTAAAGGAATGACCACAATAAAGTTGCGGCCTCATTGTGGAGAGGTTATCATCTACATAATTACATTATCATTTGATCCTTCGTGTTCATTGAGAAGGTTATAATTACCATGCTTGTGCAGGCAGGTGATATTGATCATTTGGCTGCTGCTTTCCTCATCTGCCATAACATTTCCCATGGAATTAATCTCCGCAAAACTCCTGTTTTACAATATTTATATTACCTTGCACAGGTTGGCCCCTCATGAATATTTGTTCAGCCAATATAGTGATCCATTTAAACCCTTCTCACTTGAGAGATGTTGCTGCTGTGTTGAGTTTGATTTCTTTGCAGTGGGAAAGTAATGTAGAAAACTTATGACTGCCCAATAGTTCTTTTCCTCTTTTTAGCCGGGGGGGGGGGGGGATTCAATTATTAATCATTCTCTATATTCTACTAATTTGTATCAATATCATTATGTTTATGTCTTCAGATTGGATTATTAATGTCACCCCTGAGCAATAATTCCCTTTTCTTGGACTATCATCGCAATCCATTGCCCATGTTTTTTCAGCGAGGTCTGAATGTGTCTCTTTCTTCCGATGATCCTTTGCAAATTCATTTGACGAAGGAGCCACTGCTAGAAGAATATAGTGTTGCAGCAAAGGTTTGCCTCTTGCTATCCGAAGCCTTCAACTTTTCATTCCTGTTCTTGGCTGAAATAATTTGGTCAGCTCTTCGGTTTTTTTTTTTTAATTTTATTTCTAGGGATTATATGTCTTTCATAAATATTTGGTGTTTTACAGGTGTGGAAGCTCAGTGCCTGTGACCTGTGTGAGATAGCCAGAAATTCTGTTTACCAATCTGGATTTTCACATGAAGCCAAGGTAAATGAGATGACAACATATGAATGTTCATGTTTTGATTCATCTGTGTCTGTTCTGTACTATAAGCACACAAATGATTGATTGTAAATTGATGTGCTGAGTCTGAAAGCAGATAAGGACTTGTTTTGCTCATTGGTGGTTAAATAATTGGAGTTTAAGTGGTCTATAACCTTAGTTAATGGCATGCCATGCAACCCTATTAGGGTTGCAAATTTTCAAATGGGGCTTGCCATAGTGCACCATTAAAACCCATTTACATTTGTACAATTGGACCTCTCTCATTTACATTTGTATGGTACAGTACAGAATTCACTCAGTAGCACCTTGAATTGCCGGGTACTCATCCTATTAACTGATTTCTTGAAGGAAAAGTATGATCATGGTCCATCATGCTACTCAGAAAGCTCCATTTATTAAAATTGGCTACAAGTTTTGTTTGTCGTAGTTTTATTTTCACAACTCATGAGACTGTAAAAAGAACTGAAATGAAAAACAATTGTTCAGCAAGTCGAATTGAAGTAGTTAAGTATAAGATATGTAGCCATGTTTCATTTTTCTTGGGTTGTAGCCATTAGGTGGCCAGCTATTTTCTGGTTGTAACTTCTTGTTCGCATATTTTGGGGAAAGCTTTTAGACTTGAATGCATTTATCCACCCTTATCTATACTACCAATTGCAACTTCCCCTCAATCTACTAGTCATTGCAATGTCCCCCTAATTTATGAATCTATTGCAAATAGTACCCAAAGTAACACAAATACCCATCTCCCATTTTCTACCAACTTTGGTCAAATTGTTATTTGCTCCCCTAATTTATTTTTAATTTAATTTTGGTCTCTTAATTAAAAATAATTTTGTTAAAATATTTTAACTTTAAAAAAATCATCATTTATATCTCAAACTATAGTTTAAATAGAACAAAAAAAAAAGGAAGAAAAACTTATAAATCATAACCCCAAAAACCATAAACCCTAAACCTAAAAGTCAAAAATCATATAACCAAAAATCTTAAACCTTAAACTCAAAAGTCTAAAATTCTAAAAACCCTAAATTTTTAAATCTAAATCTCAAACTAAAATCTTAAAACCTTAAATTCTAAAACCTGAATCATAAAATCTCAAACCCCAAACCTTAAATGTCAAAACTCCAAAACCCAATTTCCAAACACCAAAACCACAAAACCTTTAACACTAAATTCCAAATCCCAATATTCTAAATTCCAAACTTCAAAATATCAAATCTCAAACATCTAAACCCCAAACTCCAAACATAAACCCTAAACCTAAAAGTCAAGAATCATATAACTCAAAACCTTAAACCATAAACTCAAAAGTTTAAAACTCTAAATTTTAAATTTTTAAATCTAAATCTAAAACTAAAATCTTAAAACCCTAAATTCTAAAACTTAAATCATAACATCTCAAACCTCAAACTTTAAATGTCAAAACTTCAAAACTCAATCTCCAAACACCAAAACCACAAAACCCTTAACACTAAATTCCAAATCCTAATACTTCAAACTCCAAATGCTAAACTCCAAAATATCAAACCTCAAACATCTAAACCCCAAACCCTAAACTTTAAAATTCAAAATCCTAACTCCGAAACCACTAGTCTCAAACCCTCAAAACTTTATACCCTAAATGCAATCTCAAAAGCTCAAGACCTCAAAGCCCAAACGCCTAAAACCTCAAAACCCAAATTTCCTAACCCAAAATCTCAAACTCCAAACCCAAATATCAAAACTCTAAAATGCCAAACCTTAAGACTCCAGGCTTTAAATCTTAAACCCTCAAAAGCTCAAAACCTCAAAAGCCCAAACGCTTAAAACCTCAAAACCCAAATTTCCTAACCCAAAATCTCAAACTCCAAACCCAAATATCAAAACTCAAAAATGCCAAACCTTAAGACTCCAGGCTTTAAATCTTAAACCTTGAGTCTCCAAACTCCAGCCCTCAAACTCTAAACCTTAAATATTAAGACCTTAAAACACCAAATCTCTAACAATAAAAACTAAAACACTAAACACTAAACATAAAAGCCCCAAACCTTAAACCCTATAACACCAAACTCAAAACTCTAAAATTTCAAATTCTAAACCCCAAACCTCTACTCTAAACCCTAATCATCAAGACCCACACAAACACCAAAATCCAAAGTCCTAAACTCTAAATTCCAATTCCTAAACCTCAAATACCAAATGTCTAGACCCCAAACCCTAAAACTTTAAATTTTAAACCGTAAAAACTAAAATCATAAAATTCCAAAACTTAAAACCTAAACATCTAAACTTGAAAGTCCCAAATAAAAAATGCCAAACCTCAAACTCCAAACACTAAAACCTTATACCTTCGAGCTTAGAAAAATCAAATTCTAAACCCTAAAATTCCAAAACCCAAATCACATCCTTATTTTTTTGGTGTTTAAAGTTGGGGTTAAGGTTCAAGCTTTGAGGGTTAAGGTTTGGGGTTTAGGATTTAGAGTTGAAGATTTTAGGGTTTAGAGTTTGAAATTTGAGATTTAAGGTTTGAAATTTTTTTGATTTGAAGTTTAGAATTTAGGATTTTGATTTTTGGTATGGGGTTTTAGGATCTTTATGTTTAGAGTTTAGAGAGGTTTGGGGTTTAAGATTTAGAAATTGGGATTTGGAGTTTAGAGTCTGGGGTTTTTAGATTTGTAGTTTGTAGTTTGTAATTTGTAATTTGGGGTTTGAGATTTTTTGGTTTGAAGTTTAGCGTCTAGGGTATGAGGTATTGGGAGTTGGGTTTTGGGATTTTAAAGTTTGAAATTTAGGGTTTGGAGTTTGGTGTTAAGGGTTTTGTGATTTTGGTGTTTGGGGTTTTGACATTTAAAATTTGGAGTTTGAGGTTTTAGAATTTTAGGCTTTGGGATTTAAGGATTTTGGGTTTAAAGATTTTGGGTTTGATGTTTAGGTTTAAGAATTTAGGGTTTAGGGTTTAGGGTTATAGGATTTTAGATTTTTGAGTTTATAGTTTGGGGATTTATGATTTTTGGTTTTTGAGTTTAAGATTTATAAGTTTTTCTTTTTTTATTCTATTGAAACTATGGTTTAGGGTATAAATAATTATTTTTTTTAAAGTTAAGGGATTTTAGAAAAATTATTTTTAGTTAATAAATTAGGGGAACAAATAATAATTTAGCCTAAGTTGTTAGAATAAGGGAGAGGGGTATTTATGTTACTTTGGGTGCTATTTGCTATAGATTTATAAATTAGGAAGGATATTACAATAATTATTAGATTGGGGAGAAAATTGCAATTGGTAGTATAGACAAGGGTGAGTAAATACATTTTTCTATAGTATTAAACTAAAAATTTGTTTACTTGCATATTTCATGCTTCTTGAATGTTTTGATTTTGTACCTCATTTTTCTTACTTTCACAGTCGCACTGGCTTGGGAATAAATATTTCTTGAGAGGGTCTGAAGGAAATGATATTCATAAAACAAATGTCCCCAATTTGAGGATCTCTTTCCGATGCGAGGTAGCAAATTATAACAAACCATATATATCATTCAAGTAGGTTAATTTTTATCCTCTCTTAGATAATGATTCTTGGGGTTTTGCAGACATGGAAGGAAGAAATGCAATATATTTATGCTGGTGAAGCCACTTTTCCTGAAGATGTTGATCCATGAAGCAAGCCAAAGAAATTTCACTTCCTATGATCTATGACCCTACTGCTTCGTGTAACTGTTATACGGCTGCTTCAGCCATATGACTAGATATTGCAACCTGACGTAGAAGTTGGAATTAATTCTAACAAAATTGTCAACAATCTTACCAGCATCTCTTCAAATTGCCCAGAAAATAGCAATCTGTGAACTTTTTGCCAACACTGGGGTTTGGTCTTTTTTTTTGAAGTGGCGGGAACAAAGTTCCTCTACTATGTTCTTTACTAGAAGTGATCAGTAACTATCTTGCTTTTTCTACTATTCATGACTCATTGTAAATTTGTCCGGATTGAAACCGGAATATGTAGAGTAGATACTAGGCAAGTTAAACAAGCATTGGGAACACGTCAGATAACTCTGAAGTAAGGCGTATTTTTATGTCTATATTATTGTAAATAGGTTGTGTTATATATATATATATATATATATATATGGTTAAAAGGCGAGCTTTTAATTTGGGACTATAAATATTAACTTTTTTTATTTTTTGAAGATTGGTTGTAATTTTTATCTTTTTTACTTTTTTTTGGGGATTCTTTAGTTCCAGTGTTCTTTTGATCAAATTGGAAAGAAAAATTAATTAAGTTGGTCTTTCCTAACAACTGTCAAAAAAAAAAAAAAAAAACTATAATCTCTATATTTGGTTCAAGGGGCGGTGACTTAGATGACAAGTAAAACAAGGAAGTCTACAAAAAGGTAAGTGTCTGAACAACTGTGCTGTGCGGCTGTGCCCTTCCAGATCACGAAGAGATTCTTAATATCGCTTTTTCTTTCTTCATTTGGCTCAAAGTACACATTTCACTTTCATGCTGTAAAATACAAGAGTT
This sequence comes from Gleditsia sinensis, assembly GCA_037074535.1. Taxonomy (NCBI): domain Eukaryota; kingdom Viridiplantae; phylum Streptophyta; class Magnoliopsida; order Fabales; family Fabaceae; genus Gleditsia; species Gleditsia sinensis. The sequence continues at coordinate 7,762,932 of CM073471.1, forward strand.
TTTATTTAAAGTTTAGAAATGTTATTTGGGTGTTTATTATAGGGGACTAGTGGTAAAATTTGTATCTATCAAATTGTACAAATTAAATTAATGTTTTTTTTTGGTACAAACAAATTTAAAATGAAGAAAGGTTATATTTCAAGATGAGTATGTTACAGGTTTCAGTAAAATTTATAATAATATTTGTAAATTATTTATGAAAAAAATTGTTGCTGAGAAAAATTAAATTTAAATTCAAGCAACACAAGTTTTAATTTTTACTAATTGACTAAATTAGGATTGGTTTCACGCATACTTGTTTATCTTACTTTAGAATACTCCAGAATAATTCCAACAGAATGTTTTCCAAAATCAAACCCAATAATTTCATCTCATACTTTGTTCTTATAGTAGCAACAATTTAGATAAAATCATAAAATAGAAAACCATTCATTCTACGATCGTTATCTTTCAATTCATTTAACATCAAGGAACCCATTTTAGTTTTACCAAAAAATAAAATAAAAACAAGTAACTAGTAATTTTAATAAGCGGGTCAAAATATAAAATCTTTGACAAAAAGACGGTCAAATGATCCGGTAACAAATATCATTTTTGTTTTTATTGGCCTGATACCTACATAACTACATTTGATATATAAATTTGTATACATATATTCATCAGATATTTTTTTTTCAATATTAATAATAAAAGTTACTTTCTTAAAGTGACTATGAATCTATTTGTAGGCAACTTAAACATAATTAATAAAAACTGAAATTCAAGAAATTCTGATGTAAGTGAAATACAAACTACCAGAAATCTATTAGGATTTAGGACTCAACTAAGAGTCCGAGAGAGAGAATATCCTTTTGTCTAAACACTTTTATTAAATATTATTAAAAAATAAATCTTTAAGTCATTTTAGATTTTTTAAATATAAATTTTAATTCCTAAATTAAAATTACACTTTTAAATCAATATAATAAATAATATATTTATCCATAAAAAATGAATAATATTTTTCCTTTTCATATTGCATAAAAATATTTTCAAAAATTATTATTTTAAATACTCAAGTACTCAACAATCTTATACTTTCTTGTTATATACAATTATACCAAAAATCTTCCGATTTTAAAATTATAAAAACTTTGTTGTGTTTGCTAATTGTGCGAATGAGCATCACTTTGTCCACATTTTCAAGGAAAAAAAGAAAAAAGAAAAAGAAAAAGACATCCTGATCTCCTGTAGACTTCATTTAATTTAATTTATTTCTTTAGATATAAATATATAAATTGGGTGTTAGTATATTATGGCTGGTTTGTGTCCGGGTTTCATTGGATCCAAATCCTACAATCCTGGTCGCATAACTGACCAGTCCGGCCCAGGGCCCACTTCGGTTCATCCAGAAACAACAACACAAGATCTTTGATAAAATTGGCCATTAAAACACTCAAAGTACACTCACAGTATCTCTCCCTTAAAGTGCACGCTCTCACAACTCACCCCTCTTCTCTCTCGCCGCTCCGCCTTCCTCCGCCGGCCGAAGCCTCCTTCCCTCCATTTTCTCTTTTGTTTCCACCGCCGAGGCACCTGGTGGTGCTCTCCGGATTACCCAAACAACGCGAAAGGAGTAGTGGAGGTGCTAATGGCGGCCACCGGAGCCTCTGACATTGCCGACGGCCCTGTCCTCAGCCTTATCAACAAGCGCATCCGTTCCCTCCGCAAGAAATTGAATCGTATTAGCCAGATGGAGGAGTCTATCTCTCAGGGTAAAGTAATCAACAAAGAGCAAGAGGAAGTGCTTCGCTCGAAACCCGCTATCTCCGCACTCATCGACGAGCTTGAGAAACTGCGTCAACCCCTTTCCTCTGCTGTCAAGGAAGAAGTTGACCTAGCCCTTCAAAACCACCATATCTCCCTCGACGAACAACCCCAGAAAGCTGACGACTTTAGTCACTCTGTGGTGGAAGATCTTCTTAATCTTCTCTATTTTGGGTCGTTGTTCGATGTGAAGTCGCAGAATGATTTCACTTCGACGATGCTGACGAGGACCCATGAGCGAGGCTGTTGCTTGACCTACGACTATGTCACCGACGACGCAACCGATCTGCTTGGAGAGAAAGATTTGGATTCAATTTCTGCGCTGGGTGCTCTGTTGATCTCGCGGCCTGCGGATTCAAGTTTATCTCACAAGAACGCGTTGCAGCGGTGCATAGAGAATGCGAAACTATGGCTTGCGAAGGTTGACCAACCCATTGAGTCCAATGCCGATGTTACATGTATTTTCCAAATTTACTTTCTTTGCATCTTAATTTGCTAGTTTTGTTCCTCTATCAATTTGGCCGTGTCATGTTGATTCTAAGCCTATTTCTAGATTCGGGTTTGAGGGAAAGGTTAAATAAGATTATGTCTTCAGAATACTTCACCACTACGCCTGAGATGAAAGCTACAGTTGAAGTTGCTGCAGCTGCAGCTGGAAATTATGCTTCTTTCCAGGTTCCAGTACATGGCTCCGTTGTTACTGCCTCAGTTCCAGTCGAAGTGGAAGGTTCAGTTTCGCAGTCTCAGGAGAAGGTACACCTGCTGATCCACTAATTTTCATATTTTATTATTTGGATGTGAGTTACTGTTTAAATATTCAATTTATGGTCTTTTCTTACGATACTAATTTGTAAATGTGGCCTTTTTGTGTACAAAATATGGATGGATGCAACAGTATAGTCGTATGCTTTTCATCATTTGCTATATAATTTTTTTGATTCCTTCATTAATGAGGTAATAGTTATCTACATTGCACATTGCTTGTTTGGAGTAATAAACTGTGAATTGAGGGTAATAAATCTTTTATCCAAATGTAACTTTTCGCTTTTAATGATGATTTGCAAGTTGGAGGAAAGGGGTGGGAGAAGAATATCTACTGATTTGTTGTTTTTCCTTTTCTTTCATTATTCAGCTGCATATACAAGGTAGGATGAATTCGTTGAGGAACTCATCATGGACAGTTTTTCTGATTTCTGAATTTTGAGTTTGGATTTCAGTAGCTGTAAAAAGCCATTAAGCTTTTTAGTATATTCTACTGCAATAGGGTGTGGTTTGATGTTATTTTTGCATCAGACTTGGAGGTTATCCATCAATACAAATAAATAAATTCAACAAAGGTAAATTTCCTTTGTTTTGTGACCTGGGAAGAATGTTGTATTGATCATTATGTTGTTGCCAACTGCCTAGGTCAATGGCTTCCAATATTGCCCATTGAATTACTTTGGTCTTAGTTAGGAGCTATACACATTTGAAGTTTATATATAAGTACTATCAAGTTCATTATGTGCTTGGGATAGAATAGAAGTTGCTAATTGGCATTGCATATTTAAAAACCAGAAGTGCTGTAGGAGGTGAACTGGTGGCCTTGCATACTCTGTATTTAAGCTATGGAGTACTGAAAAATGATTTGGATTCTTTCATTGCATAACTGTTCTTGCCCTCTGAAAATCCAGATATGGGGTTTCTGATGCTCACAAACAGTGTTCACTCTCCTTGTTGTCTTCTCTACATCACTGGGATTCACCATCAGTTCAAGGATGAGGGGACATAGTAGAGAGTGTTTGGTTTTCTTTCCTCTCTGCCTCCATAGGTGGCTAACATATTACTTGTAGCAAACATTTCTTCATGGGTGATAAGTTCGACAACTTACATTGAGGATATGCATTTTTTTTTATATACATGCACATTCCTTACTAGTGGTGTTTGGTATACTGTGATCTTGACCTGTTTTCTCACATCCCATCGTATCTTGGATGCTTGTGTTTGGTATGTTGTTATGTGATAATAGAATCGCATATGAGATAACACCCTAATATCATGGAATGATATCTCATACCACTTTAAAACCATGGGTCCTCACATCACACTTCTTTTGCCTTTGTGAACTTCTAAAAAATACTTATTGTATCCTTTCTATGGCAACTTTTAATTTTCATACCAAACATAGTAATCTTAAATAACATGGAATCTTATATAATGATATCTCATACCATGGTATCTTAACCTTAGAATTTGATATCATGCATATCAAATGCCTCCTTAATTTTTATAACAGGAGAACTGGTTTTCTAGAAAACAGGAACAAATGAGATTCTTGGTTGCCTATCGTTTTCTTTATACAAACACATCAATGAATATTCTGAAAGAGAATTTCATCAGTAGCTACAACTAATAAACATTTTTCTTTGATTTTTTTTTTTTGTTTGAAGTTTGATGGGAAGAAAAGTTTACTAGAACACCAAAAACATTTAACATTAAAAAAAAATGAAGAAAGAAAGCTTCTAGAAAAGTGCTACAAAAGTATGAGTAACAGGAGATGATATTTTAAGGTCAACATTAGCTGAACTTTTCCTGTCATAGCCATTTTATTCAATTCTTTTTGAGATTTTAATTACTAGTAATACCTTTGTATTTCTGTTGGTCTTTGTTTTTACCATATTAATTTGCCTACGTAAGTGGTATTATGAGATGACACTTTTTAAAACTTAATGATAAGGTGTAAACTATGAAAAGATTGGCATCCTATATTTATGGTGATTGTCAACTTGTATACTATGTTATGATTGGGGGATCAAATTCAATATATAGCCCTCCACGTCACAAGGATGATACCCTGTAAACAATTTTGGCACATCCACAATGTAATTTCTTATTTAGATTTTGGTTTTCTTTCCATTTCGTTAAGCTATTAGATAACTATGATGAATATGTTAGCCCTAAAGAATTGCATATATCAATATTGTTTGAATTTGTCTGTTTAATCTATTGAATATCTGTATTTTAATTTGTAATAGATTTTGTTTTTGTGGTTTAAAATTGGTAAGTGTGGACTAGAACATTAAAGGTTGGTGTTATTAGCAATCCTATTTGTCCATTCACATCCCTACTTAAAATTTTAAATTTTAAAATTATACATAAATCGCTCAGTCATAATTTAAGCTTTACTGCCACTGACCAGATGAAAATAAATTAATTGGTGGGGTGTCAACAACACCATCAGCTAATGCACCATTCTTTGTGTGTGAAGACATCTCAAAATTTTGAAAAAGAAAACTTATTTATCCTGTTCATGTGCAAGTACAATACTGCAGCCAAAGAACTAAATTACATCATCAGACCGGTTGCTAAAATATTTCCCAAATCTTTTCTATTTGATTTTGACTTTCTCTATCGGTAGCAAAATGTTTCCAAAAAATTAAATTACATGATTCTATAAAGACCGTTGCTCAAGTAGTCCATGTAATTTACATCACTCTGTTCTCTTCTATTCTGGTTTGGCCAAATTCATCTCAGATATATATTTCACATTTCAAGATGTCTCCTACCTGCATACCTAGCTTTAGCCTCTATTAGAAAAGTCTCAAAGGTAGTTTTAAATTATGATAATTTGTGAAGATGACATTTACATGGTGAAGGTGACATTGCTAGACACATAAACATTTCTTTTTGGTGTTCAGTGTTGCAACACAACTTGAGTAATGACTATGGCATTTAAGTACATTTCCTAAGTTTTAAATTGGGTGGGAGTTTAGGCAGACAAATTGGAGTGCTAATTTTCACACCCATTATTGTGGATCCTAGAAGTGTATGATAGACCTTATTTTTATCAGAGAAAATTACTTATAGGGTAACTCGTGATCTTGAGCTCTAGATTCTAGTTGAGGGTATAATAGAGCCTAGCCAAGATGAGCAGTGGGTACCTAGTGTTTGGGCTTTCCTTGTATAGAAAAAAGGGGTTTTCAAGCTTGACATGTTTAAACAATTGACCCAAGTTTGAAGCTTGAACTTGTTTGCTTACAAAAAGCGGCTTGGCTTAGCTTGACTAGCCTAAATAATGATTATAAGCAAATACAATTCAAGCCTGCCCAAACAAGCTTAGCCTAATCACCTTCACCAAAACCACCGCCATATGTTTATTTTAATGAACTAATATGAAAAAGATTAGAAAACAGTTCAGTGCAGTTATTCCATTGGAGAGCACTATGGGACTAAAATCCTAATGCACTAGATTGATGTGTGGGAGTGCGCTCTAAAGATTGCCTGGGGAGGGAATATAGTTTCGGGCAAAGCCAAGTACACCCCACCCTGTACCATAACACCAAATAAAAATGATAGTACCATAAATAAAACCACAATGGCTGCTTGCAGCAGGTTTTGTGCAGCAGCTGCAGTGGGCTTTATGAAACGGTGCTGGGCAGCCCCTATAAGACCTACACTAGACCAATAATGAGGCTTAAAGTTCAAAGTTGATGCAATCAGATATACTGTGGTAGTGTATTAATCTCCAAGGACATTATAATACATTATTCAATCAAAAGGAAACCATAAGAACAGAGTACTAATTAGCCCTAGGGTTTTCTGAGGGAGGAATTGGGAGAAAGGGGATGAAAAGGAACAAAGAACAAAGACTTATAGAGTTAAACTAATCAAACTAGATTATTCCATTGGTTTATTATGTATTTAAATAAATAACATAATTAATGGCCAAGCTACTTAGTGGCCTAAAATCGCAAGAGTATAAAGCTTAAGGTTGGGTCACTCAAATAAGTAATCCTAAGTACAAGCAACAGTTTGTTTAATGAATTTAACTATCAGGACATGCTAGTGTGGCTCATGCGTAGCTCTGCTCTTCTACACCTATTACTCCAGACCTTGACTCTAGATTTCAGTTACTGCTTAATTGGCGATTGACTGATTAGAAGAGTATCTTCTTTTTCACTTTGGATAGATTTGTGTACATGCCCATACTTGGTTTTCTTGTTTCTTATTGGTAACAGTATTAAACGTTACTATTTGATATTGGCACTGGTAAATCTGAAGACTAATAGTATAGATCTTTGGTTGAGGGCATTAGAATTCCTTTTAAAGTATTCTTAAAATATTAGTTTTTCCAACAGATATTTGTTCTTTACAATGTGATTGTGTTTATAATAGAATGTGTAATCCGAGTTCTATTACCATACATATTGATCATATTTTCTTATTGTATATTGGGGGGATAAAATCAGAAATCATTCTTCCTCTCTAATGGCTCTAAATGTATCTAAATGAATTTGTCACCCTGTAGATGGCACTATGCTTCTTTTTGTCTGTGCTGCAAAAAATTCAGTTTTAATTGTGAATGTTTATTGCAAGAATCACTTGCTTCCTCAGAAAAATTTCTAGATGAGAAAAATGAACACCTTCATGGCACTAGGTGTTTGTTTTGCTGTGCTGCCAAAAAAAAAAATTGAGCTTTCATGATGAATGTTTTGCGAGAATCACCTAAAGACATGATATTGTGAAAATAAAAAGGGTTATTTGTTTATTTTCTTTTAATGTGTTCAAGATGAGGACGAACATCTCTAACTTTGGGAAGTGCTATTTTACTCTCAGCTCCAATAGCACATCTATTGCTATAAAAAAGTATGGGTGAACGGGTTTGTAAGATTTTTATGCCGAAGGTAGCTTCTGTAATTTGCCCGAACCTAACATCATAAATTGGTGTGCATGTTAACATTGGTATTGTATTCTAAAATTGTCTTTTGCTGAAAGTTGCTTTTGGGGAGAGCTCTGCCCTTTTGTTTGTCTCCCATTGAAAGATGTGGATTGTTTGTATAAGTTTGGGTTTGATCACTAATGAACAGTTTTCAGCTAATTTCTTTTATTATTTTTCCTAGGTTCCCAAATCTGCTCAATTGGTTTAGTGAAACAACTTTTTCCAGAACTCACCAACACCAAGCAAACTAAGAGAGAATGTAGGAAAACAAATCTTCTCTTATTGCTAAATAGACACTCTTGGTGTACCCAAGAATTTGCATATACAAGAATTACATCAAAGATCCCCTCTACTATCACACAAACTCCCTCTTAAACCTCCCTCTTTCTGAAAACCCGATAACAACTTCTAACTACAGCTATAACAGAATAACGAACCCTATCCCATCTTTACTTGTGAGGTTTAAGTAAACGGTGCATTCCTTCTTCTATTCTCAACTGTAACAGATCTCCCCCCGTGGAGTAGTTCCTTGTCCTCAAGGAACGTTAGACAAGGAAAGGCTCAATGTAAGAAGGAAATTGCTGCTTGAATTTATGATAAGGAATCCAAGTAGCATCCTCCTCGTTGGTGTGAGCCCACTGGACTAGTAACTCAGTTGCAACAACTCCTTTATATTTGACCATCCTCCTTTGTAAGACTTTGACAGGAATCAAAGGCATGGATCCTTGGCGATCTAAGGGAGGAAGCGAGGGAGAAACTGGTTTGTCCCCATGATGCTTTTTAAGGAGAGAGATGTGAAACACATTATGAATTTTGGTATCTTCCGGCAGCTTGAGCTTGTAAGCTACTGCTCCAATATGTTCTAATACCTCAAATGGACAATAATACTGGGCAGCCAACTTGTGAAAGTTCCTATGGGGAATTGTTGATTGTCTATAAGGTTGTAATTTGAGGTAAACCCAGTCCCCAACCTGGAACTCTCGTTCTGTTCTATGCTTATCTGCTTGCATTTTCATTCTGTTTTGTGCCCTTTAGAGGTTGACTTTTAGGAGATCTGATATAGCCTGTCTGGACCATTCCATATTGTCAACGGTTTCAACTGCAAAGAGTCCTGAAGTGTAAGGATTACATAGAGTGGGAGCATAGCTGTAAAGGGCTTCAAAGGGTGTCATACCAATAGCAGAGTAATGTGTTGTGTTGTACCAAAACTCTGCCAATGGCAGAATTGCAACCCACTTGTGAGGTTTCTCCCCAATAGAACACCTTAAGTAGCACTCTAGGGTTCTGTTTAGGACCTCAGTCTGACCATCAAATTGAGGATGGTAGGCTGAAGATCTGCGGTTCCTTGCACCCTGAATAACTCCTTCCAAAATGTGCTAAGGAATAAAGGATCTCTATTTGAGATAATGACTGTTGGCCATCCATGCAACTTGATAACATGGTCAAATAATGAGTTAGCCATTGATGTAGCAGTAAAGGGATGAGAGAGAGCGATGAAATGAGCGTACTTTGTGAGTTTATCAATTACCACAAGAATTACAGTCTTCCCTTGGGAGCTAGGTAGCCCAGATATAAAATCTAAAGAGATTGTGTGCCAAGCACTATGAGGGATGGGTAAAGGCTGTAACCTTGGAGAGGGTAATGTTTCGTTTTTATTCTGTTGACAAAGAACACATTTTTTGACAAACTGTTGTACTTGATTTTGAAGGCCTTTCCAATAGAATATTGCTTTAATTCTTCTGTACGTATTATCACCTTCTGAGTGCCCAGCCCATGGAGAAGAATGATAGACAGATAATATCTCTTCTTTTAACTGGTTATCATTACCTACCACCACTTTACCCTTTCTTTTGAGTAGTTCACCTTGCCATTGATATTTGCTGTGAGCCCCAGGATGTAATTGTAACTCCTAGATTTTCTGCTGTAGTTTAGGATCTGTAAAATAGGAAGCCTTAACTTTATCCATGAGATTTGAACCAAGGACGGATATGGCCATGAGGGAACTTTCATCATTGCGACTCGAAAGAGCATCAGCCCGTGTTGTCTTTGCCTTGTTTGTACTGAATATCAAAGTTGAGACCAAGTAGGTTTTCTAACCCCTAGTTTTGCATGGAAGTGTGGACTTAAAAGGTGCTTAAGGGACTGTTGATCTGTCTTTATTGTAAAATGATGTCCAATTAGGTATGCAGCCCATTTTTTGACAGCAAACACGAGTGCAAATAATTCCCTCTCATATGCAGACTTGGTTTGATATCTTGGCCCCATAGTACTGATATAAGCTATGGGCTGTCCTTGCTTCATCAGAATTGCTCCTATTCTGGTCAAGGACGCATCTGTCTCAATTACAAATGGTTGAGAGAAATTAGGCATAGCCAAAAGTGGGGCTTCTTTGAGAATCTGTTTGAGCCTTTCAAAAGCATTGTTGGCTTGGTCATTCCATTGAAAAGCTTGTTTCTTAAGAAGTTTTGTTAATGGTCTAGCTATGTTGCCATAATCTCGAATGAATCTTCTATAGTAATCGGATAAGCCAAGAAATCCTCGAACCTCCTTGACCATTTTGGGATAGGGCAGTCACACACTACTGCAATCTTTTTGGGGTCAACTGCCACACCTTTATGGGAAATTAATGTCCCAAATACTCCACTTTTTTCTGCCCAACAGAGCATTTACTTCGCTTAGCAAATAAGGTGTGGTTTTTCAAGGTTGTTCAGACCATTCTAAGGTACTGTAGGTGCTGCTGCCACCCTTGGTTGTAAACCAAGATATCATCAAAAAAGACTAGGACAAATTTTCTCAAGAAGAGCTTGAATATGTAGTTCATGAGAGCTTGAAATGTGGTCGGTGCATTTGTCAACCCAAAGGGCATGACTAACCACTCATAGTGGCCATTGTGAGTCCTAAATGCGGTTTTAGGCACATATGTTCTTCCATCCGTATTTGGTGATAGCCAGCCCTTAAATACAATTTGCTAAAATGATTAACTCCGTATAGCTCATCAAGTAATTCTTCAATTAGTGGGATTGGAAATTTATCTTTAACTGTGATATCATTCGACCTTCTTTAGTCTACACAAAAACGCAAAGTATTATCTTTCTTTTTAACCAATACAATGGGAGAGGCATATAGGCTGGACTTGGCTGAATGACCCCTGAATCCAGCATTTCTTGGACCATTTTCTCAATGATGTCTTTTTGGATCTGTGGATATCTGTATGGCCGTTGAGTAATAGGGCCGCTTCCTTCTGTCAAGATAATTCTATGATTGTACAACTGGTAGGGTGGCAATTGGGAGGGTTCTTCAAAAACTTCCTGAAATTCTGACAATACTTCTTCCAACTGTAATTGTTCTTCTTCAGTTCTGGTAGATTCCACATTATCTTCCCCACTGATTTTCATCATTGTAGCTTCACTACGGTGTATCATTCGTATAAGGAATGCTTCAGGGCCAGCAGGTGCCTTGCAAACCTTACTTTTTATCTCCCAGACCTGTAATTCTGGTCTTATCCCTTCTAAACATAGCTCCTGCCCTTTGTAGAAAAAAGACATTGTGAGTTTACTGCAATCCCATTTAATAACTCCCAGGGATCTTAACCATTGCATTCCAAGAATGGCTACATGACTGGAAGTGGGCAGAATTAAGAAGTCAACTATAAACTGGTGTCCTCCTACTTTCCATTGCAGGGATTCACATCTCGAAGTTACCACAATTGCATCTTCATTTGCCACCTTCACCTTGTAACCTTTAATTTGCTGAGTCTTCAACCCTAGTTGTTTAACCCATTTTGAGCTGAGGAAATTGTGAGTGCTGCTTGTGTCTATCAAGAATGGTAGCTGCTGCTTTTTGATACTACCCATCAGTTGCATTGTATCACCACCCAAGTAACCCTGCAAGGCATGAAGAGAAATCTGGATGATATCCTCCTCTGCTGAACCTTCCTCAGTTGGCTGCTCTTCTGTGTTCTCCTTTCTAATTTCCTCTCCATGTTCTTGTTCTAGCCATAAAGCATTCCACCTTCCCCACACCTTATAGACGTTTTTGTGATTGAAATCATACTTGTCTCCACAAAATTTACAAATCCCCTTGGTCATTCTATTAGTAGCCTCAATGGTTCTTGGTTGTTGTATATTGGAATAGCAGGATTTGAGATTATGCTATTAGAGTTGGAAGGTTGGCCGTAATTGCCAGTGTATTGAGTCTTTGGAATATTCTGATGTGCAGCAAAAGTTTTTAGATATGTATGTTTAGGGTAATTCGCAGTGGATTGGGATGAATATACACTGGAATTTGTGGAAGGAACTTTCTTATAGGTGGGTGTATACGGTTGACCAGAGTTGTTATGCTGGATATTCGATCTACTAGGAGTGAGGTGGTAAGGTTGCCAACTGAGATCTAACAATAATTCTTCCTGAATTCCTGTCATGCTCATTGCTTCATTCACATTCTTGGGCTTCTGTAACCTCAAAGCCTTTTCTAAGGGCAATTTTAAACCCCCCAAGAAACAACTCAATGCAGTGTTTTCATCGATAGTCACTCTGAATACTAGTTCATAAAATAACTCCATATACTCTGTCAAACTCCCTACTTGTTTCAAATTCACTAGTTCAGACATCTGATCATCAAAACAATTTGTGTCAAAATGATTACCTACTGCTCCAAGAATTTCTCTCCAAGTAAGGTGATTCATATCTTTCGATCGTAGGAATTATTTTTGCCGTGCAAATGCTTTTCCTTACATTGACATCATCAGTAGCTTCAATCTCTACTCTTCAGTGACCTCTTTCAGTTAAATAAATTGCTCGCACTTATCACTCCTACCTCGATAGTCGGTTCCATCAAAGCTAGGGAATACTATTTTGGAACCTTCGAATGGATTGCTCATTCTAGATTTTGCTTGCGGTCGCCTTAGTGTCATTATTTCTCCCAAATCTTTTTGGACATTCTCCTTCAATTCTCGTAAATCAACACCCATATTGTTGACTTTCTCATCTACAACCCCAATCTATTTTTCCAATTCCACTGCATTTTGCTCAACGTCCTTCATGGTCACCTTCCTTGCTATGCCTTATCGAAACCTACTCTGATACCACTAAAACAACTTTTTTCAGAACTCACCCACACCGAGCAAACTAAGAGAGAATGTAGGAAAACAAATCTTCTCTTATTGCTAAACAGACTCTCATGGTGTACCGAAGAATTTGCATATACAAGAATTACATCAAAGATCCCCTCTACTATCACACAAACTCCCTTTTAAACCTCCCCCTTTCTGAAAAACCCAATAACAACTTCTAACTACTGCTATAACAGAATAACGACCCCTATCGCACCGTTACTTATGAGGTTTAAGTAAACAGTGTGTTCCTTCTTCTATTCTCAAGTATAAAATTTAGTAACGTAGTTGCATTTCCTTATTTTCATTGAGCTCTTTCTAGTTCATTTGTACATGTGGCTTCATCTCCTTTTGAGAGGCTCTTTACATACTTTAATTATAAATACTTCGTTCTAATCTGTTGTATCATTGAGTAATGGCAACGACTTTCCAAGTTGTAGAAGATTTTCTGTTCCCATCTCTCTTTGTACTGCACCAAGATGTGCATTCATGACAGAAAATGATTTGTGTAAAAGTTTTAATAATGCCATCAATTATTTCTTTTGAGAACTTTTCGGGGGTTGAATTCTCTTCCAATCAAGTTCCCCTCCCATCAGTCATTCTGGCCAAAATAAAATCGTATGGGTTTATAATGTTACTTACTGGTTCCATATACTTTTTGTAGGATGAAGGGGCAGCAAATTTTCAAGGACATGAATCTGGAGACGAGCAATCTGATCCTGAGGGGGAACTTCAGAAGGTTCTTAATCGTTTTTCCTAGATAGTTTGTTGATGTAGAACTTGTGACTTGATCTGATGTTATAGGCTGTTTCTTTGCAGGAACAAGAAGAAGTAGAAAATGTAGCTGAGGTGGTGGCAGTTCAACAACAACAGATCAAGCCACAGGAAGATGTAGAGCGAAATCAGAGAGATTTAGAGGCAAAGGAGCAGCAGCATTTCCCCAGGAGGGGTTATCAGAACCAAAGAGGAGGCCGTGGGGGTGGGGGTGGAGGTGGTCGGAGAGGTTATTCCAATGGACGTGGAGGTCGGGGTGGTGGCAGAGGAAGTGGCTACCACAATGGCCGCAACCAGTACTATGACCAACCTGGAAATTATTATCCTAGGAACTACTATAACAATAGAGGTAGAGGTGGCAGGGGCGGTGGGCAATTTTATGACAACCATGGCTCGGGCAGTCAAGTTAATCATGTAGCTGATGTTGGGGTGCGATCATGATTGGGCATGAGGTGTTTATAGCGTTTATTATTGTCTGTAGTAGGTGGTGAATTGTCTTGGTTGTCTGGCATGAAACGATGTTTTGAACAATTTTGTTGACAGAATTCAACATTCAGACTCCACCATTTTGTAGTGCAGTTAGTGGACCTTTATGAGAAATGTTATAGGAAGAACCTACTTGAGGACATCTAATGTTCATGGAATGCAGCTCTTAGACTTTCTACTTTCGTCCTTCAACCATGGCTCATCAAAAACTTTTATTTTCATCAGTGTAGTTTTACTCATTAGAAAAAGCATTCATGAATTCATTGAATGATTTTGGAATCAAATTTGCCATTGGAACCATAATACTACGTCGTCATCTGCATCCCATAGAATCAGTCAATGGGTTAGGGGTGGAAGCTGCGAGCATATAGAAGAGAGGTTTCTTCTACAAAAGACCAAATGAAAGTCAAAGCAATAAAGCATGGGAAGAAGTTAAAATAATTCTTAAATTGCTATAATCGAACGACTATGAGTGATGATTTTATTGTACGCGAAATTAGAGAAATCTAAGTTATTCCCATTTCTCAATCTATAAACCTTACTTTTAAAAGAAAGATGTAATTTTTTGTAGAAATTTTTGTCCTCTTAGATACAATCATAACAATTTCAAATTGGAATTATCTTAATTTTAGGAAGCATTTTGTAGGAGACAAAATTTTAAATTTTTGAAAATTTTAATACGAAAATTAAAGATTAATTTATTTAGTATAAAAATAAAAATTAAGATTTTTTAAAAATTTTAATTTTTAAGAATGATTTAAAATATAGATTTTTATGAAAAAATTATTATAGAAGGGAATAGAAACTAATGATTCTCATAAAAATGAGAAAATGAAAACTTTTAATCAAAAGTGAAATGATAATTTTATTTTTTAATATTTTATGTAAATTTTTTTTATAAAAATAAATTTAATTATTAATATATATTTTAGTTATTTTATAAAATTAATGTAAATCTAATAAATTATTAACAAAAATTTATTTTCTTTTTTGTTAAAAAATAATATATATATATATATATATATATATATATATATATATATATATATATATATATAATGGTATTTTAAAAAAATATATTGATATTTTTTTAAAATTTTAAATATAACTAAATATAAGAATAAATATTTTTTAAAAATATTATTTAAATTTTTTAAAAAATATTAAAAATCAATCGAACATATTTTATATATTCTCTAAAAATATTATTTTTTTAATAATATTTTTCATAAAAATATAAAATTTTTCTATATATCAAATGTCTTAAGTATAATTAAATATAAAAATAAAAATTTACAGAAAATATTATTTAAATTTTTTTAATAATTTTAAAAATTAATTAAATATATTTTATATATTTTAAAAAATTATCATTTTTATCAATTATATTTATCAAAAAAATACGATACCCAGAAATAAAAATTTTTGCTAACTCCCCCTTAAAGTGAATTGGGTTAACTTTATGTTGAAATAATGCAATACTAATTGCATCATTAACCCAGTGGGCATTGACGCAAAAATGATGAAAATTTATAAGTTGTACAAAAAATAATTAAATTAAGATAATTATGAGTAAAGATGTAAGCATATTACACTTATTTATTTATTTATAAATTTACTTAAAAATAATCTCTTTTTTTTTTGGTACATCAACGAGAATCAAACGTGCGATCCTATCCCAAATCCTCAAACCACCCAACCACCAGAGCCTCAGGTGGCAAAAGAATCTCTAAATGAGGTAAGAAAACACTGCATACCCACATGAATGGCCTCTTTCACAAAGCTGGTTCCGTTTCAAGGCGTGTTATTGCCTTGTAGTTATCAAATTAACACTCGAATTAGATGCCCGTAATGCAGCACAACTCCACCCACAAAAGAAGAACAAGAATCTATTTTCCCACATAATGTCAATACACGCTTTATCACTGATTAATTCTTACCTCCCATCTTTTATCTTCTTCTTCCTCTTTATTGCTGCTATATCTTCTTTCCTCGTGCTGCTTGTTCTTGTCATAATTTTCTCTGGCATGGAATGGGATGCCCCATCGAACCGCAGTTCAACCTTCCTTTTTTTAAAACAAAAAAATTTAAAATTTGGTGAAACGATTCAATTTGTTATATTAAAATTTTCCTTAATCATATATGTATGCCCTATGAAGGAAAGAAAACTTAAAAAAAAAAAATAGTCCCCAAAAATGGAAGATTGAAATTTGATATGTTTTCTATATTGACGTCATGGAAAAATTAATGGTAATAATGTGGGTTTTATGCTCCTAAAATCTGATTAAATTAGCTCTGAAGGGTCTATTTAACAGCTTGTCGCTTGCTAGAATCAGATACCCTGCAAAAGATAATTAATAAGAATAATCTTCCCACTGCTTCTTCTATTTATAAGGCTTCAACCCTCAGTTGCATATATGATTCCCATAGAGTTTCAGATCAATTCTGGTTTGTTCAGTGGCCAGAAGAAGGAAGCAACATGGGAGGCAAATTTTCCAACATGGAATATGATGATAGATCATCCGAGTCATCCCTTGTCCTCACCTTCCATTCTTCTGCTGATTGGAAGGCTCACTTTGATGCCTCCAAAGACACTGACAAGCTGGTAAGTTTGGATACTATAGCATAGCCATGTATATCTTCATTCTTCACTTCCACTGCTAAAACTTTGGGTTTTCTTTTTTAAAATCAATGTTGGCAAATTAAGATGGTGATCGACTTCACGGCCAAATGGTGTGGACCTTGCAAATACATGGCCCCAATTATCAAAGAGTTTGCTGCAAAATACACAGACGCTGAGTTCATCAAGATTGACGTAGATGAGTTACGGGTATCACTATCTTTCTTTTACAACTTTTAAATTATAAATAAACACTTTAAATTTTATTATATTAAGATATTCGTATTTATGTTATATTTCATGTTAGTGTCGGTTTCTATGTTTATTATGTGGTATTAAATTTTGACGGATATGTACGAATGGGAATTTAGGATGTGACCAATGAATTCAACGTGACGTCAATGCCAACATTCATACTGGTTAAGAGAGGCAAAGTTGTTGAAACGGTGTTGGGAGCAAGAAAGGAGGAGTTGGAGAGTCAAATTCTGAAACACAGGAAATGAGTGGTGTTGCTCAGCCATAGATATAAGCTACTTTACCAATGAAGGGCAAGAGAATAAGACCAACACTACATAAAAGAAGCGAAATAAGTTGGTACGTCGTTGTTTGAGACAGTGGAATATGGAATATGTAAGCTTATATGATCTGCTTCAGATAAACTACTATTTTCATCCCTCTAAATTGCATCATGCTTTGACTGAACTATCCTGTCATGTCAATTTGATTCTTGTATTTTCTATTAAAAATAAATGTAATATAGTTCTTAGGGCTCCTGCTAATTTGGAGATTAAAAATATCTTGATAAATTACTTTCTATTATGTCACTATTATTTTTCAAGGTTTCAATCAAACAAAAAATACACAGGGCAATATACAAATTGTCGTTACTGTATCTTTTAATTTTAATCCTTAAATTTGTTATTATATGAGTTAGTTTTTGAATTAATGTAATTCACAATAAGTTTATCTTTTTATTATTTTACTCTTAATTATAATTTAAAAAATATTAATATAATTTGTTAAACGTTTAATTGACTTATTAAGTTTAACATAGCACACAATTATTGATTATTATTTGGTATAAAAAATTGGGGCCGAACGGTTTGCTATTTTACTCAATATGGAGCACTCACTTTCGCCTGTCTCATGGAAAAGTGAAGTAGTGTGCTACACTGAATTTAACATATTAAATAAATACTTAGGTTCCGTACTTAGACCTGAAGTGATAGAATAAAAATATTTATTTTATTTCATCAAAAATGAATATTTAATTGTTAGAAAAGACAATCCATAGAATATGAATTTCTTTAAAGATGAGAGAATACATTCTCTAGTAAAAAAGAAAGAATCAAACAAAATGAAATGGAATCAAGGTAAAATATCATTTTTTTCTTTTTTTTTAATTAAATAAATAATAAAAATATTTTGTAAAAAAATTAATTAATTAAAAAATATTCACACAAAAAATTTGAAAAATTTTGACTTGTTGTATGCAAAATAATAAATAAATATTTTTTCAAATAAATAAATAAATATTTTTCAAATAAATAAATAATTTAGAAAATATTATTTATTATTAATACAATAAAATAAAATAAATAATATTTAAATTATTTTTTAAAATTATTAATATTTTTAATAAAAATTTTATATTACTAATTATTTTTTTATTTATATTATTTTTAAATAAATTTTTAAGTTAAAATAATATTATTTTATTAATTTTATGTTTCAAGGGTATTTTGGTCTTTTTAACTGTTTTTATTCCATTCCATTCTATTCCCTTATTAAACATAATTTTAATCACAATATTCCATTTTATTCCATTTAAATTCATTTCTTTTCATTCTATTTTGAATTCTCATTCCCATTTTCTCTGTTGCCACCAATCAAACGAAGCCTTAATAGATCACATTAACATTTTTTAAATGACAGTTAAAGATAACATAATACAAAAAAATTGAGATGAATGGTTGATCATATTAATGTAACTTATTAAGCGTCCAATTGACTTATTAAATCTAAGGTAATACACCATTGTTAATCAATATTTGATATAAAATTGTCACGGCCTCAAATGATAGAACACATGACCGGCACGACATAAGGGTTTCCCCCTAACCGCAAGTCTAACGCATAGCACATACAACATCCAGCATACAATCCAGAGTACATAATAAATATAACTGGCCACATATGCCACATCCAATATCAGAAAATACTGTGTATATATATATATATATATCTCATGAATCCAACATCCGTGATTCTACTTGACCCATGGCCTCATAATATTCATGTGATTCAACTTGACCCAAGGCCTCATAATACTAACATTGTTGTAAAACATAAACTATTTTCCAAACAACACATCAAAATACGCAAAAAGCGAGGATCCTACCTGTATGTTTATGGAGGTACACTAGACATAAACTAAACTAAACAAATAGTACAAAAGAGCCTTGCCCAAACTGGGGCTCACCAACACTATCTTCAGCCTCCTACGAAGTTGTAGCTGGATCAAAATCTCTTTGACTATCTGTGTGGAGGAAACAGAAGAGGGGTGAGATCACCACATCTCAGTGAATGGATAAATCACACTATAACAGAAACAGGGCAAACCAAGCATGAATATTTCGCAATGAGTTTAATAATTGAAATCAAAGTGTAAAGATAATAATAGAAACATTAAGCATTTAACCATAATTTATTGAAAGAAAAGCTAAACAGTTCAAATGTATGTTCAAAAGATAAAACATGATTAAATCAGTAACAGTAGAGCAAATCAATTATGCATGGTAAGTAATAAATGAAGTTATTTATGCAATAACAATGATGAATGAGATTGTTTAGAAATATTTAATCTTTAAGAAAAATGCACTAGTTTATTGGAGGTCTTTCCTAACAGATCTATCATCTCCCCCAAGCACACAGCAAGGGTAGGGTAATCACTGTAGGCGTAGACATAAGTCAACCCTAAATCCCCCAAGCACACAGTAAGGGTATGGTAATCACTGTAGGCGTAGACATAAATCCACCCTAAATCCCTGTGTCTTAGGCAGTCATATGCCTGTCACAGTATCATAGGCCGAAGCTTTCGCATGACCATGGTGCACCAGGGCTAGCACTTCCTGCGGTTAGCTAACAGTGATCTAAAAGGGACCCTCCAATAGAAAACATTTGAAATATGCTATTCAAAGAGTTTAAAGTAAAATATTTCAATAACTTTACAATAAAGCTATAATTCTCCATCTAACTCTTTTCATGCATAAAATTTCGTTCTAAAATATATCTCATCCATGAATTCCCATGGAGACCTTTATAATCATAAACTTTCCTTTTTAAACATAAATCGTCCGTAGACGTCACATAGATGCTCATCATGCACCAAATCATTTCATAGCTAACTTAGTTCATTTCTATGACTAAGTTCGCATTTCTATAAATTTAGTTCAAATGGAGAATTATCAGCCTAGATGCTTGCCCTGCATACCTAGAGTTCAACTAGAATTTAAATTTATAATTTCTAACATGGTTGGAATATATTGGTTTTCAAAGCGGTAAAACAATTTAGCATACATTACAATTAGTTAAAATCATACGAGAGAGAGTTATAAACCGAATTCGTAAAACATGCGCTATAGTATGAAAAACCCACTCACCTTACTAGGAGTCCAACAACGAGAATTTCACCTCGTGATGGTTCAACAACCTAAAAAACATAGACATAACATGAGAATTGGAAAACTCTAAACGTCACTATTCATGCCGAAAAACACTATTCACTCACCGAAAATACTATTCACGCCGAAACCTAAAAACCCTATATTCTAGCATAGAAACTAATTCTAAGACTATCTATGGAAATAATTTCGGTAAAAACGAAGCATAAAATACGATTGGACGGAATTTACCTTAGAGGTTACTATTCATGCAATTTTTCAACGATAATCCGGCGATTTTTCGGCAAAACTGATCAGTGGGACTTGTAGCTCTCCTTCCCACGAGTCCAACGGTATCTTGTTTGCTCAAATCGGACGTTCGGATGATGAGATATTTTAAAGAGAAGGTAGAGAAAATTCTAGAGAAAGAGAGGAAGGTTCAGCTATGGAGGAAATGAAAAAAAAAGTAAAGGGGGACCGCAAAAAAATGCCTATTTGACGAATCTCGCCGCGGCGAGATTTCTGGTCCGCGATTTTCGCAGGCGGCGAGCCTAATTTCGCTGCGGCGAGATTCGAAACCAGAAAAACTCATGCTCTCGAGAAAATTCTGCAGCATTCTCGCCGCCGGCAAACTCATTTGACAAAAAGTCCAACATGAAAGTTGTATCCCTTTCTCTTAGCTTTCATTATCCACTTGAATCACCTAATTTGGAGTTCATATGAAATAGTTATGAATAAAATAGTTAGCAAAGGTTCAGACCACACTATGCTGCAGTTTTTGCCTCTTATCACTATAATATTCACGGAATTAGCAAAAGTTCCCAACATCAAAGTTGTAGATATATGTCTTATATTTCAACACCAATTGGAATCACTTACTTTAGATTTTATATGAGAGCGTTATGCTTATATGAGTGAAGAAAGGTCAGAAAAAAAGGTCAGAAACGCTCTAAAATTTTACATTGTTCTCAATTTCCTTGTTTCAAATGATTTGTACTTATCCTTCAAAGGTTTTATTAGCTGAGGGTTATTTGTAATTGTTTAATCCATGTAATAAATATACATATTTTCTACGGTTCTTATCTCTATTGTCAAAATTCTCTCTTTTATTCTAAATTTTTTTAATCGGAATTTTTCGTTAAATTTTACGGTTATTACAAAAATATTGGAGACGAATGATTGTTTTTTCACCCAAAATGAAGCACTCACTTTCCCCTTTTTCATGGAAGTGTGAAGTGGTGTGTTACACTAAATTTAACATGTCGAATGAGTACTTAATAGATTACATTAACATCTTTTAAATAACAGTTAGAAATAAAATGATAAAGAGTTAATTTATTGTGAGTTATATAAATTTAAAAATTAACTTGTATAGTACACATAAATTTAGGAATTAAAATTAAGAGACATAATAAATTTAAAGATTAATTTATAAATTTATCCTGTCAATTAAAAATAAATTATCTACAAAATTTATGATTATGATAATTGAGAAAAAGAGTCATCTAAGATCAAATAGAGCCACTTATACAACGTGTGAAGTTTGTAAATTCAGAAATATATAAGTAACACTATTGTTATACAATCTAAGCACAACCAATCTTAATATTAAGCATCACACTTATAAGTAAAGTACTAAATTTTATTTTGAGATACTATTTCAGTAATTTCAGAAATAGAAACATTTCGAAACTGTTTTGAAATTTCGTAAAAACAGAAGATTTTTTAAAAACGTTTTAAATGATATCAAACAATATTTTTTTTTTCAATTTTAAAAGATCTTAACATAATATTAATAATATAAATATATAAAATTATGTTAAAATTAATTTAAATTAATGTTTATAGTTAAATAATAAATAAACATGATATTACAATGAAGAATTCGACTTAAATTTCAACATCATTCAATAAAAACTTTTCTCTTACATCAATCTCTCCATTTTCTTAACTTTTTTGTGACATTTGTCTTTAAATTTCTCTTTGTCGACTATAATTCTCTCTCTATCTTTAGGTATCTATTTCAAGTATCTTCTTCTCTCTTTATCTCTCAATCTATCTTTTCATCATTTTTATAATTTCTTCTTTAAAATAAAACCAATGAAAGAAAGTAATGTCATGAGAATGAGGGAGAAGAGTAAGAAATTAACAAAGATATTGTGAATTGTGAAAGAAAATAATTTGGTGTTGGATGTGATATGATACTACTTTCATCTACCTTTAGATTGTCAATTTTTTCATTTTTCAAATTAGTTTGATACTTTTCCATCGAAACAATTCAAAACAAAAGTATTTATGTCGAAATAACTTGAAATAGAAATATTTTCATCGAAATAACTCGAAACAAAAGTATTTCCGTCGAAACAAAAGTATTTCCATTGAAACAACCTGAAATAAGAGTATTTTCGTCGAAACAATTCAAAATAAAAGTATTTTCATTGAAATAACTTGAAACATAAGTATTTTTATCGAAATATTCCATAACATAATAATTTTAATCGAAATGACATAATTTTTTAACAAATACTTTATTTCGTTTCGATGACTCCGTTTTGTGTCGGTGACTCTCAAAACAAAAACGTTTCAGTTGTTTTAATGAAAAAAAAAAGTTTAGTTCCTTACTTATGAGTTTGCAACATCGACACTTATGTTAATAATATTTATTTGAGTGTATATTTTATTTAGTGATAAAATTGATGCTTTATAGAATGGATTTGAGCTCTTTTAACTCGTAAATTAAAAGAAGTTATAACTTTCCACTATCTTCGGTTTAAGAAGAAGGAGAAGTAATATTCATTCACCTCATTGATAATAACAAATGTAGATCTTCTAGAGCCAGTCATATTGTTGGCCAGTCAACACTGTCATCGTTAAAGCGTCGGCCAATTGGAAATGATATTTATAAGAATATTTAGCAAAAATAGAAGGCGCAACCTTCATAATTTGACGACAAAGATCATGCTGCTACAGAGTAAAGAAGTATAGGGATATATTCTAAGGACAAGATTGAGCTTAAACTTTAAGCACATGCTAAATGAAGCAGCAATTGATACTTACGCTCTTAAATGGCCAGAATCTAATACGATTTAAATTAATGTTTGGTACAATTTATATTTTAAGATTTTGAAAAAGATAAGTGTGGATAAATTTTTTTTATGTTTGATATAAAGAATAAAATTTTATTGACCGATATAAAATATTTCCAAAAATAAAAATTTATAAAAAGGAGAAAAAAATACTTTTTTCCTTAGGGTGAGAATAAAACATTATCATGTGATAAAAAAAATTTTAAAAGATATTTTTTAAAAAATAATTATATTTTTGACAATATTTCATTTGAACTAAATGTAAGAATAAAAATTTGATGAAAATACAATAGTTCCTTCACCTAGGGTGTATATTCCAACTACTTGGTTAGTCCAGCATTTCTTTGACAAAATGCTGTCATCCAAACAAGTTAGAACATAGAATCTAAACCTCTTCTAATAACGCTATTCTGATACAGACTCTAAGTTCCATTTGGTTTGCCAATCCCAAAATAAAAGAAGAAAGCAACGTGGGATCCAACTTATCCAAATTGGTTTATGCTGAATGCTGATCGATCCTTCGTTATCATGCACAATCATCCCAAACCCTTTCCTTCCATTCCAAATAACTTAACAAGCAGCTACGTGTGGACATACAACTTATTATCCAATAGTTTTCTGCAAAATCC
The DNA here is from genome assembly GCA_037074535.1 of Gleditsia sinensis. Taxonomy (NCBI): domain Eukaryota; kingdom Viridiplantae; phylum Streptophyta; class Magnoliopsida; order Fabales; family Fabaceae; genus Gleditsia; species Gleditsia sinensis. The sequence goes on from CM073471.1 coordinate 7,786,803, forward strand.
ACTAAGCTTCCGTCAATATAGTATATATCATGTAAAGTAACACTCATTCAACATCAATAAAAGAGTATTTGCCAATTAAACAGTTGAGACCAGTCTTAATTTTTAAAGTTGAGATAATTTTGATGTTTTAAATTCGATTTTTAACTTTTGTGAATTCTTTAATTTTCATGTAACAAAAACAAGAAGTCTAGATTTTATAAGATCTTGATATTGTTTAACATGTCATATAAGTTTTAAACAAAGATTTTTTTTAACTATAATGTTTATTTATTATTAAGCTTTCCCCCATACATCTTAGGTTGATGTCATACTGTGTGTTATGTGTAAGTGCCTTCGTTTATGTAAAACTAAAATGAATGAAGACGTACATATGAAAAGGGCATGACCATATATGTATATGACCCTTTTGATTTTATGTGGTTTTTGAGTTACACATAAAAAAGCACCACCACTTTGTAAAAGGAAAAGGAAATAATTGTTACAATTTTTTTTTTGATAAAAAAAGTTACAATTCTTGTTTCTTTTCTCAATTTTCCTTTACTGATAAATGATAATCAGGATTAACTAAAGCATCAATATAAAGAAGAGTTTATAATTTTTTTTTTTAAAAAAAAGAAGCGAAAATAAACTTTACTTGTACTAGCTAATCTAAATTAATTATAAGTAAATATTTTTTAGATAAGATTATCTCATAATCAGTAGCATAATTGCAGGGCCAGCCCAAAAGTAAAGATAATAAAATTATAGTTTTAGGCCTCAATTTTTTTTTAACTATTTATTTTAATAATTTTTTTAAAAAAAACTTTATTTTTTAAATTTTCTTTAGACCTCAATTAAATTTAAAAATTATTGAACGGGTAGCGCATAATTGGGGCCACAAGAAAGCGAATCTTTTATATTTTGTTTTGTGGGTGCAAATATAAATGGAATTGCAAAGATTTGGGACCATTCACCATTCTTTCCTTTTGTACTTTAGTTATGATCTTTCTTCTTCCTTTATTCATTTTATCAATATTTTTCTCCCATATGGAATTGGGAATTATTTAGACCGTTGTTATAAAGTAGATGCCCCTTTGAGCGGAATCCACTTGTGCAACAGCTCGTAGTTTAATTTAAGAGAAAAGCCGAGATGCTAGACAAGTTCATTCTGAACCTTCCAATAATAACGAAGCCATGCTTTTATTTCATCTATTAAACACGAGAGAATAAGCACCCTTCTTTATGATCATCTGGTTTTCCTTCTATTATTTTTTTTTTGTGGTCTAAATTAAGCATGTAATTCTGAAGAATCCCCTTTGAGATCTGCCCCACCAATGAGCCAATAACTAGGAATTCTCTCACTTTAGTCTGTCATATATATTATATAATATAATACTAAACATGAGCCGACGTGAAGAGCATGCACACTAAAATTCGTTTAAAGAGAAAATTTAAACTCAAATAAAATCTCAAAACACCTCTGATCGCAATGCAAAAAACAATTATTGTAAACAAGGTTAAACTTTAATCTAAAATGGGAAAGAAACTCTCAATACTGAAAGGGAGAGTTTCAGAGTAGGTACTTTTGTTCTCAAATTTGTGTGTATATTAGTTCTAAGGGTCCATTTTACAGCTTGCCACTTATCAGAATCCAACACGTTTCTAAGAGAATAATATGACAGCTTCCCTACAACTTTTTTAGTCCTATATATAAGGCTTTCCAACCAGCATGCCATATCCAAGCCAGTTATATTAATTCTGATAAAGCCTCAAATATCAGTTTTGGTTAATTAGTACTCAGAAGAAAGCAACATGGGAGCCAACGCATTGGACTTTGGGTATCTTGACAGATCCTCAGTGTCATCCCACATCCTTACCTTCCATTCCACTGCTAAATGGAATGCTCACTTTGATGCCTCCAAAGAAACTAACAAGCTGGTATGTTTGGAAGCTATCATCTTAAATCAGTAACATTTTTAACTATTTTTTGGGTTTCATGAGAATTTTTTTCTTTTTCTTTTTGTTAAAGATGATGATAGATTTCACTGCTACATGGTGTGGACCTTGCAAAGCAATGGATCCAGTTATCCAAGAATTTGCTGCAAAATACACAGATGTGGAGTTTATCAAGATTGATGTGGATGAGTTAATGGTACCACCCATTCCCTTTCACTATAATTTACAGTATCATATAATTTCCACCACTGACAGATATATCTTTGGATTATACTAAGAACTAGTCTGGGTTTCATTTATAAATGTAAACAGGAGGTGTCTCAAGAATTCCAGGTGCAGGCAATGCCAACATTCATACTGATTAAGAATGGCAAAGTTGCTGATAGAGTGGTGGGAGCAAGAAAGGAGGAGCTGGAAAAATCGATTGAGAACCACAGGAAAGAAACGTGTGATCATTACAAGGCTCTGGCATGAGCATTACTAGAGAACAAGAAAATACCGACAACCTAGATAACTAAATAAGTTGGTATCATTGTTTACAGAGCGTCGGTGCCCATGTTTGGTAATAAATCACATTAAAGGGCACCGATGGCTCTGGCCCTCTCTATATGTAAAACCACAAATCCATTGGATTCTTTAGTGATATCTGACACTGCCCTTGAAGATCTTTAATGACCAATATTGTTGGCCAAACAAAGTTCTCAGCCCAAAAAAAAAAACTCAAAGCATAAGCAGAAGAAAAGCTTTTATAAAATGAAAAAAGAATAATAGAAAGAGAAATCTTGTGGGACCAAAAAGTAGGAAATATTCAGCAGACAAGTCAATGAAGCAAAACCTATCTGCAGAGGTGCTCATCATATTTGAATATATAAACACTAAGTAACAATATATTATATTGATAAAACAAAATTTGAGTTGTTCTTGGTAGAAGAAAACACCAGATTCCAAAGCTATATCATGCTGCAGAAAAAGTAGCAGATATGCTTGGTTTATTTGTATTATGCACATAGATGTGGAATTAAATATTTACATCGTTAACTGACCTTTCAAGTCAATCAGTGTTAATGGAGAATTACAGCCATTAGAAAAAGAGACAGAATTAACTAACAGCTTCACTCAGAATCCTTTTCAGCTCATACTTCTGTTGTGTGGTCAGCCGTGAAGGAAACATAACATCAAACTTAATTCTGAGGTCCCCTTTCTTGCCTGGTTCCTTTGAAATGGGCATCCCTTCATTTGGGACCACCAGCTCAGAGCCTGGCTTCACAATATCCGTCACTTGAATGGTGAGGTCTCTTCCATCCAAGGTTGTCAAGTTGAGAGTCTTTCCGATGAGAGCCTCTACAAGTAATATCTTCTGGGTGACTACCAAATCATTTCCGTTCCTCTTGAAAATGGCATGAGGTTTCTCTTCAATCACAAAAATTAGATCAGCCGGAGCTTTTCCTGGTTCCAGTTGATTGCCTTTCTCAGGAAAAGTAATTTTTGTGCCCTTCTTCCAACCAGGTTTAATATCTATCTTCAAGACTTCTTCAACAGTATTTAACTTGCTGCAAAAAAAGAGGGTCAGCTTGTGAAGCTTTTTTAATATCTAGCTTCATGTTCGATACACTTTTTTTTATTCAAATGACCAGTTTGCTTAGTAAATAAAGTCAAGATTATTACAAACCAATCAACATGTTAATACAATTTGACTTTACTTGAACTAATAAATAAATACACAACAGGAGGGCCAACACAAATCCCAAAAACCATTAACACAAGACCTTCCTTTCTCCCCATGTGGATGCACGTGTGTGCATGCAGGCCTCAACATGTGGGCGTGATCAATGCCAAATCAACAGCTTTTATTGTGTTTTGTTTTCTTATGCTGTTCTGAGGGTAAGACCAAAAAAGAAAAAGGGAATATATATATATATATATATATATATATATATATATATATATATATATATATAAGGAAATGATCGGCAAGGACATAGGATTAAGTAAATGTTAATTATGCAAGAGTTGTAAATTGTAAACATAATTAAGCTACGAGACAGAATAAATTTTCTTTCCATGCTGCTGAACTGCAGATCCTTCTCTGTAAAGAAAGGATCGAGAGCCAAAAGGAAGAATAAACAATGCAAGTGTAGTGTGATCCAAGTTTAGCACCATTGCTTCTTTTGAGGGCAGTTTAGAATTGAAAAATTAAGTGGTATTATTCAACACAACGAAATTTCTAAGACCTTTCAGTCTCTGAATTTATGAGTTAATTTGAAAACAAATCCACAACCAAACATATCCCAGTTTTTTTTTTCATCAGAAAGAAAGAAAAACATTGCAAAGTTCGTAAGATTACAAAATGAAAACCTTAATTCCAAAGTAATGCATGAAAAAGAAATGGAAGATACTAATTACCCAAATTCATCAGGAATATTCCTTAAGATTTTCAACTTCCTTCTGCAACCTTTGAAAAGTTCCTCGAGGCTGAACGCCAATTTGCTCTCCATCGTCCCCGCCTTCTTGTCTTTCTGATTCCCAATATCCCCATTATTACCATCTTCCTTGTTAACCCGATCAGAATTGAGGGGATAGTGGCCATAGAAATCGTAGATCTGACGCTTCTTGGGGTCGCTGAGGACATCGTAAGCCTCAGATATCTGCTTGAATTTAGCCTCAGCATCTTCTTTCCCAGGTGGGTGTTGATGATTCTTGTCTGGGTGCCATTTCATGGCCAATCTCTTGTAGGCCTTCTTCAGCTCCTCATCGGTTGCATTACGATTCACCTTGAGTATCCTGTAATAGTCCCCTGCTCCCATTCTCTCCAAATTCAACAGAATTCTCTGTAAAAATCGGTGCTTTATGGGTTCGAGATGGAGAAACTTCCTATGCAAATGGGTGAGTGGTGGATAAGTCCAACAACCAGTGTAAAACCAGCTGTGTGCGTGAAGGAGAGAGGAACCAAAGCCGACGCGCAAAAATAGCAGAAATCTCGCTTAAGAAACCTGAGAGGGAAGGTTAAGAATGAAGTGTTGGAGGCTAAGAAAAGTGGAAAACTATCTTCGTCTTGTACCTTTTGGAGCTATAAGTAAGATTGCTGCTTTACCAGCTGGAGGAGTTGAAATGTTTGGGAAAGTCCAATAGATCAAGAAAAAAAAAATAACAATATCTGTTCACTTTTTAAGTAAAAAACTATATTTCAAATTTTAAATTTCTGATATATCGGAAAGTAGGTGTTAAAATCTCATGGTATTCCAAATTCGGATATAATTTTGAAGATAATTGTAGAGGTTAATTTAGGTTTGAGACGTGTTCGATTAATTCTAGTTATAATTTGATGGGAAATTCCAAATTTGGAGGCGAGATCTGTGGTGGGAAGTTAGTATTAAGATGAGAACGTGCTGTTGAGTTGGAGGAGTGGGTGGGAGGGCTGACAAGAAAGAGTTTGGCAGTTTCTTTCTTTTGTTTTTGTTTTTTTTCTTCTTCAAAACACAGTATATTCCTTTTCTTTGTTTTCAACAACCACATAGAGTAAAAGACAATTCAGGTAGAACAAGAGGATAACACGTACCATAATACTACTACTGTGTGCATCTTCGAGAATACATTATAGTTTTATTCTTTTGAATAAGGGACACAATTTTATAAATTAAGCTAAATTTATAAACATATTAAATATAACTACTAGAATGAACCCAATTAATAAGAAGGGATGACATTTTTTTTATTAATATAAATTTGATTTCTCAACGTAGTCCTTTGAATGTCAGTGACAATTTTATGTGGGGTAAAGTATCAAATTTTACTTTGAACTATCCGTTTTATTGATTTTAAAAATTAAAATATTTCAAAAAATTAGTAAAAATAAAATATTTTAAAAAAAATGTTTCAAATTATTTTAAATAATATTTTTTAAAATTTTAAAAAAATTTAACATAATATTAATGATATAAATATATAAAATTATATTACAATTAATTTAAATTAGTGTTTATAGTTGAGTAATAAGTAAAACAAGCTATTATAGTGAAGATTCTTGTTTAAATTATAACAGCATTCAACAATAATTTTTTTTTTTGCGTCATTCTCTTCATTTTTTAAACTTTTTAGTAGTCTCTATCTTTAAATTCATTTCTCTATCTCTATGTGATTGTGAGTATGTTTGACAAGTCAAATAAATTAACTTGTAACTTATTTGACTAATTTATAAATTTGTTTGACTACATTATATGTGTTTAGTAAACAAATTTGAGTAGCTTATAGCTTTTTATTATATGCTATTTTAAATAGCATATACTTTAAATAGTTTTTAGCTGATAACTTTTATAATTTTATTCATTTTTTATCCTTATTATTTTCTTCAAATTTTAACATTATCATATTCACAAGATGATATTATTTTTACTATGCTCGAACAACATCCAAATTATATATCTCATGATGAATTTTCAAATATTATTGATAGTGGTACAATAAATGAAAATTTAAAGACATGTAATGAGATAAAAAAATTCGCAACGATATTGTTAATTTATTATGGAACTCTAAATAATATGTTTATTTTATATTTTTTGGGATTATATAATGAAATATAATTACTAACAAAAAATGATAAATTTTATATAAGTATATATTTTTATGTCATTTTACATTTATCAGCTAATTTAATAGTTAATTTTACCAAGTACTTCTAATTCAATAAATTAACTTAATAATTTTTAACTAACTTATCAGTTATTTTTGTCAAATATAACCTTTATCTTCAGGTATATCTCTGAAGTACCTTTCTCTTTTTTTTGTTTTTTAATATCTCTTTTCATCATTTTTGTAGTTCTCTTTTTAAAATAAAGACAATAAAATAAAGTAATGTTATAAGCATGACAGGAGAGAGTAGGAAGTTGACAAAGATTTGTAAAAGAAAATTTGAATGATGAATAAAGCAGATTTGAGTAACTTGATGTTAGATGTGATACTACTTTTATCGACTTTTATATTGTCAATTTTTTATTTTTAAAATTAATTTTATATATTTTTTTATCGAAACAACTCGAAATAAGAGTGTTTCCATTGAAATAATTCGAAACAAGAGTATTTTTACCGAAACATTTTGTAACATAATAATTTCAATCGAAATGACATAATTTATTAACAAACACTCTGTTTCGTTTCGTTTCGTTTTGGTGACTCCGAAAATAAAAATATTTTGATCATTTCGATAAAAATAATAAAATTTAGTTTCTTGTGGAGCACTGTAAGATCCGATTTTTTTTTTATTTTTTTTTCACATTTCTAATGTTAAATATGCCATATGTATAAACACTATATATATATATATATATATATATATATATATATATATATATATATATATATATATATATTATAAATTTCACACATATAATAATTATGCAATACAACATTACATTACACAAATAAAAGTTCTTATACAACACTCTACTCTTGAAATACAAAGGATGAGAAGGTGGTGCTGACATCGATATCTCTACTGATAACGTCATCCCCTATTACATTTCATTTTTTTATCTGAACATAATACTACAATAATAGTGAGAACAAATGTTCTCAGTAAATGAGAAAAATATGAATTATGTTCAACTGTATAAATTACAGAAAAATATCAAACTTTTGAAATAAAATCATAATTTTTGTTAATGCATAATTAACATACTATATATGCATTGAAAATATAATCTTTTTATATAATACTCAGGCATGTCACAACTTTTCATATACTTAATATACTCATTTGCTATACGCACAGTGACTGATCGATTATAATCATAAAAGGTAATCAGAAAATGTGAATTCATCACCTTTCTACCTCTTCACATTACCACCGTCACCCGATTAGAGTGATTCTCCCCTTGGTTCACTCAGACTAATAGGACATCTTCTATTCAGTACCGTCTCAAGCCATATAACCTGTATATATTCATTAATACATATATATATATATATATATATATATATATATATATATATATATATATATATATATCTATCAAATGCAACGTATAATTATCAAGTAACTCGTTATAAATTTTACGTTTGTCATTCAATCTCATTCATAATATAACATGTATTATTTTTATATCCAATAAGTAATAATCATTTATCACATACCAATATTAAATGTAATTCATTTTGAATAAAATAAAAAAAATAGTGTTTTCTTATACAAAAATTATCATTTTAAAAGTATTTTTCTTGTATGTATATTTTCTAAAAATATTTTAACAAATAAAATTATTTTCAAGTAAAAAAATAGTAAAAAATATGATAATCTAGCACTCAACACGGCTTAACGGTGTTGAAGCAACTCATAATACAGTCTGACTGTATTTTTTGACCTTTTCTCATTTATCTGATAATATCTCTCCCATACGAACTTTGATTGAGGTGATTCTAAAACTTATGAAAATTTAAGACAATTATATATAATTTTTATGTTTATTATTTCTTCAGATTCTTTACAAATTATTCTCAGAAAATTGAAAACAAAAGCACTTATATTTATTATCCTAAATTATAGACTAATTATAATCTCTACTCATTAATTAATTATATCTCTTTCATATAGATTTCAAATTAAGTGATTTTAGAGCCTATAGATCTGTGTGACGTATATTTACAATTTATATGTTGACCATTTCTTTAAAAATTTTGTCAATTTTTTTAAAAAATTTCAAAAAATAGAACCTTCTCAAGTTACTCTGAAATTCAACTTAGTCTAACATCTCCTAAGGTTTTAATTTCTTTTGTTTTTTTTTTTTTATATAATCCTATGCACACATATACATATCCAAACAATCAAATTAAAATTTTATATAAATATAAAGGTCACATATTTTTCAAAATCACATCTAAATACACCTAAAAATATGTTTATATAATTTTGTACCAAATTAATGAGTAAATGTTGAGTCTATTTTAAACAAATTCTTAAATTTGTGTGATTAATTCTCATTACACAAAAATCCTATATCTATACCGTGAATTAAAAAATTTCTTAAAAAGAAGATAATAAAATTATAGAGATGACTAAAAAATTTATCTTAATTTCCTTTTCATATTCTTTCTTTTTCTTTCTCTTCTTCTTCTTCTTCTTATTTTTTCTCTCTCTTTCTTTTCTTGCTTGCCACCACTTTCTCTCCCACATAATTATTAAGAGTCCTTCTTACCTACCTCCTCTTATTTACAATATTACCATATTTTATTATTTATAAAAATACCATATTAGAATATTTATAAAACTGTCATCTCAAAAAATTTATATAAATGTCATATCAAAAAATTTACATAAATATTATCTAAAAGAATTTATAATAATGCCATTCTAATAAAATTACATAAATACTATTTTAGTCATTTTAAGATTTTTTTTAACTTGAATAAAATTATAAAATAATTTAATTCTCTCTTGAGATTCAAAACATTTTTTTTAATTTTAATTAATAACATAAACAAAAATTGAAAAACACCATTCCATTTAGGGTTATCTCAGCCTTGATAAATAGAAGCCACATTACATAAACAATTAAAAAAAACAAGTGAGGTATGTAATTTTCGTTATTTAAATTGACAAATTTACAAATTAGAAAATATCAAAACTTCATAAAACAATAAATAAAAATTGGTTCAAAATTTAAGGATGAAAATAATACTTCAATCTATTTAATATAATTGTTAATTAGGATTTAGAAACCCGTCTAAAATCATCATTCACTAGCGAGATGCTTAAACAATTGTTATTAATATTTAAAATTTTAACAAGTTGTTATTAAATTTGAAAACCGTTTAAGTATCTGATCACCAAATTAGAAAATATCAAAACTTCATAAAACAAGTTTTGTCTCTCAATTTTCTCAAATAGACAATAATATAATTGAAATTATTTTATATATTAACTTAAGAGCGTTTTAAGTATCTGATCACCAAATTTAATTATAAATACGTATATTTTTAAAATAAATGAGACCTCTATCTATTTTTTAGTTTACAAGAGAGTAAGAAAATGAACAGTAGTAATCGATTCTTAATAAAATTATGTAAATTTCACACAAAATGTGTCCCCTTTTTTTTTTTTTTAAAAAAAATTGTTTCAATCCAAACTTGAAACACTTATAGTGAAAAAAAAAAAACCACTTGAGTTTAAGAGGTATTTTACTCATGTGCAAATTAATCGTTAGATTAAGTCAGTTTTTTTAATGTCAATTATGTATATATATGATATAAATATGACATTATAAAAATCTTACATGTCAAATAAATGCAATAATCAAAAGATATATTTTGTATTGAGTTGCCAAAACTCTTGAGTATAATATTTTTTTATGTGAAATATTTTTTTATATAAGAGAATTGTCAAAATTATATGTGTTTTTTTTTTCCGGAATAATTTTTGTTTGTCTGCCTCCTTGAATTAGGGTTTTTCTTTCCTCTCGGTCTCAGCCGCACGAGCATTCTCTTTCTCAACTCTCATCAGTTGGTGGCTATCTCCACCCTAAATCGTCGTCTAGTCTTCATCTATCTGCAGCTGCCGGCAGCAAGTTCACCTCATCGGCTCTCGAATTCAGGAGTTACTGTTTGTTTTCTTATCTGCCAAACCGCCATCGTTGGCGTACCTGTTCACCGCCGCCGTCTATTCTGTACTTCAGCTATTATCCGCCATCGTTATCACCAACGACGACTTTGCTTCATCGTTTTCGGTCTCCAGCAGCTCTCAGGTTTTTATCTCTGTTTCTCTCTCTGCGGCTATGATTTTTCTAATACCCTCCTTCTGGCTCTCTTTATTAGTGTGTCTTGAAAAATTAGCATCTCTCTAGTTCTGGGTAGGTTAAATTAGTTGGGCTCGCGGAGCATTTCATTTTTCTTCCCAGCCTTTTCAAGTCTCTTGCACGACAGCCATTAGTTAATAAGATATATTGGGTGTATTTGATTAAATTCATTTCCACAGTATTGTATGCTTTTAAAAGAACCAAGCTTCTTGACCAAAAAAGAAAAGAATCAATCCGTAAGGGGAACCAAACACTCTTGATCTTTGGGATGGCATGTCCCAAGAGAAATGACTGTCAAATGCCTAGTTTACTTTCGATTTCTTTCCACAGTATTGTATGCTTTAAAAGAACTTAGCTTCTCGACCAAAAAAGAAGAGAATCAATCTGTAAGGGGAAGCAAACACTCGTGATCTTTGGGCTGGCATGCCCCAATTGTCAATATTCGATTTCGGATTTTTAAAGAAAGGAGTACGGCAAACTAAAGTTCCCTGTGAAATTTACCGAGTGTTATTTTTAGCAAGGGGCTGGTTTTGGCCTTGAGCTGCCTTAGAGTGTTTAGATTTCCTCTCTGCATTTACTTCATGTGATCGCCCCAAATAATAGGTTTTTCAATTTCATAGACTGGCTGCACGAATGACGCCATACTTGTTTTCCTTGACTTTTATGTAATCTGAGATTACACTTTCGTTTGTGTAGTCGTTTTAAACTGCTATTTAACTCAGAACGATGCCAAAGAGTTAGAAAAAAAGTAAATTGTTGCTACATTACATTGTATATCCAAATGCAGATAGGATTTATTTGGCAAATATTAGGGTGTGGATTAATAAGAAGCAGGTTTTTCCATTATTAGTTTCCATTTCATTTGGTCAAAAGATTTTTATACATCATTTTGATAAATTATATTTTCATTCTTCCTCTATGTGCAGCTCCCTCAGCCCAGCTTAAGTCGATACATTTATACTTCCTTGCATGGATCATATTGTTGCCAATAATATTTAGATAAGAATTTTTTTAGAAGTCAAAATACCATAATTTATGACTTTTTGAATTTTTGGGGAATAGTTTAGATAATACATATTTCAGGAAAAATAGGTTAGAAGTCAATTATACTGGGGAAACAGGGTTAAACTATCAAAAATTGGTTGGCGCGAAGTGCTGGTGGGTGGGAGGGATGGTTATAGACATAAAGGATGAGGAATAGAAAAGAAATGGGTACATTTGGAACTTCCTTTTATGGATACTTTTATCTGGTATTTTAGCCGTTCAGTAAGGATTTTTAATTGTTAAGATACTGCTTTATTGGATATTGATTGCCATAGTGATTTTATGAGAAGTTAAAATAATTAGCTTGTTGCTTAATAAGCTATTTACCTTGATATTTGTTGGAAATTGCAATTATAAAATAAAAGTTAATGATTTGGATAGAATATTTGCAATATAGTTTATTGATGTCTTATTTTAGGACTCTGGGGATTTCAAAACAAAAATTAACTTAAATCTTCTATCTGATGATGGCTCTTGCCACTGTTAAGAGAATTCAGGCTCTGTGTCATATATTTATATGTAGGTTCTTATAAAGTTTCCTTGTCATGTGATCTTGATGTGCAGATAGTTTAGCATCACATATTGTGAATTGCCAAGGCATATATTAATTTCATTACTCAGTTAAAGTTTCTCTTGGAGGCAGCCAAAATGTCGAGAAAGGGTTTGATGGAACAAGACCTCAGTAAACTGGATGTGACAAAATTGCATCCACTCTCTCCTGAAGTCATCTCTCGGCAGGCTACCATTAATATTGGTAATATTTTTATTCAAATTTGTTTGGTTCATTTAGGAAAATTAACAAATAAAAAAGATACTAGTTTAGTTTTCCCTTTCAGTTGATAATTGTTATGTAGTTCATAAATTTTATTCATTAACAATATTATAATTGTGTCCTGGCAGGTACCATAGGCCATGTGGCACATGGTAAGTCAACAGTTGTGAAGGCAATATCGGGTGTTCAGGTATTCCTTTTTTTGTTGTTCTTTTCATTCTATCTTTTCCTTTTCTGAGATGGCTGTGGAGGTTAGGATGGTGATGTATAACTGTATTTCATGTATTAATTACTGGTAACATGTGTTGTCATGGATGATCTCCACACTATTATTTACTTTTTGCTACAATGATTTGTCCCCTTAGGCTTTAGGAAAGATTTTGTGCTGATTTTAGCGTTATCTTACACTCTGATTCTTCTTGCTGGTAAAAATTGTAACTAAAAACATGCTTGGTGTAAGATAAAAAAGAACATGCAAGTACATGCTGTTGACCTTGGGAAATGAAAGGATGGCATGAGTTTCTAACAACTTGTTGGCCTTGCTGACCTGAGGCTAGTATTTCCTTAGAGCCAATCAAGAACAGTGATATTGAGAATTCAAGATTGTGTTGTTGTTAGTATTCTTGTGTGTCATCAATTATCAGTTATATTGATAACTTAAATTGATGGTCGATTTAGGACTTGTATATTAATGATCGTAATTTCTAAGCTTACGTCATTTGTACCAAAGTGGAAGGCAATATTTACTGTTTGTTGTAAAACTTTTTGGTAGGGATTAGTACTTAAATCCTCATCTGAGTACACCAGATGGATACATGAAGATTCTAGAATAAGAAGTGATTATTTTGTCATTGTTAATTTGTCATTTGAAGTCTATCTAGGTTTTCAATGTTTTTTTTGTGTGACAATGTTATTCGACAAAGTAAATATAAGTTGCATTTGATGCTTCTTTGCACCTAGAGCTTTTTTTTTTTTTTTTTTAAAAGAACATTAAGTATGATGGTATCAGATTATATTATTTTGTATGTTTTCCTTGAGCTTTGGATATTTAATTCTAAACATTATGCCTCTGGTTTTCAATGAACATGCAGACTGTTCGTTTTAAAAATGAGTTGGAGCGTAATATCACAATCAAGCTAGGCTATGCAAATGCAAAGATATATAAGTGTGAAGACGAACGGTGTCCTAGGCCCATGTGCTACAAGTGGGTATATAATTTGAAAATGCTATAGTATTTGCAGTTGATTTCTGGCTTTCATGGTGTAGTCAAATTGCTTCCGCAGGGCATATGGAAGCGGAAAAGAAGATAGTCCTATGTGTGATGTGCCAGGGTTTGAAAACTGCAGGATGAAATTGCTGAGACATGTTTCTTTTGTGGATTGCCCGGTAATTCCTTATGTAGCATTTCTTAGTTAGTGCTGGTTTTAGCCATAATTTCATTGTTTTAAGATGTAACATATGGATCCATTTCCATATTTCTGCATAGTGGTTTTGTATATAGCATACAAACAACAGCAACAACAACAACAAAGCCTTTTCCCACTAGGTGGGGGGTTTTGTATATAGCATATTATCTTATTTTTTTTTAATCCCTGGGAGGTATATGAATTGTTTATTGTGAATTTTTATTGTTCACTTTTTCATATGTTGTGGAATTTTTAAATTTCCATGTCTTCTCTTGATAAGTCTAATGTAATGGGTCTCTATTGATTCTGATTTATTAAATACATGAGCTGTTTTCTTTCTAAAATGTGTGTGTGGAATTTTTGTTGAAATTTTTGTAGGGTCATGATATTCTCATGGCTACAATGCTTAATGGAGCAGCAATCATGGATGGAGCTTTGCTGCTCATAGCTGCTAATGAGAGCTGCCCACAACCACAAACCTCTGAGCATCTAGCTGCTGTGGAAATTATGCGTCTACAACACATAATAATTCTTCAAAATAAGGTTGATCTGATTCAAGAAAATGTGGCTATCAATCAGCATGAAGCAATTAAGAAGTTTATCCAAGTAAGTTTTCAATGAAGCGGATGTGGCTATACTTGGAAGTCAATTTCCAGTGACTCATGTTTGCCATTTTTTGTGGCTTACCAGGGAACAGTTGCTGATGATGCACCTGTAGTACCAATTTCGGCTCAGTTGAAGTATAATATTGATGTTGTGTGCGAGTATATTGTGAAGAGGATCCCAATTCCTGAAAGGAACTTTGTTTCTCCACCTAATATGATTGTAATTCGGTCATTCGATGTCAATAAACCTGGGTTTGAGGTTGATGAAATAAAAGGAGGTGTAGCTGGTGGAAGCATTCTAAGGGTAATTCTCTTTGGTCTATAATATGCTTGAATGCTGTACTTGCCCTGATCCTATTCTTTCTGCTATAGTTATCACTAATCCAATTGATTTTTTGGAATAATGTGTCTAAACTTTAAATGCGTGTATTATGAATAGTTTCTATTATGTTTATTCTATCCTAATTTTTAATTAGTGATTCTATTTGACCAAAAAGTTGTGCAAATAATCTTTAACCGAGTGATCAGAGTCATTTTTATCCATGTGCAAAGTTTGCGTTTCATATGCTGAATACATGGATGGTTGATAACTGAGAGACAAGTGGCATGTTAATTTCTTTGCATCTCTTTGTTCTTGGTGAAACTTTTTTTTTTCTGTGCATGCAATCTTCGAGAGACCTTGAACACCTGCATACTGATTTAATATCAAGCATGAATAACGGAATATCCTTTCTGTTGTTTTACCTTCAAACCATCTGAGTTTGTGATGTTAGTTTACACAGGAGGATGAGAGGTCATTGTTGTAAGATTCCTGACATAGTCTAGTGGTCTGGTGTATAACATGTTTGTCAAACACAATCTGACAATTTTTTCATTGCAGGGTGTTTTGAAAGTAAACCAATTCATTGAAGTTCGACCAGGGATAGTTGTTAAAGACGAGAGTGGGAATATCAGATGCACACCCATATACTCTAGAATAGTTTCATTGTATGCTGAACAAAATGAGCTTCAATTTGCTGTACCAGGAGGTCTGATTGGTGTTGGCACAACCATGGATCCCACTTTGACCCGTGCAGACAGGTTGGTGGGACAAGTTCTTGGGGAGGTTGGATCACTGCCTGAGGTTTATGTAGAACTTGAGGTAGGTGGCTTTATGTAGCCAATGCATGCATTGAGTTGAGTGGTCAGTCTACTTGCTTAGTTTTTGGAAATTTTGAGGTTGGTGGAAAATAGGAGCTTTATTATTATTATTATAATAATTGTTATCATCCAGATATCACTTTGCCTACAATCTGGTTGATTTTGGTAGGGTGGTTGGGATGTGGATTGCACTCAGAACATTTAGTACCCATTCTGTACATCTTTTACCTTTGTATAAGTAGAAAAGAAACTTGCTTCATCTTATGATAATCCTATCATGTGCAGAAAAGCATTGTTTAGGGCCGAATTTTATACTTTGTGGTTTTGCAGGTAAATTTCTTCTTACTTCGACGGCTGCTTGGAGTCCGGACAAAAGGAACTGAGAGACAGGGAAAGGTATCTAAGCTGGCTAAAGCAGAGATCCTAATGTTGAACATAGGATCAATGTCAAGTGGGGCCAGAGTTCTTGCGGTTAAGAATGATTTGGCTAAGTTGCAACTCACTTCCCCTGTGTGCACTAGCAAGGGGGAGAAGATTGCATTAAGTCGACGTGTTGAGAAGCATTGGCGTCTAATTGGGTGGGGTCAAATCCAGGCAGGAACCACTCTTGATGTCCCTTCTGCACCCTTTCTGAATTAACCTGAGTCACTCACTAGAAAGAGAAAGCAAGAAACACTTTTATATAAAATCCTGAGAGTTTAGATGTGGGAAGGCAGACAATTGTTGGGAACCATTTTTCTGAGGTGGAGAAGAAAACTTTTGCATCGTGAATTTTTGTTTTTGCTATGTAATTTTTTTCCTTCTCTTATCTACCTATTGATGAATTTGTATCTCGTGCTATGTTTAGAATGCGTGCATCTCAACATAACGAGTCTTATTATTATTATTATTATTATTTTTCATGGACACCTTGCTAATAATAATTTTATTCGTCCATAGGGTCGCGCGTATAACATTTTTAACAAGTCAAGCGATGGTTGTGAAAAGTAGAATTTGGTATATTGCATAGTGGTCCATATATTTTGATCTAATCTTACGTATTTTATATCAATTTTAGCCGCCAATTTATTTTAATCAATAATCCAATTGACATTTTTACTGTCATGAAATAAAAATTTAAATGGACTTGGTATGAAAAGATATAATAAAGCATGCTGTACTTTTACCAACACCGTCTGTTATAGTTTATAAATAGTTGAATCTTTAAACATGTGGATTTAATCTAGATTGTGTCTATAAAGAAGACTTTGATGGTAGAAATATATTCACTTTGGTGTTCTTAAAATTTTAGAGAGGATTAATCTTTAACTGTGTGAAAAATATTTATTTAATTTTTATACCAACAAAAAGTATGTGATACTTAATAATGGAAAAACAAAATAACGCAAATTATTTTTGGTTGAAAACAAGATCAATATCTCTTTCATGAGATAAGTTGAAGTGTTCCATTATTGGCACGAATTAGGGACAGGAAGTTAATAAAAAAATTCCTCCCACCTTGATATTAGCATATTGTTATTGTTAGGATTTGAACCTGTAACTTATGTACAGCTGGCCTAGTTTTTTTTTTTTTTTTTTTGTTTACCAAGTCATCTGATCTTGTATTCTGTGGGCCAAATTATAAAAATTATAAAAATATGGTTTAGACTTAGTATAGTGGATGGTTAAGTTGGGTTGTTATATAAATAAAAAAATTACTCATCCAAGTTGCATCCAAAGCAAAATCTAATTTTAGAAAACTATGAACTAATTCAACCTAAATAATAAAAATAGGCAATTAATTTAGGCTTACTGATTCAGTTTTCTTTGTGACAGGTTTGAGTTTTAAAAAGTAAAAACTAACTCCGTAGTCCGTACACACAATCGTGGATACACGCATATGAATATTTTTGTACTGTATATATATCTATATGAAGATATTTATATATACTTTATGTTCCCAAATTCATTTTCAAATTAACATTAATTAACCTAGTATAAATTATTGTTGCTCTTCTCGGGCACTCAATTGTCAATATCAAAATACGTAGAACAAAGATAATTTAACTGCTTGATTAGTATATTTCTATAATAAATGTGTATGATTTCGGTTTCACAAGGTTGCTAAGTTTCTTTGGTAAAAAAAATAGATATAGTTGATTTAATATTCTTATAATTCAAGTTGAACTAAAGAATGGGTTTCGATCCCTGTCATTTATATTTGTAAACCGAAGCTGACTTTGATGATTTCAAAAACACAGATATATACACCGTCACTGTGAGATGGGTTTCTAAAATTTCCAGCTTAACAGTGGTTTCCGTTGTTTATTATGTAAATTAATATAAAATGTATCATTTTGCAGCAAATCCTCAAACTAGTTTAGGTTCCATCCAACGCGAGTTTCAAAAAAACTACATAGAAAAACAGTATAACAACTCATTCAGTACTAGTTTTATGTCAGATTCTCAAAAGTTAAAAACAAAAAGATCATTCAAAGAGAGTTATTTTTCAAGCTGTAAATAAAAGAAATTCATATCATATAATATAAAAAATAATTTAAGTAAGTTTTTTTTCTATTCACTGGTCGAATTTTTATGTCTAGTTGGCTCTCTATTTTCATAACCTTCGCACAGCCATTTTAACAGAAATTTAAAGAAAAAAAAATTATTTCATACAGATACATATGTGAAGTTATTCAAGGTTTCAAAGAGACTCTGTCTGTACGTCTTGAAAATAAGATAGTTATGTAAAATTACAATGAGCTAAGAAAGTTTGAAGTACCCATTGTTTTAGGCAAGCTCCGGCCGGCTACAAAATTGTCCTGATCTAAAATTTGAATATGTATACTTCTCTGATATATTTTCAATTTGAACTATTAATAGGATTAAATCCATTTCACCCTAAAAAACATTGACTTTTGGCGCCCGTCTTCTAATTAACTATAGGTTTTTATACGTCGTATTTTTTTGATCAATTGACTAATTCTGGGAAGGTACAGAGCAACCGTGAATTTCAAAATCCTAATTAAGGTTTTTTTTCATTTTTTAAGGCTTTATTAGTATTTTAGTCCTTTAACTTATTTTATTTGTTGTCATTTTTCTCACAGCTATAAAAGGGGTCTTTCAGAGTTTGAGCATCATTCCCAAATCCAATCAGAAAACATTTCCACATCCAAAAACCAGCTTTATCAATGGCTCATCCATCCTCCAGTAACAATGACACTTCTAAAGAAATGCACGAGGTTTTCCTTAGCTTTAGAGGTGAAGACACTCGCAAAACCTTCACAAGCCATCTCAATGCAGCTTTAACAAGGTTAGACATCAGAACCTACATAGACTATAATCTTGAGAGAGGGGACGAAATATCAGCCACCCTTCTTAGGGCAATTGAAGATGCCAAGCTTTCTGTGATTGTCTTCTCAAAGAACTACGGAAATTCAAAGTGGTGTTTGGATGAGCTCTTAAAAATACTTGAATGCAGAAGGAGTAAAGGGCATGTAATAGTGCCTGTTTTCTATGACATAGATCCATCCTTTGTACGTAATCAGATGGGAAGTTATGCAGATGCATTTGCTATTCATGAGAAGACTTTTAGGGGTAACATGGAGAGGGTGCGAAGGTGGAGAGATGCTTTGACAGAAGCAGCCAATCACTCTGGCTGGGATTGCTCCATCAACAGGTAACTCTGTATATATACCGTGAAACTTGCATTTATAAGGTGTGTTTGGATGACCAATTTATAAATATGTGTCGATGAATTTGAGTAATTTGTAAGATATCTTAATTTCATCAAGTATCTAAACTTACAAAGAAGAAAGTTGTATGAAATTTAATTAGGATAGCTAGTAAGACTGTGTTAAAATATACGAACAATATTGCAGGTTGGAATCTGAAATTGTGGAGGAAATAGCACAGGATGTGTTGCGAAAACTAAATCGTGAATACGTTGGGGACATTGACGAACAGATAGCAAAGCTGGAGCAACTTGAGCAGCTTCAAAATGAGTATTCCCAGCTTATACCTTCTTTAGACAACTTTAAAAATCTTCATGCAACAGCCCAACGCATCACCGAACTTAAAATGGAGAGAAACCTTCGCATGCTTCGCCTCTCTCCTGAAATGCGTTCACACATGCAATATCCACAGGCCAATCGTTATTTTTAATTTGTATATAGCTCTACAGTTATAGCATCACGTTCGAAACTTCCCTAAGGTTTTATGTTCTTTTTCTTTCTATTATTATCACACACAAAAAAAAAAGGTTTTGTACGAGTTCTATTACACTCGTTAATTTGATCACTACGTATTAATAATTTTTATTCGAATAGCATATACCATAGAGCTGTCTTCTCTCATTTACAAGGTTAGTGACCAAGTTGAGTTTTAAGTTAGGAAAATCCACCCTAGTTGTTCCAGTTTCATAGTATAAGGCACCACAATATATAAATGGATCAACACGAATGGAATGAAAAACCATTTGCATCGAGGCAACTCGATCTTTCTATTTCAGATAATCTTTCTTAGAAAATTTTTATATTCTTTATAATTAATGACAAATTTCTCAAGAAATGGCATTCATATTACTTAACCAAAGAAAAACAACTCGAGATTAATCTAGTAGCTCAAAAAAGGTTTATTTGAAATAATCATTCCAACTTTAGCATTTTGAACGATTGGCAATTAGAGTTAGACATTCATCGCGCAAGGAGAATAAATAAACAACCAATCCAAAAGCTTTGAGTTCAAATATCTTAAAAAATAGGGGTTTTGTCAAACGTTATTAATTAAATTCGATAATCTCAAAAGACTCAAATATAATGGAATTTAATTTCCATTATTTTAAATTTGAAGTATGGGGATTCACCGTTTCTCTATGCTTCTGCCACGCATTTTCACCAAAAACAAAGTATAGAATTCATCACGACAGATCATATTACAAGGAAATAATTCAATTTTGTAATATTATCAGCGCTTAATAGCATTTTAAATTAGGATCTAAATATAGAGTTGGGTGAAACTAATAGTAATTAAATCTGATACGTAATTTATGTCCTAGTTGGCTAGTCGAATGTCAACCTATTCATTAATTTCATCGACCAATCCCATTTCTCTGAAATGGGGTACCAACGCTAAGAATTTTTTTTTCTAGGTCACATTTGACGGCTATATCAAATTGGATCTCCTCACTCCAATTATCTTCAGACTCACAAGTTTGACTGAACCTCTTTATTCCTTTCACACAAATTTTTTATTATTATTTTTCTTTTCGGTTCATTACGTCCATGCTTAAAACAAAAATCTTGACTCCTTGTGGCCAGCTAATTCTTCTGATCTCTATGAACCTAGCTCTTCGAAATTCTCTTTCAATTAATTCATTTCCGGGAAGGTTTATATGGGGAAGTAACCATGAAATTCAAAACACTAGGGCTCCCACTGTTTTCTTTTCTATTTCTTAGCATATTGCTATAAAAGGGGACTTTCCAAAGTTTCAAACCCAGAGGAAAAGCAGGGCACCTCTTAATTAAATATTCAATAAACGAGGACTTTCACACCCAGCAACCAGCTCTACATCATCATCATCAATGGCACGTCCATCTTCCAGCAATGACGGTGCTCCTCAAGAAAAGCACGAGGTTTTCCTTAGCTTTAGAGGAGAAGACACCCGCAAAACCTTCACAAGCCATCTTAATGCAGCTTTAACAAGGCTAGATATCAAAACCTACATAGACTACAATCTTGAGAGAGGGGATGAAATATCTGGCACCCTTCTTAGGGCAATTGAGGAAGCCAAGCTTTCTGTGATTGTTTTCTCAAAGAACTATGCAACTTCAAAGTGGTGTTTGGATGAACTCGTAAAAATACTTGAATGTAAAAAGACTAAAGGGCAAATGGTGCTGCCTGTTTTCTATGACATAGATCCATCCTTTGTGCGTAATCAGATAGGAAGTTATGCAGATGCATTTGCTAAACATGAGCAGAATTTTAGGAGTAACATGATGAAGGTGCAAAGGTGGAGGGACGCTTTGGCTGAAGCTGCCAGTTACTCTGGCTGGGATTGCTCCGTCAACAGGTAACTCTATGCCATATTAGAAGTTTTAGTCTTCTACATTCATTCTTTCGTTTGTAATTATGAAATCGTTTAGCACACTAATACTTTATAATTTTGATATCTCCATATAAAATATTATAGTGTTTAAACCTTTGATATAAAATGATTAGATATAATGATTGTAAGATATTAGAAAAAAATAATAATTTTATTTAAATTAGTAAAGTTAAAAATTCTGGATGTGAAATATTATATTTATGGCTTTTGTGTTATATGAGACATGATATTAATTCTATGCCGATCTCCTACCTGAAATGACACTATGTACTGGCATTTATGTCTAATAGAAATGTCCTTGACAAATACTAAATATTTTGGATATCAATGTACTATATAAACATTTTAATTATATTTTGACATCCAAAATACTGGCTCCATGTATATTTAAAAATGTCATTATTGAATGTATTTTTTGGAATTGAATAAGGAAGTTATATTAGTACTTGTAGAATTAATTTTAAAACATTATCCTTATATGTACAAATATTGCAGGCTGGAATCGGAACTTGTGGAGGAAGTAGCGAAGGATGTGCTGGAAAAATTGAATCGTGTGTTTGTAGGGGACATTGATCAACAGATCGCAAAGTACGAGCAACTTGCGCAACTTCAAAATGACTATTCGCAGCTTATACCTATTAAAGAAAACTTCATGAGTCTTTATGCAACAAACCAACGCATCACGGAGCTTAAAATGGAGAAAAATCTTCGCATGCTTCGCCTCACACCTGGAATGCTTTACCACGTGCAAGATTCATCTCCTCCCTCCAATCGTTATTTTTTCTAACTCAATAGACTGCTGAAATTAATTATGGGGAATTGATCAATGGTTTATGTATTTTTCTTTTTCTTTCTATTTTGTGTGAAGCACTTCTAATTCACTGATTTGATTGCTACTTCTATATTAATAAAATATTTTTTGTTGAATTTAATGACATACATTTTATTAGGATTTGCCCAAATTAGCAGTTGGACCTCCCGTTTAAAGTTATTTACCAAGAGTTTTAAATGAGGAGAAGTTGCAAGGAATTAGCTTCCCTTTTAATACTACGAAGATATTAGGAATTTAAAACCTTAATTAGCGGTTTTCTCCTCCTCTGTGTTTCTTCTCTCTTTTTTTTCAGCTTTGGGAGTGAGAGTTCAAACTTCAGTTTTATTTAAAGGGAGAAATTAATCACCCCTATGCTTTTCGTTAGTGTAATTAGAGCAAATTAATTGTATATAATACTTAATTTTAAGTAGTTTTACTTATTTTTTTTTAAAAATATGTTATTAATTGCTCAAATTTTTCTTTGCATTTTTTCTCTCTAGTTTCATTTTTTTTTATATTGAAGAGAAAACAGTTATTACAAAGAAAAGCTCATATCAGTTTATACACGAATGGATATAGGTAACATATTTAGAATTATATACTCTAATTACTGCCATTAAGGAGTTATCAACAACTTGCACATCCCTAACATGATTTTTCTCTCATCGTCCGTTGAATCAAGATGGGACATATTAATTAAAGACAGAAGTATACATATTTAAGATTTTTTTGTGGCCAAAAGTATACATATTTAAGATTTACAAGCGAATAAATATACGATTATTTTTTAAGAGGGCGCTTAATGATTACAAGCACTAAATATTTGAACTTTCAAACTTATGCTTTGTTGGTTTTGTGTTCAGATTTGGCTTTTCATTTAAATCTCAATTTTGAAAAGATAATAAGCTGGCCTCGGAATACACTTTTTCGGTTTTGATCATGAAATCCTCCCAGCAACTTAAAAATGAGTTTTATTTATTAAAAGAAAGAAGAAGAAAATTGAGATTATGACCCAAATATAGAGAGTAGAGAAAAATAAAGGACAAGAGATCAAATTAAATTTTAAATATTAATACTACAGTTAAACGACCGCGTGCAAAGTACAATATGTGTCACTATCTTCACCTCTTGCAAGGGTTGGCATTAATAGAGTTTGCCGAAATTTTCTGCATGTGCTTGAACCTAATATCTATGTAATTATTTATGTACTAGTTGACAAGTTGATTGTCTATTTTTAAATTTCTTTTTCATCAACTAATGAAAAATCCTCAACAGTCAAGTCTGACGGCTTTAAAATGTTCTCACTCCAATTATCTCATGACCCAAGTTGATTGTAGAATTTATTTTCTTTTTTTATGGTTAAGTAGATTTCAAATATAGGATTCCCCCACCTCCGCGTATAGTCGTATTCTTTTGACCACATAAAAAAAATTTGAATTTCCTTTCTATTTTATATATTAGGTACGTACAGTGTGATCCAATAATAAAATATTTAAGCAATGAATCAATTTATTTAATAATATCAGAGTTATATTTAAAATTTAAAATCAAATATATTTACATATCTATTTATAATTATATTAATTTATTTTATAGATTCAACTTATCTCATTTCATCAATGAACTTGACTTCCAAATAGGAAATCGAGAGTTAACAATTAAAAAAATTGCAATTAATCATTATGAAAGCCTTATATATCTATAAAAAAAAATCTGTCTTACAAGTTCTCTCTTCATAGTTGACTTCTGTGAAGTTACATGCCGTACAGATAGGAATAAGCAACCGAATCAAAACCCTAGGACTCTCACTCTTCTCTTTGTTAGGATACTTTTATTTCCTTTAATAGAAATTTATCCTGTCACGCGGCTGCATAATTGATATAAAAGGGGACTTCAAGAGTTTCAGAAACCACAGGAAGAGTTGGGCATCATTCCCAAATATTTAACTTAGGAGGCTTTCACAGTTCATACTCAACAGCTAGCTCTATCACAGCCATGGCTCGCCCATCCTCCAGTAATGGTAGTAATGGTAGTCTTAAAGAAAAACACGAGGTGTTCATTAGCTTTAGAGGAGAAGACACCCGTAAGACTTTCACTAGCCATCTGAATGCAGCTTTAACAAGGCGAGACATCAAAACCTACATTGACTACAATCTTGAGAGAGGGGATGAAATCTCAGCCACCCTTCTTAAGGCAATTGAGGATGCCAAGCTTTCTGTGATTGTCTTCTCAAAGAACTATGCAAATTCAAAGTGGTGTTTGGATGAGCTCATCAAAGTACTCGAATGTAGAAGGAGTAAAGGGCATATTATAGTGCCTGTTTTCTTTGAAATAGATCCATCTTTTGTGCGTAATCAGATGGGAAGCTATGCAGATGCATTTTCTATTCATGAGCAGAATTTTAAGGGTAACTTGGAGAAGGTGCGAAGGTGGAGGGCTGCTTTGACTGAAGCAACCAATCACTCTGGCTGGGATTGCTCCATCAACAGGTAACTCTTTTTTATATTTTATAACATCGAAAAATTTGAAGGTAGACCTGTGTAGATATATATATAACAAGCCAATAATCACATATGAGGTGTGTTTATGATTATCTAAGAGTCTCTTAATAAGATGAAACTTCTGAGATTTTCGTTTTGTTGAATTTTGGCTTAAAGTCCCACGTTGAAGAGAGTTTAAAAATGGGAGGCAACCTTAAGTTATAAAAAGAAGTCTCTCCCTTTAATTATAAGCACACCAAAAAAATAAGTCTTCTATCTTTTTTAAGACTTGATTTTTTTTCTCCCTCTTGTATTCTTTTGAGTAATATATTTGTAGTGGTGTCCAAAAACGTAGACATAATTGACCGAATCTCATTACTTTTTATTTATCATTGTCGGACATCATTAAATTTACTATTAGTGAAAAAATAGCCTAAATCTTTACAACACGTTTGCATGCTAATCAATCGGTGTTTTATTATACGCAACTCAGATAGTTCTACAATATTAAATTATAATTTTGGGTAGTTAATTCTCTTGTGACTCCTACTCTTTCTTTTATTTTCAATTGCTAACTAATATTTAAACTGTAAACGGTCAAAGTGATTGCGAAATCAATATTTGTTAAATGATTTAGCATCACTTCTCCTGGAGAAACTTTAATTTACATCCAATATTGGAAAAATGAAATGCATATTCTGCTTCAATTCTTCAGTTTTCAACATTCCATCCAATTAAACTTGAAGAATTACTTCGATAAGGAAAGTAAAACTTTTTAATATCTTTATTTATACATTTTATTGCAGGACGGAATATGAAACTGTGGAGGAAATAGCGAAGGATGTGTTGGAGAAACTGAATCGTGTGGATGTAGGTGACCTTGATAACAAGATAGCAAAGTTGGAGCAACTTGCGGAGCTTCAAGAAGAGTATTCCCAGCAATTAGATAGTTACGCGAACAGAAAAAATCACGAGGCAACGCTCGAGCGCATCATCCAACATAAAATGGAGAAGAAATTCCGCTGTCTTCGCCTCACACCTGACTTGCTTTCCCACATGGAAATTTCGCGTGACAATAAAAATTATTTTTAGCTCTATATGTTCTTTTTTTCTTTGGATGTGTTTTATGTATTCGTTTTCTGTAGTGGGATATATATAACTTTGTACGAGTTTTATTGCATTATAATTTAATTATTACATCTTAACAATAATATTTATTGCCATAAGTTACATGGAGTTTATATTGGATTTTGACCAAATTATAAGCACCTCATTTTCTACTTTAAAAATTATCTTGATTTCTCTTATTTCAGTTTTAATGTATAAAATATAAAAACCACCATTTATTTAAGTTAAACAAGGAATCAGCTTGTGTGCTTTTGTGAAAGCCAGAGGGTACTTGTTTTTCTTCCACACTCAACTCATAATCTTTTGTGTGTGTGTGTATTCTGCAAAATTTACGAGCTGGATAAAGTTTGTCAAGTAAATCATTTCTTATTGTAAATTTTTGGCTTTTTTTTCTACGTAGGGAGAAAATCCATTGAAACTCAATCAATGTCATCATATATATATGCTTGGAGCTGGAGTCTTTAATTAAGAACTTTGGAGGAGATCATATGCAAGGAATTAACTAAGCAAAATCATTTTAGGGTACAAAGCAATTAAAGTTTTAAAGTTTTAATTATCTTTTATCTCCCCTTTTTCTCCTTTTATAGATCTCTCTTCTCTTTCTTGAGACATTCCCATATGGCAAGTTATCCCCCAGCAGTTTTCCGTCATCTTCACCCTCTATCCTATATCATTAATAAATAACGAAACTGCACGAAAACGGTACTCTCTGTCTCTCCCCCTCTATATATATGTGTGTGTGTGTGTGTGTGTATGCTACAGAATCGCGTGAATACCTTGAATTAAAAAGAAAAATGAGATATGCATTCCTTTTTTTTTTTCTTTGGTAACATATGCATTCCTTATTTTTTAGTTCCTTTGGCTCCGATGGACTTAAGCCTTGAAAACTACTGCAGAATCATTGTTGATACATTCCTTATTTTGTATGCTAAGTCTTTGGACCGAGTTAATAGAACATATGGGCACTGACTTGCTTAATCATTATTAACGCAGCATGCCCTTGAGTCTTCTAATTCCAATGATAAACTTAATTGCTTCAAAGTTCTGATTTTTCAGGATTGAAGATTCTTTGGTGCTTGATGGGACGGCGCCCCCACATGTCCACAACTAAATTCAAAAAGTCATATCTTTCAGATATCGTAAAAAAAAATTTTAAGTACACTCATTGTTTAAGGTAAGTACAAGAACTGTGTCTAAAAATTTCTTACCCGAAGAGCACATGGGCATTGAAGATTCTGTGGTTCTTTTTATTTCCCCACAGCTCCACCGCTAAATTCAAGTACACATTAGCAGAGAAAAAAGTAAATAAAAAAAGGAGTCAATAGTTTTCTTTTTTTGGGTCATGAACTAATCGAGTGGGCCAAATCTTAGACTTTTATTTTTTATTTTTCTGATTTTCTAATACAATTGAATATTTATTAATTACTAGAAATAATCTTCCTTGAGTAGAAAAAAAGCTTTAGCATTCTGAATAGCAAGACTGAGACATTGAAATGGAAAACTCATCCTCTAGTAGAACTCCTCAACGGATCAAGCATGACGTTTTTCTTAGCTTTAGAGGGGAAGACACCCGCAAAACCTTCACAAGCCATCTCTATGAAGCTTTAAACAGGCACAAAGTCAGCACCTTCATAGTCGACGATCTTGAGAGAGGGGATGAGATATCACCATCACTTCTTACAGCAATAAAGGGGTCCAAGATTTCGGTGATCGTTTTCTCAAAAGGCTATGCTTCTTCAAGATGGTGTTTAGATGAGCTGGTGAAGATAATTGAATGTAGAAGAGAAGTTGGGCAAGTCATAGTGCCCATTTTCTACGATATAAATCCATCGGATGTACGGAATCAGACTGGAAGTTATGCAGACGCTTTTGCAAATCACGAGCAGAGGTTTAAGGGTAACAAGGAGAAAGTGACAAGGTGGAGGGCTCCTTTGAATGAAGCAGCTAATATCTCTGGATGGGATTGCGTCATCCATAGGTACGATCTTCTCTCTTGTTGCAAAGAGATTGCATGATAATAAGACTATAATGTTTAGATTAACCCATGGAACCCTTTTCTTTTAATCTGTTTATGATATGATTTTTTACTAGCTAGAATATTGAAATTTACTGATATATGGAGATTGGAATATCTTTCAATTTCAAACTTATGTTTTTATTTTTTTAAGTTCCATATACCCTAATATAAATTGGAGAATAAATTTTGGTATTTCTTCATTTTAATTTCATGAACTCTATTTGGGGGTTAAACTATGGACTAATATTGAATGAAATAGGTAATAAATATTTGATATAGAAAAAGGAAATAGAAAGAGAAAATTTTGTTAAATAAACTACTAATTAATATTCGTTGCACTATATATATATATCTTATGTTTCGAAATTCATAATAATGATTATATAGTTTTCATTAATTTCTGATGGATGGATTCGATGGAGAATAAAGTAAAAGACGAACCTGGTTGATACAAATAAAGCATTTTTAACATGATATTTCTTCGTTATAATTTTCTTTACAGTTAAACGTCTGCTACAAAAGAAGAAAAGGGGGAGGGGGTGGGGAATGGCGTTATCCTCTCCGTTTATTGATCTTCATATATAGGCACTGAACACTTGAGATCTGAGAATTCTGGGAAATTCTGTGAAAAATTAGTAGACTAGCTCATAAGATCCTGCAAGCTAGTTTCTGTGAAAGAATTCTGGGACTAATTGGAGTTTGCGTATTCTAAATAATAATGGCTTCATCATAGGTATTAGTTTTTAACGTTATTTTATGTATTGCTACTTACGAAGATTGATCGGAGAGCCACAAAGAGTTTTGCTCAATCCAATCATGCATGTTCTACTCATAACGGAAGGACAATTTCTCATAGTTTAGATTTTAGATTATCATTTCTCTTGATTCTACTATCTGACTATCACGCATTTAAATATACTTTCTAATGCAAGTTTCATTAAAGAATAAGAGTTAGGTGCTCCTAATCTTCCTGATGTTCCACTCTTCATTGATTATCGTCTTTGACTTCTATGATTGAATATAAAAGCTCAGCGACCTAGCTATATCATTATTTATTATTGTGATGTGATAGTCTAGATTAAAATCAGATAAATTAATTAAACATTTGTGATTATTTAATTTATATAACAAATCAGGTTATGATCATATTAATTTTTGTATTCTAACTGTATAAATTAATTTTTAAATTTAATTAATGAATAATGATGTAATTATTAATATATATATATATATATATATATATATATATATATATATATATATATATATATATATATATATATATATATATATATATATATATGAATTGCCACATCATTTAAATAGTTTCGATAAAAATGATTTTTGTTGTTGCTTTAATCGAAACTGTATACATATATAAATATATAACATATGAATTTATGAATGTCCGATTTTTTTTTTTTTTTTAAGGACTGAATCTGAAGTGGTTGAAAAAATTGCCAAGGATTTGTTGGAAAGACTACAAGGCAAGTATGGAGGAGGGGATATAGAGGGAGAGATCGCAATGCAGAAGCAAATTGCAAAAGAACAGGAAGAGGCCTATCTGCTTACCCGTGATCCAACCCACTGGGAGAAGCGTAATGTAACATGGCTCCATATTATGAAACTTCAACAGCTAATGGCCTCGCGCTACCATCCTTAGCTACTTTACAAGTTACAACATCTACAACAGAGTTTCAATCTTGTTTTTGTTAAGTAGAAGGTCTATGACCTGAGTTTGTGAAGATCAAGAGTTAAGACTAATATCCTGTAAGCTACTAAATAATTAGTTTTAGATTGCAGTTTTTTTTATAAGAATAAATCAAGTTTGTGACTATTCAAACTCTTGCCCTTCCAATCACCTGAGCTAATTCCGTACACCTAAATTGCTTTTATACCTCATGTACAAGGCTCTCTCCCTGAAGCAACTTCTTGCCACTTTTTTTCGTTGTCATCTCTGGTGATTGGTGTTTTCTTTCCTATTTTATAATTGTTACTTTACTACTTCGATTTTCTTGTGTTGTGTCAAAACGTTATATAATTGGTTTTATACTGATGTACCGAAAGTCACCCATTAATGTATGTTAATATTCATAAAAAATCACATCATGAAAACCAAAAGCAATTATGAACAAATTAACAATCAAGAAAATCATTTATTTTTTAGAAAGAGATATAGCTTGTATTTAGTAAATTTTGGGAATAAATTACACGTAATTAGATCATCTTATATAGGATTCCAATATCTGTGACAACTACCTCTTTTTTTCTTTTGAGTTTTTATTCTAAAGTCACGATAATCTGTCACTTTTTAATTTTCCTTAAATAAAGATCTATATATTACAAATAAATTTTGAAGCTCTAAATAAAAAGAGTTGCATGTTAGTGTGAATTCTTACAATATAGAGGACCCACTACTATTAATTAATAATAATAATAATAATAATAAAATTTATTAAATTATAAATTATAATTCTTCCATTGAAAGTGCTGTTGTATTAAAAATTACAAGTTGCAATTTTTAACTAATTGCATACTTAACCTTTGCCTATAAATAGGCAAGAAAGGAACGAAGGCAAAGCACACCAGAAGAAGCAGAGATAATAAATTTGAGAAGTTAGAGAAGTTTTCTGAAGAGAGAAAAATAGAAGAGAGTTTGGTGTAATATTTAAAAAATAATTCTTAAATAGTGAGTGACAAAATAGTAAGAAAATACTCTTGGGCAATTGTGATAAACACTTTGTGTGCCATTATTTTGGTTAGATCTCAGTTGTAACTTTTAGATTTATTCTGAAAAAACTACCTTTGTACTTGCTATTTTTATAGTAGAAAATTTATTCGGATTTTGTCCCGTAGACGTAGCTCAAAAATTAACGGTAAATTACGTTAAAATTTTTAGTGTCATTTTTGTTTATTATTCTGCATTTATTTTTACTGTTAATACCTGTTGTGCCCAACAAGTGGTATCAAAGCCATGGTGGTTATTCCTTTAAAATTTTTAGTATGCTCTGTGGTTGCAGTATTGACTGATCTTTCACATTAGAAAAGATTTTATTGGAATTACTGTTAGCTTAAAAAAACTGTACGGATACTGTTCATACGTACTAGTACTATTCATACGGGGGGCACTTTTCATGCGTACTTGTACTATTAATATGTATGGATATTGTTCACACATACTAGTACTGTTTATATTGCTCAAAATGGAGGCAAAGACCACTAAGATGATAAACCTAAATGGCATAAACTACCACATTTGGAAAAACAAAATGAAAGATTTTCTATTTGTGACGAAACTGCATCTACTAATATTTACTACGACTAAACTCAAAGATAAATAGGATGAATAATGAAACTTTGAGCATGAGAAGGTATGTGGATTCATCCAATAGTTTGTTGAAGATAATGTGTATAATCACATTTGTAATAAAATAAATAAAATACCTTTATTTTAAGTTAACAAGGTTGAGTATTTTTGTGAAACTCATAAATAGGATACCTTTTTTTCTTATTTATTTACTCTTGAAACAATCCCACTGAATTCCATAATATATATAAATACAAACACACACATTGAATAAATTGTCGAGTGTGGCTGTTTTGTTTTCTCTGCTGACTTTTCTTGGAGAAAAAAATCTATGAAACATCGATGTCATATCTACGTATCTGCAAGGGAAACAACTATGCAAAATCATTTCAGGGTACGAAGTGACGCAACGAGAAAATATAAATTGAAAGATAAAATACGGAATGCTAGAAACTGTCTATTATGTAAAATATTTTAAATTAAAATATATTCTCAATAATATAGATTTAAGTAAGAAAAAACTTACACAGAATTATAATTAACAATAAAGAATAAAATAGGAAAGAAATCCCAAAAATTAAGATGAAAATAAAAAAAAAAGCTTGAAATTTACTTTTTAAAGATTTTTAAGCTCAAAATGACCTCAATCAGGTAAACTCGAGTTGGGATGTAATAGGGCTTTGAAAAAGTTTCAAAATGACCTATAATAAACTTTGTAACTCTACTCAAGTTAAAAGTTAAGTATGTTTTACTTTTTTTTAGACAAGTGCCCCTTTTTTTTTGGACAAATCAAATATTATTTTATTCAATAAACAAATATAAGAATCTGAAATTACAAATAAAACTTGTATTTTTGAAGATAAATAAAAATATCATATTAAAAGATAATACATTTCTCAATCTTCTTTAAAAATTAAGAATTTTCTACACTATTCTAAATTTGAAATATTATAAATTTAGAGAATAAATTGTAATTTTTTCAAAATTTTGATTAACATTGAATTCCCTATAAAAGAAAAGAAAAACTTCCTTAAAGAAAGAAAAACCTTCTCTACAGAACAAAAAAATTTCACTAATGGAATGAGAGAGATTTTTTAAAGGAAGAAACAAACTTTCATAAAAAAAAATTATTCAAATAAACTTGGATTTACAAAAACTAAAAGAAAAAAGAGGGGGAGGAAGGGGTGACTGCCATCAAAGTTTGATGAGTGACGACTAGGGTTAGGAGGAGAGACTTGAGAACGAGGACTGGGGAGTGGCTAAAACAAGTTGCCCGTTTTACTAAAATAAGTTGTTTTTGAACTCTTTTTTTTTTTTTTTTAAAGTCTTATTATACTCGATCCACTCTATGAACTTACTGGTAACTTTATTCACCTCAAAAACAATTAAAAATTTTAAACTTATCATAATTCTCTATCTATCTCACTTATCTTTCTTGTCATATGCTTGACATACCGATGAGTGGTACGTAAAATTGTCTATCCCAGCAGCTGCTATTCATCTTCCACTTTTATCATTTTTTCTATATATGGTACATGATGACACAAAGATTTAAATAGTAGAGTAAATTACATTTAATTTTTCTGAAGTTTAACCTTCTTACAAGCTAATCACAAACACCTAGCTAGTGACTCACCTTCAATCTTTAGAATCTTTATTATTGCTATGATAAATTCTGCAATGGCATTAGATAGTAAAATAAATTATATTTAATTTTTTTGAAGTATTTGAAATTTATTCTCACAGTGCTCTTTCTGGTATCAATTTATATTAAAGTTTTTTTATTCGCAAAATTATTAATAAAACTTATATTTTAAAATTTTTTTTCCTAAAAACTCATAGTATAATCTAATACAATAAAAATCATTAAAAAGTTAAACTAATGTTTGTAAAAACATAAAATAAGAAAAATAAGTGTAATTTTTAAAATTTTGAAAATGTATAAATATACCATGTTTTATAAATTTTAAAAAAGATAATATAATTAATATAAAATAAAATAAAAACCACATAGAATCATCACTCTGCAGGCACTTTGAAAATCATCAATTAAAATATGAGAATTCATTTAAAAATAACTCAATTTTATTAATCAATCAAAGTCGAAAAAATCATAATCAAGGAGAGAGAGAGAGAGAGAGAGAGAGAAATCATAATCAAACACACACACACACACACACACACACACACACACACATATAAGGATGCATAATCTTAAACTCATTAAAATACTAAAACAAATAAAATAATAATTTATTCATAAATATGATAATTAAGACTCGAACAACATAACTAATTAGACTATAATAAAATAACATTAAGAGATAAATTTCTAAATTCAAACACCTAGATTGTAATTCTAACTAATTTTAAAATCATTTTAATATAATTAATTGTAATATCATAAATTTTAAAAATAAATATATTAATATTAAATAATAAAATAAACCACAACTCAAACTTTTCATCCTGCATCAATAATTTACTTTAATAGTAAATATGTGAGAAGACAATATGTTACACTCTTTTAACCTGTTGCAAGTTGGAAAGGTTGGAAATGATAAAGTTTGCCGAAATCTTAGAATGCTTGCTGTAAAATACTACATTTTTTAAAATACAGGAACTGCATAAGAAGTTGGGTGAAAATAACCCCCTGATATGCAATTTGCCCTTGTGGACAAGTTCAATGTCTTCAAATTTGATAGAGATACCTCGGGTATATTTTTCAACCTGGTACATTTAGTTATGGTTTTGTTTTCTTAAAGTGATCACAAGAAGAATCGAATTCATGTCAACTAAGTACTTAATTAACTCGTGATTTAGTTTTTAAAATCTTTGATAATGTTTTTTTTCTTTCTATGATCCCTCAAGCTGCTGTTCAATGCAAACCTCATGCTTTTACAAAAACTTCTTACTCCAATATTATCTATAAGACTCAAGAAAAGAAAGCGGAATTTATTTTCTATTGATGTTTCAAGTAGACATAAAATATAGGATTCTTCCAGCTCGACTGAAACTCTTCTATTCTTTTCACACATGGAATCTTAATTTTTTATTTTTTCAAATTTGTTAGTGTGATTTAATAGTACAAGGTTTATATAATTTTCACAAAGTCTTAAACATAAATTCCATTACCACCATGAATAGATAAACGAAGTTGACTTTGTTTCCAGCTAATTCGTATCTTCATAGACGACCTCTTATAAATTCTCTCTTCATATTGACTTCAAGAAAGGTACAGGAAAGCAACCATATATATATGAAATTCAAAACCCTAGGTTCTCAGTCTTAATTTTCTTTTTCTTTTTTTATTTCTTTGATGGCTTGTTCACTTGTCAAACTACATTGCTATAAAAGGGGACCTTCAGAGTTTCAAACCCACAGGAGGAAGAGTAGGACAAATGGCACTCCCATCCTCAAGTAGTAATGGTACTCCTCAGGAGAAGCACGAGGTGTTCGTTAGCTTTAGAGGTGAAGATACCCGCAAAACTTTCACAAGCCATCTTTATGCAGCATTAACAAGGCGAGACATCGAAACCTACATAGACTATAATCTTGAGAGAGGGGATGAAATATCAGGCACCCTTCTAAAGGCAATTGAGGATGCCAGGCTTTCTGTGATTGTCTTCTCAAAGAATTATGCAAATTCAAAGTGGTGTTTGGATGAGCTCTTAAAAATACTTGAATGCAAAAAGTCGAATGGACAAATGGTGGTGCCTGTTTTCTATGACATAGATCCATCCTCTGTACGTAATAAGATGGGAAATTATGCGGATGCATTTGCTGTACATGAGCAGAATTATAGGGGTAACCTGGAGAAGGTGCGAAGATGGAGGAATGCTTTGGAAGAAGCTGGCAGTTACTCTGGCTGGGATTGCTCCCTCAACAACAGGTAACTCTGTAGTTTGAACCGTGAAACTTTTTAGTGTGTTTGGAAAGATGTATTATTAGGAGGAAATCAATGTAATTTTAGAGAAATGTTCTAACTGATTTTTTTTTAAAAAAAATTCATTGAAAATTTCAAGTAATTTAGTTATCAAATTAAAAATAAATAATTTTAAATAATTGATAAAAACCTGAGTATAAATATTGTCACGCTCGAGATTTTTTTTCACTCAAGTCAGAAAATATTTATAGCTATATGTTAGAGTATTAATTTTAAAAAATTACAATCACAACATATTAAATTATTAAATAATTTAAATAATTATTTTAATTAAATGACATGGAAGTTTAAATTAAAAATTTCTACAAAAAGGATAGTATTTCAAATCTCTCTCGGCTAACTTACACTTGCGCTAGAAATATTTAGTGGCAGAAGGACGGACAAATTAGGATTATGTTTAGTCGACCAAATCCCCCCAATTGAAAATCAAATTCATAACTTTATTTTTTAAAAAATTTGATATAAAAAATAGTTCTAGTAAAATTTTGCATATTATTTAAATTTATATGAAAATTTTATGCAGGACGGAATATGAAATTGTGGAGGAAATAGCGATGGTTGTACTGCAGAAACTAAACCGTGTGGATGTTGCAGACCTTGATTACCAGATTGCAAAGTTAGAGGAACTCGCGCAGCTTCAACATGAGTTTTACCAAAAAGTAAATACTAACGAGGCCCGTCAAAATCATAAAGCAACGCTCCAACGAATCACCGAACTTGAAATGGAAAAGAGTATCCGAATGCTTCGCCTCCCACCTGACTTGCTTTCCCATGTGAACTATTCACGGGTCAATACAAAATAATTTTGAAATAATTCTTTCTAGCTGCCTCATACTGTATTTAAGAATAAATGCCTTGTGAACCACTCAAACATAATTTTTTCTAGCTCTACATAGACAACGTGTCAAAATTGATGCATGGATCTTATATGTATCTATTTGTTCTTCTTTAAATCGATAGCTCTGTTTGAGTTCTATGATATGGAACGCCCATCCTCCAGCAATATAGAGATATTTATAAGCTCAGATAATCTCAACTATTGCATGGAATATATAACTTCTATTTATTTTACAAGTTGAATTAAGCTAATGACTCATTTGTGGCTTAAATTTTTTTACTTATATTTTGTTCTGACTCTTCTAGAAGAAACAGAAAATTCCATTCAAACTTATCTTGAGTTTTATTTAATGAGGAGAAGGTGCAAGTAAAGCAAATTCCTTTTAGGCTACGAAATAATTAAAAAATTAAAACCCTAATTAGCGGTTCTATCTCTCTCCCACTTTCATGTCTACTTTGGAGTGAGTTCAAACTTCAGACTTTTGATTCTATGGGATAAAATCGACCATGTTCTTAATTTTCACATGACAACATGTGAGAGGTTGACAAAAGCAGTGCTCTTGGCGTTCATGTTTTAAATGTAATAAGAACAAAGTCATTTAATTTACAATTTTTTATTCATGTTTATGCAATTCTATAGTGTATTTAAGTTGTTTTACATAATTTTTTTTGGGTAATATGTAATTGATTGCTCAAATTTCTTTGCACTTTCTCTCTCTAATAATCATTTTTAATTGAAGAGAAATAGCTATTGCAAGAAAAGCTCATATCAACCTAGTCACCTGGATATAAATGAGTAGATAGCTAGGTAACTATGGAATTCCATGCTCTAATTTATACTGCCATTAAGGATTTATCAAAGACTTGCACATCCCTGCTCCTGGTATGCTATATTTTCTCTAATTTCTCTGTTGATTACTTAAAGACCTTTTTCTTCACATAAATGAAAATGGATGAATTTAGATTTTAGCATAGCCAAAATTACTTTTTACATTAATCCAGTAAATAAGATAGGACATTAACGAATAACATTATGCATATTTAAGAATATTCAAAAAACCAATAAAAGTATGATTATTTTTTAAAAGTACACTTAATGATTATGCACTATAAATATTTAAACTTTCAATCTAATGGTTCTATTTCTTTTTGGCTTGAGATTAGGCTTTCTCCTTAATTACTATATATATAGACTTAAATCTTATGTTGGAAAATGAAAAGAGCAAGGTTTTATTGGAAAGCATAATTATATCCATGAAATTAAATCCTCTTAACGACTTAAAAATGAGATTTTTTTTTAAAGAACATGAAAACTGAGATTTCTTTGAACGTCTTATTACGCAAAAGTTTAAATATCATCACGTGGTTTTATAGAATTATAGATAGATAATCCATTATGGAGTTTGAAAATGACACTCCTCAAAGTGGTTCGATCCAATTAGTAGCAAGTTATAGCAACAGTTTTCTTCTTTCTTTTTTTAAACTCATATTTGGAGGGTGCTCGTTTGACACAATTGAAAATGATTTACCTGCGTGATATTGATATACCTATTAAATTAAAGAAGATAATTAACGAAAAAACATTTCAAGTTGTTATTCAGCTTTTTAGCCTATATATATATATGTACTAAACAGATTTTATTAAGAAAATATACAGAGTCTAAATACACAGTGATATAGTACAAGACCACACAAATTTGCACAAGTAGAACTGTATATATTCTTCGCTCTCTTCAGTTTTTCGCCTCTTGCAAGGGTTGGCATTAATAGAGGTCGGCGAAATCTCCTGCGTGCTTGAACCTAGAGGCACATGCATGTAATAATTTATGTCCTTGTTGGCAAGTTGAATGTTTACTTTCAATCTCTTTTTCATTAACCATTTTCCATTGTCCCTGAAATTAAAATCCTTATCAGTCAAACCTGACGGCTATGCTTCTCACTCCAATTATCTCAAGACTTAAGTATTGGAATTTATTTTCAATTGTATGGTTCAAGTTGATTTAATATATAGGATACGTCCAGCTCCACTGAAACTCTAGTATTCTTTTCACACATGAAATCTTGATTTCTTTTCTTTTCAAATCGATTAGTGTGATTTAATTAAAGACAGATGTGCGCAATTTGTACGAAATCTTAAATAAAAATTCTATTATTGCCCTGAGTCAAAAGAAAAAAAAATATTGACTTTGTGTCCAGCTAATTCTTCGGATCCTGTATTGATCTCTTCTAAATTAAATTCTATTTAGGTACTAGCTAAGGAAGTAACAAACCATGAAATGATCAAAACCGTAGGTTTGTCAATCTTTTATTTATATTTGTTTCGTGTCTTGTTAACTTGTCACAGAGCTAAATGATGCTATAGAAGGGGACTTTCAGAGTTTGGAACCCACAGGAAGAGTTAAGCCTATTTCCAAATCCAATTAACGAAGGCTTTTTCACCGCCAACAACTAACTTTTATCATATCAATGGCACGTTCATCCTCCAGTAGTAATGGTAGTAAAGGTACTCCTAAAGAAAAGCCTAAACCCCCAAATTAAACCCTAATTCCTTAGGTGAATAAATGAGAGGATTTGCATTAAGAATCAAGACTTATAGATTACTAGCACTTCAAGACCTATTCCTAGATTCATGAATTACTAGGTATTTGATTCCATGAGCATGCATTAGCATCAATTTTCCAATTGTCTACCAAAGCAACAAGACATTCCAAGGTTGATCAAGCCAAGAAAAGCATTAAGAGTAGATTCAAATACTCATAAAGAAGAAGAGACTTGCATTAAAACCAAATCAAAATACAATCAAGTTCAGAAAAGTAAACATCTAACCCCAACAAAAGGGGATTTAGCTAGACATAACGGAAGAAACTACACAAGAAAAGGAAATGAAGAAGAAAATCAAAGCAAACTCCATGAAGATCCTTCTTGAAGCCTTTGGAGAGAAAGTTTCCTTGCTCTTTTAGGTCTAGCAATTCGTTCCTTGCAGCTGCTTTTTCTTCATTTTTTTTTACCCAAAATGAGTATTTATACTCCCAGGTGAAAATTGGGAGCTGCGCAGAGCCAAGCTCAGGGGCATTTACTTGGTTTAGCAGGTGCTTCTGCACTTAACCAAGAATTTGTTGCGTTCAACCAAAGTACTCCAGAATGAAGTCCTTTCCCCGTGCACTGAGCCATGCTTTTGCTGCGATCAACCAAGGTCTTCTAGAATAGAAACCAATTTTTCTCTTCTCTTGCGCTGAGCCAATCTTTTGCTTGGTTCAGCCAAACCTTCCAGCATGTAATTTGGGCCACAAATGGTCTTTGATCCAACTCATTCCATCTATGCAACCACCTACAACATTCAAAAGCAATTCAAAAATACTAAAAACAACCAAATAACTAACATGACAACTAAATAAAAACAAAGCAAGAAAATTGGGCAAAACAAATTTAAAAGATTCATAAGAGCAATAAAACTACCCAATTAAAGCACTCAATAACTAATAAAATGGTAGATTATCACTCCCCCAAACTTAAGACTTTGCTTGCCTCCAAGCAAAAGTAAACAACACTAAGACGCAACAAGAGACACAACCACACAAAGTCACCCATCGCTGAGAAAACCAACCAAATTAGCAAGATATCATCCAACACCATAATAAGATCTTACCCCTCGTGAATGAATTTTCTAAAATGAAAATAAATTTTGTGACCAAATTGAATTCAAACGCATCCACAATGAGAACTAAGGCAGCCATGCAAGCTTAATGCACTCTTGAAAGTTAAAGGGAATGACAATTAAAAGAAGATGCATTTGGAAATGAAGAAACTCACCAAGGGATCAATATTTTCACTCAACCATTTGTGAATAGGTTTGTGTTTCCCTCACATTCACTAGTTGGATTCATGCAGCTATGAAATTGTTCTTCATCTCTAACCAACAATACAGAAATGAGCATGCATCCATAAATCATAAGGTCTTTTCAAGGTTGAGGCGGGGCTAAGGTAAAGGTGGGTAAAATTTGGATAGGAAAGTTAATAGCCCAAGAAAATAGAGGGACACACGACCATTGACAATTCACATTAATTTCGGCTCTTCTCAAAATTCTTATACATTTATGCCCACCTTCTCACTTTTTTCAAACAACCATGCTCAACTCTTGTGAATTCCAAAACACATTCATTTTTTTTCTTCATTTGCTAGATCCTTTTGGAATTCCTTCCCTTTTCTCTTTTTCTATGAATTTTTTTCTTGCTAACTCTTGAGCTTTTAGAATTTCACTCCCCCAAACTTGTTTCAAGCTATCACACATGTCAATGCCTCTCCCCTATTTCTGGGCTAAGGTAATTCCATTGTTTTTCAGTCTTGGCTCTAGACAGCTATAAACAAGAATGTGATATCATAGGCTCAAAGGGGGGTATTCAAGGGTCAAAACTTCAAGGTTGGCAATTTGGTCAAGTGGCTAGAGAAAACAAATTTGCCTTAATAATTTTTATGCAACATGCCATTCAGATCATTAAAAAGAGAATCAACCAATTTCTAGCCCATATAATCCAACCGTGAGTACTCAAGAAAAGAATTAAATTAACTGGCCCAAGACTCACAGGTAAGGAAAAAACACCAATCCAAAGTGCAACTTCACTAATTGCCAAAAACTTTAACAATCAAGAATGGCTCCAATTCAAATTTTCATCACAATCCAAACTTTCATCAAAGGATAAGCATTCATTAAGGCAAAAAAACTATGGTGCTCTAGATGAGAATATGGTAAACAATTTGATTTCCAACATGGTGACTTATTTCACAAGATTATTCAACTCAACGCCTAAAAAGTCTAATTAAAGACACACAAACAACTTAAAACGACCAAACAAAACTACAAGTTCATCACATTTATTTATTCAAATCAAAATAAATCAAACTAACAGAATAATAACAGTTAAACAGTAAAAACAACAGCAATGGCTTAATCTCTCAGTCCCCTGACTCCTGATCCTCATCTCCAACCTCATCATCATCTTCAGCAGCTGTAGCCTGCCCTGCCTCTCCCTGAATGAAATCATCCTGGTCCCTAGGATGCTCCCTCCAATCCACAAAAGAATCTACCTCATCAACTGAGGGGAAAACAATGGATCTATTGGGTCCAGGAGGTAAATAGGCAGCCATCTCTCGCACCATGGTCATAATGATTTGGTCAAAGCGATAAAGGGCTCCGAGGTTATGCTCCATAGCGTGCAAGGTGCTTTGAGCGTTAGACATAGAAGCCTCCAAGGATTGGAGCCTCTGAATAGTTGTTTGTGGTGGGGCTGGGATAGCAGTGGCTTGGTTAGCTGGGGTGGCAGAACAAAATTTCCTAATGTAAGCGTCATTGATAGGCAGCCTCGGTACAACAGGCACCCCACCACTGACATCTACACTAGCTCTAAGACAAAGCTCTGTAATTAGAAATGGTTGCCCCAACTGATCGTGAAGGCCCTCAGAGTTAGCCGTTTCCTGAATTTCCAATGATATTATACGGCCCACATCCATAGTCAACTTCTCCATAATTGCATAGAGCATTAAAGCTCTCCTAGCCAGAATGTCAAATGTGAGGGAACAAGGGGAAATTTTGGAGTGAATGAAGGTTATCCACACCTTGGCAGCCGGGAGAAGGTCAACCCGTGCAATTTTTTGGGGTTTTCCTATTCTACTCATCAACTAATGGCTTCCGGACCGACAAATCTTGTCAAGTACTGCTTGATAATTAATGGCCCCTTTTATGAACTTAGTGTAGTCACAATCAGAAGGTCGCCATGAGGGTATTTTTTTTAACAACCGGTTGACAGACACATGATCAAATTTGATCTCCTTACCTCGTACAAAGTTGATGTATTTGGCCTCGGAAGGATCATAGTTAAGGGCATTGGCATAAAATTCTTTCACCAGCTCTTGGTTAGCACGGGTGGGGTAGGTAGCCAATGTCCTCCATTCCAGCCTCCTCAACTCAGCTTGAATCTCCTCAGCTTCACCAGGTCCCAATTCAACCCTCCTTTTAGGCACAATGTTCCTGCCCTGCATAATGGCATGATGGTTTTCATGGCGGGCAGAGCGGAATAGTTCAGCAGGAAAGCGTGGAGGTCGAGAGGCTTCAGCTGTAGTGGTTTTTCTCTTTTTGGAACCAAAAGTGGGGAGTTTGGGAGGAGCCATTGCTGGTGTGTGGGTGAGAATGGTGGCGGTGAAGAAATGGAGGAAGTTAACGGTGGAGGTGGTGTTTAGGTGGTGGATGGACGGTGGATGTGGTTACGATTGGGTGGGCGGTGGAGCTGGGTGGACCGTGGTGGTTGGGTTACATGGGTGTTTAGGGAAGGTGGGTGGACGGTGAGGGCGGTGGTGTTTGGGGAAGGTGGGTGGAGATGGTGAGGGTAGGAAATGTAGGTAGGGGCTGCGATGGGGTATCAGACATTTTAAAAAAATTGAGTTTTTTTTTCATAAAAAAATGCTGCTGCGATAAGCCGAGGAAAATTTTGGCTCAGCCAACATATGGCAGAGAGTGGAGTGTGGATTTGGTTGAGCCAAAATTTACCTTGGCTCAACGCAGAAATGGACATATCTGTATAATTATGCAGCTTTATGCTGCGCTCAGCCAAGATTAAACTTGGCTCAGCGCAGCTACATCCGAGAGCACCCTTTTGGATCAGACAAGAATTTGCTCAGCCAAGATTTTGCTTGGCTTAGCGCAGGTAACACCTGTTGCTACTGCCTAGTGGGGGCTCAGCCCAACTCAATTTTTTTTAGATTTAATTTTTAAAGACTGAAAATCAACCAACTCCTACCCAAAACAGAATTTTTTTAGCAAAAAAAAATTAAAAAAATCAACTCTTTCATGGATAAGATAACCCTCAGCAACTAGGATTAGAAATCACATAAAAACTTCAATCACATCAAACTAACTAAGAAACTAACAACAACTAAGTTATGCAATCTAACTCAACAAAAGAGTAAACAAACAAATTTAAATGAGAAAACAGAGAAGAAAGCATGGGTTGCCTCCCAGCAAGCACTTGTTTAACGTCCCTAGCTTGACGTTCTGCTTTCTAAGATGGAGTTTGAAGAGCGATGGAATGCTTTTGATGATCAATGTCCCCTCCAAGATAGTGTTTAAGTCTTTGCCCATTGACAGTGAAGTGGATCCTCTAATACAACTGCACCAAAAGGAGAAACTGACTTAATGTGGAATGGACTCGACCACCTTGATTTCAACTTGCTTGGAAATAGCTTGAGTCATGAATTAAAGAGCAAAACTGATTGACCTTATTCAAAATGATTAGGTAGAATATACTTATCATGCCAAAGCTTCGTTCTTTCTTTGTAAATCTGTGCACTCTCATAAGCTAAAAGCCAGAATTCATCCAATTCATTCAACTGCAGTAGTCTTTTATCCATGGCCGGCTTCATATCAAAATTCAAAGCCTTCACAGCCCAAAAAGCACGATGTTGGAGCTCTACCGGAAGGTGACATGTTTTTTCAAACACTAATTGGTAAGGTGACATGCCAATAGGTGTCTTATATACAGTCCGGTATGCCCAAAGTGCATCATCTAACTTCTTTACCCAATCTTTTCTCGCATTATTCACTGTTTTCTCCAATATCCTTTTCAATTCCTGGTTGGACAGCTTTACTTGTCTGCTTGTTTGTGGGTGGTATGGTGTGGCGACTTTATGAGTGACTCTAAACTTGACAAGGACAGCATTGAACTCTTTGTTGCAAAAATGAGTACCCCCATCACTAATGATAGCTCTAGGGATCCCAAATCGCATAAAAATGTTCTTTCTCACAAAACCAACCACCACTTTTGCATCATCTCTAATTGTTGGGATAGCTTCCACCCACTTGCTCACATAGTCAACCCCTACTAAAATGTACTTGTTGTTGTAAGACGATGGGAAGCGTCCCATGAAGTCAATCCCCCACACATCAAAGAGCTCAACCTCTAGAATTCCCTTCAAAGGCATCTCATTTCTCTTGGACAAGTTTCTAGTTCTTTGACATTTGTCACACTTCATTACCCAAGATCTTGAGTCTTTGAAAATAGTGGGCCAAAAGAAACCACTTTGCAAAATTTTCGTAGCGGTCCTCTCACCACCAAAGTGTCCTCCATATGGTGAATTGTGGTAATGAGTCAATATCTCCTCAATTTCCTCTTCCGAAACAAATCTTCTTAGAATTCCATCTAATCCTCTTTTGAAAAGGTAGGGCTCATCCCATATATAATGTTTAGCATCATTAATGAGCTTCTTCCTCTGTTGTACATTGAAGTCCTTTGGAATCTTGTTGGCGGCCTTGTAATTTGCTATATCTGCAAACCAAGGTGCCAGTTG
Source organism: Gleditsia sinensis (assembly GCA_037074535.1). Classification (NCBI taxonomy): domain Eukaryota; kingdom Viridiplantae; phylum Streptophyta; class Magnoliopsida; order Fabales; family Fabaceae; genus Gleditsia; species Gleditsia sinensis. The sequence goes on from CM073471.1 coordinate 7,831,434, forward strand.
CACCATCATCAGCCTCTCATCTGAAAATTCTTCTTGAATTGGCAATTCATCCTTTGCTTGATCCTCCACTTGTGGAATCCGAGACAAATGGTCAGCTACCACATTTTTGACTCCCTTTTTATCCTTGATGTCAAAATCAAATTCTTGGAGTAGCAGTACCCATTTAATGAGCCTTGGTTTGACATCCTGTTTAGTCATGAGATACTTCAAAGCAGAGTGATCAGTGTACACAATAGTTTTTGAGCCAATCAAGTAAGATCTAAACTTGTCAAAAGCAAAAACTACAGCAAGCAATTCCTTTTCAGTCGTGGTATAGTTTAGTCGAGTATCATTTAACACAAGACTAGCATAATAAATCACATGTAGCATTTTATCTTTTCTTTGACCCAAAATGGTCCCCACTGCATAGTCACTTGCATCACACATTAACTCAAAAGATAAGCTCCAATCTGGAGATGCAATGACTGTAGCAGTGGTGAGCTTTTCTTTCAAATTTTGGAAAGCATGCATACACTCATCATTAAAAACAAAGGGGTTATCCACTACTAAGAGTTGACACAAGGGTTTTACAATTTTTGAAAAATTCTTAATGAATCTCCTATAGAAATCCGCATGTCCTAGGAAGCTTCTAACACCTTTCACATTCATGGGAGGGGGAAGTTTTTCAATTACTTCAATTTTAGCTCTATCAACTTCTATTCCCCTAGATGAGATCTTATGACCAAGAACTATTCATTCCCTAACCATAAAATGACATTTTTCCCAATTAAGAACAACGTTAGTTTCTTGGCACCTTTTTAGGACACATGTAAGATTTTTCAAACAATTATCAAATGAATTACCAAATACAGAAAAATCATCCATAAATACCTCAATAAACTTTTCAGTCATATTAGAAAATATGGAAAGCATGCACCTTTGAAAAGTGGCGGGTACGTTACACAACCCGAAAGGCATTCTCCAGTATGCCTAGACTCCGTATAGACAAGTAAAAGTCGTCTTCTCTTGGTCCTTCAGATCGACTACAATCTGGTTATATCCGGAGTAACCATCAAGGAAACAATAAAAGGAATGACCCGCCAATCTTTCCAACATCTGATCTATGAATGGTAGAAGAAAATGATCTTTTCTTGTAACCGCATTCAACCTTCTATAATCAATACAAACTCTCCATCCTGAAACTGTCCTTGAGGGAATGAGCTCATTCTTCTCATTAGCAATAACCGTCATCCCTCCTTTTTTTGAGACTACTTGGACCGGACTCACCCATGGACTATCAGAGATTGGGTAAATGATACCTGCATCTAGAAGCTTCACAACCTCCTTTCTCACAACTTCCTTCATGTTTGGGTTGAGTCTTCTTTGAGGTTGCCTAACCGGCTTGAAGTTGTCTTCCAAAAGTATTTTGTGCATGCAAAACGAAGGACTAATTCCCTTCAAGTCAGCTATGGTCCACCCGATTACAGATTTGTGGTCCCTAAGCACCCTCACCAACTTCTCTTCCTCCAAGGGGTTCAATCCACTATTAATGATCACCGAAAATGAAGAATCCACTCCAAGGAAAGCATAGCGGAGATGGGAGGGGAGTTCCTTCAATTCTAGCTTAGGTGTTTCTCCCATTGTCTTGAATTCGTACATCCTCCACAATCTTGTCTTCCTCATCATTCAAAACTGGACATGCCTCAAGGGATTTGACCATCTTCTCCCTTTCTTCTTTCTCAAACATCTCCTCCTCTAAATTTTCAACAATAAGGGCTGCCTCCAAAGAATCCTCAAAAGATTGTTGAACTCTCTCATCGGTCAATGACTCAATTAGGTCCACTTTTAAACATGATTCTTTATCGCTTGGATGTCCCATTGCCTCAAAGACATTAAATGTAACCTTCTCATCGTGGACTCTAAGCATGAGCTTTCCTTGTTGCACATCAATTAAAACTCTACCCGTAGCTAGGAATGGCCTTCCAAGGATTAAAGGGGTTTCACTATCTTACGCCATGTCCAACACCACAAAGTCCGTCGGAAAGATAAATTTATCTATTTTCACCAACAAGTCCTCCACAACACCATAGGGATATGTAATGGATCAATCCGCTAATTGAAGAGAAATCCTTGTGCGTTTAACTTCACCAATTTCCAGCTTCTTGAAAATAGAGAGGGGCATTAAATTGATACTTGCCCCAAGATCACACAAGGCCCTCCCTATGTTTAAGTGACCAATAGCACAAGGGATAGTGAAGCTACCCGGGTCCTTCATCTTAACCGGTAATTTCCTTTGGATTATTGCGCTGTACTCTTCCATGAGCATAATCGTCTCCTCTGCCTTCCACTTCCTCTTATTGGAAAGAATCTCTTTCATGAACTTGGCGTAGGATGGCATTTGTTGAAGCGCTTCAGCAAATGGAATGTTGATTTGCAATTTCTTGAACACTTCCAAGAATTTAGAGAATTGTTTCTCTTTTGCCTCATTCTTTAACCTTTGAGGATATGGTATTTTAAAATATGGGGGGAACTCCTTGGGTTTGTCAACTTCTTCAAGAATTTTCCTTTTAGTCTTCTTCTTGGCAAACTCTTCATCCACCAATTTTTCCTTCTTTTGGTCTTCAAATTGCACAACTTTAGGACTTGAGGACGTGTCTTGTGGAATTCCCATTGCTTCATTGGTTGCATCTTGAATGATTTCCTTATCAACTCCTTCATCAACTTTCTCTTCTTTTCTCTCTTTTTCTTGGGGAGCCACTACCTTTCCACTTCGTGTGGTGATTGCCTTGCATTCTCCCTTTGGATTCTTCTCGGTGTCTCCCGGAAATGTTCCTTGGGCTCTCTCATTCATTTGCTTTGCCAATTGCCTTACTTGATGTTCTAAGTTCTTGATCGAAGCCTCTTGGTTCTTCATTACCGCTTATTGCCCTTTCATGAATTGAGTTAGCATATTCTCCAAGTGGCTTGTCTTGTCTTGGGGTGGTTTGCTTTGAGAGTTAGACTGAAAATTAGAACTTTGCCCTTGTTGACCTCGTTGTCCTTGTCTCCAACCAAAATTAGGATGATTGCGCCATCCCAGATTATAAGTGTTAGAGAAAGGATCATTTCTAGGTCCTTGATTACCCATGAAGTGCACTTCCTCTTGCCCCGAACTCCCAATACTTTTTATTTCACAATTACTATTTGCATGGTCACTTTCACAAAAATCACAAACTAATGGTTGTGCTTGGACATTATGTGTTTGGACGAACCCCAATTGTTTAGTAAGTGCAGCCATTTGTGCTATAAGGGCATTATAAGCACCGAGCTCCAAGACTCCTTTCTTAGCTATCAATCGAGAACTAGGCATTTGATAATCATTAGAGGCCATAGTGTTAATCAAGTCCCTTGATTCTTCTGGAGTTTTGAGGCTTAGTGATCCACCCGCAGCCGCTTCTATCATGCTTCTTGTGTTTCGGTTAAGACCATTACAAAAAGTGGATATTTGATGCCACAATGCAAATTCATGATTGGGACAAGAGTTTAGCATGGCCTTGAACCTCTCCCATGCTTCGTATAAAAACTCTCCATCCTTTTGGGTAAAGGCATTAATCTCTGACTGAATTTTGATCATTCTAGATGGTGGAAAAAAATGAGCCAAGAACTTGCTCACCAAATCATCCCAAGCCACTATGCTCCCGCGGGGTTGGGATTGAAGCCATGCTTTAGCTCTATCCCTCAAGGAAAAAGGGAAGAGCCTCAATCAGATAGCATCCTCCGAAGCTCCATTAATTTTTAAAGTGTCACACAATTCGAAGAATGAGCTGATATGAGCATGAGGGTCTTCGCTCTCTAATCCCCTGAACTGGTCCTGCTGTATGAGATGAAGAAGTGATGCCTTTATTTCAAAGTTATTCGTAGCTACCGGAGGTCGGACAATACTTGTGGCACATCTTTCACCTGTTGGAGTAGTAAAATCTCCCATTGTCCTCCTTGGAGGACCATTTCCATCACCAACTGTAGCCATAACTACTCTTGGTTCCTCTACTTGCGGCTCTTGCACACTAGAAGATGCTTGTTCTTGATTCTTTCTTTGTCTAGTTCTCTTTCTATTCTTTTTAGCAGTGTGTTCAACTTTTGGGTCAATTTTACCTCGCATACAAGAGAAATAATTGAATGAGAAACAAGACCAGATTTAACAAACACAAATTACAACTAAAACAGAAAATAATGCAACAATTCTAAGAAACACAAGGAAAATAAAAATTGAAAACCGAAAAAAAAAGGTGTCTAAATTAGGAGTCCCCTTTGGTACTTGTGATATTGGCACACCGATCCTCGGCAACGGCACCAAAAACTTGATGCGATTTCGGCAAGTATACCTAGTCGAATGCAAGTAATAACGGTGGTGAGACCGAGTATCATTCTCAAGGATTGCGGACAAGTATTACTTCGCAAATTGAACCACTATTTAGACTTTCGTTTGGAAAGAAGGGAGCTCAATTGTAAACATTCAATTAAAAAAAGAGTAAAATGTTTTTAAGTTCTTTTAGGAATTTTATCAAACACTTGGTATGTAAACATAAATTTGATTCACAATTAGATGAAATGTCGGGGTTAGACTACACCAATCATCCCTCAATTGCTATGAAATGGTTATTAACACAAGTCCTAGTTCAATTATGAAAATCAAGCCTTCTAATTACCCAAACCCTAATTCCTTAGGTGGATTGAGCCTAAATCCCCAAATTAAACCCTAATTCCTTAGGTGAATAAATGATAGGATTTGCATTAAGAATCAAGACTTATAGATTACTAGCACTTCAAGACCTATTCCTAGATTCATGAATTACTAGGTATTTGATTCCATGAGCATGCATTAGCATCAATTTTCCAATTGTCTACCAAAGCAACAAGACATTCCAAGGTTGATCAAGCCAAGAAAAGCATTAAGAGTAGATTCAAATACTCATAAAGAAGAAGAGACTTGCATTAAAACCAAATCAAAATACAATCAAGTTCAGAAAAGTAAACATCTAACCCCAACAAAAGGGGATTTAGCTAGACATAACGGAAGAAACTACACAAGAAAAGGAAATGAAGAAGAAAATCAAAGCAAACTCCATGAAGATCCTTCTTGAAGCCTTTGGAGAGAAAGTTTCCTTGCTCTTTTAGGTCTAGCAATTCGTTCCTTGCAGCTGCTTTTTCTTCATTTTTTACCCAAAATGAGTATTTATACTCCCAGGTGAAAATTGGGAGCTACGTTGAGCCAAGCTTTTGCTGCGCTCAGCCAAACTTTGGGGCATTTACTTGGTTTTTCGAGTGCTTCTGCACTCAGCCAAGATTTTGCTACGCTCAACCAAAGTACTCCAGAATGAAGTCCTTTCCCCGTGCGCTGAACCAAGTTTTTGCTACGCTCAACCAAGGTCTTCCAGAATGGAAACCAATTTTTCTCTTCTCTTGCGCTGAGCCAATCTTTTGCTTGGCTCAGCCAAACCTTCCAGCATGCAATTTGGGCCTCAAATGGTCTTTGATCCAACTCATTCCATCTATGCAACCACCTGCAACATTCAAAAGTAATTCAAAAATACTAAAAACAACCAAATAACTAACATGACAACTAAATAAAAACAAAGTAAGAAAATTGGGCAAAACAAATCTAAAAGATTTATTAGAGCAACAAAAATACCCAATTAAAGCACTCAATAACTAGTAAAATGGTAGATTATCACTTACACAGAATTATAATTAACAATAAAGAATAAAATAGGAAAGACATCCCAAAAATTAAGATAAAAATAAAAAAAAAGCTTGAAATTCACTTTTTTAAGATTTTGAAGCTCAAAATGACCTCAATCAGGTGAACTCGAGTTGGGATGTAATAGGGCTTTGAAAAAGCTTCAAAACGACCAATAATAAATTTTGTAACTCTACCCAAGTTAAAAGTTAAGTATGTTTTACTTTTTTTTAGACAAGTGCCCATTTTTTTTGGACAAATCAAATATTATTTTATTCAATAAACAAATATAAGAGTCTGAAATTACAAATAAAACTTGTATTTTTGAAGATAAATAAAAATATCATATTAAAAGATAATACATTTCTCAATATTCTTTAAAAATTAAGAATTTTCTACACTATTCTTCTAAATTTGAAATATTATAAATTTAGAGAATAAATTGTAATTTTTTCAAAATTTTGATTAACATTGAATTCCCTATAAAAGAAAAGAACAACTTCCTTAAAGAAAGAGAAACCTTCTCTAAAGACCAAAAAAACTTCACTAATGGAATGAGAGAGCTTTTTTAAAGGAAGAAACAAACTTTCATAAAAAAAATATATTCAAATAAACTTAGATTTAGAAAAACTAAAAGAAAAAAAGAGGGGGAGGAAGGGGTGACTGCCATCAAAGTTTGATGAGTGACGACTAGGGTTAGGAGGAGAGACTTGAGAACGAGGACTGGGGAGTGGCTAAAACAAGTAGCCCGTTTTACTAAAATAAGTTGTTTTTGAACTCTTTTTTTTTTTTTTAAGTCTTATTATACACGATCCACTCTATGAACTTACTGGTAACTTTATTCACCGCAAAAACAATTAAAAATTGTAAACTTATCGTTTTTGAACTCTTTTTTTTTTAAGTCTTATTATACACGATCCACTCTAAGAACTTACTGGTAACTTTATTCACCGCAAAAACAATTAAAAATTGTAAACTTATCATAATTCTCTATCTATCTCACTTCTCTTTCTTGTCATATGCATGACATACCGATGAGTGGTACGTAAAATTGTCTATCCCAGCAGCTGCTATTCATCTTCCACTTTTATCATTTTTTCTATATATGGTACATGATGACACAAAGATTTAAATAGTAGAGTAAATTACATTTAATTTTTCTGAAGTTTAACCTTCTTACAAGCTAATCACAAACACCTAGCTAGTGACTCACCTTCAATCTTTAGAATCTTTATTATTGCTATGATGAATTCTGCAATGGCATTAGATAGTAAAATAAATTACATTTAATTTTTTTGAAGTATTTGAAATTTATTCTCACAGTACTCTTTCTGGTATCAATTTATATTAAAGTTTTTTTTATTCACAAAATTATTAATAAAACTTATATTTTAAAAATTTTGCTCCTAAAAACTCATAGTATAATCTAATACAATAAAAATCATTAAAAAGTTAAACTAATGTTTGAAAAAACTTAAAATAAGAAAAATAAGTGAAATTTTTAAAATTTTGAAAATGTATAAATATACTATGTTTTATAAATTTTATAAGAGATTCTTGTCTCAATTTAAAATTAAAAAGGTGTGAGTGTAATTTTTATAAATTTTAAAAAAGATAATATAATTAATATAAAATAAAATAAAAACCACATAGAATCATCACTCTGCAGGCACTTTGAAAATCATCAATTAAAATTTGAGAATTCATTTAAGAAAAAATCATAATCAAGCAGAGAGAGAGAGAGAGAGAGAGAGAGAGAGAGTGAGTGAGTTATATATATATATATATATATATATATATATATATATATATATATATATATATATATATATATATATATAAGGATGCATTATCTTAAACTCATTAAAATACTAAAACAAATGAAATAATAATTTATTCATAAATATGATAATTAAGACCCGAACAACATAACTAATTAGACTATAATAAAATAACATTAAGAGATAACAATTTTCTAAATTCAAACACCTAGATTGTAATTCTAACTAATTTTAAAATCATTTTAATATAATTAATTGTAATATCATACATTTTAAAAATAAATATATTAATAATAAATAATAAAATAAACCACAACTCGAACTTTTCATCATGCATTTACTTTAAATAGTAAATATGTGAGAAGACAATATGTTTCACTCTTTTAACCTGTTGCAAGTTGGAAAGGTTGGAAATGATAAAGTTTGCCGAAATCTTAGAATGCTTCCTGTAAAATACTACATTTTTTAAAATACAGGAACTGCATAAGAAGTTGGGTGAAAATAACCCCCTGATATGCAATTTGCCCTTGTGGACAAGTTCAATGTCTTCAAATTTTATAGAGATACCTCGGGTATATTTTTCAACCTGGTGCATTTAGTTATGGTTTTGTTTTCTTAAAGTGATCACAAGAAGAATCGAATTCATGTCAACTAAGTACTTAATTAACTCGTGATTTAGTTTTTAAAATCTTTGATAATGTTTTTTTTTCTTTCTATTGTCCCTCAAGCTGCGGTTCAATGCAAACCTCATGCTTTTACAAAAACTTCTTACTCCAATATTATCTATAAGACTCAAGAAAAGAAAGCGGAATTTATTTTCTATTGATGTTTCAAGTAGACATAAAATATAGCATTCTTCCAGCTCGACTGAAACTCTTCTGTTCTTTTCACACATGGAATCTTAATTTTTATTTTTTCAAATTTGTTAGTGTGATTTAATAATACAAGGTTTATATAATTTTCACAAAGTCTTAATTAAACATAAATTCCATTACCACCATGAATAGAAAAACGAAGTTGACTTTGTGTCCAGCTAATTCGTATCTTCATAGACGGCCTCTTATAAATTCTCTCTTCATATTGACTTCAAGAAAGGTACAGGAAAGCGACCATATATATATGAAATTCAAAACCCTAGGTTCTCAGTCTTAATTTTCTTTTTTTTTTATTTCTTGATGGCTTGTTCACTTGTCAAACTACATTGCTATAAAAGGGGACCTTCAGAGTTTCAAACCCATAGGAGGAAGAGTAGGACAAATGGCACTCCCATCCTCAAGCAATAATGGTACTCCTCAGGAGAAGCACGAGGTGTTCGTTAGCTTTAGAGGTGAAGATACCCGCAAAACTTTCACAAGCCATCTTTATGCAGCATTAACAAGGCGAGACATCGAAACCTACATAGACTATAATCTTGAGAGAGGGGATGAAATATCAGGCACCCTTCTAAGGGCAATTGAGGATGCCAGGCTTTCTGTGATTGTCTTCTCAAAGAATTATGCAAATTCAAAGTGGTGTTTGAACGAGCTCTTAAAAATACTTGAATGCAAAAAGTCGAATGGACAAATGGTGGTGCCTGTTTTCTATGACATAGATCCATCCTCTGTACGTAATAAGATGGGAAATTATGCGGATGCATTTGCTGTACATGAGCAGAATTATAGGGGTAACCTGGAGAAGGTGCGAAGATGGAGGAATGCTTTGGAAGAAGCTGGCAGTTACTCTGGCTGGGATTGCTCCCTCAACAACAGGTAACTCTGTAGTTTGAACCGTGAAACTTTTTTAGTGTGTCGTCTGGAAAGATGTATTATTAGGAGGAAATCAATGTAATTTTAGAGAAATGTTCTAACTGATTTTTTTTTTTAAATTCATTGAAAATTTCAAGTAATTTAGTTATCAAATTAAAAATATAATTTTAAATAATTGATAAAAACCTGAGTATAAATATTGTCACGCTCGAGATTTTTTTCCACTTAAGTCAGAAAATATTTATAGCTATATGTTAGAGTATTAATTTTAAAAAATTACAATCACAACATATTAAATTATTAAATAATTTAAATAATTATTTTAATTAAATGACATGGAAGTTTAAATTAAAAATTTCTACAAAAAGGATAGTATTTCAAATCTCTCTCGACTAACTTACACTTGCGCTAGAAATATTTAGTGGCAGAAGGACGGACAAATTAGGATTATGTTTAGTCGACCAAATCCCCCCAATTGAAAATCAAATTCATAACTTTATTTTTTAAAAAATTTGATATAAAAAATAGTTCTAGTAAAATTTTGCATATTATTTAAATTTATATGAAAATTTTATGCAGGACGGAATATGAAATTGTGGAGGAAATAGCGATGGTTGTACTGCAGAAACTAAACCGTGTGGATGTTGCAGACCTTGATTACCAGATTGCAATGTTAGAGGAACTCGCGCAGCTTCAACATGAGTTTTACCAAAAAGTAAATACTAACGAGGCCCGTCAAAATCATAAAGCAACGCTCCAACGAATCACCGAACTTGAAATGGAAAAGAGTATCCGAATGCTTCGCCTCCCACCTGACTTGCTTTCCCATGTGAACTATTCACGGGTCAATACAAAATAATTTTGAAATAATTCTTACTAGCTGCCTCATACTATATTTAAGAATAAATGCCTTGTGAACCACTCAAACATAATTTTTTCTAGCTCTACATAGACAACGTGTCAAAATTGATGCATGGATCTTATATGTATCTATTTGTTCTTCTTTAAATCGATAGCTCTGTTTGAGTTCTATGATATGGAACGCCCATCCTCCAGCAATATAGAGATATTTATAAGCTCAGATAATCTCAACTATTGTATGGAATATATAACTTTTATTTGTTTTACATGTTGAATTAAGCTAATGACTCATTTGTGGCTTAAATTTTTTTACTTATATTTTGTTCTGACTCTTCTAGAAGAAATAGAAAATTCTATTCAAACTTATCTTGAGTTTTATTTAATGAGGAGAAGGTGCAAGTAAAGCAAAATCCTTTTAGGCTACGAAGCAATTAAAAATTTAAAACCCTAATTAGCGGTTCTATCTCTCTCCCACTTTCATGTCTACTTTGGAGTGAGTTCAAACTTCAGAGTTTTGATTCTATGGGATAAAATCGACCATGTTCTTAATTTTCACATGACAACATGTGAGAGGTTGACAAAAGCAGTGCTCTTGGCGTACGTTCATGTTTTAAATGTAATAAGAACAAAGTCATTTAATTTACAATTTTTTATTCATGTTTATGCAATTCTATAGTGTATTTAAGTTGTTTTACATAATTTTATTTTGGTAATATGTAATTGATTGCTCAAATTTCTTTGCACTTTTTCTCTCTAATAATCATTTTTAATTGAAGAGAAATAGCTATTGCAAGAAAAGCTCATATCAACCTAGTCACCTGGATATAAATGAGTAGATAGCTAGGTAACTATGGAATTCCATGCTCTAATTTATACTGCCATTAAGGATTTATCAAAGACTTGCACATCCCTGCTCCTGGTATGCTATATTTTCTCTAATTTCTCTGTTGATTACTGTAAAGACCTTTTTCTTCACATAAATGAAAATGCATGAATTTAGATTTTAGCATAGCCAAAATTACTTTTTACATTAATCCAGTAAATAAGATAGGACATTAACGAATAACATTATGCATATTTAAGAATATTCAAAAACCAATAAAAGTATGATTATTTTTTAAAAGTACACTTAATGATTATGCACTATAAATATTTGAACTTTCAGGCTGTGTTTGTTTTTACGTTTGGAAACGTGATTTTATCAGAAACGTGATTTTTGCAGAAGCTCCAAAGTGGAGCTTCTGCAAAAATTACGTTCACATGCACTGCAAACGGGCTTTTAATTGCTTCTACCGCAAATCCAAACAGGCACTCAATCTAATGGTTTTATTTCTTTTTGGCTTGAGATTAGGCTTTCTCCTTAATTACTATATATATAGACTTAAATCTTATGTTGGAAAATGAAAAGAGCAAGGTTTTATTGGAAAGCATAATTATATCCATGAAATTAAATCCTCTTAACGACTTAAAAATGAGATTTTTTTTAAAGAATATGAAAACTGAGATTTCTTTGAACGTCTTATTACGCAAAAGTTTAAATATCATCACGTGGTTTTATAGAATTATAGATAGATAATCCATTATGGAGTTTGAAAATGACACTCCTCAAAGTGGTTCGATCCAATTAGTAGCAAGTTATAGCAACAATTTTCTTCTTTCTTTTTTTAAACTCATATATGGAGGGTGCTCGTTTGACACAATTGAAAATGATTTACCTGCGTGATATTGATATACCTATTAAATTAAAGAAGATAATTAACGAAAAGAATTTTCAACTTGCTATTCAGCTTTTTAGCCTATATATATATATATGTACTAAACAGATTTTATTAAGAAAATATAGAGTCTAAATACACAGTGATATAGTACAAGACCACACAAATTTGCACAAGTAGAACTGTATATATACTTCGCTCTCTTCAGTTTTTCGCCTCTTGCAAGGGTTGGCATTAATAGAGGTCGGCGAAATCTCCTGCGTGCTTGAACCTAGAGGCACATGCATGTAATAATTTATGTCCTTGTTGGCAAGTTGAATGTTTACTTTCAATCTCTTTTTCATTAACCATTTTCCATTGTCCCTGAAATTAAAATCCTTATCAGTCAAACCTGACGGCTATGCTTCTCATTCCAATTATCTCAAGACTTAAGTATTGGAATTTATTTTCAATTGTATGGCTCAAGTTGATTTAATATATAGGATTCGTCCAGCTCCACTGAAACTCTAGTATTCTTTTCACACATGAAATCTTGATTTCTTTTCTTTTCAAATCGATTAGTGTGATTTAATTAAAGACAAATGTGCGCAATTTGTACGAAATCTTAAATAAAAATTCTATTATTGCCCTGAGTCAAAAGAAAAAAAAGAGATTGACTTTGTATCCAGCTAATTCTTCGGATCCTATATTGATCCCTTCTAAATTAAATTCTATTTAGGTACTAGCTAAGGAAGTAACAAACCATGAAATGATCAAAATTAACCATAGGTTTGTCAATCTTTTATTTATATTTGTTTCATGTTATGTTAACTTGTCACAGAGCTAAATGATGCTATAGAAGGGGACTTTCAGAGTTTGGAACCCACAGGAAGAGTTGAGCCTATCTCCAAATCCAATTAACGAAGGCTTTTTCACCGCCAACAACTAACTTTTATCATGTCAATGGCACGTTCATCCTCCAGTAGTAATGATAGTAAAGGTACTCCTAAAGAAAAGGAAGAGGTGTTCATTAGCTTTAGAGGAGAAGACACCCGTAAGACTTTCACAAGCCATCTGAATGCAGCTTTAACAAGGCGAGATATCAAAACTTACATTGACGACTGCAATCTTGAGAGAGGGGACGAAATCTCGGCCACCCTTCTTAGGGCAATTGAGGATGCCAAGCTTTCTGTGATTGTTTTCTCTAAGAGCTATGGAAATTCAAAGTGGTGTTTGGATGAGCTCATTAAAGTACTCGAATGTAGAAGGAGTAAAGGGCATATTATAGTGCCTGTTTTCTTTGAAATAGATCCATCTTTTGTACTCTTTCTTTTATTTTCAATGGCTAACTAATATTTAAACTGAAAAAGGTCAAAGTGATTGCGAAATCAATATTTGTTAAATGATTTAGCATCCCTTCTCTTGGAGAAACTTAATTTACATCCAATATTGGAAAAATGAAATGCATATTCTGCTTCAATTCTTCAGTTTTCAACATTCCATCCAATTAAACTTGAAGAATTACTTCGATAAGGAAAGTAAAACTTTGTAATATCTTTATTTATACATTTTATTGCAGGACGGAATATGAAACTGTGGAGGAAATAGCGAAGGATGTGTTGGAGAAACTGAATCGTGTGGATGTAGGTGACCTTGATAACAAGATAGCAAAGTTGGAGCAACTTGCGGAGCTTCAAGAAGAGTATTCCCAGCAATTAGATAGTTACGCGAACAGAAAAAATCATGAGGCATCGCTCGAGCGCATCATCCAACATAAAATGGAGAAGAAATTCCGCTGTCTTCGCCTCACACCTGACTTGCTTTCCCACATGGAAATTTCGCGTGACAATAACAATTATTTTTAGCTCTATATGTTTTTTTTTTCTTTGGATATGTTTTATGTATTCGTTTTCTGTAGTGGGATATGTATAACTTTGTACGAGTTTTATTGCATTATAATTTAATTATTACATCTTAACAATAATATTTATTGCTATAAGTTACGTGGAGTTTATATTGGAATTTGACCAAATTATAAGCACCTCATTATCTAGTTTTAAAATTATCTTGATTTCTCTTATTTCAGTTTTAATGTATAAAATATAAAAACCACCATTTATTTAAGTTAAACAAGGAATCAGCTTGTGTGCTTTTGTGAAAGCCAGAGGGTACTTGTTTTTCTCCCTATATATATATATATATATGCTTGGAGTTGGAGTCTTTAAGAACTTTGGAGGAGATCATATGCAAGGAATTAACTAAGCAAAATCATTTTAGGGTACAAAGCAATTAAAGTTTCTCTTCTCTTTCTTGAGACATTCCCATATGGCAAGTTATCCCCCAGCAGTTTTCCTTCATCTTCACCTTCTATCCTATATCATTAATAAACAACGAAACTGCATGAAAACAGTACTCTCTCTCTCCCCCCCTCTCTCTCTACATGTGTGTGTGTGTGTGTGTATGAGCCGATGATAAATTCAAATGGATTTAATGCTACAGAATCGCGTGAATACCTTGAATTAAAAAGAAAAATGAGATAAGCATTCATTTTTTTTTCTTTGGTAACATATGCATTCCTCTTTTTTTTTTAGTTCCTTTGGCTCCGATGGAAGTTTTAACTCAAAATCTTGTTAGGAAGTCAAGCACCGCAACTAAAGTTGAAATGAGAAAATTGAAGATAAAATGAACACCGAGATTTAACATGGTTCATCCAATGTAGGTTATATCTACGGTCAAGTGAAAAGAGAATAATATTAGAAAGAATTGGATAATTATAACAACTTTCAAATTGACACTACAACAAAACCGCCGCATTGCGACGGTTTTTAAGTGGGCATAACGACGGTTTTGACCGTCGTAGAAAACCGTCGTTATGCCCTTTAACAACGGTTTTAAAACCGTCGTGGAACTCTAGGCATAGCGACGATTTCAACCAACCGTGAGAATAACCGTCGCTATGACTGGATTAACGACGGTTTTTAAAACCGTCGTTAAACCCGTTTTAACGACGGTTTTTAAAATCGTCGTTAAACACGTTTTAACAACGATTTTTAACCGCCGTTAAAAGTAACGACAGTTTAAAAACCGTCATTACTTATAAATTTTTTTTTTAAATTTTTTATTAATAAAATTAATTTAATTTTTTATATCAATTTTATTTTTAATTTAAAATATAATATTTTGTGCTATCCATAATACTAATAATGATTAATTTTTTTTATTATTAAATTTTTATGCAAAATAAAAATTAATTTATATTTTTAATATCTTATAAATTAATTTAGATACATTTTATTTTATTATATAATAATTAAATGTGTGAATTATTTAATAATTAAAAATTTTATTTTAAAATTTATTAATATTTAACTAGATACTAAATATGTATAAATTATTGAATTATAACGAATCTATATATAAAAAAAATATATGAACAAAAAAATTAATAGTAACGAATGTAACAAAATTACATATACAAATATAATAACTAAATCAAGTTCCCAGATCCTGCGGATGCTGATCACGCTGATGCTCACTACTACGGTCGCTGGGGTCTTGAAAAATAAATTTTGTTTGTTAGAATTTTTAGTGTTTTAAAAATAAACAAAATTATACCAACAATTTTTATGTATTAAAAGGTTACCCTGGGTCCGGGACTATGAAATCTTGAAATTTCAAGTGGCAGCTGACCCTGAAATTTTTGTAGCAGGAACATCATAGCAGCCTTCATCTGTGTTTGCCGTGCTGCGAGCTCAGCATCTCGTCGCTGCTGCTCAGCGTCTCGTCACTGCTGCTCGACGTCCCGCTCATGCAAAGCTATCTTCAGGCGCTCCACCTCATTCTGTAAGTCGTTGTATGACGGCTCAGACTGTGAGCTCGACCCAGACGAACCACGACCGAAGATTTGAGTTGGGCAAACACCCAACCCAAATCCTCAAATGCGGCCAGAGTGCTCCTTAGTGCCAAGAGCTCTTGCAAGCAAATCAGCCGTCAAGAGCTTTTGGGAGAAGCTGTCTTCCTGCTGGATCGAAGAAATTTTCTCCTAACATTCAATAACAGACAATTAATAATATTAAACATTATCTAAAAATTAAATAATTACCCACATATGGTTGATAAGATTTTATTACTTACCGCAACAGCCCGTGCTTCGTCGTTGATGTATGATCCGTCAGCTCTTTTATAAGCTGCCGTCCATACATCACCACGAGTCACTGGACCCCCAAGAGCAATCTCCTGAAAATTATAATAATTAATCAATTTATGATTATATATATTATAGTCTTCTCAACATTTAAAAAAATAAAATATTTTTAGATTTAAACTTACCATCTCCCCCTTTTTACTCGCAAGGCTCTTGGATCCAGTAGTGTGTAGCATTGTTAGCTGTCTTTTGTTCTGTTTATTCTTTGCAGCCACATCCTAATTAATCACATAGAAAAAATAATTAGTGACAATATTTAAAAGTTAAATTTTATAAATATGTTAATATACACAACTGACCCTAGACTTCGGGTCAAGGCGATAGTTTACGAAAGTTGCCCACTGATCAGGTGGGATGCCTGTTGGGACTTCACTCCGCAACTGATCTCTGGTCTTCGTATCATCGTATGCCAGGCAAAATAAATTGTATCGTGCCGCTCTCCATTTCGCTCTTAGTGACTGCATGATCAGTTTCTTGTGTTGATCCGACACATTAAAATGTGTCTGCAAACGAAAGTAAAAAATTAGTTACACATAAATTGCACATAAATTACAAATAAATATAATTAATTACAAAAGATATATGTTTTCATACCTGAATATTATTTACAAAGAAATTCATCTTCGACTACTGAGGAATGCTCCTCCAGTCCCTGTAAGAGATCGAGAATAACCGAAAGTTATCCCCGATGGTGCCGAGGAAGACACCGAGCAAACCACCACTGTCTCCAATAGCCTGATGGTTGTCATTGAATTGGACAACCACCTTTGACCCTTGAGGTAGGGCCCATACGTTGTGGACAGTCAACTGTTTGGACGTCGTCTGCCCGGTCCCATCTGTCAAAAAAATTAGTGACAATTATATATTATGTTACTAAGACAAAATTATTAAACGCATAAAGTGTACATATTTACAATACTCATCGACTACATCAACTATCCAACTCCTCCTGCATCTGCGCTCCTGCTCACCGGGCTGATGCTCCTACTCTATACTGCCAAAGATCGCGTCAAAATTGAACGTATAATTGTCGTCCGGTGCCTGAGCGTCGGGGGGGGGGAGTGTGCAGGGGATGGCCTACGAATCCAGTGGATGGGAGTCGCTACCAGGGACTGATGACGCGACAACCTCCGACTCCATAGTGGGCTGTCTGCCCTCACTGATCGCCCCACGGGGCGTGGGAGTGTCAGAACTGGATGCCCCTGCCATGCCCGTGTAGAGTGATCTAGCCTTCTTCATCGTCACCGCTACTGGCAAAATGAAATTAATAAAACAATTATAAAATAAACTTTGCCTAATAAAAGTTATGGAAATAAATAAAATACAGTAATTATAAGTAGTCTAAAATATATATAAATAGGCGGCAACAGTAAAACTAATACCGTAACAAGCATAAATTAACTTCTCCTTCTGGAAACAATCTTTCTAAATTTTGCGTGTGTAACGGATCGCTCTCGTAAATAAGATTTTCATCTTCATCGCTTATCTCGTATAAGTCACAGGGTTTTAAATGCATCACTATACTCCAGTTCTTGTCCAGCTCATCTTGTACATAGTACACTTGATGAGCCTCAAATGCCTGGATGTATAGCTCGTCATCATCATTTTCACCAGTGTGAATCAACCGAGAAAAATCAACCGATGTCACCCCGAATTCATCAATTGCAATTCCTGTCGTTGTAGTTGTGTTGGCCTACATACACTTAAATAATACGACTGTAAAATGGTCATGGTAGTTTAACTCGATAATGTCCAATAGTTTTTCGTAATACGGGACGCCACCAAATTGCATGTTCGTGTCACTACTTCTTGCATAACTCCTCGTCCTGAAAGTACCGTAAACTTCACTATTTTTAGATGTCATCCCTTGATCTCGCTCTAAAGTTCAAAATTTGAATCCATTGACATTGTAAGCATTGTATCGACGTGCTCTATTTAGTGGACCAAGTGCCAGATATTTTAAATCAGCACACTGCGATCCATCAACATCAATTGCGATCTAAAAAACGAATAAAAGATGAGTTGTACTCATATTTGATATGAATTAAATGTGACCATGTTGAAATACTTACACGACGCGAAAATCAAGAGACAAATTCTCTGTGGACTTTTTTATCTATCTCAGTAGATGATAGCGTCCGACTTCTTAAACTATGCCGTACATAGTCTCTAAATTCTCTGTTGAGAAAATATTGTCTAAGCACTTAATGCTACACAGGACAAAAAATTGTATGCAAAGGTAGCAAAGTGTGAGTTAACTTACTGTAAGTAAGGATCAACTTCTTTGCAGTTTGTTAAGACATGCCGATGAACCTGCAATTTTTCTCGAGGAGAAAGGGTGAAATAATCAAATCCACCAACTGGTCTTCCTATTGGTGGAAACAAACCCCTGTTAGACGTTCTAACATCAGGTCGATTATCCACACGAGGAGGATGATTGAAGAAAGTGTCAACACCATCTATGTACCTGGAACATAATAATAAAACTTCTCCTGCAATGTATGACTCTGCTATTGAGCCTTCTGGCCTTGCTTCATTCCGCACGAAAGATTTAAGTTTATCCAAGTATCTAGAGAACACAGATTAAATGAATAAAATTGGATTAACAATAATGCAAGAAATTGGAATTATGTGTTTTTAATGTTTTACCTTTCGATGGGATACATCCAACAATATTGAACTGGTCCTCCTAACTTCGCTTCCATAACCAAATGTACAGTCAAGTGCACCATGACTGTAAAGAAAGACGGCGGAAATAACATTTTAAGATGGCACAACATCATAATGATTCGATTTTGAAGTTGATCAAGTTCATTAACATTCAAAAATCTAGAACAAAGTTGTCGGAAGAATGAACAGAACTCGATCAAAACTGCAGATACTGGCTTGGGAAGTGTCTTTCTTATGGCTAACGGTAACAGTTGTTCCATAAGGATATGACAGTCGTGACTTTTTAGTCCTCCGATCTTACGCTGTTTTACGTCAATACATCTGGAGATATTACTGGAATAACCGTCAGGTACATATACATTCTTAAGTGTTTTCAGAAATACTTCCTTGCCTGCATTTGTCAACGTGAACAAAGCAGGTGGATATTTACCGTCATCATCAGGCCATAGCTCAGGCCTCACACCGAACTCCTTTAAGTCTTTCCGCGTGTTTACGTGATCCTTTGAATGGCCAGAATCATTAAGTAAAGTGTAAATAATGTTGTCGCAGACATTTTTCTCAATATGCATGACGTCAAGATTATGATGCAATATATTATTCGTCCAATACGAAAGTTTGAAAAATATACTTTTCTTACGCCATTGTTGAGTTCCAGCATCAACTGAACCCTGACCTTGGGAACGTCATGTTGAGTCCCAACATCAGTTTCCACATTTTTTCCAAAGACAACTTCAATATCATCGACTTGTCTTAAAATGTCTACACCACTCAGTTGCGGAGGAGGGTTTCTTCTTTCCTCTTTTTCGTCAAACCTATTGTGGGCCAGCCTAAATTTGTGACCCAGAGATAAGAAGCAGCGATATCCCATAAAACACCACTTCTGACTATGAGGGAGACAGACTGGAGTAAAGTCAAAGTTACAGTACGGACAGACTAATTCAGTATGAGTATTCCAGCCTGATAAACATCCAAGGCCAGAAAAATCACTGATTGTCCACAAAAGAGCTGCATGCATATTGAACATTTCTTTGCCAAAGTTATCGTATGTCTTAACACCTTCAACCTATAACTCCTTCAGCTCTTCAATTAGTGGCTGTAAAAATACATCTATATCATTCCCCGGTGCTTTTTTCCCTGGAATTATCATTGACAATATGAATGAACTATGTTTCATAGACATCCAAGGAGGAAGATTGTACGGAATCAGCAGAACTTGCCATATACTATAACTTGTAGATAGGTTTCCAAATGGATTGAAACCATCCATTGTAAGGCCCAAACGAAAATTTCTCAGATCTAATGCAAATTGAGGATTCAGAAGATCAAATTTCTTCCATGCCTCAGAATCCTTTGGATGCCTCATGATACCATCAGAAATTTTGTCTTTAGAATGCCATCTCATAAATTCAGCAGTTTTAGAAGACATGAACAACCTCTGCAATCTTGGCTTAACTGAAAAATATCTAAAAATTTTATTAGGCACCTTTTTCTGCTTCTCCCCTTTTTGTTTTGGTTTCCACCTTGGTGCAGAGCACTTATTACAAGTTTCGCTACTTTCATGTTCACCCCAGTATAACATACAATTATTTTGACATGCATGAATTTTTTTGTAGTTCAACCCCAACTTATTAATGACTTTTCTTGCCTCGTAAAATGAAGGCGGAATCTTGGCATCTGGGAATACATCGACAAGCAACTCAAGTACCATTGACATTGCTTTGTCGCTTAGGCCGCACAAACACTTGATGTGATACAACTTCACCAAAAAAGACAATTTGAAATACTTTTCACACCCTTCATAGAGTGATTGTTCACCATCTTTCAGTAACTCATAAAAATCTTTGACACTATCATCCATCCTTTCTACTGATTGTGGAATTGGCATATCCACAGAAGCGATGCTCTCATTTTTGGGGCGAATCCCGAATGCATCACGAACTATGTTCTGCATAGGGTCATCTCGAACTATGGGTTCTGAGACCTCAATTGGCATTATAGCATGTCCTACAGCAGGTTCTTCTATAATCATTTCTCCGTGCAAACTCTAAAAATTGTATCCCTCCGAAAATGGTTTGACGATCAAATGTTGGCGCACGACCTCGATGAGTTGCCATTTCTTGAATCTACACTTTGGGCATGGGCATATTATTCTACCTTCGACCCCAGAGTTGGCATTTGCGAATTCCAAAAATCTATCTAAACCATTCAAGTATTCTATTGATTGTCGATATTTATTGATTCAAGATTTATCCATTTCTGAAATAATTATGAATTTAGATAACAATTAACCTAAATAACTCTTACTCTGAACTAAAAGAAAACATGACTATTTTACATGAGAAGGGATTTTCAATTGATTGTGCATAAAACACAACACATTTTGAAGAAGTTTAAAATGTTTTACGTGTAAAATTTTTTTAACAAACTTTATGATAATTGGCATTTAATGAAGCACCAAATAAAAAATCTTCGTTATTAGTTCGCTATAAATAAAGAATCCTGATCCCAAAGAGTTTAAGAGAGATATATAAGAGAGAGTGAGATAAATGATGACATTGGCTTACATAATATGAAATAAAACACTTGAAATATCTCTACGAATCCATGAACAAAAAATCTAACTTTTCAAATAGTGCCATTGATAAAGTCTTTGGTCATGTGTTAATTTTATTTCATTTTCCTAATGTTATTAATTAAAAGGATGAGTTTCCTGATCAAATCTCTACGAATCTGAATTTTTTGAAAAGGACAATCACTAGTAACAAAAAATTGAATTATGATTTTACATCTACCGCTAGGATTTCAATTATAGTATTTACATGGTAAAATTTCTAACGAACTCATATAGGGAATTGAAATTTCAATTCCCTATCTGAAAAAGTAAAATCAGTGGCCCATACAAGGGCCATATATTCAAGAATAATTCTACTCAATTATATCTAAGATCTTATTAGATCCTTAATAGAGAATCTAGTGTAATTAATTAAAAGGATGAGTTTCATGATCGAATTTCTACGAATCTGAATTTTTTGGAAAGGATAGCCACTAGCAGCAAAAAATTGAATTATGATTTTACAGCTGCCGCTAAGATTTCAATTATAGTATTTACATGGTAAAATTTCTAACGAACTCAGATAAGAAATTAAAATTTCAATTCCCTATCTGAAAAAGTAAAATTAGTGGCCCATATATTCAAGAATAATTCTACTCAATTACATCTAAGATCTTGTTAATTCCTTAATAGAGAATCTAGTGTAAGAACAAAGTGCATTAAAAATTATTACACTATTATTTTTTATTAAAATTATGTTATTATATATTTGTTTCTATTTTTTAAAAACTACGTGTATTTTTAAATGTGTTTTATTTTTTTAAAACCAATTCCTAATACTAATTTTATCTATTTACTAACATTTATTATTTTACCTCATCACCTGAATAAATATTTTAATATTTTAGTAACAACTGTAATATAATTTAACTATTACTAATTTATTTATATTATTTAAATACGTTTATCAATATAATAATTATTTTCGATTTATTTGCATTAATTTTAATTATATTTTTTAAACAGTAAATAACTTATATTTAAAACTAAATTCACTATCATTTTATACTAAATTTATAATATTATATATATTTATTAAATTTATATTAAAACATACGTATATTTTTAAAGTAGTGTCAATTTTTTATAAATTATTTTCAATACTTACTCTGTCTATTTATTAAAATTTATTATTTTACCTAATCAATTACACACTTCAATTCATCTACTAAATTTATGTTATTATATATATTTGTTTTTATTTTTAAAACCTATTTGTAATTTTTATTAATTATTTTTTTAACTATGTGTATTCAATAACTTTTTCATATTATTCTATTAACACTGCCTCAAGATCTCTATTTTTTATTTTTATAAATCAATTCTAATATTAAATACAAATATTTTACTTCAAAAATAATTAAGTATAATAATTCAGAATTATTAAAAAAAATTCGTCTTACATGTTTTTAACGAACATAATATATTATAATATTAAATATCATAAATATTGCAAAAATAATACAAATTTTAAAATTGATTCATACAATGTACATCACAATGTAAAATATATTTATGAAAAAAATAGTAAGTACATAAAATATCTAATATTATCGCAATCTAACATACAATAATTTGAAATAAATTCATTTAAAATAAAATTAATTAGATTACATACCTTGAAAATGATTTCAAATAAATAACGCACAAAAATCAAAATCGAAGTGTCGTCCCAACGTCAGAAGATCTTCACAAAAGAAAATAAAGAATAATATAAGAAAATATTTTGAACATACAATATATAAAAAATTAATCAAATACAATTAAAAAATTAAATGACATACCTTGAGAATAATAAATACAAGTCGCAAAGAAGACCACAGTACAAAAACTCAAAAGTCACAACAAATAATCTCAGCTAGTGTATTATACGAAAAAGTCTTATGAAAAATGTTTGTAATACAAATGAGGAGAGCTAATGAATTTATAGGCGTTCGCGTGGTTTAACGACGATTTTTAATCGTCGTTAAATCAAAAAAAACCGTCGCTAAATGGGTTTAACGACGGTTAGAAAATAAACCGTCGTTAATTGTATGTTTAACGACAGTTAGCAGGACAACTGTCGTTAAATCACACGAATATCGAGTAACGGTTCAAATTTTGAACGTTGGCAAGTCCACGACAGTTTCTTAGAAACCGTCATCATTTAACGACGATTTTATATAAAACTGTCGTAATGTTCGTAAATTTTTTTTCCATCGTTAAATCGACGCAGATCACTACGGTTGGATCCTAACCGTCCGTATTTAACGATGATTTTGTGTAAACCGTCGTTAATTACTTAATTTTAACGACGATTAAGAAACCGTCGTTAAAATTGACTTTAGAGACATTTTTTGTAACCGTCGTTAAATATATGTCGTCATTCCCCGCCTTTCTTGTAGTGTGAAAGGAGATAACAAATAAATTACTCTCTCTAACAATAAGAATAAAACACCTCAATTACTCTCTAGAAAAGCTTTAAAAGGAAGGTGAAGAAATGTGATAAAATAGGATGCAAAAATGTTTAAAGATTTATTTTGCTCCTTACTTGCATGTTTCCCTTCTACTTCGTTGCCTATTTATAGGCAAACTAATATGCCAAATGTCAAGAAAAGCTGCAGCCTAACACATGCAATATTTGACAAAATAAGTAGGAACATGATAAAGGAATTGGTGGCCACTTTTCTTGAATATTGCATGGAAAATGTTAGCCACAATTCTTGACATGCAGAATATGGAAGACTTTTGAGTCCAACAAATCTTAGCCTTGAAAACTACTGCAGAATCATTGTTGGTACATTCCTTATTTTGTATGCTAAGTCTTTGGACCGAGTTAATAGAACATATGGGCACTGACTTGCTTAATCATTATTAACGCAGCATGCCCTTGAGTCTTCTAATTCCAATGATAAACTTAAGGGAAAATATGGAGTACACTGCCGGTGGACAGATTTCTGTCCACCAGCGGCCTCCAGATCACGCCATGTGTCAGAGATAATATTTTTTAATATTGTCTCTGACACATGGCGTGATCTGGAGGCCGCTGGTGGACAGATTTCTGTCCACCGGCAGTGTACCATATACTTACTCTAAACTTAATTGCTTCAAAGTTCTGATTTTTCAGGATTGAAGATTCTTTGGTGCTTGATGGGACGGCGCCCCCACATGTCCACAACTAAATTCAAAAAGTCATATCTTTCAGATATCGTAAAAAAAAATTTTAAGTGCACTCATTGTTTAAGGTAAGTACAAGAACTGTGTCTAAAAATTTCTTACCCGAAGAGCACATGGGCATTGAAGATTCTGTGGTTCTTTTTATTTCCCCACAGTTCCACCGCTAAATTCAAGACACATTAGTAGAGAAAAAAGTAAATAAAAAAAGGAGTCAATAGTTTTCTTTTTTTGGGTCATGAACTAATCGAGTGGACCAAATCTTAGACGTTTTATTTTTTATTTTTCTGATTTTCTAATACAATTGAATATTTATTACTAGAAATAATCTTCCTTGAGTAGAAAAAAAGCTTTAGGATTCTGAATAGCAAGACAGACATTGAAATGGAAAACTCATCCTCTAGTAGAACTCCTCAATGGATCAAGCATGACGTTTTTCTTAGCTTTAGAGGGGAAGACACCCGCAAAACCTTCACAAGCCATCTCTATGCAGCTTTAAACAGGCACAAAGTCAGAACCTTCATAGACGACAATCTTGAGAGAGGGGATGAGATATCACCATCACTTCTTAAGGCAATAAAGGGGTCCAAGATTTCGGTGATCGTTTTCTCAAAAGGCTATGCTTCTTCAAGATGGTGTTTAGATGAGCTGGTGAAGATTATTGAATGTAGAAGAGAAGATGGGCAAGTCATAGTGCCCATTTTCTACGATATAAATCCATCGGATGTACGGAATCAGACTGGAAGTTATGCAGACTCTTTTGCAAATCATGAGCAGAGGTTTAAGGGTAACAAGGAGAAAGTGACAAGGTGGAGGGCTGCTTTGAATGAAGCAGCTAATATCTCTGGATGGGATTGCTTCATCCACAGGTACGATCTTCTCTCTTGTTGCAAAGAGATTGCATGATAATAAGACTATAATTAATGTTTAGATTAACCCATGGAACCCTTTTCTTTTAATCTGTTTATGATATGATTTTTTACTAGCTAGAATATTGAAATTTACTGATATATGGAGATTGGAATATCTTTCAATTTCAAACTTATGTTTTTATTTTTTTAAGTTCCATATACCCTAATATAAATTGGAGAATAAATTTTGGTATTTCTTCATTTTAATTTCATGAACTCTATTAGGGTTAAACTATGGACTAATATTGAATGAAATAGGTAATAAATATTTGATATAGAAAAAGGAAATAGAAAGAGAAAATTTTGTTAAATAAACTACTAATTAATATTCGTTGCACTATATATATCTTATGTTTCGAAATTCATAATAATGATTATATAGTTTTCATTAATTTCTGATGGATGGATTCGATGGAGAATAAAGTAAAAGACGAACCTGGTTGATACAAATAAAGCATTTTTAACATGATATTTCTTCGTTATAATTTTCTTTACAGTTAAACGTCGGCTACAGAAAAAGAAAAGGGTGAGGGGGTGGGGAATGGCGTTATCCTCTCCGTTTATTGATCTTCATATATAGGCACTGAACACTTGAGATCTGAGAATTCTGGGAAATTCTGTGAAAAATTAGTAGACTAGCTCATAAGATCCTGCAAGCTAGTTTCTGTGAAAGAATTCTGGGACTAATTGGAGTTTGCGTATTCTAAATAATAATGCCTTTTGACCATAGGTATAAGGTTTTAACGTTTATTTCATGTATTGCTACTTACGAAGATTGATCGGAGAGCCACAAAGAGTTTTGCTCAATCCAATCATGCATGTTCTACTCATAACGAAAGGACAATTTCTCATAGTTTAGATTTTAGATTATCATTTCTCTTGATTCTACTATCTGACTATCACGCATTTAAATATACTTTTTAATGCAAGTTTCATTAAAGAATAAGAGTTAAGTGCTCCTAATCTTCCGGATGTTCCAATCTTCATTGATTATTGTCTTTGACTTCTATGATTGAATATAAAAGCTCATCTACCTATATCATCATTTATTATTTTGATGTGATAGTCTAGATTAAAATCAGATAAATTAACTAAACATTTGTGATTATTTAATTTATATAACAAATCAGGTTATTATCATATTAATTTTTCTATTCTAACTGTATAAATTAATTTTTTTTATAATCTATATATTGAGAAGTTAATTTATAATCACTTAATTTTAAAAATCTAATATATATAATTCTCCGTTCACTTTGATTAGTAACCTTAGCTAAGTTGCAATTATACTTTTAAATTTAATTAATGAATAATGATGTAATTATTAATATAATTATATATGAATTGCCACATCATTTAAATAGTTTCGATAAAATAAATTTTTTTGTTGCTTTAATCGAAACTGTATACATATATAAATATATAACATTTGAATTTATGAACGTCCGATTTTTTTTTTAAGGGCTGAATCTGATGTAGTTGAAAAAATTGCCAAGGATTTGTTGGAAAGACTACAAGGCAATTATGGAGGAGGGGATATAGAGGGAGAGATCGCAATGCAGAAACAAATTGCAAAAGAACAGGAAGAGGCCTATCTGCTTACCCGTGATCCAACCCACTGGGAGAAGCGTAATGTAACATGGCTCCATATTATGAAACTTCAACAGCTAATAGCCTCGCGCTACCATCCTTAGCTACTTTACAAGTTACAACATCTACAACAAAGTTCCAATCTTGTTTTTGTTAAGTAGAAGGTCTATGACCCGAGTCTGTGAAGATCAAGAGTTAAGACTAATATCCTGTGAGCTACTAAATAATTAGTTTTAGATTGCAGTTTTTTTTTATAAGAATAAATCAAGTTTGTATTCAAACTCTTGCCCTTCCAATCACCTAGCTAATTCCATACACCTAAATTGCTTTTATACCTCATGTATAATGCTCTCTCGCTGAAGCAACTTCTTGCCATTTTTTTGGTTGTCATCTCTGGTGATTGGTGTTTTCTTTCCTATTTTATAATTGTTACTTTACTACTTCGATTTTCTTGTGTTGTGTCAAAACATTATATAATTGGTTTTATACTGATGTACCGAAAGTCACCCATTAATGTATGTTAATATTCATAAAAAATCACATCATGAAAACCAAAAGCAATTATGAACAAATTAACAATCGAGAAAATCATTTATTTTTTAGAAAGAGATATAGCTTGTATTTAGTAAATTTTCGGAATAAATTACACGTAATTAGATCATCTTATAGGATTCCAATATCTGTGACAACTACCTCTCTTTTTCTTTTGAGTTTTTATTCTAAAGTCACGATAATCTGTCACTCTTTAATTTTCCTTAAAAAAAGATCTATATATTATAAATAAATTTTGAAGCTCTAAACAGTGATGATGAGTTAAGTGAAATGGCAGAAACTGTTCCACTAGTAGTACTGAATTAGGCTGAGGATGGATTTATGAGCTGCAAGAAAGAAAGATTAGAAACACCAGGGAGGTATTATCCAAAAGTACGAATTCCTCTTCTTGTTATATAATTTTAAGAATATCGTGTATTTTTTGTGTGTTCTAAAGTTTATTGGCTAATAAATATACTGAAGCATCCAGTGGAAAGTTGAGTTTCCATACTCTTTACGTGTGGAATTTCTACACATTTGAAGTCTTAATAAATTAAGGCTACGTCACGTACTATTTTATGCTAAAATTTAGTTTTAATCTAATTATAAAATTAAGGCAATGATAACCTGAATCTAGACTACTCTATCCCGAAGACTTGGTAATAATGAAAAAAACACACACACACACTTACGCCTATCAAATCATTAAATTATATAGATTACAGTTTAACAGGAAAAAAATAATTCAAAAAATTAAAAAGACTAACGTCGGTGACACTCGTATCCATAATTTATTCGAACAATGCTTTCTACACCTTTTTGTTTTATTTTAACAAAATCAATAATTAACTAGGATTGTTTTGTTAAGATAGACCCAATCAACTAACACTTTTAAAATCTTTCTTTCTTTTCCTTGAAAAACAGGACATTAAAACTTACATGCAGTTAAAATGATTCAATGGATGGATACCTACCACAGATGAGGTTCCTTCGCTAATAGCTTTTGGTCTAGTTGAGTGCTCAGAGTTAAAGTTGGTTGTCAAATCTCAAGGAGTAAATAAAAAGAATTGTATGTTAGTGTGAGTCCCTCTAACATAGAGGCCCCACTACTATTAATTAATTAATAATAATAAGAAGAAATTTTTTATCAAATTTCACTAAATTGTAAGTTGTAATTCTTTTATTGAAAGTGTTGTTGCGTTAGAAATTACAAGTTGCAATTTCTAATTGATTATATGCTCAACCTTTGCCTATAAATAGGCAGGAAAGGAACGAAAACAAAGCACACCAGAAGAAGCAGAGGTATTAAGTCTGAGAAGTCTGAGAAGTTCTCTAAAGAAAGAAAAATAACAGAGAATTTGGTGTAGTATTTAAAAAATAGTTCTTAAATAGTGAATGACAAAATAGTGATAAAATACTCTTGAAGTATTATGGAAAACACTTTGTGTACCACTATTTTGATTAGATATCAATTGTAACCTTTAGATTTATTCTGAAAAAGACTCTCTTTGTACAAACTATTTTTATAGTGGAAGATTTATTCAGATTTGGTCTTGTAGACGTAACCCAAAAATTAAGGGTGAACCACGTTAAAGTTTTTGATGTCATTTTTGTTGATTATTCTACATTTATTTTTGTTGGTAATACCTGCTGTGTCCAACAAGTAGTATCAGAGCCGTGGTGGTTATTTCTTTAAAATTTTTAATGTGCTCTGTGGTTGTAGTATTGACTGATATTCCACATTAGAAAAGATTTTATTGAAATTATTGTTGGCTGAAGGAAACTGTACGTGCATTGTTCATACGTACTAGTACTATTCATATATAGGGAACTTTTCATACGTATTTGTACTATTCATACGTATGGATACTGTTTACATATACTAATATTGTTCATACTGCTCAAAATAGAGGCAAAAACCAACAAAATGATCAACCTAAATGACACAAGTTACCATATATGGAGAAACAAGATGAAAGATCTCTTGTTTATGACGAAACTGCATCTACCGGTGTTTACTACGACTAAATTCAAAGATAAATCGGATGAAGAATGGAACTTCGAGTATAAGCAGGTATGTGGATTCATCTGATAGTTTGTTGAAGATAATGTGTATAATCACATTTGTAATGAGACTCATTCACAAACGTTGTGGCATAAGTTGGAAGAGCTGTATGTTTTTAAAACTGGCAACAACAAATTGTTTTATTTAACAAAATTGATACACGTGAAATACCGAGAAGGTACTTCTATAGCATATCACTTGAACGAAATGTAAGGGATCATGGACCAGTTGTTGGGGATGGGCATAAAGTTTGATAACGAAGTACTTGCTCTCATAGTACTCGCCTCCCTACCAGAATCGTGAGAGACTTTGAAGATCTCAATTACCAACTTAGCGCCTAACGGTGTCATGAGTATAGAATCTGTCAAAAACGATATTCTGAATGAAGAGATAAGAAGAATATTACAATATTTAACCTCTTCATCACAACCAGATGTTCTGGTTACAGAATCTAGGGGGAGGAGTCATTCTAAGCATACAAAATTTAGAGATAAAAGCAGAGGAAAGTTAAACAAATATGCTAATATTGAATGTCATTATTGTAGGAAGAAAGGACATATCAAAAAATTTTGCTGAAAGTTCAAGTAAGATAAGAACAAAGGCAACAAAGTGAAAAAAGACGAAGTGAAAAAAGACGACATAGTGATGATAAGCAAACAAATGCCATAGACGACTTCAATGTTATTTATGATGATGATATTGTCAATTTTACATTCCATGAGATCAGTTGGGTGATTGACAGTGGAACTACCATTTATGCCATACCTCGAAAGGAATTTTTCTCATCTTACACAAAAGGAGATTATGGAGCTGTTAAGATGGGAAATGACAACTTACTAAAAATTGTTGAGAGAGGAGATATCTGCTTAGAGACAAAGAACGGCACTAAATTAGTGCTGAGACATGTTAGTCATATTCTAGATATTTTCCTGAATCTGATTTTTACCAAAAAATTTGATTATGCAGGCTTTTGCAACACATTCATAAATGGCCAATGGAAACTCACTAAAGGTGCTTTGGTGGTGGTCAGAGATAGAAAACACTCAACGTTGTATGTTATGCATATAAAGCTCTCCAACGACACTGTGAATGCCGTGGAAAAAGAAAATGTAGTCAAGTTATGGCACATGAGACTTGGCCACATGAGTGAAAAAAGTATGACATGCCTGGCCAAGAAGAAAATACTATATGGATTGGATCAAGTACATTTGAAAAAATGTGATGATTGCTTAGCGGGAAAATAGAACAGAGTTGCTTTCAAGAGTTTCTCTCCTTCTAAAATGAATAATGTGTTGGATCTGGTACATTCAAATCTGTGTGGACCAATGCCAAAGTCACTTAGTGGTACTCAATACTTTGTAATTTTCATTGATGATCATTCTAAGAAGATGTGGGCATACACTTTGAAGACAAAAGATCAGGTGTTAGATGTTTTCAAACAGTTGCATACCACAGACTGGGAAGAAGTTAAAATGCATATGGACAGACAATGGTGGAGAGTATACTAGACCATTTGATGCTTATTGTAAAGAGTATGGTATTCAGTATTAGACGACGCCTCTAAAAACACCACAGTTGAATGATTTAGCTGAGAGGATGAATAGAACTTTGATAGATAGAGTCATATGTTTACTCTCACATGTAAAGTTATTCAAAACTTTTTGGGTAAAGCCTTACTTGCAGTTGTACACGTGTTGAATTTATCACCGTGTGTTCCTCTACAGTATAATACACTAGAGAAAGTGTGGTCAAGAAAGTATGTTTTCTATGACTATATGCGAGTGTTTGGCTGTAAAACCTTCGTGCATATCCCTCAGGATGAAAAGGTCAAACTCGATGCCAAGACACAACAATGTGTATTTATTGGCTATGGTCAAAATCAATTTGCCTATAGATTCTATGATTCGATCTAGAAAAAATTTATTAGAAATCGT
The DNA here is from genome assembly GCA_037074535.1 of Gleditsia sinensis. Classification (NCBI taxonomy): domain Eukaryota; kingdom Viridiplantae; phylum Streptophyta; class Magnoliopsida; order Fabales; family Fabaceae; genus Gleditsia; species Gleditsia sinensis. The sequence goes on from CM073471.1 coordinate 7,862,879, forward strand.
GATGCTGTGTTTGTTGAAGATTAGACCATTGAAGACATAGATAAAATGGAGAAGGATGCTCCTGATTCCAATGGCAACTTAACAAACTTGAGATTATTTCCTCCAATAATGGTGCCAAGGCAAGTTGGAGATGATGATCAACCTGATGATGCTCCCATAGAGGTTGAATCAGGAAAAAGATGATGATGATGTTCACCATCAACTACTAACACCTATGCTTTTCTTAGATCGATTGAAGAGAAGTAGTAGAATAAGACAACCTTCTACTAGATATCTTAATACTCACTAACGAGGGAGAACCTGATAGCTTTGAAGAAGCTAAAGAAAATGAGCACAAATAGAAGTGGAGAGAAGCCATGTAAGATGAAATGAAATCCTTGCATGAGAACAAAACGTTTGAATTGGTGAAATTATTGAAAGATAAGAGAGTTTTGAAAAATAAATGGGTGTTCAGAATCAAGCATGATGAACATAGTCTCCATTCGAGATTCAAAGTTAGACTAGTTGTTAAAGGATTCAACCAAAGAAAAGGCATTGATTTTGACGAGATTTTTTAACCGGTTGTTAAAATGACATTCATCTGTACAGTGCTGGACTTAACAGCGAGTTTTGACTTAGAGATTGAACAAATGGATGTGAAAATTGTCTTCCTTCACGGTGATTTAGAGGAAGAGATATAGATAGAGCAGCCAGAGGGTTTTAAGCAGAAAGGAAAAGAGGATTATGTTTGCAGATTGAAGAAAAATCTTTATGGCTTGAAACAAGCACCAAGACAATGGTATAAGAAGTTTGAATTTGTTCTGGGAGAACAAGGTTACAAGAAGACTACTTCAAACCATTGTATTTTTGTGCAGAATTTCTCTGATAAAGATTTTATTATTCTTTTGCTCTATGTGGATGATATATTGATAGTTGGCAGAAATGTTTTTAAAATCAATTGTTTAAAAACACAATTGAGCAAGTCTTTTGCCATGAATGACTCAGGGTCAGTAAAATAGATTCTTAGCATGAAGAGTATCAGAAATAGAGGCGCCAAGAAATTGTGGAGGTTTAATATGGACAAGGTTAAAGCGGTTAGTTGTCCTCTTGCTAATCACTTTAGATTAAGTTCGAAACAAAGTTCCTCTACAGATGAGGAGAAGGAAGAAATGTACAAGGTTCCATATGCTTCATCAGTTGGAAGTTTGATGTATGCCATAGTATATACTTGCTTACTCGGTTGGAGTAGTGAGCCTGTTCTTTTTTAATCCTAATAAGGAACATTGGACTACAATGAAATGAATTTTCAGATATCTTCGTGGTACTTCTAAAATATGCTTATGTTTTGAAGATACCAAGCCTGTGTTAGTTGCCTACACAGATGCAGATATGGCTGGCGATGCAGACTCAAAAAAGTCTACTTCAGGTTATCTGATTACATTTGTAGGGGGAGCTATGTCATGGCAATCGAATTTGCAAAAATGTGTTGTTCTTTCAACTACTGAGGCATAATTTATTGTAGCAACAGAAGCGTACAAGGAGTTGCTGTGGATGAAGAAGTTTTTAAATGAATTTGATTTTCAACAGGACAGATATCAACTATTTTGTGATAGCCAGAGTGCTATTCACCTTCGGAAGAATTCTTCTTTTCATTCAAGATCCAGGCATATTGATGTGAGATATCATTGGATTAGAGATGAACTTAAGAAGAAGCTACTGCAACTTGAGAAGATCCATACTGATGAATATAGATCAGACATGCTAACAAAGATTCTACCAAGAGAAAAGTTTGAATTCTGTCGATTAGCTGCAGGAATGGTGGAATCTTCTATGTAGTCGGGAGGGGAAGATTTGTTAGTGTGGGTCCTTCTAACATAGAGGACCCACCACTATTAATTAATAATAATAAATAAATAAGGGAGAATCCATCGAATTATAAATTGTAATTCTTCCACCGAAAGTGCTATTGCGTTGGAAATTGCAAGTTGCAATTTCCAGTTTGTTGCATACTCAACCTTTGCCTATAAATAGGCAGGAAAGGAACGATGACAAAGCACACTAGAAGAAGCAGAGGCAAGCCTGAGAAGTCTGAAAAGTTCGCTGAAGAGAGAAAAATAAAGGAGAGTTTGGTATAATATTTGAAAAATAGTTCCTAAATAGTTAGTGACAAAATAGTGAAAAAATACTTTTGGGGTATTGTGAGAAACACTTTATGTGCCACTATTTTAATTAGATATTAGTTGTAACCTCTAGATTTATTCTAAAGAAGACTCTTTTTATATCTGTTATTTTTATAATAGAATATTTATTCAGATTTTATCCCATTGACGTAGCCTAAAAATCAAAGGTGAACCACGTTAAAGTTTTTTGTGTCATTTTTATTGATTATTTTACATTTATTTTTACTGGTAATACCCGCTGTACCCAACATTGCACACTATAACGGTTACAACTTTTGGCTTAGACTCAATTGAACAAAGTTGAGTTAATAAATAATAATATGGATTATTAATATTTTGAGATGAGGCTAGGCTATAGGTTGAAGAAACCTTCAATTTGAAATTTGAATATTTTTGTTCGCTGACTTCAAATCAAGGAATAAAATAAAACTCTCAACCCATTGCTAGCTTAATTAAAAAATATAACCAACTCATATCCTGCCAGGCACTAAACCAGAATGTCAAGGCCCCCTATAGGCTAATTAATTAAGACAAGCGATGGAGTTCATACTATATAAGAGGGGCCTAATGCTCTTCGGAAAATACCAAAGAGTTTAAAGGCTGCAGATCTTTCTCACACACTGTCTCTATATCAAATTAATGGCTTGGTCATCATCCTCCAGCACTTCTTATCCTTCATCCTCCTCCATTCCTCAAGAAACTCATGATGTGTTCGTTAGCTTTAGAGGTGAGGACACTCGCCACAACTTCACTGCCCATCTTGTTGCAGCATTACGCAGGCTCAAAATCAAAACCTACATAGAGTACGAACTTAGGAGAGGGGATGAAATATCGGCCACACTCCTCAGAGAAATTGAGGAATGCAAGGTTTCCATCATCATATTTTCCATAAACTATGCTACTTCAAAGTGGTGTTTGGATGAGCTTGTCAAAATAATGGATTGCAAGACGAGGAATGCACAAATTGTGATACCCATTTTCTATTATGTTGATCCCTCAGATGTAAGGAATCAAACAGGGAACTATGCATCTGCTTTTGCTACACATGAGCTGCGTTTTAAAGGCAACATGCAGAAGGTGCAAACATGGAGGGGTGCTTTGACTGAAGCAGCCAATCTCTCAGGATGGGATTTCCTTGTCAACAGGTATATGAGATCTATGTATTTGATGAATTCATTAGATTAATTTCATTCAACAAAGGCCATGAATTAGAAAATGATCAAAAAGAGGCATTTGCTACGATCTTTTTCTTGTTATCTTACATGTATATATATATCATTGTACATATGAATGACTGTCATGTGATTATATGCCCACAAAAAAATAGTAGTATCTCACATCTCAAGATAGATTGTATAAAATTTTTTCATAAACTACCAATGTATCATTGTCTGTGTATTTGAAAATTCAAGAACCAAAGGACACACACACACACATACAATATGTATTTTAGATATGGCATAGCATTACATATTATGTTATCTAATATCCTTAAATTCAAGATATCAAAGGATATGAAATACCAAACACCTCCAAATTTATTTTTTTGGAATTAAGGGTAAATTACACGATTAATACATACTATGGAGAAGGGTTTCTTCATTTATGGCACTTTTTCTTACATATTTTTCTTTTTTCTTTTTTGATTTTTGTATGTGATTGGCAGGATGGAATCTGAACTAGTTGAGGAGATTGCTAAAGATGTGTTGTTGAAACTGAGTTATATAGATTCAAGGGATATTGATGGCCGCATCTAAACGTTTGAGCAGTTGGCTCAATTTCAAGTCGACAAACTCCCTCGTTCCCGTGATCCAAGTGCTTTTTCGGAACTTCTTTGTGTACCAATCAATCTTAACCATGAATTTTAGAACAATAAATTCTATTTAAATTTCTTTTTTATTGAAAAGCGAGGATTAAACCCAAAAGAACAAACAACTACAAGTTAACAAAACTGGGAAAAGAAACAACCCTTGAATAAATAATTAGAAAACAGAATGCCCAGCTTTAAAGGAGGCTCATCTAAAGGAGAATTTCTGTAGAAACAAAATGATATTATTAAAGTGGTATCATTTAAAAAAAATCATAATATTAAATATAAAATTTCAAATAATTTGATATCTTATATTATAATATTCAAAATATTTTTAAAATTACTTATTTATTTGTTCAGAATTGTGCTAGCTTTTACTAGGTTTTTTTTTTTGGACAGAGCTAGCCTTTACTTTTTTGTTTTTTGGACTGCTAGAGCTAGCCTTTGCTAGGTGGTGAGCAAACCAAGCACCCGACTCATTTTGGCCGAATTAGGTATTGGAGAAGGCCCATGTTTCTACGCACACAAGTTGCAAACGACCCAAATATATTGATCAAAGTTGTTTCTCCTAATTATTCATTAGGTTTTACAAGTCAAGAAAGAGTATGTTTATGGGATAATTTTCCCATTTTTAATACTTTAAATTTATTACTTTATTTTCCAAACTTTTAATTTGTGTCAAATTATACAAAGATGTTGTTGAATTTTAAAATTCAAAGAAATTTACAATTTTTTTTTCATTTTTCTCCCTTCTCTCATTAATCTTCTAAAAACATAAAAAGTAGCACCAGATAGAAATCATTAGATAGTTGTCCTTTAAGATATCAAGGTCTTTACAATAATTTTATTTTGAATGTTATTTTATACCATATCAAAATAAAGAGAATCTTCAATATTTTAAAAAATAAATTAATCGTTGAATCAATATAAAAAGTGATTCATAATTCACTAATTTAAATATCATCAAATTAGTGTCGCACTATCAGTAAAATATATAATAATTTTTTAATTTTATATTATAAAATATAATATATTAAATTTAAAATATATAATATTAATTAAAAAAATTCATATAAATAAAAATAATCAAATAGTACATACTTATATATTTAAAATTTTATTAATGACTTTATTATATATAAAATAAATTTATACATCTACGTGATAATACTTAATTGTCAATAACAATTATTAAAATATTATTTTTAATTAAAAAAAATTAAAATATATGTATAATTATCATTAATATTAAGAAATTAATCAAAATGACATTGTTTTAAATTTTTTTAAAAAAATAACCAAATTTGTGTCATTTTATTAATAAAAAAGTAAATAATTAAAACCAATTAATCAATTTTTGACCGGTTCATTGGTTTTTGGACTAATTTTCAAGGTCAAATGGAACATATCCCTCCTCCTCTAGTTCAATGATTTTTCAGTTTAATTGGACAATCCAACCCCTTTTTTTCAACACCAAAAGTCTCACATAAATTTTTTACCAGTGTTAACTTTAATTTTTTATAAAACATCAATAACTTTGTTTATGACAACTTTTAATTATCATACTAAATATAATAATAAATCTTAAATACTACAATATTTTATATAGCATAATATTCAAAAAAAATTATAAAATTTCTTTTCCTTTTGAAATTAGTTACCAAACTTGGAAGAAGTCCTACTGATTAACTTCTGGGAAGGTAAGGAAGTAACCAAATGAAAACCTCAGGGTTCTCCCATTTAAAATTTTTTTTTATCGGATGCTGTGTTGTTAACCTGTCACACAGCTTCATATTAATGCTATAAAAGTGGATTTTCAGAGTTTCAAACCCAGAGCAAGACTCGGTGGGCATCATTCTCAAATCCAATTGAGGATGCCAAAGTTTCTGTGATTGCCTTCTCTGAGAACTATGTACATTCAAGGTGGTGTTTGTTTGGCCTCTCAACTGACTTGCTTGCCCACATGGAAATTTTACGTGACACTGATAAATATTTGAGTTCTAAATTTCACCCTACTCCCTCCAACTACATAAAAATGACAGAAAACTTAAAACTCATAAACGGGTGCGGTGTTGCACCAGTTAGAACGATTAAGAAGGCGGCGGTGATGTCACCGGAAGTAAGACAAACGGAAGGGGAGCGTGGTGATCATGTAGTCAACAGACAATGAAGCTCGTGGTTACTATGTAGAGCTACCACCGGAGAAGGAAAATAGGGAGCCTGGCTCTGGAACAAGAAGATGAAGCAGAGCCCAACAAGAAGTGCAGAAAAGAAGTGACGAAGAATGGGATAATAATGTTAAAGAGTATTGTGGTAAATAGTGATAGGGATAATTATTTGGAAATCATGGATTAAATCGTCAATTAATGCTCCAATTAGGACCTTTTTATTGTTATTTCTTATGTATTGTTTTAAGCCTTTCATCGTGGCTTTTTGTCAGGAATCCTGTTTATTGCTACTCAAGTATGTGTTTTTATATCCTAAGGTTATCAATTTTATACCTGGGGATTTAGACATTTTAGGTAGCTTAGATATTGAATAAAATATCAGAATTTCTCTTCTCTCCCTGTCTTTCTTCTCTCTTTAATTATCTCTCTGTTTCTTCCCTCGCCCTTTCCCTCTTCTGGTTCTACTTCTACATCAAGAAGTCACCGAAAAGAAGGGTAAGTAAGAAAGGAGAATGGGTGATGAAGGACTTGGATAAGGGACTGGTGTTCGAAAACTTCCAAATGTAAGATCCGTGTAATCCAGAAAAAAAGGCTCCAATGTGGGAACTGTAGCTCTGCTACCAAATTGTGTTCGTTGATCACTGTTTCAAATCAAGATACTACAGAAGGGTTCCAAAATTCTTTCAATAACCACAAGATACCAGAGAAAATAGCATAATCGAGAAGAAAAGGAAATTGTATTTGAATGAGCTTGTAAAGAAAATGGAATGCAAGAGAACAAAAACACAGATTGTGATGCCCGTTTTCTATCATATCGATCCTTCAGATGTGAGGAATCAAACTGGGAATCATGCAGCTGCTTTTGCACGACATGGACAGCTTTTTACTGCAAACATTTAGATAGAAGCACGTATTAGCACCTTAAGATCTTGTTTGGTGCACCATAGGATAAAGTTAGATAGTAGAAGTAACCGAGTAATATTGTCTAAATGGTTCATTCTACTTGTACCAAAAAAAAAATTGGTTCATTCTACAAACATTTATATTATCATATTTTGTTTCATCAATATATAACATATAGGATAATATGAAATGTTTGCTAATAGAATGAAAATAAAATCATATATATATATATATATATATATATATATATATATATATGGGGAGTATCTTATGAGAGGATTCGCTTATGCCAGAGATGGGAGAAATAGAAGACAACCATTACATGAATTTTAAAGCTTCAGACTCAGTTTAGACAACATTTAATCTGAACCAATAAATTTATCGAATAGCGCGCTGTGTTTTGTTCCTCTCACATATTATGCTCTCATAAAATACATCTGCTACAACGTGAATTATTATGTAAACCTTAATTAGGTTTTGATTTTCTAACTTGCTTCATATGCCTTTATTTAATTACTGATGATATAGTTGATCTTCTTGGAAGGGATGGATTGGAAACAATGGAAAGAGACAAGTTCATCGGATGAGTTACAATCGTCGTCAAGCAGCAGGCATTGACTGTGTACATGTGGTGTTTCTCCTTGTGCTTCGCTTGAAGATGTCATATTCCAGACAGTCCACTTGGCACTAGAGAGTTGGGTTAGCTCGAATACAAGTCCCTTGCTTTCCCAGATTCCCGCTTGCTTCCAATCTGATGATCTTCTACCTCAGCAAACCCCACAGGCATCTGTACGTCAACTTAATATTTTTCCTGTTTTACATATATATTATAAGGATATAATTAATGTTTGCAGACACCCATTGTACCTGAGAATGATGGAGAGCATAAGGACCAAGATACCGTAGACATAGGTCAAGGTGGAGGAATTTCCAATACGGTTGACAAAAATAATAATTCATAAGCTACACTGGCAAAGTCTAGGTCACGTGATGTATATATATGTACATTTTCGGTATTACAATGTAATATATTCAAGATTTTAGTATAAATATATAACTATTATCATAAACACCACACAATTTCAATATAATTTGCTACCATCAGGGACGAAATAATTTTTTTTAACTATTTTAAGTCAGTTAAAAAATTATAAATATAATGTGCCTTATATAATATGATTTTTTTTCTTTATCTTTTTGTATTTTCTGAGACTCTCCTCCCGTTACTATGCTTATCTACCTTGAAATGTAGATAAACCTGAGAGCTTGTCTTTCACATGGGCAAAGATATTTCTGATTATGGCTACGACAATATCAACAGGCCCCCTTTTCTTCCCATCCAACTGTTGAATTATTAGCTGTAGGTATGGAGCCATAATTGTGTACAGCACACTAAACCTTTTACAGATCATCCATGTGAAAGCTTAGCTGTAGGAATGAGTTGTATACAGATCACAAAGCAGGAGTCTTAGTCCTATATATACGTTGTATGTATTGCTACTAGACACAAGAAAATGTAAATGGATTAGATCATTTCTTCTTATCTTGCAATCTGTTTCAGTTTTATTATGGTATCAGAGCCACAACTCTGAATATATTTTTTCATCCAAATCCATCAAACACCCAGAAGCCAAAATACATCAAACTCTACCAAATTCACCTACAAACACCTACCTTCCGCTGCTGCATACCACCGCTGCACCTCTTCTGCACCGTCGCTGCACCACCGCTGCACCATTGCTGCACCGCTGCTGCACCATCGCTGCACCGCCGCTGCACCATCGCTGCACCATTGCTGCACCACCTGCAAGCTGCATCGATCTACCTTCCGCTGGAACTGAAGTCGCCCAACGCTGTTCGGCCTTCCCCATCACAAGTTCAGACAAGGCATTACCTTCTGAACCACATGCCACCGTCGGCAACCACCTGCTAGCACCCACCTTGTGCAGCCACCACCCACGAAGCACCGCCTTGCGCCGCTACATCATCTCCAACATACTCACAAAAAAAGTGATAAGTTCCCATCTCTGTTTCTTCTTCTTTTTTTTCTGCAACCTGCTGGTGTAAGTTCTGTTTGCGTTTTTTTTTTTTTTTGGTCTCTTCTCTGATTACCAAAAAAAAAAAAAAAAAAAAAAAAAAAAAAATTCAAAAAAAAAAAAAAAAAAAAATCAAAAAATTCAAAAAAAAAAAAAAAAAATATATAGTCAACAATGAGTGAAAAAATTGAATCATCTGGTTACAAGTCATTACCAGTAATTGTTCAGTCAGAAGGAGTTTTTAATGCAGGAATTATTCTTACAGAGGCCAATTATGACATATGGTCTCAATTGATAGAAATGCAGATTGCTGAAAGAGATAAAATCTCTTATATTCGTGGCAAAATAAAGCCACCTGCAGAATCAGAAGAAGGATATGAGAAATGGTATGCTGAAAACCAAAAAGTTAAACGCTGGTTATTAATGTCTATGTCTCCTGAAATCATGAAACGCTATATCCGTGTGCCTACTGCCCATGAAATTTGGGATGCACTTTCAAAGGCGTTTTATGATGGAAATGATGAACTCCAAGTTTTTACTTTGAATCAAAAGGCTTTCTCAGCCAAACAAGAAGGAAAAACCCTACCTACCTATTATGGAGAACTCACAGAAATTTTTCAAGAGTTAGATCATCGAGATAAAGTGACAATGAAGGACTCAGAAGATCTCCAATCATACCGTAAGTCTATTGACCGACTACGGGTTCACATATTTCTTGCAGGATTGGATAATGTCTTTGACCAAATTCGAAGAGAGATTTTGCGTAGTACTCCAGTCCCAAACTTAGAGGAGTGTTACTCTTTAATCCGACGAGAAGCAGTGCGCCGTCTGGCATTGAATGAGGAAACACCTGGATCTTCTGCCATGGTAGCCCGAAATCGGTTTACCCAAAATCAACAAGACCGTTCACGACCAAATCATAAAACGACCAACGGTATAGACAAGTCCAGTTACAAATGCACACAATGCAATCGGATTGGTCATACCAAAAGTCGTTGCTTTGAAATAGTAGGGTATCCGGACTGGTGGGATCCAAACCGTGCAAAGAAAGACCCAAAAAGAATTGTCACAGCTGCAGCAGTTGAATCAAAGATAGATGACGGTGTTGTTGGAAAAGCTACAGCTTTAGCAACAACAACAGACAATGGAGGTAAGTCATTTAATATTTCTGCACCTGTTTTTAATAGTACATGGATAATTGATTCTGGTGCAACAGATCATATGACTTTTGATTCTAGACATGTTTCATCTCTGGTCCATTCCTCTAAAAAATTTATTTCTACTGCTAATGGCACTTTAACCCCAGTAGTTGGGGAAGGACCTATTGCCCTCACAGACACCTTTAATTTAGATTCTGTGTTAGTTGTTCCATCTTTAAATTATAACCTTTTGTCTGTTTCTCAGATAACACAAACTTTATCTTGTGTTGTAATCTTTTGGCCTGAATTTTGTGTGTTTAAGGACATTCGAACCAAAGAGACGATTGGTTATGGTACTAGGCAGGGGAAGTTGTATTACTTAGATTTGATGTCACAAAGTTCTGACAAATTACAACAAGCATTGATGGTGGCTGACACTAAGGGGGAGGAGAACAGAAAGGAAATCAATTTATGGCATCGACGTCTAGGACATACTTCCTTTGGATATCTGAAAAAACTATTTCCAAGTCTTTTTACAAAATTTGACATTTCTCATTTTAAGTGTGATGTTTGTGAACTTGCAAAAAGTCATCGTACTTCGTTTCCCTTACGATTGAATAAAAGCTCACTTCCATTTTCGGTAATACACTCTGATGTTTGGGGACCATCCAAAGTTTCTACTTTGGGAGGATCACATTGGTTTGTCACATTTATTGATGACTGCACTAGGATGACATGGTTATGCTTGATGAAAACCAAAAGTGAAGTGAGCTCATTATTTCAAAAGTTTCAAAAAATGATTGCAACACAGTACAATGCAAAGGTTCAGGTCATTCGCAGTGATAATGGTGGAGAATATCGCAGTACAGAATTTCAACTGTATCTAGAAACACATGGCATAATTCATCAAACTACTTGTTCTGACACACCCCAACAGAACGGAGTTGCAGAACGCAAGAATAGACACTTACTGGAAGTTGTTCGAGCATCACTAATTGATGCTCATATGCCATTGTCATATTGGGGAGAAGCAATTACATCCGCAGCATACTTAATTAATAGAGTGCCCTCTAGCTCTATTGGTTTTCAGACACCATTCCAAACTCTTACAAACGCAGTTGTTGCCCCAGGTATGCCTAGTCTACCTCCTCATATCTTTGGTTGTGTAGTCTTTGTACACCTTCATAAGCATCAACGCAACAAGTTGGCACCGCGAGCATTGCGGTGTGTTTTTGTTGGGTATGCTGCTCATCAAAAGGGATATCGATGCTATCACCCTCCTACAAAAAGAATGTTTATCACAATGGATGTTATTTTTCATGAAGAATCTATGTATTTTTCTGAGCCTGAATCTCAGGGGGAGAAACAAACAGAAATTCAGACTCTAGACTATGATATTTTCGACATGAACTATGTTTTTCCTACAAAGTTAAGTGAACAGGAGGTGAACAACTTAGATATAAGTGGTGACTCACAAGTTGGACCAGTTAATGAAGAAATGGGGGTTTTAGATTCGAGAAGTATAACATTGGACCCAAGCGGTGATGTGCTCCCAATAAACGAAGAAGTAAGTCCAAATCCTTCTGTATCCGACCATCATGTTCCACAATCTGAAGACGAAATGCTACCTCTGACCGACATACCATACCAATCACCTCTTGAAAATGTTCTCGAACCACATAGAAGGCATCTCCCACAACGTCATACTCGAGGTATACCTAAGCCTACATATGAACCTGAACTTTCTAGTAAAGTCAAATACCCCATGAATCATTATGTATCTAATCATCATTTGTCTGAATCAAATAAGTCATTTGTGAATCAATTATCTTGTGTATCTATTCCTAACAGTGTGCAGGAAGCCTTAGTTGACCCCAGATGGAAAGAAGCTATGAATGATGAAATGAAATCCTTACAGAAGAATGAAACTTGGGAACTTGTTGATCCTCCATCAGAAAAGAAAACAGTAGGATGTCGATGGATCTATACTGTGAAGTACAAAGCTGATGGATCAATTGAACGCTTTAAAGCAAGACTTGTAGCAAAAGGATATACTCAGACATATGGGATTGACTACACAGAAACTTTTGCACCTGTAGCTAAAATCAACACAATTCGAGTCCTATTGTCTTTAGCTGCAAATTTAGATTGGCCATTACAACAGTTCGATGTGAAGAATGCATTTCTACATGGCGAACTGTCTGAAGAAGTATACATGGATCTTCCACCAGGATGTATGACAGCAGAAAGGAAAAAACAAAAGGTGTGCAAATTGAAGAAATCATTATATGGATTAAAACAATCTCCAAGAGCTTGGTTTGGACGATTTACAAAATCTATGACAACTTTTGGCTACAAACAAAGTAACTCGGACCACACATTATTTTTGAAGAAGCAGCATGGGAAAATTACCGCGCTCATTATATATGTGGATGACATGATCGTTACAGGGAATGATCCAGATGAAATGAAAGTTTTGCAGGAATACTTGTCCAAAGAATTTGAAATGAAAGACTTGGGCTCCTTAAAATATTTTTTGGGGATTGAAGTATCTCGATCAGGTAAAGGAATCTTTCTATCTCAAAGAAAGTATGCCTTAGATTTACTCCATGAAACTGGCATGACAGCTTGCCAACCAGTCAACACTCCAACAGAAGATGGTCTGAAGTTGTGTATTGAGCCCAACCAATTGCCTGTGGACAAGGAGAGATATCAGAGACTAGTTGGAAGATTGATGTACTTAGCCCACACCAGACCAGACCTTGCCTATGCATTAAGTATTGTCAGTCAGTTCATGCATAATCCTGGTGAGCAACACATGAAAGCAGTTATGCGTATTCTGAGGTATTTGAAATCTGCACCAGGAAATGGAATTTTATTCTCCAAAAATCCAAACAAACAAAATATAGAAGTATATACAGATGCTGATTGGGCTGGAGCAATTGATGATAGACGGTCAACCTCAGGATACTTTACCTTTGTAGGTGGAAATTTAGTTACATGGAGAAGCAAGAAACAAAACGTTGTTGCACGCTCAAGCGCAGAAGCGGAGTATAGAGGAATGGCATTAGGAATTTGTGAGGCACTGTGGTTGAGATTACTCTTGCAAGACTTGGGATACTCTTCAAAGCAACCAATTCAACTATATTGTGACAATAAAGCAGCATGTGATATAGCTCACAATCCAGTCCAACATGATCGTACAAAACATGTTGAGGTGGATAGATTTTTTATTAAGGAAAAATTAGATGAAAAGATCGTGGAGTTACCAAAGATTAAATCAGAAGATCAATTAGCTGATATCCTCACCAAAGCAGTCTCTTATCGAGGGTTCTCAAAATTTTTAGACAAGTTGGGCATGTGTAATATCTATGCACCAACTTGAGGGGGAGTGTTGAATTATTAGCTGTAGGTATGGAGCCATAATTGTGTACAGCACACTAAACCTTTTACAGATCATCCATGTGAAAGCTTAGCTGTAGGAATGAGTTGTATACAGATCACAAAGCAGGAGTCTTAGTCCTATATATACGTTGTATGTATTGCTACTAGACACAAGAAAATGTAAATGGATTAGATCATTTCTTCTTATCTTGCAATCTGTTTCAGTTTTATTACCAACAACTATGGCGACGGCCATAGCCTTAACAACCATACTCGTCTTATTCAACTGTTGAAGGTATGGCTTGTTCTTTGAAGTGGGTGCTTCGGGCATAGGCTCTTATGAGAGTGTTCCACACGAAGGAATTGGGGTTCTCAATGTGGTTGAAACCCGAATGGCATAGCCAAGATCAGCAAAAGACGAGAAATGGAGAATTCTACTGTAGAGGAGGAGGGCCTGCGGATGGTTGCTTGGAATGGTATGAAGAAATTGAGAGTGGATTTGTTTGAGCTGTGAGACATGGCAGTAGATTCCTATATTATTAAATTTAATTTTTATAATATATTTTACATGTTTTCTACCCGACCGGCCGAGTCAGCGAGTCTAATCTCTGGACTTTTCTTCTTTTCTTCGGTTCTTTCTTCCCCCAAAACAGATCTCTTAAATCCCTAGCCGCTTGTCTCTGCTTGTCTGACTTCGTTTTTCACTTGTTCATCGCTCCTTCACAATCGTTGACTGCGCGACCCAATTAGTAGCCCTCCGGTGCTGCGACGCTGCTGAGAGCTGGTTGTCTGTCATTCCCTGCCAGTGTGACCCGTCCTTGTGCCCCCCTCTGACTCAATGGGCCACATTGATCTGCTCGTGCCGCAGCTGGGCGTATGATCGAGGGGGACTCTGATTGAAAATCATGGCTGATGAGTATGATCGAAGGGCATAATGCAGGAAAATGAGTCTCTGGGCACTAATGTTTAGCTCTGTATTTGAAGAAAAATTACTTTGTTAATATTCCTCTTTTATTTTGGAGGGTCTTTTCTGGGAGTTGAGTGTTGCTGTGAGTTGTGAATCTTTTATTTGTGGTAATGAGATTTATCTGAGAGATGAGTTTCAAATTTTAATATTGTTGCTGAATTTCATTTTTGAGAATTATAATTATTAATGTAATATTCGTAATAAATTAGGCAAGAACTCAAATAATAGGTATGGCAAAAATCTCAATATGCTTATCCTGATTAGCGGCCTGGGCTGCACGCAGGAATGAGAAAATTTTTTGGGGTCCATTAATTCATTAATTGTCCTGGAATTTTATTCGCCTTGTGGTCAAGTCTGAATGAATTTATCAAGTTATCTTTAATTTTATATATATTAATAAATTAGATATTCATAATCAATAATTTTTATTATTTTATTAATTTAAAAAATTGAAACAAAAGACTAAAAATTAGAATAATCAACGTACGACCTTCCTATAATATTATACTTAATAATATGATGCATCATATATAATATAGAATTATAATTTATTTCATAATTATCAACATTAAATTTATCTTATTATCTTTATACAATATTAGCAATAATTATAACCTAAACTAGATATCTGGGAGGATATAACAAAAATAAAAACTTGGTTAGAGCCCGAACAAAAAATTGATTTTGGATACAAAAATTTAAAGAATGGGCTTAAAAGAATTTTAAATGGGCCAAAAAAAATTGAAAAAATTTGGCCAAAAAAAAAAAATCAAAAAATCGAAAAACCGAACCAAACCGAATTGTCATTTCAACGGTTTGATTTTGTTCGGTTTAACAGGCATGAACCGAATTGACCAGGTCTAAATTTTTTTGCTTTTTAGTGGTTCAGTTCGGTTTGGTTGAGCCTCCAAAATCAAATCGAACCGACCTTTGTACAGCCTTAAGATGCAGAACTCATATGAGCCTGATAATTATACGATGCAAAGTGTTATTACTACTTGTGCTGGTATGAGTGCTCTGTCTTTGGGTTTGTGGGCTCATGCTTATATTTTGAAAAAGTGTGACATCCATATAGCTGATGATGTGTTAGTCAACGCTTGCTTAGTGGATATGTATTGTAAATGTGGATCCCTAGAAATTGCTGACCAAGTTTTTGAGAGCATGCCTATCAGAGATGTGAAATTTTGGAATTCGATAACTTAGGCTTTGCCATGCATGGCAAAGCTGAGGCAACATTGGACTACTTTATCCGTATGGTGAAGACAGAGAAATTCGCGCCCAACTCTATCACTTTTGTTTGTGTCCTTAGTGCTTGTAATATAGGGGCTTGATTAATGAGGGGCTTCTGTATTTCGATATGATGATTAAGCAGTACAAAATCCAGCCACGATTAGAGCATTATGGATGTCTAGTTGATCTTCTTGCTCGTGCTGGGAAAATCGAAGTGGCTCTGAACTTGGTTTCAGAAATGCCCATAAAACCTGATGCTGTGATCTGGATAAGCCTTTTGGATGCTTGCTGCAAGCAACATGCAAGTGTTGAGCTAAGTGAAGAAATGGCTAAGAGATATTTGAGTCGGAGGGGAGTGTCTATAGTGGAGTTTATGTACTTCTTTCAAAAGTCTATGCTTTAGCTAGCAGGTGGAATGATGTAGGATTGCTTAGAAAACTGATGACTGACAAGGGTGTAACTAAAGAACCTGGCTGTAGTTTAGTAGAGATTGATGGTGTAGCTCATGAATTTTTTGCTGGGGACACCACTTATCCCCAAAGTAAAGCTATATACAAGTTTCTGAATGTGATTGAGGAGAAGCTAGAATCAATTATGTATTCACCTGACTACTTAGGAGTACCTTTGGTTGATGATATTAATGGTGGAAAACAGAGTACCCTGAGATTGCACAGCAAGAGATTGGCCATAGCTTTTGGTCCCTTGAGCTTAAAACCAGGTGTGCCAATACGAATATTTAAGAATCTTAGAGTCTGCAATGATTGCCACGAGGTGACCAAATTAATCTCTAGAATTTACAGTGTGGAGATCATTGTAAGAGATCGTGCTCGGTTCCATCACTTTAAAGACAGAACCTGACATTCATCCAATGGTTACTTGAACAAAAATTGGAATATTCAAACCAAAAACCCTGACAATCTCCACGACAGAAAGAGAACCTCAAAACACTAAAGAAGCTTTAAACAATCCTTGCTGGAAAGCTACTGTGGAGGTAGAGTATAATGCCCTCCTGAAGAACAAAACTTGGCAGCTGGTTTCTCTTCTTTCAGATAGACAACTCATAGGATGTATATGGGTGTCTAGAATCAAAAGGCATGCTGATGGCAGTATACAAAAGTACAAAGCCCGGTTGGTAGCAAAAGGCTTTAGTTAAAGAGAAGGGCTGGATTATCAAGAAACCTTCAGTCTCGTGGTAAAAACAAAAAATCCACACATGGTCTGTAAGCTTTAGTGGTCCTTTTACGGTTTAAAACAGGCTCCTCGAGCCTAGTTTACAAAACTCACTTCCACTCTCTCTTAGGTGGGTTTTTTCGCAAGTAAGTGTGATCATTCACTCCTCATAAGAGTCACCCTACACCACACGACATACTTGCTTATCTATGTTGATGATATCATCATCACTGGATCTTCCCCTGATATCATCTCACAACTTATCAGTCAGCTTCATCAATTATTTGCATTGAAAGATCTGGGTGATTTACCTTTTTTCTTGGGCATTAAAGTTCAGAAACTTTCAGATGGAGTACTGCACTTATCTCAAACCAAATATGCTAGAAAATTACTGAAAAAGACTTATATGGCTGACTGTAAAGGTTACAAGACTACAATGATCTCAGGTTTAAAACTCTTAGCCCATCAAGGCACCCTAATTGCAAACCCTCACTTATATAGGTCCATAGTGGGAGGACTGCAATATCTAACAATAACCAGACCTGAACTAGCCTTCCTGGTTAACAAAGTATGTCAATTCATGTCAAATCCTCTGGACACCTATTAGCAAGCAGTTAAACGTATTCTAAGATACGTACAAGCAACAATAACTCATAGGTTGATATTTAGGAAGTCTTCTAACCTACAGCTAATCGGTTTCTCAGATATAGATTGGGAAAGTGATCCTGATGACCGCCGGTCTACATTTGGCTCAACTATTTTTTTGGGAGCAAACCTAGTGTCCTAGTGCTCTAAAAAACAACCAATAGTATCCAGATCCAGCACGGAAGTAGAATACATGAGTATTGCTCTCACTGTGGCAGAAATCATGTGGCTCAAGTCCCTTCTCTCTGAACTCACTCCCTCTCGCCACTCTTCCTATAGTTTACTATGACAACTTAAGTGTAGTAATGTTCACTGCTAACCCTATATTACATGCTTGCACCAAACATGTAGAACTGGACATTCATTTTGTCAGGGAAAAAGTTCAATCACATGAAATCTCAGTCCATCACATTCCTGCTGCAGAACAAGTTGCTGATGTAATGACCAAAGCCATCTCCAGCTCTCTCTTTATAACTTTTCGTAACAAGCTCAGAGTGTTCACCACTGCTGACCTTGAAGGGGGATGAAAGGGTTTAAGAAAGATACCCTCCTCCTCACATGATCAAGTAGTTATGGTAGTTAAGCATTAAGAGTTGTATATATGTATCAGTCCATGTAAATAGTTTTAATGAATGGAAATATATTGAGATGGAAATACAAAGCTGTTGTTCATTCTTTCTCTCTCTCTTGTTCAAACCTCTTTATTCTTGATTCTCTTTAGTACCAACTATATATGGATAGATCAAAAATGTTTCTCGTACATAAAGGGAGAGAAGAGTGAGCCTTTTGGGGAAGAGGCTGCCTCCTCCTCAATTTTTTCTTAATTTCTATGTGTTTTATGTTGTTTGTATTTTTTTTTCTTCAGGAAAGTTGTTTTCTCTTTTTAGGAGAATCCTTTACTTTCATCAAGGAAGAGTTTTTGAGCTTTCAAACCTTACATTAAGGGTGTACATAGGTGCGGTTCGATTCGGTTTTGGGGCTCAACCAAACCGAACCAAACCAAAAAAAAATTGCAAAAAGTAGACCTAATCGGTTTGGTTTGGTTTAGTTTTTCGGTTTTTTTTTGGGCCAAAATTTTTTTTTTTAACCTATTTAAATTTTTTTGGGCCCATTTTTTTAAATTTTTGTATCAATTTCAAATTTTTGTTTGGGCCCAAATAGAGATGGCTAAATCTAAAAAAAATATGTAAAATATTTTTAAAATATAATAAAAATTAAAATTAATTATGTAAAATTAATATTTAAAGTAAATTGGTCCGGTTTGGTTTGGTTCGGTTCGGTTCGGACTTGGTCTCAACCAAAAATTGAACCGAACCGGTCGGTTTTTCAAAAATAAAAAATAAAACAAAACTGATTTTAATCGGTTTGGTTCGGTTTTTAATCGGTTCAGTTCGATTTTTTCGGTCTGGTTCAGTCCGGTTTGATTTTTGTACACCCCTACCTTACATTTCATATATTTAGATTTGTAACTTTGAGTATAAATCTCCAACTCTATGCTCATATCTAAAAAGAAAAAAATTAAATCTACAACTCTATGTTCATTTTGGTAGAAGAAGACTAAAGAAAACTAACCCTACAAGAAAGTTTGAATGTGTGTTATCTTTTCTGAAGTGTGTCTATGTTTTTTATTTTTTTTATGGTATAAATTGAGTTTTTGTGATGTTTGAATTGTAATTTGGTAGATTAGTATTTTATAGGTGTGTTGTCTCTAGTATTTTTAGTTATAGTTCTTTTTTTTTTTGTAAATTGATATACAAGTTGGATCTGAGAGGTCTTCCATTGAATTTCTTTGTCTTTCTATATTTGTCTTTAATGACATATTACTATATTCTTAGCCATAGGTCTTTGTCCAAAAAAAAAAGATGTTTCTCCTAATTATTCATTAGATTTTACGAGTAAAAAAATGGTATGTTTGTGGGCTAATTTTCCCATTTTAACACTTTAAATTTATTATTTTATTTGCCAAAATTTTAATTGGTATCAAATTATATAAAGATTTCATTGAATTTCAAAATTCAAAGAAATTTACAATCTTTTTCATTTTTCTCCCTTCCCTCACTAATATTCTAAAAACATAAAAAGTAGCTCCATGTAGAGGTCACTTGATAGTTGTCATCTAAAATATTAAGGTCATATACAATAATTTTACTTTGAATACTCTTTATATCTCCTTAAAATTATGAGAGTTTTTGATATTTTAAAAATTAGATAAGTCATTAAATTAATATAAATAATGATTTATAGTTCATTAATTCAGCTATAATTAAATTGTTGTCGAATTGACAATAAAATATATAACATATTTTTTATTATAAAATATAATATATTAAATTTTAAATATATGATATTAATTAAAAAATTCATATAAATTAAAAGTAATTAAATAGTAAATACTTATATATTTGAAATTTTATTAATAACTCTATTATATATATAGAAGAAATTTATTCTTTTACTTGATATAATATTCAACTGATAATAATAGTCATTGTAATATTATTTTTAATTAAAAATTTAAAATACCTGTATAATTATCATTAACATTAAGAAATCAACCAAAATGACATTATTTGGAGTTAAAATTTAAAAAAAAAAAGTTAAAACGTTGCCATTTTAATAATAGAAAAAAATAAAGACCAAAAAATTAAATCATTTAAACAGTTCCAATTAATTAATTTTTGATTTATTCTTTTTTTTTGACTAATTTATTAATTCTTTGAATAATTTTTTGTTGACTGATTTAAGTTAAACCAAATCAATCTCTCCACTGATTCAATAATTTTTCAATCCAACTAGTCAGGTTAATCCCTTTTTTTCAACACTAAAAATCTCACATAATACTTTTACAGGTGTTAACTTTAATTTTTTTTTATAAAATATCAATAATTTTGTATGACAACTTTCAATTAATCATACCAAATATAGTAATTAATTTTAAATATCATAATATTCAAAATATTATGAAATCTAATAAAATTATGATATACCAAACATCTCTTTATTTGCTACGGTCATGTGGTCGACACTTTCTATATCTCTTTTTAATATTTAGTAGACAGAGGTTTGTCAAATTATATACCCCTTTTTGAATCATATATGTTAGCATGACTTTAAAACTTATCATGTGGATAAATATAATATTAACGGTAGCATATACGCTTAAACTAATTAAATGTAATTATTTAAGTCTTGTTCTTAAAAAATTATCATCAATTAAATTTTAAATTTTAAATCTTAAATTCTAAATCTATAGCCATACCTCCCTCCAATTCCATATCTTAAAACTTTATTTTTCATTGACCCATCTATTGCCCCTCAAAAATCCCCATCAATCAAACCTGACGGCCATACCTCCCTCCAATTACATATCTCAGGACTTTATTTTTTATAGACCCATCCATTGCCCTTCAAAAATCCCCATCAGCCAAACCCTCCAATTACATATCTCAGGACTTTATTTTTCATTGACCCATCCATTGCCCCTCTAATTCAATTCTCAAATCCAATTAAAGAAGGATTTCGCACCCAACAACTGGCTCTTATCGTATCAATGGCTCGTCCATCCTCCGATAATAGTAGTCATGGTAGTCCTCAAGAGAAGCACGAGGTGTTCATTAGCTTTAGAGGTGCAGACACCGGTAAGACTTTCACAAGCCATCTGAATGCAGCTTTAACAAGGCAAGACATCAAAACCTACATTGACGACTACAATCTTGAGAGAGGGGACGAAATCCGCCTGTCTTGTGAACGAGCCAAGAAAGAAGATGGAGAAGAGAAAATAACAGATGAACAAAAACTTTCTGAATGTTATTCAAGTTAACTTACACGGATGAAAGTTGTTATATATATACACCGTTTTGTATGACGTGTTGTGAAGATAATAAGACGTAACAGAATAACTAACGTAAACCTAATGATACGTAAACTATTAAAATATAAGTCTAATACCCCCCCTCAAGCTGGATGTGGAGACAATCCAAGCTTGTGTAATAGTTGGTGAAGTCGTGGGTTAGGCAAAGGTTTAGTGAAGATGTCTGCAAGTTGATGTTGAGTAGGTAAGTGGGATACAGATATGAGACCATTGGTGAGTTGTTCACGTACATAGTGACAATCAATGTCTATGTGTTTGGTACGTTCGTGAAAAACTGGATTACGAGCGATATGAACAGCTGCCATGTTATCACATTTAATGGGAACTGGAGTAATATTAACAACTCCAAGTTCATGCATTAGTCTTGTTAACCAGACTAACTCGGTAGTTACTCTTCGCATGGATTGATATTCTGCTTCTGCAGATGAAAGTGAAACTGTTGTTTGCTTCTTTGAATTTCAGGATATAGGGCTTCCTCCAAAGGTGATAAAAAAACCACTAACAGATCTTCGAGATAAAGGACAGGCTGCCCAATCCGAGTCGCAATAGGCCAGGAGTTTCATGTCCGAACTAGAGTTCATTAATATTCCTTGAATTGGGAACGAATGAAGATATTGAAGAACATGTATGGCAGCGTTAAGATGAGCAGAGCAAGGATGTTGGTTGAATTGGCTTAGATATTGTACAGTGTAGGCAATGTCGGGTCGAGTGTGTATGAGAAAGTTGAGCTTGCCAATAAGTCTTATGTATACGGATGGATCAGGCAACGGATCTTGCATGTCATGACTTAATGATAAATTTTGTGCAGATGGTCCAGCCACTTGTGGTAATTTATGTACGTTGAATTCTTCACAAAGTTCAGAGGTGTATTTTGCTTGACTGATTAATGCACCATGTGTTGTTTTGTTGATTTCAAATCCAAGAAAGTAATGCAGCTCACCAAGGTCTTTAATCTTGAACTTTTCATCGAGATATTGTTTATTGGACTGAACTTCAATCATATCATTACCAGTGATAAGCAGATCATCAACGTAAACAGCGATGATGACAATAGAATTTGATGTCTGCTTTATGAATAGAGAGTAATCATTTTTGGAGTGCTTGTAACCTCGATGAAGCAGAGTAGTAGAGAGCTTTGCATACCACTGACGTGAAGCCTGCTTTAACCCATATAGAGATTTTTGTAGTTTGCAGACAAGTGAAGTATCGGATACGTGAAACCCTTGAGGAATCTTCATGTAAATATCTTCATCTAGGTCGCCATGTAGAAACGCGTTATTTACGTCCAGCTGGAACATGCTCCACCCATTTTTAACTACGAGTGCAATTATTGATCTGACTGTGGTGAACTTAACAACGGGAGAAAATGTTTCATCATAGTCCTCTCCTTCTTTTTGTGTGAAGCCTCGGACCACCAACCTTGCTTTGTGACGCTCAATTGATCCATCGGCTTTCCTCTTGATTTTGTATACCCACTTACAACTGATTGCCTTTTTTCCTTTTGGTAACTTCATCAATGTCCAGGTATTATTCGCTTCTAATGCATCAAATTCTTTCTTCATTGCTTCTTGCCATAATGTATTTTCTGCTGCTTGTTTATAACTCTGAGGCTCATATTCATTCGAAATATTTGAGATATGATCCTGTCCAGAAACATTAAAACAAACAGACTTTTGAGCAAGACAAACATTTGTAATAGTGTGTGAGCAATGATTATCTTTAACTTGTTTAATATTTTAAGGAGCAAAAAAACCACACACATAATCATTAAGGTGAGAAGGCGGTTTTGAAAACCTGGTTGAACGTCTAATATTACCATTGTTATTTTCAGAGACACTATTGTTATTTTCATTGTTAATGAACTAGGTGCTTTCAGGTGAAATGTGAAGATGGGAACTTTCGGGTGAAACATGAAGATGGGAGTTTTCAGAAGAAGCATGAGGTTGGGAATCATAGGAGTAAGAATGTTCATAAAAAGAACTAGAATTAGGTATTACAGTTTGAGGTAATGGCAAAGAACATGATGATGTCAAGGGACAACATGTGGGTTTATCTTTAAAGGGAAATACGTTTTCATAAAAAATAACATCACGTGAAACTATTATCTTATTTGTTTGAAGTTGAAGGACTTTATATGCTTTCTTGCCGAATGGATATCCCAAGAAAACACCAGCAAAAGCTCTAGGCATGAATTTATCTCTCCCATTGGAAATAGTAGATACAAAACAGAGACAACCAAATGATTTTAGATGAGAAAGAGGTGGAGGGTGTTTGAAGAGTTTTTCATAAGGAGATTGGTTATTGAGTACTTTGGACGGCATCCTATTTATGAGATAGGTTGCCGTAAGAATGCAATCACCCCAATATTTTTTGGGAAGTCCAGACTGAAACAATAATGCTCGGGAGACTTCAAGAAGATGTTTGTGCTTTCTCTCAACAACACCATTCTGCTGTGGTGTGTAAGGGCAGGATGTCTGATGTATTATTCCTAAAGATGAAAAAAATGATCGGGCATCATTGCTATTGCCAAGCTCAGGTGTATTATCAGTACGAATGACTTTTATTGGTTTTTGAAATTGAGTTTGTATCAAATGTATGAAAGATTTGATAACAGAAAATGCTGAGGATTTAGTGGGAAGCAGATGAAGCCATGTATTTCTACTAAAGTCATCAACAATAGTTAAGAAATATGACTTCCCTGTATATATTGACGTTTTGTATGGCCCCCATACATCTATATGTAAGAGATCAAATGGTGAACTAGTTGAAATATGACTGGAAGGAAATGGAAGTATGTGTTGCCTAGATTGAGAACAAACAAAACATGGCCCAATGTCTTTATTATTATATTTCGGAAGGTCAATAGGTAACAAATGAGGCTTATATACAAGCATGTGACCCATACGTAAATTCCATAATGCGAGATGCGAGAATGTTATTTTTGCAATGTAAATCATTATTAATATTGCAAGATACATGAGAGGACAGATTAAAATCAGAAGTTTTGATATAAGATTGTTGCAGCAGATAAATACTGTCATTTCTTCTACCAAGGATCACTTCCTTCTTCATGGAAGGGACCTGTACATGAAAAAAATCGTTAGAAAATGATACATGACACTGATATTGTAAAATAAGTTTAGAAACTGAAAGTAAATTAAATCTAAATGACAGAATGTATAAAACATTAGATAGTGTAATATAAGGCGATATAATTACTGTCCCGGTGGAATTAACTTTGATATTCTCACCATTATGTAGTGTGATGGTATATGGAACTTGTAAATCAGAAATATTAGAAAAAATGTCTTTATCAAAACACATGTGATCTGACGCCCCTGTGTCTATGATCCAAAAATGCACTCTGTTTTTGTTAGATACTATATTACCTGCAAAACTTGCTGCAGCTAACGTATTAGGTATTGGATTTGCATCAGAATGCTTTATTTGACTCAAAATAGCCATTATTTGATTATACTGATCCGAAGAAATCTGAGGAGCATTACCGGTGACCTCAGTATTCACATTATCGATTGGCTCAGCTTGAACGGACCCTGAAAACTTCTTTGGTTTCTGAAATTTGAAATCTGCAGGATAACCATGTAACTTGTAACATTTATCTTTTGTATGTCCCGGCTTCTTGCAATAATTGCAAATGAGAGAAACTTTCTTATTCTGATCAAATTTTTGTTGATAAATCGTGCGAGCATTTCTATCCATATTAGCATTCATAGCTACATTATCATTAATAAAGGATGATACAGGCGCCAAAACTTCCTTTTGCTTTTCTTCATGTATCAACATAGCATATGCTTGATTGAGATTAGGAAGAGGAGATATCATGAGTATATGACCTCTAACTGTCGAAAAAGAATCATTAAGCCCCATAAGAAACTAAAATAACTTTTGATCCTCAAGAAACTTATCAAGAATTTTCGTAGCACCACATGAACAACTTGGCAAAGTTTGAAGTGCTCTTAGTTCATCCCAGATTCTTTTGATTTTGGTATTATATGTAGATATACTATCTAAACCTTGAGCAATTGAGAACAACTCTTTCTGAGCCTGATAAATCAACGTGCCATTTGCTTGTTCAAAATGCTCAATAAGCTCTTTCCACATCTCACGTGCAGTTGATACGTAGATAACACTTTCTGCAATTTCTTTGTTTAAAGAATTGAGTATCCATCTTATTACCATATCATTGCATCGATTCCACACCGCAAGTAGAGGAGAACCAGATTGAGGCTTCAAAACTTCACCATTTACAATACCCAACTTGTTTTTCGCAGAAAGAGCAATTTCAATAGCTCCTTTCCAAGCGTGAAAACCATTTCCATCAAACTGTTTCGAAACTAGGACAATTCCAGGATTGTCATATGAATGCAAGAACAGCGGATTTGAAGAATCAAGAACCAGATTTTCAGAGACTCCATTAGAGGAGTTTACAAAAGGCATAGACTAGCTTGCCATTATATCCGAAAAGAAATCAAGATGAGAAATGAACTAATATGATAAGATATCTTGATATCTTGATAGCTCTGATACCATGTGAACGAGCCAAGAAAGAAGATGGAGAAGAGAAAATAACAGATGAACAAAAACTTTCTGAATGTTATTCAAGTTAACTTACACGGATGAAAGTTGTTATATATATATACACTGTTTTGTATGACGTGTTGTGAAGATAATAAGACGTAACAGAATAACTAACGTAAACCTAATGATACGTAAACTATTAAAATATAAGTCTAATATGTCTTTTGGCAATTGAGGATGCCAAGCTTTCTGTGATCGTCTTCTCTGAGAACTATGGAAGTTCAAGTTGGTGCCTGAATGAGCTCATCAAAATACTCGAATGCAAGAAGTTGAATGGGAAAATTGTAGTGCCTGTTTTCTACGGCGTAGATCCATCCGATGTGCGTTACCAGCAGGGAAGTTTGAACGACGCATTTGCTAAACATGAGCATAAATTAAGTGATAACATGGAGAAGGTGTAAAAGTGGAGGGATGCTTTGAAAGAAGCTGGCAGTCTATCTGGGTGGGATTGCTCTGCTCACAGGTAACTCTAATTTATACTTTATACCCATGAAAATACATTTAGATATGCGAAATGTTTCACTGAATATTTTTATCTCATTGTCTTCGTGTTTATACACACAAAACTCTTTATATAATATAATGTTTTAAAAATCGAATTGTTCATTGAATCAAAATACAGAGCAATTTTCTGTTCAGTAGTGGAATTCAACCATTTTTTATTTTAAATTAATGAAATATACTTTTATTTTATAATTTGATATTACTATATTTTATTTTTGGATAATAAATATTATTTTTTATCTTGTATTAATAATAATTGTTTAATTAGAAAAAGGACATATTATATAAAATGTTTGCGCATATTAGAATAAAAAGCAAAGTAGTTCAATGGTTAACACCATGTATTGCTATCGTCAGTACCTGGGTTTGAATCCCAACGTTGGCTTTTTCAAGACAATGGATTGTTTTCAACAAAAAAGCCAAACCAGTTACAAAACCGGTTTAACATGAAAATCGATCGATTTCTACTGATTTGTAGTCGGTTTATTAATTCTCCAATTTAAAGAGGTCAACTAAGCCAATAAGCTAGCCGGTTTATCAGTTTTTTAATTGAATTAGTCAGTCCCATCCAATTTTCTTAACTATGCTACATACCATGGAACTTTTAGTCTCCCCACTCTAGATTTCTTTTATTTTCAATGGTAATTGGCAATTAAATTGCGAAAGGTGGAAGTCCAAAATAGAAATTTGCTCGGCCAATTTTAGCATATGCCTTCTCTTGGAGTAGATAACACCCTGCTTCATTAGTTCTTCTATTTTCAATAAAATTAATTTGAAGAATTTGATAAGGAGATTAATTATTGTAAGTTTTGGTAAAATTTGCTAATATTCTTTACATGTAAATTTTCTTTCGCAGGATGGAATATGAACTGGTGGAGGAAATAGCCAAGAATGTTTTGGGGAGACTGAATCAGGTGTGTGGTGAAGACCTTGACTACATGATAGCAAAGTTAGAGAAACTTGCGGATCTTCAAAAAAAGTATTGCCACCAAAATGATAATTTGGAGATGAGAAATATTTATCTAGCAACGCTCCATCGCATCGTCCAACTTAGAATGGAGAAGAAATTCCGCATGCTTCGCCTCTCACCTGACTTGCTTTCCCATTTGGAATTTTCATCTCCCACTGATAATTAGTTGGGTAACCACAGAAAATTCGAAACTTGGTAACAGTTATGTATACATATTTTGAAATGTGAACATGGAAAAATGATTTTGTTTGGGCGTATTAATTTTTTTGAATTAATAAGGAGCTTATATTAGAACATGTGAAATTAATTTTGAAGATTGTCTCTACATGTACAATTTTCAAACGTGGAATCCAAATTCGAGGAGTAAACATTGAATCATGTGCTGGGAAAACTTTTTGTCCGTTGGAGGTTATTTGGTACAAAAGATTTCTTTGAATTCCATGATGGTCGGATCAAGCAGCAACTGGTTCGGATTCAATTTTTTCTTGATATTCTACCCCAATAGATTCTCGATGATATCAGTTGGCATTTGAATAATAAATCAATCCTATACGTTTCACAAAACAACAACAAAGCTTGCTCCTTAAAGTTGTTCTTATGTAATTATAGCATGGTGATTTTGTTTTTAAAAAAATTGTAATTTATGTTAGTTATTTTTCCCCTTTACAGTTTTTGAATTGGTCAAAATTTGGGCCATAATTTCGAGAGAATAAAAACCACCTATATCCCAAATTGTAACTATCTACCACTACCCTTTTCGTTGCACATTCTTGAGCATTTGTGATGGGCAAATGCATTTTTTTTTTGGGACAGATGTGATGGGCAAATGCTATATATAAAAGAGAGCATAGAAAGGAGGTCAACTAAGTGGCATAAACCACCATAGCAGGGAGAGTTAAGATTTAGAAGAGTTGAGCTTGAGAAAGTCTGTGAAAAATAGCAACGATGAAATGTTAGTTTTGATTCTCTTTTGATTCTGCATTTGATCTAAATAATATTGTTTGAGTTTACAAACGTGTATAGATTATTATTAAATATCTAACAATTGCTTTTAGGTCTAGTTTTTGCCTCTATCTTGCTCTTTAACTTTATGTTTTTCTGGTGATACTATTGAAAATTGTGATGAAAGTTTTTTCCATTTTTAATATATAAAGAAATTATAAAGCATTAAAAAATTATTTTCTAAAAATTTAGGTATAAAAGACATAAATTTTGGATTAAGAACATTAAAAAAAATCAAGTTTTCAATGCAGGTCGCAATTGGTTCACAATAACCCCATTGGAGATCGAAGACGATGCTACATTGACAAAGTTGTGTTCTAGTACTTCATTTGTTCAAAATGTTTTAGAGAAAACTTATTTAATGCATTGTAACATACTGGCCGGTAGGATATTACTTACATTTTTGCAGTCATTTTTAAACATTTAGTTAATAATTTTTCTGTTTATTTGCTCAAATTTGACATCATGGCATATATATAATTTATATTTATTTTATACATGCAATTCAGTGCATATGCTCATGTTGTGCATGGATAATTTTTTATATTAATTCATGTTATTTAGGATAAGCTTAATTTATGCATAGAATTATATTAAGAGCATAATATTTTGTTTCAAAATTATGCAATTTTTGTTTTATTTATGAGAATATTACTGTTGTTGTTTTAATTAAACTCGCAAGCGCACGAATTTGTTGGAGTACAGATTTCATGGTATGCAAGGTCGATCCCACGAGGATTGCTAATTGATAGGAAACTCTAATTTAAATCCAAATAAATAACTCTAACCTAGTTGTCAAATTCTTTGTTTGTGAGGAAAGTATTAAATCAAGTGTGCAGGGAATTGATGTACTCAAATTAAATTAAAATGTATTCAAGGTAAAAATAAATGCTAAGGTTAAGGGATCCACTCCTGGTATGAGTAATGATAAATTTAGCTCTTTTATCACTCAATTGGAATCCTCACATGAATAAGGTTCCAATCGAAAAATGTATTACTTTTGAGCTCACTTTTGCTTATACATGAATTATATTTACCTCCTTTTACACTATTAATACATGCTTGTAAAATGGATTCAAGCATACATTGTGCCAATTATTATGTTGTCTACAATAAATCAAGATTGATTCAAGAATTTATTGTGCCAAAAATTGTCTACAATGTATCAAAGTTCACACTTTACAAGATGAGAATGAAAAGAGATACGAAGAAAACCATAAACATAATAAAAGATAGGCGGTTTGATAGAACCAGCCAACAAGAGACAAGAGGTAAGAAAATAAACACAATAACATAAACCAACAAGAAATAGGCAGTTTGATAGAACCAGCCAATAAAATAATAAGAGACATTAAGAAATAACATGAGAAAAGAAATAAGAAGGTAAATACAATGTCAAGGATAAACATTAAGATTAAGAGTTAGATAAATTATTATTCTCATACCAAGAGTTTCACTCTTCACCTTAGCATAAGGAGATTAGTTCTCCATATGCAAAGTAAGAAAGCAAAATTGAAGATGAACAAGCATGAAGAAAGGATAACAAAGTGTCTAAAGAAATAAGAACCTTACAATACTAAAAACTCAAATTTATGCTCTCAAAATTACACTATCTTCAGCTAATTTTCGACCTCCCCCAAGCTCACAAGACACCTCTATTTATAGATACAACTAATGAGGTAAGTGACAAAACAAGTTGCACTAAAGTTGACAGGTTGGATTGCATTATGTCTACCGAAAGTAATCATGATATTTCTCTTTGATAGCCACCGAATTTGCCGCCCATGGGAAAAGTAAAGTTGTATCAAATTGTGTCAGCTATCTACCTGCCAAATTTCGTGTACATTGACCGAGTATTTCGTGTACATTGACCGAGTATTTTGAGACTTCAGATAAGGCACTTGCCAGCACTTTAGTCATGAAGTTTTCATCATTAAGGCTCATTAGTGTGAGAGGTGTGTGTAACATTCTGAGTCTCTAATAATGTTAGATAAATCTAAGAAAAAGTAAAAGATACATATGACCAAAAATTAAAAATACTTAGTTATTGAACAATAAGGTATTAAAAAAATAGGTGACATATAATTAATCACGAATCATACAAATAAAATTGTTAGGATCATAATGGATGGGGGAAGGATACAAATACATTTTTAGGACATCACTAATCTATGATTAGCAGTAAATTAAGGCAAGAAAAAATAACTAAGGAGCTGCTAAGTAGCACCACCAAAGGATAACCTTGCAGCCACCATGCACCTTCCTTATTTTATTTATACAAACCATGACAATAGGGAGAGAAACCATGCACCTTCCTCATTTTGTTTCTACAAACCATGACAAGAGGGAGATAAATCATCCACCTTCCTCATTTTGTTTCTACAAAACATTGACAAGAGGGAGCCTAAGATAGAAAGAGAAGAAGAGAGAAAGCAACCAGAAATGGTGAGAGTTCCTTCTTCTTTCTTCCCTCACCATAAGGCAGTGAGAGTGAGAGTGTGTGCTGAGATTTGAAACTTTGCTCACCCCATATTTTGTGCAAAAAACATGGCTGAGTTGTAAAGGAAACCAAGAGGAGAAATAAGCTGCAAATTGAGAGCCATAGGAGTGGGTTTACACAAGATAAGTCTGGCTTCTTATAAAAATCCAATTTAAAGTTTATTAGGTTAATTTTAGACTCTGCATGGACACCCTTTTGGCAAAAATATGAAAATATGTTCAACATAGAAAATGGCTTAGCTTTCCTTATCATTTTGAATCACATCAATCGGACTTAAAATGAGAGAGTTATACTCCAGGGAGTGATGAGAGGTCAGAATCGGGTCTAGAATTTAGGCTGGTGAAGAATAGCTTATGTTTTCAAATTTTTGGGACTAAACCGTAAGGAATATGAAGATGTGGTTAACATAAAAATTGTAGATACATTTCTCACGATCACATAACCACTAGAATCACAAAATGTAGAGTCCATATGAGTGATTTAAGGTCTGATTAGTAAGTAAAGGTCATAGAGCATAGAAGGGTTAAGTTGAGAAAATAGAAACTTTTTTGCACTCGAAAATATTGGCTTATTAAATTTAGTAAATGGCCTTTAAATTCTCTACTTTTTGGTGAGTAGAGTCTTAAAATGGTCTTAATCAATTCTGAAAATTTTTCTTGATTTTTGAGAACCTACAATTAGGTCTTTTGCAATTAAAACAATGTTGAGGACAATTTGCTAGACAGCTTAGATGGTTGATGGAAAGACAAAATATTGAAGGGGTTCGATGTTGAATTTTCATATGAAAATTTTATGAAAGGTTATATGAATCCTAATCAAGTATTATACTAAATTTTAGAAAATTATCGGCAAGTTAAAGCACATAATAAAATGTTTAAATGAGGTAGGGCAAGAAAAGAGGCAGAAAATACCATAACAAGCGACAGCTTTAAAACTTAGGTTATTTGAGGGGACAAATGAATTAGTTTTTACTTGAACTTTTTATGGTGATTATATAACATATCTAGAATGCTTCATATAAAATATCACGAATTTTGAAGAAGTTATACCAATCCAAATGAATGCAAAGCAAAATAGAAATGGAACTGAAACTAATATGCACTGTTTTGGGTTAAGGAGGTACTTCTTGGGGTGAATGGAAGATTTAAGGAGTGAGAGATCTATGAAATAAAATAGACATGTAAAGGAACCTCTATGCAAAATTTTAGAATTTTTAAAGAACTTTTATTATATTTAGTAATAATTCCAAAACAGAACAGAATCACAAGTCTTTTAGAGGAGGAGGAGCTCTTAAACTAGAGACTTAAGATTTTAGGTACTCATATGCATGCATTAACGAAAGGCTTTTATATGTTTTAGTTTGAGTAGCTGGTTGTAATCTTGGCAGCCTTGGAAAGAAAGTGATTGTGCTGGAATTGAGGTAGTTAGCTCTTCCTTAAAACACTATTTATATTTATAAACTTGAATTTATCAATTTCACTGTTTGCCTAACTTTTATGCTATGATGAATGATGATGGTCTAAAGTTATGAGTATGCATTCTCGGGAATTAAGGGGTGCACAAAGTGTGCCAAGTAAGCCCATTTCCCCCACGGTTGGCCAATAATAAGAGATGCATAACCCTTTCCAGGTATGAGACTGCATTGGGTAATTAGACCAAAATGTTATGGGTCCCTAGTGTGACCAAGATGATGTATGTATGTATGGTCAATGCTTATGTTTCAGTGAAATAAATTGAGATGTTTTAAGGAATGAAATGTGTACTATTTTTCTGAAAATTTGCTAGCTATTGAGAGTTTCATCTCATCTTTTTATATCTATACAATCACATTCCAGGTACTTCAGCAAGAAGTGAGCAACAAGATTCCCAAGGTTGACTCATCTGAATATAGATATGGATTGTATATTTTATGGAAATGCAATATATGTGGGATGGTTTAGTAGAATACCAAGTCCCTTTTAGATAGCACATAGTTTGATAAGTGATGAACTGTATACTTTTATTTTATAGTGTGAGAGCCTTTGTGTGCATGTAAATGCATATCATGCCTAGTTAGTTTGATTCTCCTATCTTTAAGAAAATGAAATTTGAAAATGTTTGGAATAACCTGAAACTCAAGTATGCTTATACAAAAAAATTATATATAATAGAAATAAAGATAAGTAACAATAAGTGAATAAGTAAATTTATGGACTAGGTGGTCATTGCCAAAAAATTTATAAATAATAAGAAACATTCTACGATTAAGATATATGAAAAATGACGCTAGTAAGTAGGTGTTACAGTGTGCATGAGAACATCATGCGAATGAGAGACATTGTGACTCAATTAAAGTTTTTTGAGGTTGAAATGTCAAAGATTTCCTTATGCACAATATACTGAATACTCTTCCATAGCAATTTGGACCTTTCAAAATCTTTTATAACACACATAAGGATAAATAGGTAATTAATGAACTTTTGACCATGTATATTCAAGAGGAAGGGAGGCTAGAGATGGAATTGGTTGAAAGTGCATTTATGGCAACCAAGAAAAGGATCAGAACAAAGACAATAAGAAATAGAAAGTTAAAATACTACCCCAAGGTGAAATTAAGAAAGAATTCAAGTGTTTCTTCTATACAAGGAAGGGATACATGAAGAAGGATTGTACCGAATTTCATGAATGGCTTGATAAAAAAGGTAATCTAATCTCATTTATCTGTTATGAATCTAATATCGTTGATATTATTTATAACACATGGTGAATTGATTTAGGTTGTACAATCCATGTTTCATATACCTTACAAGATATGCAAAACCTAAGGAAGCTAATGGAAAGTGAGAAATACATCTATTTAGGAAACAAAATGCCCTCACATGTAAAGGCTATTGGAACATGTAGTTGAGTTTTAAATAGCAGTTATATTTTGAATTTGAAAAAGACATTTTATATCCCAAGTTTCTCTAGGAATTTAATTTTAGTGTCAAGACTCGTACGTTTTTGTCATTCCTTTAATTTTTCAAAAACATCCTTCGATTTATTTTATAAATCTAATTTTTTTGGGAATGGTACATTGTCTAATAATCTTTTCTATATCAATTTGCAAAATGATGCCATTAATAGTACTATGCATGTTCACACTGGTATAAAATGATGTGTTATAAATGAAGAGTCATTCATTATGTTACATTGGAGATTAAGACATATCTCCATATAGAAAATTAAGGGATTAGTAAATGATAGAATACTTAGTACTTTAAATTTTATTGATTGTTAGACTTATGTAGATTGCATTAAGGGAAAGTAGACTAACAAATCTAGGAAAGGTGCCAAGAGGAGTTCAGACATATTAGAGATCATATGTTTTGATATTTATTATCCAGAGATAGACACATATGGTCAAAAATACTTCGTCTTTTTTATAAATGATTATTCAAAATACATGTATATCAATTTGCTTCATAACAATAACAGAGCATTAAACACCTTTAAACTTTTTAAGATTAAAGTAGAAAAACAATATAGAAAGCAAATAAAGATTGTGAGAATTAATAGAGGTGAAGAATATTAGCATAGATACAAGGTGGACATTGGACAAGCACCCAGTCCATTTATGAAGTTTCTTTAAGAGCATGAGATTGTTGCCTAATTCTCCATATCAAAATGGTGTTGTAGAAAGGAGAAATTAAACTTTAATAGACATAGTGTAAAGTATGCTTATCAGGTCCAAGCTTCCTACATCCTTGGGGGATACTCATCTAAAGTAAGAGTTTACAACCTATAAGAAAAGAAACTCGATTCAAAGACTATTAGTGGGTATTTTATTGGATATGTCAAAAAATCTAAGAGTTACAGATTTTATTGTCCATCTCATAATACTAGTATTGTGAAATCAAGGAATGTAAAATTTTTTGAGAATGACTTGATTAATGGAAGTAATCATTCTCAAGGCATAGTTTCTAAGAAAGATCATACTAACGCTCAACCCTCCTACTCGAGTGGCAGATTGATTGTCATTCACACATGTTAAGTCTAAACAAGTGTTTAAGAACCAATAATTGAATTTTCTTAAGTTGTTAATAACAATTCAATAGAACAAGTTGTTTAGCAAATACTAGAAAATTGTTGAACAACCAGTTGATCAACATGACCCATAGGAAAATACTGATCCAACATTAAGAAGATCTACTAGGACAACCAAATCAACTATTTCTAGTGACTACATTGTGTATCTGCAAGAGTCTAACTATATCATTAGAATTGAGAATTATCTTGAAACATTTTCACAAGTCATAAGTTGCAAAGAATCAAACTTATGATATAATGCTATGAAAGTTGAAATGAACTTTGTGGCATCTAACGAAGTATAAGATCTTGTCTAATGTAAAGTCCATAGGGTATAAATGGGTATTTAAGACAAAGAAATACTCATTAAGCAACATTGAAATATATAAAATAAGACTCCTTGCTAAATGGTTCAATCAAAAAGAAAGAATCGATTACAAGAAGACATGTTATCCTATATCTAAGAAAAATTCTCCTTATATCACTATGGCATTAGTTGCACATTTTGACTTAGAGCTGCAACAAATATATGTGAAAACAAAATTTTTCAATGGAGATATAGAGAAAGAGGTTTACATAAAACAATTAGAAGGATTATCCTTCAATAATGATAAGCATTTATAATGTAAGCTCAAGAAATTCATATATAGACTAAACCAAGTCTCCCATTAGTGGTATTTGAAATGTCATGAAGTTACCTCTTCATTTAGTTTTTTTTAGAACATCATGGATCAATACATATACCAAAAGGTCAGTGGGAGTAAGATTTGTTTTCTTATTATATATGTGGATAATATTTTGCTTACAACTAATGATAAAGGGTTGCCACAAGGTTGCTACATGAGATAAAATAATTCTTGTTTAAAAACTTTTATATGAAAGATATGGATGAAGCATTTTATACTATTGACATTAAGATCTATAGGGACAAAATTCGAGGTATCTTAGGTCCGTCTCTAAAAGCCTATATCAATAAATTTTTAGAGAAGTTTCGGATGAAAGATTATTTACTAAGTATGACACCTATTGTCAAGAGTGACAAGTTCAACTTAAACTAGTGCTTGAAGAATGATTTTGAGCAAGAACAAGTGAAGAACACTCCTTATGCTTCCATTTTTGAAAGTCTTATGTATATTTCAATCTGCACAAGACTTGATATTATATTTGCTATCAAAATGTTAGAAAGATATTAGAGTAATCCAGACGTTGACCTCTAGAGACCTGCAAAAAAGGTGATGAGATACCTTCAAAGGACGAAGAATTACGTGCTTATGTATAGATGGATTGATAACCTAAAGGTATTTGGATACTTTGATTTACACTTTTTTGATTGTGTTGATTCCCACAAGTCAACTTCGGGACATGTCTTTATCTTAGCCAGTGGAGCTATATCTTGGAGGAGCACAAAGTAGATCTTAACTGATACTTCCACCATGGAGGTTAAGTTTGTTTTTTGTTGAGGCTACATGGCATGGTGTATGGATGAAGAGTTTCATTTTTAGGCTTAGACTTGTAGATTCAGTTTCTAAACTATTGAGAACATAGTGTGACAATTTAACTACTATTTTTATGGTTAAAAACAACAAAATAGGTAGTCAAAGCAAACACGTTGATGTAAAGTATTTAGCCATAAGTGAACATGTTAAAGAAAAATCTGCAGTCATTGAACACATTAGTATTGAATTAATGATTGTTGATCCTTTAACTAAAGGCATGACATTGACAAAATTTAAGGATTATGTAGATAGAATGGGACTTGGTTCCCTCATGTGATTTTTGTTGTAAAAACAATATTATTTTCAATGAAACTATATTTGTGATGTTTTCTTATATTTGATTTCTTTGTGTACACATATTCATTATTTATTCAGAAATATTAATTATGTTTAGACCTAAAATAAATAGAATAAACATAGGGTTGATTCACTAAGTTATATGGGTTAGTGGTTGAGAGAAGCATAATGTATAATAATACATAGAAGATAATTAATACCCACTTTTTTAAGACTTATCGCTATAATTCATGTATTTTGTCTCTTGTTGTGGTTAATTAATGATGGAAAACATAGATGAAGTGGGAGAATTAGTTATCTTTTTCTCGTTTCTATATTTTGAATTGGTCAAAATTTGGTCTATAATTTTGAGAGATATCCTGGAATGTAACCACCCACCACCACCTGTTTTCCTACATGCTCTTGAGCATTTGTGATAGGCAGATGCTATATATAAGAGATATCCTAAAAAGGAGATCCACTAAGTTTACTTTCTCATTAAATGACATACAACATTAGACGAGTGAGAGTAAAGGTTCAGAAGCCTCGCAATAAAGCTTGCAAGAATAGTAATGACAGAAGGTTAATTTTAACTTTTTTAAATTTTGTATTTAATTTAAATATATTATTTTAAGTTTAAAAACACGTCTAGACTATTATTGAGTATCTAACAATTTGTTTATCATCAATTTTTTTATGCATTGTTTTTTGGCTAATTATATATATATATTTCCAATTCAAGTGAAACAGCTATTAAAAGGAAAAGCTGAACATACCAATTCTTACATGAATAGATAGGAAACATGCGGAATTACGTAATCTAATTACTGTCATTAAGGAGTCATCAATGACTTGCACATCCCTGCACCTAATACTTGGAATTACCGTAATTGTCTGTTCATTTGTGTAAACGGACACCAATAATACCACAGAATATTAAGACCTGTTTCTTTAGATTAAGAAAACCAGATTTACTTTTTACTTTAGTCAAGGAAAATGAGATGGAACATGTGTTAACTAGCCGGCGAAAGATCATGGTACATATTTAATTTAAATGAATAAAAAATGATTAAGCACTAAATATTTGAAATTTCAATCTATTGGCTTTTGTCTTGAGATTTGGCGCTCTCTCCCCTTAGTTATTTAACTTAAACTTTATTTTTGTTTAAAAAATATAGAAAGAAAAGGTTTTCTCGGAAAGCACATGCTTCTGCCCATGAATGTCATCATGAGTAATAAATGATATTTTTTTAAAAGGGAAAAACCGATGTTTCTTTGAGCCATGTTAGCACGAATTTAAAAATTATCACGCGGATAGATACAATAATGACGGGAGGGTGCATGGTTAAACTAATTATATGTAATCATTTAGGTCCTAATTGACACCTTGAATGTCTAGTTTTAATTTATTTTTCATTAACCCATACATTGCCCCACAAAAATCCCCATCAGTCAAACTTGATGGCCATATAAAATCAACGCACTCCAATTACATATCTGAGGACTTTGACTAACCAACAAAGTTGTCCAAAAAAACAAAAAAAGAGACTAACCAACAAAGTGGAATTTATTTTTTATCTTAGGTCCCGTTTGGTAGATGACAACGGAAGAAATGAAAATGAGAATTGAGAATAGAATAGAAAGGAATGAATTCAAATTGAATAAAATGGAATGTTGTGATTTGCATAAAGTCTGCCATTGCAGCAGATAACGAAAACTCAGAAAATGAAAGAAATAGAGGGAAGAAGATGATCTGAATATTCTCGTCTTATTAACTCACATGCAGCGTATGAATACATTCTATATATAGAACAGAAAAACCCTAACAGAAGCTAGACGTTGTAACAACTCGGCAACTACATTCTTTAACAGAATATACACATGGAACACCTCTCTAACTCACAAGCAGTCCTAGTTACACGTCATTCTCTAATCCTTCAACACCCCCTGTGACGCCCCTAATTTTAGGACACGTGAAACACGTATATCATGAACATATATTTTTCATAAACATGAATATTCCGATCCTTTATCAAGGAAACAGATACATATAGGTTTTTCCATATAAATACCATATACAAATCAAGTACATATACATCAGAGTACAGCAGAAGCAGCGATCCTACCTGTGGCGTTCAGAGCAACTCTAGAGTACAAATATATTACAAATCTAAAACATTGAGAGTCTAGAAACAATGTAGGCTCATCACTGGAGTACGACTCCTAGTTGATCACGTGACTGTTGAATCAAACTCTATGTCTTTATCTGAAAAATAGATCCACATCGTGTAGTGAGTTTTACAACTCAGTGAGCAGATAATACTCTCTATAACCTCTTAGGTCAACATATAGATATACTTTTCATTTCAAAGGTTCTCATATTGATAAATTACATTCAAAAGTACATTCATATGGGACCCGTATTTCAAAATATCTCTGTTCAAAATTCATAATCAGGTATTTCAAACCGTATGCGGTACTGTATAAACAATATTCAGATCAAGTTCAAAATCATATTCAATACTGTAAAACCATTAACCAAATCATGTTATGCATCAAATATTTCTTATATAACTTATTCGGAGGATCCCATATCAGAACCACCATACCAGAGTTTGACCCCTTCCGTACTTTGGTGGTATAAGATTTGCCTAAACTCAGCATCCCGCTGAGGTTTGCCTTACTACCATCCAAGAGGACACGTGAAGGGACTCTGTATAGGTCTTTCCCAAGCACACAGCAAGGGAAGGCAAATAATATCTCATATAACTGGCATCTCGCCATCATATAACTGGCATCTCGCCCATATATATAAGGCATTCCGCTCTCCTTCACATAAAATCTCCCGTGTGTTGGCCCTCACACGAGGCCAGCACCACCTCCCCTGCTAGCTGAGGCAATCAAGGTGCGCACCAGGGCTAACATCACATGCTGTTAGCAGACAGTGTTTCCAATAGGATTCCTCCATGAAACCATAATTTCATATGCATATATGCCATATAATTCAATATAAAATTCTTAATATGATACAGACCTTTAGTCTCAGAATATTCATCTATCAAAACTTCTCATTCAGGGGAATCATGTATACATGCCCATATCTGAAGCAAATATATCACTGTATAAATCAATGTCACATGCATAACATATTTACTTTGCCATGTAATGCGAAATACATTTAAAAATCATATGTTCAATGTGTTTCAACATTCATTTTAAAAGCCATACTCTTCTTGAATTAAATATCATATCCCAACCATTTCAGATAATTTAAACCATTTCATAAACATATGAAAATATAAATAACATGTAATCATGATCATTTATCAATGTAAAGTTCAAGAAGAGTAAAAACAAGCTATAGAAAGAATTATCTACTCACAGGTAAGGGCTCTAGATTGGACAGCCCTAAAATCCTCGTTTTCTGGTCTGAATTCGGTAAAATAAACCCCAAAATCGAGTCCGGAAGGTTTAAAAACCTTGAAAACGACTCCGAATTTACTAAATTTGGCTTATAGGAACTTGGTCAACGCTAAGAGTACTATTCACGCTAGAATTTACTATTCACCGTCGAAAAATATTATTCACCGCCACTATTCACTACCGGAAATCACTATTCACCATCACAAAAATTTTACCGAATCAATAAAACGACTTCATATCCTAATATTTATCTAGCTTCTGAATCCATCTACGGAGTCAGATTTTTAATTTGAAATCTCTAAGTAAGATTTCAAAACTTACCTTTTACTGAAATTTTCTATTTCAGATCTACGGTGATTCAACGGCTGATTTGAAAAATTGATCGGTCAAAACTGAAGTATTCTTCGTTCTGAATCCAGTAACACCTTCAGTTTTGAGATCGGAAACCAATAGGCACTCCAGATCGAAAAATAAAGTTGGAAGTTACTATTTACTCACTATTCACTCACTATGCATCTTTCTCAATTTTTTCTCCGAATTCTGCCGTTCTCTTCCCCGGGTTTCGTTTATCAATTGCCTCTTTTTTTTTTAAAATATAATAATAATTATTAAATAATTAATAATGGAATTTTCTTTTATATAAATTCATATAAATTCTGTTTTTCATCATAAAATATCCCAAAAATTTCTATTCTTATAAATCTTTAGTTAAACTCTTAAATCATACTTTTTTCTTGATAAAAATCGTAATAAAACAAATTTTGAAATGAATATCTTTATTCATATTAAAAGAAAGAATATTTCTAAAAATACCATAAAAATTCATTAGAGGCCGGTATAATTATTTAAGCGACACAATACTTCTTTTAATTAAAAGTCTACTTACTTTTAGCAAAACATAATCATTTTTTAAACAAATAAAAACATACGCGCCAAAACATAAATTCTCATATTTCTTTTAAAATTCTTTAATCCATGTAATAAATATACATATTTTCCATATTTCTTATCCCCACTTTCGAAATTCTCTCTTTTATTTCAAATTTTCTTTAATTGAAATTTTCGTTAAATTTTACAGTTATTACATTCTTCCCCCTTTAAAGAAATTCGGTCCCCGAATTTCATCACCACAGTTACAGATAAATACTAACATCATTGTTCAAACAAATACGGATATCTGATACATATATCATTTTCTCTTTCTCAAGTAGCTTTCTCATAAGAGTAATTTTTCCATATCACTTTAATCATAGGAATTTCTCTTGTCCGTAACTTTTTCACTTATCGATCTACAATGCACATCAGTCTTTCCTCATAGGTTAAAACTTTTTGTAACTAAATCTGTGGACACTGTATAACATGTAAAATTCGATAAATATTTTCGTAGTATAAACACATGAAAAACTGGATGGACATTACACAATTCAGGTGGTAAATCCAAATGATAAGCCACTGAACTGGTCCTATCAAAAATTTCAAATGGTTTTATATACCGATGGTGTGACTTCCCTTTCTTTCCAAATCTCATTACCTCTTTCATTGGTGAATCCTTCAAAAATATGTGATCACCAACTGATAACTTCTAGTGCTCAACATTCATAGTCCTTATAAACTTTTGACCAATATTGAGTTACTTGTGTTTCCTTTCTAATCAATTTCACTTTATAAAAAGTACTCAACAACTTACATATATACATATAAGGAACTCTTAAACCATTGATTATCTCATTCCTTTATATCATCAAGCTCGTATGCATATATCTATAAGTTGATATTAGGAAATACACGCATAAAGGGACATATTCACCTTTATATTGGGTAACTATCTTTTCTTATTCCAAATTTCTATCATGTCATCACTTTTGGTTTTCAAATGTCAACATCATCCCATGAATCTCATCATCTTAATCTATCATCTATTTTTATCCTGAAATCCTTTAATCAATATATTAAACATACGTAGCAATAAATCCACCAAACCTTTTAAACATTTATGTACCAGTGGCTCATATCTAACAATTCCAACTTATCTCATTACAAACTCTATACCCTCTTATTAACATCAATAATTTCATTATCAATAATTTCAATTATTTCTTCTATCATATCGAAAATCACCTCTTCATTCTCACTTATATCAATCCCATTAATTCAGCCAATCATTTCAAGAAGATTTTTCTCAACAATTATTCGTACATGAATTTCCAATTTCAACATAATTCACATTCTAGTTACTAGACTCAATTTAGCATGGTATAAACCTTTATCACAAATATCTTAATCACTTACATCATTTTCGAACATAGTTATCAAAATATTCATCATATTTTCAAATTAAGAGTTCAAAGATTAATTTGAATTTTACTTTCCATATTTTATTCCTCAAGAACTTCAATACCACTAATTCACTTTATTATATTCTCAAAGCACCATAAGGCCGTCATTTGTCTATTCCTTTCATCTAAAAATCGTTATATAGTTCGGTGTCCAAACTCACTATTTTAAGTTATATTCCTCCAAGATTTCATTCATTAGTCACTTCTAACCAATTGAAATCACAAATTTTCTAATTTTGTCTTATCTATCCTCCAGTAAACCCAATATGCTCACATCCTCCTCTTATAACATTTTTCCATCACTATCCAATCCTTAAGCAACCCTAACATATCTTACTTTCACTATTCATATAATGTTTGTCACTTATCCATTTCAATTCATTTTTCACACATTCATGTATTTTCATGACATACTATCCAAATATCAAACATTACCCAAGTCACAATCTCGACAAACGAAATAGTCATTTACTCACTCACCTATTAGAAAACTTACAGTAGTTAATGTAAAACTTCTGCCCAAAACTCTTTAAAAAGGCTCTCTAAAAATAATCTATGAACTATAGTTCTCGATCAGATATAATCGATATAAATACCTTATGAAGTCTCACTATCTTATTCAAAGACAAATTTGAACCTATCAATAATCACCCATATTAAGTCAAACCCCATTTTTATTCAGGTATCTCTATCTGATATTGTAATCTTGCAAGCATTTGATGTTCTACTTTTACTTGCTGACAAGTTAATCATCGAGATATAAAATCAACTATATCTCTCTTCATACCGTCCCACCAATAAATTTCTTTTAGATCTTTATACATTTTAGTTACCTCAAGATGAATTGTATATATGGATATATGGCCTTCCTCTAAAATTTCTTCCTTAAGTTCTTCTTTATTAAATACTCACAATCGCTTGCCCAATCTCAGAATTCCTTCAAAGTCTACAATAAATTTAATATCATTGTCATTCTTGACCTCTTAAATTTTCTTACATAAATAAGCATCATCATCCTGTGCCTTTTTCACCTACGCAACTAAAGATAATTGAAACTGTATGAATTTTACATATATCATCATACAGATAATGCCTCCAAACTTTGAGAGTAAAACTATTGCTGTTATTTCCAAATTATAAGTCTAACAATTTTTGCTTATGTGGCTTAAGCTGTCTAGATACATATGCAATGATTCGATCATATTGCATCAACACACAACTTAATCCAATTCTCGATGCATCACAGTATACCGTATATCCTTCAGTGTTTAAAGAAATAGACAGTACTGGCACCGTAGTCTAACATTCTTTTAGTTTCTAAACAATTTCTTTCACATTCATCTTACTAATCAAATTTTATTGCTTCCCTTGCCAACCTTGTCAAAGGATAAACAATTTTTTTTGAAAAATATTTAACGAATCTACAGTAATATCTTGATAAACAAATAAAATTACGAATCTTTGTAATTATGATAGGGTGTGGCCATTGCTGCACTGCTTCTACCTTTTTAGGATTAATTTGAATATCATCCTTGGTAATCACATACCCTAGGAAAATAATATTACTAAGCCAAAATTCACATTGTGCAAACTTAGCATATAACTAGTGTTCTCTTAGGGTTTGCGAAGCTATCTTTAAATGTCCTCATACTCCTCAGAATTCCTTGGACATACCAAGATATCATAATATAATAGTAAATTGATTCAGGGATAGCTTAATTACTATACATTAAATCTATGAATGCAGCTGGGCATTTTTTTATAAACCAAATGACATCACTGAAAACTCAGTATCCATGCTGAATTTTGAAAGCAATTTTTTTTTTTAGAAACATTGAGCACTTTGTAGCTGGTCAAACAAATAATCTATATGAGGTAATGAGTATTTATTTCATACTGTCATCCTATTCAACTGTCTATAATTTACGCATAGTTACTGCGATCCATCTTTCTTTTCACAA
This sequence comes from Gleditsia sinensis, assembly GCA_037074535.1. Lineage (NCBI taxonomy): Eukaryota > Viridiplantae > Streptophyta > Magnoliopsida > Fabales > Fabaceae > Gleditsia > Gleditsia sinensis. Next base: position 7,907,475 of record CM073471.1, read on the forward strand.
ATAGGTCTAGAGCACCTCAAGGAAAGGACTAAGGCATATAAATCCCTTGTCTAACAAGTCTTACAACTGATCCTTCTATTCCTTGAGTTCAGCCGGTGTCATTCTATATGAGGGTATAGACACTAGTTAAGTTCTAGGAAGTAAATCAATATCAAATTCTATTTCTCGTTCTAGGGTAATCTAGGCAATTCTTCTGGAAACACAACAAAAATTCCTTAACCACTGGAACTTGATCTACATTAGTATACTTTACATCAATATCTCTCACCACTTTCAAATATCCTTGGCACCCTTTTTGTAATAACTTATAGGCTGCTAAAGCTAAAATTAAATTACTGGGTACATGCTTCCACTGATTATTCATTACTTGCAACTCCTTTACTAATATTTTATGATATTGATGACATCTTCATACTATATCAGTTAGAACACACTTCAAAACACTTAAACAAGATTAACCCATTTTGACTTTATTCTTTAACATGCTTGTGACATGTCTGAACAATCAACCATGAAAATCTTACGTCTATCCAAGAGTCTTTCACATGAATTACCCATCTTGCATACCTCAAATTTTAAATTTTCATGGGCAAACATTCCTTTCTCATAATGCTTGTACATAATATTATTGAAAACCATACTATCTTCGAATTCATTATATCACAAAATCTATCATTGAGAACATTATCTTCAAAAATTCCTTACTCTCAAATTCAATCCACCCCACAGCTTTCCAAATCGATTTATATACATAGGTTCTAACTCATCTAAATAGATTTACATCTATTTTCAAAATACTCACTTTATTGCAAACTGTTATCTTCAGTTAACAATCTCGATCACATCATAACCCACTATCAATATTGTATTATCCATTCGTCGTATTATTTCACATAAGCAAATCAAACAGCCAGTTCAAACCTTCTTAACATTCGAACACGCCATTACCTTTGTGTTTGGATGAAATCTTCTTATTTCTAACTAATTCTTTTTCTTTATACCCAAGAGGTTTCTCTTTTATCATTGTTCATCAACACGAGTTCGAACACATCATTACCTTTGTGTTTGGATGAAATCTTCTTATTTCTAACTAATTCTTTTTCTTTATACCCAAGAGGTTTCTCTTTTATCATTGTTCATCAACACGAGTTCAAAAACTGAACTGGTAGTCCACACTCAATAAGCATCGTTTAGAATATACGAATTGATGTTTAAACATCGCACATCTAAGGAAAAGAGTCAGAAGGAAGAAGATGATGACACTCTATAGAATTCCACAGCAGCACCGTGAGTATAAACATGTCCGCGGTTACATACCCATACTCAAAGTTCTACTACAGAATTCTTTGCTCTGATAGCCACAGGGAAACCTAATGCTCTGATACCAACTTGTCACGCCCCTAATTTTAGGGCACGCAAAACACGTATATCATGAACATATATTTTTCATAAACATGAATATTCCGATCCTTTATCAAGAAAACAGATACATATAGATTTTCCCATATAAATATCATATACAAATCAATTACATATACATCAGAGTACAGTAGAAGCAGCGATCCTGCTTGTGAAGTTCAGAGCAACTCTAGAGTACAAATATATTACAAATCTAAAACATTGATAGCCTAGAAACAATGTAGGCTCATCACTGGAGTACGACTCCTAGTCGATCACGTGACTATTGAACCAAACTCTATGTCTTTATCTGAAAAATAGATCCACATCGTGTAGTGAGTTTTACAACTCAGTGAGCAGATAACACTCTCTATAACCTCTTAGGTCAACATATGGATGTACTTTTCATTTCAAAGTTTCTCATATTGATAAGTTACATTCAGAAGTACATTCATATGGGACCCGTATTTCAAAATATCTCTGTTCAAAATTCATAATCAGGTATTTCAAACCGTATGCGATACTGTATAAACAATATTCAGATCAAATTCAAAATCATATTCAATACTGTAAAACCATTAACCAAATCATGTTATGCATTAAATATTTCTTATATAACTTATTCGGAGGATCCCATATCAGAACCACCATACCAAAGTTTGACCCCTTCCGTACTTTGGTGGTATAAGATTTGCCTAAACTCAGCATCCCGCTGAGATTTGCCCTACTACCATTCAAGACGACACGTGAAGGGACTCTGTATGGGTCTTTCCCAAGCACATAGCAAGGGAAGGCAAATAATATCTCATATAACTGGCATCTCGCCATCATATAACTGGCATCTCGCCCATATATAGGAGGCATTCCGCTCTCCTTCACATATAATCTCCCGTGTGTTGGCCCTCACACGAGGTTAGCACCACCTCCCATGCTAGCTGACGCAATCAAGGTGCGCACCAGGGCTAACATCACTTGCTGTTAGCAGACAGTGTTTCCAATAGGATTCCTCCATGAAACCATAATTTCATATACACATATGCCATATAATTCAGTATAAAATTCTCAATATGATACAGACCTTTCGTCTCAGAATATTCATCTATCAAAACTTTCCATTCAGGGGAATCATGTATACATGCCCATATCTGAGGCAAACATATCACTGTATAAATCAATGTTACATGCATAACATATTTACTTTGCCATGTAATGCGAAATACATTTAAAAATCATATGTTCAATGTGTTTCAACATTCATTTCAAAAGCCATACTCTTCTTGAACTAAATATCATATCTCAACCATTTCAGATAATTCAAACCATTTCATAAACATATGAAAATATAAATAACATGTAATCATGATCATTTATCAATGTAAAGTTCAAGAAGAGTAAAAACAAGTTATAGAAAGAATAATCTATTCACAAGTAAGAGTTCTAGATTGGACAGCTCTAAAATTCTCGTTTCTAGTCCGAATTCGATAAAATAAATCCCAAAATCGAGTTCGGAAGGTTCAAAAAACTTGAAAACGACTCCGAATTTGCTAAATTTGGCCTATAGGAGCTCGGTCAACGTAGGTTAATGCTAAGGGTATTGTTCATGCTGGAATTTACTATTCACCGTAGGAAAATACTATTCACCACCACTATTCACTGCCGAAAATCACTATTTACCGTCACAAAAATTTTGCCGAATCAACAAAACGATTTCATATCCTAATGTTTATCTAACTTTTGAATCCATCTACGGAGTCAGATTTCTAATTTGAAATCTCTAAGTAAAATTTTCAGAACTTACCTTTTACCGAGATTTTCTACTTCAGATCTACGGTGATTCAACGGCTAATTTGAAAAATTGATCGGTCAAAACTGAAGTATTCTTCGTTCTGAATCCAGTAACACCTTCAATTTTGAGATCGGAAACCAATAGGCACTCCAAATCGAGAAATAAAGTTGAAAGTTACTATTCACTCACTATACATCTTTCTCGATTTTTCCTCCGAATTCTGCCGTTCTCTTCCCCGGTTTTTGTTTATCAATTGCCTCTTTTTTTTTAAATATAATAATAATTAATAATGGGATTTTCTTTTATATAAATTCATATAAATTCTGTTTTTCATCATAAAATATTTCAAAAATTTCTATTCTTATAAATCTTTAGTTAAACTCTTAAATCATACTTTTTTCTTGATAAAAATCGTAATAAAACAAATTTCGAAATGAATATCTTTATTCATATTAAAAAAAAAGAATATTTCTAAAAATACCATAAAAATTCATTAGAGGCCGGTATAATTATTTAAGCAACACAATACTTCTTTTAATTAAAAGTTTACTTACTTTTAGCAAAACATAATCATTTTTTAAACAAATAAAAACATATTTACTTATATGCGCCAAAACATAAATTCTCATATTTCTTTTGAAATTCTTTAATCCATGTAATAAATATACATATTTTCCATAGTTCTTATCCTCACTTTCGAAATTCTCTCTTTTATTCCAAATTTTCTTTAATTGGAATTTTCGTTAAATTTTACGGTTATTACACCTCCCTTCAAACTCAGGGAGGGCAACTGCACAACCTTGAGTTTGTTCCGGAAATATTCAAACTTATCTCTTGAAAGAGCCTTAGTCAAACCATTAGCAACCTGCTCTTCAGATGGAACATAGTTCACAAGAATTTCTTTTTGTAAAAGTTTGTCCCGAACGAAATGCATGTCGAGCTCTATATGTTTCGTACGTTGATGCAAGACTAGGTTCGCTGTCATCAAGACAGTTGACATATTGTCACAGAATACTGTAGGAATAAATGTTAACTTTATACCCAGTTCGCTTAGCAAAGATTGTATCCAAGTAAGTTCTGCCACAGTGTTAGCTAAGCTTCTATATTCAGATTTTGTGCTGGACCTGGAAATGACCTGTTGTTTCTTTGAACCCCATGAAACAAGATTAGTTTCGAGGTAGATACAAGACCCAGACACAGATTGTCTATTGACTGGATCAGCAGCCCAATCTGAATCACTAAATCCAACTAGATCCAAACTACTGCACTTATCAAACTCAAGTCCAAAGTTTGTTGTTCCCTTTAGATATCTTAATACCTTTTTTGCAGACTTCCAATGATGTTCAAGAGGATCATGCATATAGGAACAGAGTTTATTAACGCAATAGGATATATCAGGTCTCGTAATTGTAAGATACTGAAGAGCACCAGTCACAATTCTGTAAAGCGACGAATTGCTACAAGGTTGTCCTGAGTTTGAAAGTTTCAGACCTGCTTGCATAAGACTCGCAATGGGCTTGGCATTTTGCATATTTGCCTTTACTAACAAATCATTCACATACTTGTTCTGGGTTAAATATTATTTTAATTTAAAAAATTATTTTAAATATTATAAATAAAAAATAAAATAAAATATTATTAATATAAAATTTTGAATTAAATTTTGTTAAACAATATTAAAAATTTTAATTTAAATATATATATTTCTAATTATAAAATTTTTTACAAATAAATAAAATAATGAAGAGTATTTCAATCTTTTTACTTTTCATTCCATCGCACTGTTCACTTTCCACCTATTTTTTGAGGTAATACTGATTACCTTAGAGGAGGTAATCAGTA